>OX453061.1:4803977-6003977 GCA_949699795.1 Spicauda simplicius | reverse complement strand
TGAGAGAAGATCCATGCCCAGCAGTGGGACAATAATGGGTTGACGATACATTTACAGTATTTTATTAATTTTACTTAAATTAGTGATGTTTATAAAGAAGGTTGTTGGTTTTCATTAATTTTAACAACTGCTTAACCAATTTACGGTAGAGGTATGTAATAAAATATTTTGAAGGTTTCTTTATTTAAGTAACCAGTTTTTAATCTAACCATTTTTTCGAAGTCCACAATTGGATATAACCCTTCTCTTATGGAGGGCTTTTAGGGTCTTATTAATAAAGCAGGGGGATGTTCTGTACGCTTAATGTGAGTTCATTATTTTTTTTCAAACCAGTTTGTTAAAGGTGATAGAACATTGTAATTCGGCCGGGAACATACCACCGCCACACCTATTTCTAACGTGAAGCATTCCATGCGTTTCGATGGAAGGATGTGATTGCCGGCACACTTTTATATGAGGCGACCATTCTAGTCCTCGGGAGTAGCAACGTATCTGTGATCGACTTTATATAGAATCTGTGTCCTATATGAAGTTGATTACAGAGGTCTATGGGCAGCAGTGACATTCACTTGTGACTTACCATCAGGTGGACTGCATGCTCGTTTGCTACTTCATTATTATATAAAAAAAAGTCATTGATAAGGTTTTTCGTCTATACGTTGCAATGATAGTCGAAATCATAAACAATGACTGTTTTAAGACAACATGATAAATGTAGTAAGGGTAAATCTAAAAATATGCTTACTACGCTCATAGCCCCACACTAGGATTTTCTCCTGTGTCGTGGGACACACACAAGACGAATACACATACACCCAGACCCAGAACATGAATCTAAACTCATCATTCAGATACCTGTCTGGCCGGGAATCGAACCCGGGACCCATTACGCGTCAGACCGGTATGGTAACCGCTCCGCCACGCGGGTATTCAATATATAAGAGATTTTCAATATCCCAATGAATCGGCCAGGTCTGTCTAAGCTAGGAATATATACCTGTAGGAACCCGCCGTCTCGATGGAAGAGGGCTTAGTACAAAACCCTCTTAAAGAGGGAACTTATGCGCAAAGCCCGATCCTTTACAATCTTAACTTTCGAGGGCTTATACAGCAAAATGGAGTAAATATATTTTGTACTCGTTAAGCAAGCTATGCTTTGAATTGATATACTTTAGAGTTTCGCTGGGGATTACTAAAAGGTGAGTTCAATAATAAAAAAAAAATACTTTGTTTTGTGACTAACTCTTAGCCTTAGCCTTAATTATATTTTGTTCAATCGTAATGACACATAGCCTATAGCATTTCTGAACAGTGTAGCTTCTGATTCTGAAAGAATTTTCATGATCGGTTCAGTATTCCTGAAGATTACCCCTTATAAACAAAGTTACAAACTTTACGTCTTTATAATATTAGTATAGATTAAGCGTGTCTCCTGGTTTTACCACCATAAAAAAGATCGTAATATCTTTTCATAAAGGACATAAATTTTAATGTACTAAAGATGTTACTTCAACAAATGGACTATACACATATTGAATTCATTATATTCGGGTTGACGCTATTTTAAACACACAGACAACTTGAGTGCTCATGTGTATCGATACGCAGTACCCGTGTCCTGAATTTTGTTCCTTATTCACCTAATGCTATGACATCCATGAGAATAGAGAGAGTGGTAAAATTTAAGACCAATAAATAAATAAAAATAATAAAAATAAATAAATAGCAATAAATTTAATACCACACGACAAAACCTACTCAAAACTATTAATTAACTTTAAATAAAAAACGATATTATATACCTTATGCAGAGGAACAGGCAACCTCAAAACAGTTATCTTTCTCTGACATTTGAGACAATTATAAATTAATTTTAAAACATTGTTTGCCAAAACGAAGCATGTCAGCGGAATGGAGAAAGGTCTTAATTTAAACAAAACTCTTTTGGCGGACATCTCATTAAAATGTGACCGGGTCTGAGATTAAGAAAGTTATAGAACAACGAGTGTGTTGGCTGTTTTCATTTTGACGGACCATTTAAATATAGTGACATGATTTATGGAAAAAGTTGAAATTGTTTTTTCAATTAGCTTTGACCTTCTGATATTTTTTATAACAATGAAGAACACTAAATTGTGGTGATATGGGCTATAATTGAATATAGTGACATGATTTATGGAAAAAAAAATCGTAATTTCAATTGGCTTTTATTGACCTTTAGATAATATTTTTTATAACAATGAAGAACACTAAATTGTGGTTTAAGATATGGTAATAAAATATGGATATTGAATGGTAGGTCAATAGGTCATATTTAAAAAAAAAAGTAAAAAATACTTCAATTGATATAATTTATTGAGTTGTTTTAACGTCAAGTCATTAAAAACGGTTTCGAACCTTTCATACGATGAATTGTACTAGCAGTATAATAGGATAGCTGCGTTGGGGATTTAACAAATAATTTTGTTAGGAAGCACAACTAACGTGGGAGTTTTTAGACAGGTCTTATCGTATTGGTTGTTTGAAATTAAGGCTCATGCTGAAGATAATGTTAAAAGAACTTGGAATTGAAATCGGATATATCTTAACAAAATCGGATTCCATAAAATGTATGTATTTTTTATTTATTTTAGACCAATATGTCAATGCGTAAATAACTGATAGAAAATAAGGAAAATTGTTACATGATATTCATTTCCATCTGTCAATAAACTTTATAGACTTCTATGGTTGGCTCAATTCTTTCTTAACTTACCCATCATGTTTGTATCATATTTGTTAACCTACCCGCCAACATCGAGCAAAATATGAATCACAACGACGATATAAGCATCCGAAATCGTTTAACGTATAATATGTAGAAAGGAACCCCTGAGGGTACTGATCGCTGACGCATCGAAAAAGGTGTTTGAAGGAACAATCAATAACCACGCCACTCTCCTTGACCTTTCCTTCCCCTCGTAATGATGTGACGCAAAGGGTAGCTACGGGAGAATCCTCAAAATGCTAGGGGTCTGGCTACGCTGGTCTGGAATAAAGCTACCAGTTCTCACACGTCAGTTACTATAATCCGGTCAATAACATAAATTTCTTGGAGGCACGCTTCTTTATTGGATTTGCTGGCGCCAACGGGCCAATGAACCTCGTGACGGGAGAAAATTTCAGAAATTGAAAACCTTTGTCCATAATTTGTCATTATTGGAAAGGTCAGCACAATAATATAGGAATGGCATAGATAGATCGACGAAGCGAACTTGGTCCACAGGAGTAGCAATGCGGGTTGCAGACGGCTAGAGTGGGAGCTCGAACCGTTCGGTCAGGCAATCCCGGGAAGGACGGCGGTATGTGTGGTCGCATACCGTCGTAAAAACTAGACGGAGCGGTGGGCCCAGCCGCCCATCTGGGAGGAGCCCGATGGGGCAACGCGCTCGGAGGATTCCGGTTGAAGTCGTTTCGAGATCGCGGAGTCCTCCTTTTCAGTGCCGAGGACGGCCACCGGGGGGTTTTAGTGCGGTAAAAATCCCACATAACCCTGCGTCCCTCCCACGGCGTCGGGTAGCTTTTGAAGGTTTCCCCCTCGAAAACAAAAAAAAAAGGGGTAGCAATGCATCTGTAGCCTCAGGTAACAATTCTGTCTGGGGTGGATCACAGACTTCTATGAAGGCTGTAGCCAATTACTGTCAAGTGAACTTCATGCTCGTTTGCAACTTTAAGGTTTTAAGAAAACATAAAGGCAAAAGAGTAACTTTGAATAAATCGCTTTCAGAATTTTAAAATGGCAGCGTCAACACGTTTCAAGTCAACTAAAGCTAAGTTCGAGAACGTTGTGAAGAAATGTGGATATTTAAGTGGTCTCTACGAGTTAACTTCCCAACTTTGATATGTAGTGATACTTATAAGATACTTACTTTGTAGATTTCAAGGACAAGCGGACAGGCAACAGAAGAGTTGAAGATTTGCCCACAACTAATCTGTCGTCCACCAATTCGCACTTGGCCAGCGCGGTGGACTATGGCCTAAAACTCTCTCATTCCGAGAGAAGACCCGTGCCCAGCTGTGGGACAATAATGGATTGACGATGAATCTGTCGTCGTTATGGTAGATGCAAAGTTTGCAAAATGATACTGAGATAAACGTGTTTAGGGTTTTTTTCATTTCACCTCATTAATGTTGCAGTAAAGATGTATCTGATTTAATAAATGGATATTTATTTTTGAAAAGACGTCATTGCTTAATTTTTTTATTTACTAGAGATCTACTGCTTTATCTCAGTAAAACTCTATTTCCCAAAAATATGTGATTTGGACATATGCACATGGACGTTGATGAATGATTATGCTCATAATAAAAGCAACTACTATATCAAAGTGGATGGAATAGCTATTAATATAACTCTATTAATTTTCGACATTCTTATTCATTGTATTCAAATCTACAATACAGATTTGAATAATAAAAATATAAGAATGCGGTTAAATACTACGCACTTAATTGATACATATTATTCATTTGATTTGAGTAGATATTCCCTTATCAAACTTGCAGAGAGACAATATTTTTTCAAACGAATCATTCTTGATTTGGATATAAATTTAGGTCCATGGTTTGGTTAAATTCTTGCAAACTTGTGGCAGATGTATATATATGTATATACCTCCGTCTCAGTGGTGGACTATTTGGCGACCGATCAGCTCAAAGCACGTTAACTTCACCAGTGTTAAGGGTCCTGTGACCACTACAAAATATTCACACTAAGTAATCATTAATAAGACATATACGTATTGATAAAATCTAAATTATGAAAGAATTTATCGCAAAGACTCAGTTGAATTAAACCATTTTATACAATTTCGTATTTTGGCGAGACAAAAATTCTGAACAATTTCATTTATGGCTTTTTTTGGCCTGCATTGGTATTTATGCTGTGTAAATCAAAGTAACTATATATTTAATGCAACCTATATAGAGTTACTTTACGTATAGAGAGTTACTTTAGCTTTCATAATTCATGTGCTGCGAAAATATAAAATTAAAATGAAATGCAAATCAGTGATTAAAGTTATGAGTATATACAAACAGTTCGCAGAAATTGATGTATATCTTAGTTTAACACATTCACGAGCAAACTAAACAACTGAAGAGTTGCAAAACATCTGTTTCAACAAGGAGCAAGTTCACTTGCTTTGAGCAGGAAACTTCTCAGACTGGTTTGACAAATTTGCAATCAAAGTTTGGTCTTATGCTCAGATGTTTTGATAATAGAGATATGTGTATTAATTGAAGTGTCTGTTTGTGAATGACACGGTGAAACGTATCTTATAAAGATAGCAAGATTTTCCGTTAGCGTTTCGAAATTGTTTATTATTGGCTTCCCTAATTATATAGTTTGCCAATAATATGCAAACTTATGGCACTTTATTTTTTATTATATATAAGTACTAGCTGACCGACCGACCGACCGGCGAACTTCGTTCCGCTTAAAAGTTCAAAATGTAAAATTATCAGTCTCTCCTATCATAAGCAATATTATACATAACAACCTTCCTCTTCAATCACTCTATCTATTGAAAAAACTGCATTAAAATCCGTAGCGTAGTTTCAAAGATCTAAGCATACATAGAGACAGACAGCGTGAAGCGACTTTGTTTTGTACTATGTAGTGATATCACTATGGACAATCCATATGGATTAGGATTATTTATGTTGTTCTTTCATAAATTGTTTGTGAAATATAGATATATTGCTGCTAGGTATGGATTTCCATTATAAGCTTTTGTTTTTACTACTAAGATCTTATAAAAATAAAAATTAGGAACATAGTGCGGCAGTTTTTTTCAGATTGTCTCCTTACGGTTAAAGCAAGTGACGATTCATTTTTAATATCCATATCACTAAAAAATCAGGATGGCTTAAATTTCAAATCACTGCGATATCACTGCTTCATCAAGCAGAATTCGCGAAACTTGAGTTATTTAAACTCGCAACGAGCGGTATCATCAGAGGTACAGGTTACCTTAAAAGGAGCGCCAGCATTTTTCCAAGGGAGAAAGTTTTTGTATGCGCGCCGGGGCTTCGGACATCCCCGGCCTCTTAAATATTTGCATTTCTTTTGCATAGACGGTGCGAACGGCTTTCTTAGAATATTTTGCATGCCACCGGCGTACAGATTCTACGCTAATTTTATTGAACTGATTTTTCACGTCACTTTCGAAAGATGATTGAATACTCGGTAATGCGGAAATTGCCGAGGTTGATACGGGTGTCGGAGTACACGGTTAACACGTGTTTGTTTGTTTTGTGTTTTTGTATATTTTGTACAGTATTTAACATGTTGTAAATTTTATAACTGGGGCTTGGAACGTTGTCGTTTTGAATAACTTTTGTGTCGATTTCAGAAACGCAAAATTTTATAGACCGCCTTGAGTGAATGAAAGTAGTCCTGTGCGAGAAAAAAATCTCTTTATTATGTTTGTTTTTATTAACTACACCAGTGCCGGATTTAGCCACATAGCAAGAGTAGCAAATGCTACGGGCCCCGCGACTAGTGGCCCCGCGGCTCAACACCTACCTGCTATTTATATTTTACTATTTTTGCTATCCTAAAAACCTTAAACTGAAAGATGATATAGAAAGTAGATATAGAAAGTGCCATCTCTAAATTTTCCCATATTAAATCCAGAAAAGTTTACTAGTAACAGTTTTGTTTTATTTAATACCCTTACTTAAGGCAAACTATGGGCCTCCTGTCAGTATTTGCTACAGGCTCCGTGCTTGCTTTATCTAGCACTGAACTACACAAACAAAGCTTAGTAGGTATAGTAAGATGTACCTGCCTATGTTAATTTAAAGGATAACATATATTATGGTATTCAAGTAATTAGATTTTTGAGTAATTTTCTTACATTTTTTAAGAATTTTTCTTATACTTCTTCCGCCGGTAAGCAGAAGCGGTACGCTTATTTATCATCAAATAAATTGTACATGTTTAGAATAAATCAAATGAAGTAGGGCGTAAAGGGTTCTGTATAATTAAGGGCTGAAATTTTAATTAAGCCCAAACCAAGATACAACGTACAGGCGTAAAAACCAGAGCTTATCTGTAGAACCCTTGTATCCGTATCTTGAACAAACTTCTACATACAATTGTCAACGTGACGGGGTCAGATGGGGTTTGATGATACTTGCCGTACCTGAAAATTGAGGTAACCCTCAACTCAATTAAAATTCAACCTCATTGAAGCGTGCGTCTTACTACCAGCGAGAGAATTTCGTTTGGCTACCTGCTCGCAAATTAAATAGTACAACTTTTTTTTTTATCTAACTGAAGTAGCAAACGAGCATGCAGTCATGATGGTAAGTGGTCACTGCCGCCCATGGACATCTGTAATTAACTACATACAGAACATGGGTTTCATCTGAAGTTAATCACAGATGCATTGCTACTCCCGAGGACTATGATGGTCGCCTCATGTGAAAGTATGCCTTCAACCACACCCTTCTATCAAAACGCTAGGAATGCTTCACGTTAGAAATAGGTGTGGCGGTGGTACTTCCCCGGTCGATCTACATTTGTTCTTCCACCTTGAAAATTTATTGAATTATTATTATAACAGCAAGAAAAGCTTATAAATGAAACAACGAGCTTAACGTTATTAAATAAAAAAAAACGCATCCAAATTGGTGCATCCGTTTGGGAGCTACGTTTCCACAGATACATAGTCATATACATAGTCATAACCTGTATTTCCGTCGGGGGTGAAGTAAAAAATCAAAGATTACAAATGAATCTGCTTTAATTAATTCCAAATGTAATAACACAGTACAATATAAATAAGTCTTCATATATTACTAGATGTACCCTACGCGCGTTGCTACGCCATCACAAAAAAAACACCAGAAATCTTTGCGAGCTCATGAATAACAACTTTGCTATATATCATCACATGATCAAATGAATAGTTTACGATTCTATAGAGGACATACAGATAAACATTTTCATAAAGAAAAAAATAAGAAGAAGAAGACGTAATTTCATAATTATTTGTCCACTACTTGATACCCGCAGCTTCGCCTGCGTTAACAAAAATCAAATGTCCCGTGGGAATAAGATATTTTCCCACAGTAAAAATTAGCCTATATGTTAATCCAGAGTATCAGCTAACCTCCTACCAAATTTTATGAAAATCGCTCCAACCGTTTACACGTGAAGAAGTAACAAACATACACACTCACAAACTTTCGCCTATATAATATTAGTAACAACTTAGCTCTTATAATTAAAATCGCTTCACTAAACATAAACGGTGAAACAATCACCCTAAATCGGACACGCATTGTCCCTCCCTTATTTGTGACGTCACGCACCTATTGTGCCTCTAATTAAACCTCTACGAAGGTAGGACTGATTG
This sequence comes from Spicauda simplicius, assembly GCA_949699795.1. Taxonomy (NCBI): domain Eukaryota; kingdom Metazoa; phylum Arthropoda; class Insecta; order Lepidoptera; family Hesperiidae; genus Spicauda; species Spicauda simplicius. Next base: position 5,995,569 of record OX453061.1, on the reverse strand, counting down.
GATTCAAGGTGTTAATGGTCCGCCTGATTGAAATGTTCCGAGTGCTATGGCTGTGATTAATTAATTAATCGTTGGGAACCGGTATTGTCTTTATGTACGGGGGTGTGTCTATTTTGTGCATAGTCATGCAGGCGTATGCACATGCGAATTATGTTATAACTAGTTTAATTCTGCGGCGCCGCCCGCATTGATCACGTTTACATTGTCGTTAATATTCTATAACAATATATTATTGTCATAACATATTATTTATTCTTATTTATTTTACAAGTTTTTGTACACAAATAATACATAACAACAGACATTATAAACTTAAATACAAAGGACTACTTATTTCAAGATGAAATATTATGTTAATCTAGGCCGTAAACTCGAGAGCAGTGATAGCCTAATGGTTGAAACTTGCACTCTCGATCGGGAGGTCCGTGGTTCAAACCTAGGCACGCACCAATGATTTTTCTAGAATTGTGTGCGTATTAAAAATTAATTATCATTGCTTTTCGGTGAAATAAAACATTGTTAGGAAACCTACACTATAAAAAAAAGTTCTCAGTTCTCAATGTGAAGTCCACCAATTTGCACTTGGCCAGCGCGGTGGACAATGGCGTAAACTCTCTCATTTTGAGAGAAGATTCGTGCCCAGCAGTAAGACAATAATAATGGGTTGACGAGAAGTCATAAACTCTAGCAGTGTGCTAAATTTCAGTGAAATTCGATCGATCGTCGTGGGTGTCATGGACACACACAAAGACGTATACACAAACACCCAGACCCAGAACAAGAATCTAAACTCATCATTCAAATACCTGGCTGGCCGGGAATTGAACCCGAAACCCACTACGTCTCAAACCGGTACGGTAACCGTTCCGCCACGAGGGTCGGGTTAATAAGAATAAAAAGCAGAAGCAGATTACGGTACGACATAGATACGGACTTGTATTAAATAATTATCGGGTTTTTTAAATTAATTATTTTAAATTAATATACAAGCATTCCCTTTAAGTTCTAACACACACACAACTTGCAGTTACGAAAATATATAATAATGAAAAACGAAATATAATTATCGATTAAAATCCATAATCATAAAGTTGCTACGTATGATTATATAAGCAATTTATTATAATTAAACAAAGTGTTGAATTATGATTAAAAAATACTTTATCGACTTATTCAATTAATTGTTACATAATAGTATCGAAGCGTCTCTGTTTCTTATATAATCTCTTTAATTTAATTAAACGAATAAGGCAAAGAACACTTAATATGAGTATAAAAATTCTTAAGTTTAAAATATCTTTCGAAAACTTTTCATTTTTCATTAACTCTCCAAATTAACGTCAAACTCTGTAAATCGTTTAAACTTTAGGTTTATCGATGGGAATGCATAATGTAATTTCGCAAGCGTATATATCGATACACCAATTATACAAAAAAGCGTAATATTGAGACTGCATGATAAAATATTTATCGATTTTCTATTCATATATCTCAGTAGCAGGGAGTAGCATTAGCATAGCCATGGTTTTATATAGAGTTGCTTACACATGTATGTTGGCGGCAGTGACCTCTAACCGCCGGGTAATCTGTGTGCTCGTTTTGCTACTGCAATATCATAAAAAAGTTTCTTGGCACTTAATATAAGAATAAGTTCGTGTAAAAAATGTTTCAGAAACCCGTAAATACAAAGTCAGAGCAGTGATGAAGAGGCCGAGATTCAACCATTAGGCTGGTTGAATCTCGGCCTCTTAATCGAGAGTCCGATGTTCGAATGACAGGCATGTACTATTGACTTTTGTATAATATGATGTACATATCATAAAATATTATTATGCCTTTACAATGAAGAAAGACGTCGTGTAGAAACTAACGTACTAGAACTTTTGCAAAAAGAAAATTCATCAAAAAAACTTTTGTTTAAAAGAAATCTTCGTGTAGAAACCAACCCACCTGTAATATCTAAAAAGAAATCTCAAAGATGTGTAGTCTGCCAATTCGTACTTAGCCAGCGCGATGGACTATGGCCTAAAATTCATTCTGGGAGAAGACCCGCGCTCAAAAGTGTTTGTGGGCAAAAGATAGTTTTGGGTAAAATGGGTAACTGTTCTTTTAAACTACCACCAGGGACATTGATCAACGGATCTCGCTTTACGGTTAAAAATGATCAATCGAGATAACGTAAGACGTGGACTGATTAGCGACATTCATTAGCCGAGCACCGCCCCTTGTAAGTGTCGATCGTTAATTGTTCAGTACTTCGTGTAAGTGTTCGTGTATTGAATTTGTTAATCAATCATAATAATAATTGCGTTTCGAGGGACGGGTGTGGTTCCCGGCACACTTTTATATATAGTCTGCGGGAGTAGCAACGCATCTGTGACTGACTTCAGATAGAATCCATGATCTATTTGAAGTTGCTCGCCGATGTTCATGGGCAGCAGTGACCACTTACCATCAGGTGGACTGCATGCTCGTTTGCAACTTTAATCAGATAAAAAAATGCTGTGAGATATTGATTACAAAGACTAAAGTATTCTAATACCTTGTAGTGCTTCTATGAAGAATTGAAACAGAACTTCGGGTATCAAACAGCATTAAGTTCACCAAATAGAAATATGCCGTGTGTAATACATTGGGCATTACTTAAACACAATGATACCAAAATGTACCAAGAAAGTTGTACCTATAAATGAAGGTCATAGACATTGTAAAAAAAGACATAATTCCAATTAAAAAACTTGTTCACTAATATAATTTTATTAATTTACAAATAACAATATGAATATATTAAATAACTTATTTTATAACTATATGTATATATAAAAGAATAACTTAAAAGGTAAAGAAAAAACAAATTGCTAAATTAAATATAAAATGCTGCATCCAAATTACTGTCCCTAGGATGAGTTCCCAGATCGCTGGCAACATTACCTCGTTGAATAGCAAGGCTAATTCGTTGACCGAGGTATGTGCCAGCTTTCTGATCATTCGTTGACTCTATCAAACGTTTGGACAGATGCTTAAAAAATAATTTAGCATTTAATCCCCACGGTCCCATAGTTTCAACGCCAAATGCCAGAAATATGTAATCTTTAATGATATCTCCATATTTCTGGCACTTGCGGATTTTAGCGTCAGTCGCCACGACACCGGCTGCCCTGGAAGATATATTAATATGAGACGGTGCCAGTGTGTCAACGCAAGTAGCGTCCCACACTAGACACCTCCCATTCTTCCAGGGGATGAGAGTTATACCGTCGGGCCTCTTGCCATCACCACGTACTAAACCATTCGGTTCAAGTTGAGCCGGTACGTTGGCAGTGACAAGAGCCCTCCGGATAACATCATTCAAAGCCGCGTGTCGTGAAAGACGGCCAGCACTTCGATGTCAGGAAAGACCGTGGAGACCCAAACGATCGACTTGAGCTCCACAAGGGCAGCAATGTGGATGATTTAAAAAAGTGCCCAGTCGTAGGCCCACTGCTATCGAAAAAGAAGTATTATCTAGAAGAGTTCCTAGATTAGCAGAGGGAAGAGCTTGCAACCAATATCCAGATTCCCTAATAGAAACTGCCAGGAGACGAGCGCGCTCAATAGAATTTTGACAACTGTTTACAAGGTGAGAATGTACATATTTGCAGAGCACGTCGTCCCATAGCCTTTGAGAACTTAAACATTCGGGGAGGGATTCACCTGGACATGCTGCTAACCAAGATTCCTTGGCTTCTGCACAGTATGAAATTTCCGAAACATCTAAAGAGGAATGTGTTAATTTTTGAAATAATGAATTTGTACTGTGTACAGAAGACAAAAAAGCTGGTAAAGCAATTGAAGAAATTTTCCTAATACCAATACCCCCATACCTAATTGGCAAAGTAGCTTGGCACCAGGATTTTTCATTTAAAGTGCAATTTAAAATTTTGATCAAACAATCCTGAATTAAAGAATCCATTGAAAGGAGATGACTTGTAAATTTCCAAATTGGAGAACATCTCAAAAAATATGTGAATTTAGGAACAAACAAACAAAGCCGGATAATATGATATGCTACATGAGAATTAATTTTGCTTAAACGGAAAGAAATATTATCGAAATTACTAATTTGTTCATCTAGAAAGCTTGGTATAGACTCTTCCAAAACGGGTGAACCCAAGAGGCGAAGAGACTCTTTGTTCTGAAGCTGAACTGAACTGAACTGAAGAATATTTGGTGTCCAATTTTGAAATTGGTCAGTGATATTCTTTTTTTCTAAAGCACATAATGAATTAGGTATATAAAGTTCACACTTAGAAAAAATCAAATCTAAACCTAAATTTTGAAAATTTTGAATAAGAAATTTCAAATCTTCCAGAACTGTATCTGCTTCACCTCCAAGAGTACCGTCGTCTAAATACCATAAATTTAATTTAGAATTTAGTGTCGAAATGATTGGTTGGATACCTAAACTAAAAATTGCAGGTCCAAGTGGATCCCCCTGTTGACAACCTACAGATGAATTAATTAAATTATCACGGAAAATTAAATCAGAAGGAGAACCGTATGCTTGATATAAAAATGGGTAAATTTCAGGAACAATTTTGTAAGCTTCAGCCAAAAATATGTCACGATTAATAGAATTGAATGCATTTTTTACATCCACCTTTAACACCACACTCCTGTTATCGTTAAGCATATAACTTCTAAGACTGTGGACTGCAGCTTCACATCCTCCTTTTGAGCCAAATCCTAATTGAATTGGTTGAAAATAATTTTGAAGCTTAGGGAGAATGTGTCTGCAGCACACCTTAGAAGCTATACGCCTAATGGTATTTCCTACAGCTATTGGCCGAATTCCTCCATCTTTCTTTTTTAAAGCGCATAAATTTGCTCCAAACAATGTATTTGTGATTTCCTTATTAATATCGCCAGATAATATTAGGTTTATAAGCTGCGTTAAACAATTCAATAAGGTTTTCCCAGCTTCACCTGTAGCTCCACAAGTAAGATCTTTAAGATGTTGAGGAGTCAGCCCATCAAGGCCTCCTGCCGAACCAGCTTTAAAAGACATAATAGCTCCTAAAATTTCTTTTGGGGTAATTTTAAGAGCCATACAATTTAGGGGTGGATTAACAGAAACTGGTGTCAAAGATGAAGGGTGTTTTGATCTCAAGGCGGCAAGTGTTTCCTGGGAATCAGGAGCAATAATATCATTTGAAAAAAGGAGATCTGCAGCACCTTTAATGTCTCCATCACCTACTCTTGTTTCCACTTTTTTATAAATAGAATAATTATGCGATTTTATGCCAGAAATGTATATATTCTCTAGGGGTTTTAAACAATTTTGTTTTAATTTTAGAGTGAGGGATGTTTTATTTATCGAATCTGGTGTAGCATGAAGGAAATTGTATGAAAAAGTGAAAAAGAGCTGCCAACTTACAATAGAATTTTCTTTTAATATATTGTTAATGCACTGTGATAATTTTGTTCATTATAATAATTTTATTATAACTGTGGCAATTGAGCATGCAGTTCTGCTAACAGGAGTTGCGCGTGGATATCTATAATCAAGCTTAAATAAGATCAGTTTTACCTGACATTGGCCACAGATACGTTACTACTTCTGAAGAATATGTTAAACTTAAAACGCTTTCTACACTCATAGCCCCACAGTAGGATTTTCTCCTATGTTGTAGGTGCCATGGACATACAAAGACGAATACACAAACACCTCGACCCAGAACAAGAATCTAAACTCATCATTCAGATACCTGTTTGTCCAGGAATCGAAGCCGGGACCCACTGCGCGTCAGTCCGGTGTGGTAACCGCAGCACCACGCGGGTCGTCAAATGTTAGAACGTCTCAGAAAAGTGTGTCTTCCTTGCCTGATCTTTCAGATCAGAAAACAGTCGTCTAGAAGAACTTTTGTAATTAGACGGAAACAGATGTGCCGGCAGAGTCTTCAGAGTTAAAATACAATGGATTCTACAACCTTAAAAATATATCAACAAACGTTATGAAGAATTCTGACTTTCTCAAAAAAGCAATACATCTGTTGCCAACATATAATAAGACTTCAATACTAATTTAGAGGCGTAATTTCAGATGCTCTAGTGGAATATTTAATGAAAATCCTAGGGTTGCCAATTTTTCGACAATAATTAATTCATGCGACATTACACATGCCACCGTGTTCTCGTGCCAACCCCTATTCATCACCTAATATATGATTTACGGGAGCGTTGAACCGCCACGCCTCCGTCATTTAGTTGTTCGGGGGATATTGAAATTTGCGGTTTTTGGCAGTCTCGGTATGTCGGTATGAGCACGGATGTAGCGGATATTAGCATTATGGAATACATCAATTTGTGGATTTGATGGATATGAAGGTTCTTCGATATATTCGACAACTGTTTCTACGTAATGTCGCTGTGTTAAGTCCTGTGGTCTTCTCGTCTGAAGGACGTGGTATGGATATCTGCTTAGGCTGAAGGAGTAGTCATTTTAATTTTATAAAGAACTAGCTGTACCCGGCGCTCGTTGCTATGCCATCACAAAAAAATACACCAGAAACCTTCGCGACTTCATGAATTTCGCATAAGATCATCACATGATCAAATGAATAGTTTATGATTCTATAAAGGACATACAGACAAACACTCATTTTTATATATAAGAGAAGAAGAAGAAGAAAAGTTCCAACATCCGTAAAGTGTTTTTGCCATACCTTCCGTTTCAGTAGAAGCTTGTATTTGCCGGCTCACTTTCATATCAGGCGACAATTTTAGTTCTCAGGAGTAAAAACAACGCATGATTATTTCATATAGAGTCCAGATTCTATATGAAATTGTTCGCAGATGTCCTTGGGTTGTAATGATCACTTAGGATTAGGTGGAGTACTGGATGATTGCTGCCCCAATCTTGTAGAAAATACTCATATTTTTACTTGAAATAAAAATGATATGGATGCGTTTTCGTTATTATACATCGAAACAACCATAAAACACATATGTTGATGCTCAAATATAAATCTATTACATCGGTAGTTAGCTAGTAGGCACATCAATGGACCATTTAGTCACAATAACGCGGCATCGCATTGTCCATTGACGGGAAGGATGTTACTGTTCACAAATTGTTCGGAATGTTAGACAATGGAGCTGCCTCCGGTTCCGATTACTCTTCGGTTGATTGTCAGCTAACAATTTGCTGTTAGTTGGAACAATCAAGATATGTTTGGTTGGAATATGTCTACACTTCCTTCACATTCATTCTGGGGATATTTGGCTAACGATCTTCTGATCAGAATGTATGTAGTTGTAGAGTTTTGAACTGAAAATTAAGGATCGTGTGTGCCTTGCCAGAGATGTATGAGAGACATACAGGTGTTCGTTTTAGAAATAGAACGTCTAATTAGGAAACCGCGTGTATGCGGTCACACCAAGAGGCGCTTATGCTATGAATAAGTTGAGAATATCTAGGATGTCTCCGTAAATATTGGAGATCATGCGTCGTATTATTCATGTCACTAAAACCGCTAAAACTATTGTTTTGAAGGCGTATTTTTAACCGACTTCCCAAAGGAAAGAGGTTATCTATTCATCACGTATATATTTTTTTTTTATAATAGAGATGTTCAGCTCGGACTACAGCAGACGATCGTCTCTTGATCTTACTACACAGCGACGCTATTTAGACTTTGACCTGGATTTATTTAGAGTTACTGTGTAAATGATTTATAATTATTACTGAGTATTTATTAGCAACTTATTCAGCAACAATGTAATTTGACGTGCGCCCGCTGCTCTCCACACGCGTATAAATTTAACAATCGCAGCCGTAACAGTTATCGTTGTCCATGCTGTTTACACGCTTGCGTGCAAATACACGCTTGCGCGCAAATACACGCGTGCGTGCAATACGCGCGTGCGTGCAACCGCGTATGTTTTAGCGCATTCCCTGTAACTGAATCGATTTATTTTTGTTTTATACATTTGGAATGATAGACTTGTTAAGTTTTGAAGCGAGACTTCTATACGGGCATTCGGACCGCTCGTATATAGACACTTCACAAGCAGCGACTATTTTCGTGCAAAGCGCCAGATATAACCATTACACGTTAATTTATAAATACATTAAAATAATAAAATATACGCCTGAAAACGCAAGGGCACAGCGGAGCTCTCTTTGCGATTAGAAAAAGAAATTGGAGCTACGCTGTAGCCTTGCGATTTTGCGGTTGTAGTACGTATTTTTTATTTTTTACAGTAGTGTATTTTGTTTTCCCATGTATTTGTTTTTTTCTTCATTTTTGCATTTTTTACCTTAGGTTTTTTTTCATTATCTATATTTTAATACATGAAGCAAAAACTTGTGATTCGTTATTAAGGTACTTGCTGCGGACGAAGAAGGTTGAAATTATGCACGGTTACAGTTGATGTAGAGAAGGATTACCAAATGCTGATTTTGTTTTCAAAAATGCATAAAACATACATAAAATCATCTAAAAACGCATTACACACACTACCTTGCATTTGACACAAACACATACATAATAAACGAAATAGAACATTCAATGTCTTACTATGAACAACTAACACATAACTTCAAAAATGTCACATGTCTTTGTCAAAATATCCGCTATAAGGTACTATTAGATACTATAAAGCCTCGTTTCTTTCGGGCATTGGGTTATTTTTTATTTTAGCAAATAAGGCAATATGTTTGAATACTGAATGTGCGATATATTCTTAACTCAAACACGTAATATCTTCTTATCAACCCATTATTGTCCCACTGCTGGGCACGGGTCTTCTCTCAGAATGAGAGAGTTTTAGGCCATAGTCCACCGCGCTGACCAAGTGCGAATTGGTGGACTTCACACACCTCCGAGATCTTTTTTTTTAAGAACTCTCGGGTGTGTAGGTTTCCTCACGATGTTTTCCTTCACCGAAAAGCAGTGATAATTAATTTCTAATACGCACATAAATCAGTGGTGCGTGCCTGGGTTTGAACCTCGGACCTCCCGATCGAGATGGCAAGTTTCAACCATTAGGCTATCACTGCTCACGTAATATCTATTTAGTTGGAATAGATTCTGTAGTAAATCCCATAAAATGAGAGCGGCTTAGCTTCGAGCATCCGTGTAATGCGTTTATCGAAGCGCCGATCTGAAGTACGTTTTCACAATTGACTCAATAAAAAACAATTTTATTTGCACATGCATTCAGTAGATTGCTTACGTATTGCGCTGAATACGAAATGGGAGATGTGCCTATGAACTAACCATTACCTTTATATATAGCAGCTTAGTAGTATGTAACGTTTTGTACGCTACGAACTTATAAAGAACAATTGAACGGACTTTAAATAGATTTTCAGATATATATATTAGGAAGTAGGTAGGTAGGCCTCTTTCGAAGGTTCAGGGTCGATCAGCGTGCTATGGAGAGGGTTATGCTCAGAATTTCGCTACGAGACATGATTTGCAACGACCACGACTTACGGCACGAAGAACTAACTAACTGACTAAGACTGCGGAAAACCGTTGGATTCAGAGGGCACGTGACCGGTTGGAGTGGCGCCATTTAGGAGAGGCTTATGTTCAGCAGTGGACATCAAAAGGCTGATAGATGGATGGATGGATGGATGGATGGATAATAGAAAGAATTATGACTCTTGGCGCTTAAATTCGGTTTCGGAAACCTAATTAGGAAACCGCTTGTATGGCCGTTTTAACAGTGTAACTTTAAATATAATTTGGATAAAAAAGGACTATTATCTAAACTCTAATAACTACTGTTAAACCTTTGATAGTACATACCAAACTTTTATTTTTTTCAACATAGCAATTTTCCCATTTAAAGTTAAATTCGGTTCAAAATCATAAAAATTACCAAAAATTTGTAAGTGCCATTTACATATGGTCCCTAATAATACAAGTACATAAGACACCTTTGTAAAGGCTATAGAAAGATTTAATACAATTCTTTTCATTTCAAAATAAATATTATTCAACATTTTGCCTTTTTGTCTTATTCGGAGCTTGTTTCTGATACAATGCCTCGTAATCGCTAATATATTTTTCTTGTAGGAATTCTTGGCTGGATCCTGCGTCGAACGGCCTTCGATTTCCTTGTTCTGGCTTCATTCCAGTTTCTTTTCTTAGCTTAATTTATTTGTGAATTATGCCTTCCATACAAGACGGGAACTATGTTGCGTAACAAGAAAAATAGATTCTTACGCAACTTTATCGTTTGTTGGCAGACTGGAGAGGCCAAGGATTGTTAGAAATGTAATATATAAAATGTATTTTATTCTCGCTTGGACAGTGAATGGTTTGCTGTTTGCTAGCTGTGTCTCGCTATTTTATCGGTTTGAAAAAAGGTGACTTAATTTGTTAGTAAATGTAACTTAAATTGAAAAGAGCAATGATAGAATAATGGTTGAACTTGCCCTCTCGATCGGGAGGTCCGAGGTTCAAACCCAGGCAGGCATCACAGATTTTTTTTAAATTTTGTGCATATTAGAAAATAATGATCACTGCTTTTCGGTGAAGGAAAACATTGTGAGGAAACCTACACACCCGAGAGTTCTTTAAAAAAAAGTTCTCGTACGTGTGTGAAGACCAATTCGTCTAGTTAGGACTAAGGCCTAAAACTCTCTCATTCCGAGAGAAGACACGTGCCCAGCAGTGGGACAATAATGGGTTGACCATGAATCATTAAATGATACTTGAATATGCAGTCTACAAATATGTAACTCGCTTAAATTAAATTATTTTTTTTAGTAAAAGACTTTTTTAAACACAGATAAACAGACGGATAAAAAATATAGGAATGTCCATTTTTACTTATTCTCAGGCCTGTAATTATACGCGAATTATTTGCAAATATACGCGATGTAGAAATTGATATTTAAGCGAAGAAAAACAATAAAATTAGTTTTGCTTGTCTTAAATTTGAAGATGTTTAACAATAACAAATTCTTGCTTATTTTAAGTTTAGTTTAGACATCTGAAACTGGTTCAGAAGTATAAGATCAATAGTAGATACTTAAAATTCATGGCAAGTTCCAGCATTTTTCACGGGAATAAGTTATTTCATTGTAAGACAGATGGAAGGTCGTCTATAAAATCGTCGATTTACAAAGGTATAACAAAACAAAGGGGAGTTTTGAAAGGTGCGGTCAAATCATAGCTCCCCGGGGGCTGGAGTTTGGGTTTTCTCGCGTCGTCTTCACCGTAGTGTGCTCGTTTCATTTCGATTTGAGAATTTATGTAAACAACTGTATAAAAACCAAGTGTCTATTTGTAATTTTCAAATGTTTTGAAGCGAATTGATTTTGACTGGATTGATTGGTACTTTTTGTGGTACTTGTGGTTGAGAATTAAGTCGGAACTAGCCACCCTTCGTAACGGTCGAAATTCGACCGTCATTAAAATTATAAAAAAGGAAGCTTCATATTGTCCAAAGTAGCACGAATATTTCTATAATTCAAATAATTGTAATAATTTTCAAGTTATTCTGAAAGCCCCCGTTAAACGTAAAAAGAGGTGAAATTAGCCAAGCTGCATTTAAAAGCAATAGCGGGTATTTTGCCAAGACACTGACATTTCTGACGTTATGTGTTTTCATAGTAAGACATTGAATGTGTAGGACATTTATTATTTATGTGTTTGTGACAAATGCACGGTAGTGTGTGTAATGTGTTTTTAGTTGATTTTATGTATGTTTTATGCATTATTTGAAAAAAATATTAACATTCTGCTACGCTTCTACGTCCACTATATTCATACTAATCCGTCCGCGGCATATTATTTAAAAATGCACCACAAGTTTTTGCTTCATGTATTAATATAAAGATAGTCCACCAATTCCCACTTGGACAGCGCGGTGGACTATGGCCTAATCTCTCTCATTCTGAGACAAGACCCGTGCTCAGTAGTGGGCCTATAATGGGTTGATGAGAGATTCATATATATATATATAGATGATTCGGATAAGTCTGGGTCCTTTCCCACTCTTCAGGATAACAACACAGTTGTCCCTGTAGTTCCGGGACCAGAATAGGACTACGGTACCCTCTGTCTGTCGTAAGAGGCGACTAAAAGAGGCTTCTGGGGTTGCGGGCGGGAAGAGTGGGAGCTCGACCCGTCCGGCCAAGCGACCCCGGGAAGGACGGTGGCATGTGTGGTTGCATGCTGCCCTAAAAACCAGTAGGTGCGGTGAGCAGTTCACGCCCACCAGGGAAGAGCCCGCTGGGGCACACGCTGAGGACACCGGCGGCGGTCAATCGGAGTTCCCGGAGTCCTCTTCGCAGCGTCGAGGTCGGCCACCGGGGGGGTTTTAGTGCTTTAAGAATCCCACATAACCCACGTCGCTCCCACGACGTCGGGTACTTTTTGAAAGTTTCCCCCTCGAAAACAAAAAAAACACAGTGGTTATAAAATTAGGCGTTGTTTATTTAAAATTAAAGTAAGGTAATATTTATATGTTTCAGGTTTTTAAGTGGATGAAAAGACGTATGTTTTTAATGTAAATAAAATTAATAATAGGAAAATATTATTAAACAGGGGAATTAAAAACACAGCACATACAATGTTTTTTTTTTATATTCATAATAAAAATCCATCGCCGGTAAATGCAATGGTTAAAAACGCTTAATATAAAAAAGCGCAATGTAAGTATCAAATACCCGAACAAAATTAAATATTTACCGCACGGTATGCAGTTCTCAGATTAACGATAAATATTTGTTCTCGTGTCTCACAGTATGTTGTCCGGATTAATGTTAAGCACGCTAGCGATCTACTGTGTAGCGATCTGATCTCATGAAATTTTGTGAACGTATTGACTAGGTCTGAGAATCGGCCAACGTCTTTTTTTCATACTCCTAAGTGATTAGGTTGTCCACCCTTAACATTTCTTTCAATTTTTATATGACAAAACAACGTTTGCCGGGTCAGCCAGTAATTTATGAGATAATCGAAAAACTCGTCACTCCCTGCTTTTTTATTTTTCTGAACACAAGCGCCATATTTAAAAATTATATAGCCTATGTCACTCTCACTAGTAATTCATTTCGAATGATGTGTTAGCATGTTACAATCTATTAAGCCGTTTGGGCTGTAGCGCATGACAAATATATGGACGTGAATACAAACCCGATGACGACCCGCGTGGCAGAGCGGTTACTACACCGGTCTGACGCGCAATGGGTCCCGGGTTCGATTCTCGGGACAGGTATCTGAATGATAGGTTTAGATTCATGTTCTGAGTCTGGGTGTTTGTGTATTCGTCTTGTGTATGTCCATGGTACCCACGCGACAGGAGAAAATCCTAGTGTGGGGCTATGAGTGTAGAAAGCATGTGTGTGTGTGTGAACATACACACATACGCTCGAAAAACACTACTCACGCGGTAAAAAGTGCGATGCGGTATCAAAGTCACACTTAAATATTTACCCCACGGTATGCAGTTCAGAAATTAACGTTAAATATTTGTTCTCGTGTCTCACAGTATGTTGTCCGGATTAATGTTAAGCACGCTAGCGATCTACTGTGTAATTAAGGAACACCAATTAAACAATACTCGAAAAAATATCCGGTTTCAAGACACAGTGCAAAGCGTTCGCATTCTACAAGGTGGTGTCTCGAATTTTAGCGTCAGATCCTTATCGGAATTTGAGACATTGCATGTTGGTCTTCGTGTAAATACTTATTTATTTAATGTGCTCCTACGTCCAGGTGCAGGTGCAATTAATTTATTAATTTATATTTTGTATAGCGACGCGTTTCCGGGGTCAATGTTGGGCGGTGTTTTTGTTTTTGGTCACGTAGATACTTTCGAAATAAAAACAGCTTAGGTATATATCGTACTAGTTGACCCGACGAACTTCGTACCGCCTATAAGTCAAATATCTAAAATTATCAGTTTTCCCTACTATATTATACATCAATTACATAAAAACATTCCTTTTGAATCACTCTATCTATTAAAAAAACTGCATTAAAATCCGTAGCGTCGTTTTAAAGATCTAAGCATTCACAGGACAGACAGCGAAAAGCGACTTTGTTTTATACAATGTAGTGATAAGTTAAAAAGTTTCGTCCTCCATCGTTAGGTATGCCAAATTGAGTCAAAATCTGTTTGATATTTTTTGATTTACATTCGGATAAAGTGTTTTGAGACGCGTTTGAAATATTCTTACATAAAAGCTCTAAGTTGCCTATTTTTGTAGAGTAATATATATTAAACAATGAAATTTTGTTGACCTTCGTAGTGTATCGGTCACAATAAAGGTCTGTCACGCAATGGACTTGCAGTTTGATTCCCGGCCAGACAATGACGATTTTAACTGTCTGTTACGTTTATGCAGATATCAATAGCTTGCAAGGACTGCAATAAATGCGAAAGTCCTGTTTACAATAAATTTAATGCAATAATAAAATTAACGTATCAACACAAAAATATTAAACCATAGTCTGTATGTCTGTATACATGAAGCATTCATCAAACTATCAGTTTATTATCTGTTGCCACGATCGAACGAGATATAACAATAAATAAACTTTCCTTTACAAAACAGGCCGTTATTAATGTGCGACCATAAAATTTTTAATTATCAACGAAGTAGCGAGCACATTGAGAGTCTTCAGATTATATTGATGGTGAGACATCTTGCGGAGTGCTCGCCGCAAAGATTTCTCAAGATCCGCCCCAATTCGAGTGGCTTTTGTGTGGTCTGTTCGTTCGTACCTTCAATCTCGTTTGAATTGAGTACTCAAATTATGAATCGTATTATATTCACTTACGTTTCTTAGTAGTGAAAATAAAAGTTAGGTAAGTAAGCAACGAACAAGTGACAAATAAAAATGTAAGTTTTCATTTCCGCAGACATTTTGAAAAATTTAAACTATTGGGACAATAAAGCTTTAGGTGAACAGTTTTAATTTTGTTTAATTTATAATTAATGCCAATATTCCAATCAAGAATACCATTGATATATAAATACACTAGATATACAGTCTCGAACAAAAATTACACCTAAAACTGTCGTCAAATGTACGTAGTTTTTTATAGATGGTCATAACAACCATATATTTTTGCAATATAACTTTACGTCCATGATCTAAAGTTGTATTTACATAGCTTTAAGCAAAAAGCAATAAAATTTTACTACTTGAAATTAGCGGTCAATTTTGAAATTGAGCACTCTTTTTCACCGGACAGTTTTGAGACGCTGAATGAGTATTTTGGGTTTTTTTATATCGATGAAAAATACCCAAATTAATCGATGTATTAAATCAATGCCGTATCATCTATTTACTTACAAGGTCAGTTCTCACTGTTAGCGTAGTTTTGTTGCCACTAGATGGCGTTATTCCGATTCCCTATAAACCGTGGTTTAACGTTCGCGATGAATAGAAAAACTCACACTCTGCACTTAATGACTCATATGTTTGTAATGAAGATAAAACACAGTGAGTGTTACAAGGCGATGAGCGCACTCCAAAGATAACAACGGTTGCGATGTATCAACTGAATGCGGTACATTACTTTGAGGAATTTCAGTTAAATACAGTGTGAGTTGAAGCGGTATTATGCTTGAGCAGTTCTACAAGCGATGCGGGTTAGCAATCATACACGATTACGCTTAGGAGAATTTCCGTTTCAATAAAGAGAAAAAGATGAGACGCTTGCTACACTCATAACCCCATACTAGGATTTTCTCCTATGTCGCGGGTGCCATGGACAATACAGACGAATACACAAATACCCAGACCAAGGATCTAAACTCATCATTCAGATAACTCAAATGATTGTCTGACCGGGAATCGAACCCGGGACCCACTGCGTGTCAGATTACTTAACGATTTAAACGGTAATGAGCTTTTCGTTTCGGGCAATCGTCTACTTTTTCACAATGCTCTTGTACATCAAATCAAATCATATTTATTTGTATTTGTTTTTACATTGTAGTACGTGACGACTACTTACGATTAAGAAAGAAGTAAGAAATAAAATTATTTATTCAGGCAAAAAGTTATTCATTCATAATTATTTTATACTATTTCAACCCAGATACATGAATCATGGTTACTATGAATTTTTTTTTGAAATATTCGCAAAAATAATTCAAAAACTGCTTATTGTTAGTACTCGCTACTTAAGATGTATCAATTCCGCGATAATACTAATATAAAATCAGTGTTATTCTTCTTTAAAGCAAGCAAAGTTTTCTGCTTTTTATATTTTTACATTAATGTTAAAAATATCTGGTACTGTGGAATGCAAGGCGCGATGTTCATATATATTAATAGTCGTAATAATGAATTGGCCGGGTTCAAAAACTATCCTACGTTTTTTCTAAAAGTTCATGATAATCGGTTCAGTAGTTTTGGCTTGAAAGCGTAACAAACGAATTTATATTAACCTTTATAATATTGGTAGGGAAGTAGGTATGATACTTGTAAAATAAATGGTAGGAAGCGACTAAGGGTCAAAAATGTAGGCAGGTGTTGGATACACCTGTCTCCCAGTTTTTGTCACCTTGATCACCAAGTGATATCACCTGGAATCAAAGTGGAATAAATCGATGGCCAGCAGTTTCTTCCTATGTAGCATCATCATCCATCCAGCAGTAGATTGCTATTGCTGGATGGATGATTACTTTTGTCAACCTTGGTTGACAAATTGCAATACATTTCAATAGGGGATTCCAGCAGGGGACTTAAAAATGCCGATGAATGAATTATATCATACTATTATCATACTTCATACTAATATTATAAAGGCAAAAGTTTGTGAATGTGTATGTTTGTTACTTCATCACGTCTAAACGACTGGAGCGATTTTCATAAAATTTGGTAGGGAGTTAGCTGACACTCTGGACTACTTTTTACTACATATAGGCTACTTTTTACTGTGGAAAAATATTTTATTCCCACGGGACGATAACGCGGGCGAATTTGCGAGATTCAGCTAGTATTCAATAATACTCAATTTTTTTATCATCTATATTAAGATGTTTACATATTGCTTCAGCTTCATTATATTATAAGCAGTAGTAATAAGCACTGAATAAACCACTTCCTTCCAATACATATGGGTAATTAACCAACCTAAAAATAATGTTTTCTCTTTGTTCTCAGGTAAACAACTGTCTCATATTTTCCGGTAGCTTACTGTAAGTGGGTAAGCGGGTTTAGAGCTTACAAAGTGAACCGCGTTGAGAGTATTTTTACATCGTGCCAGAGCAACCGAGATGATAGCAAACAGGATTTCTTTGACGTTAATAGCCGCTTCTGTGCTTTGGTATCTTTAAATGCTTCCTAGTATTTGCTTTATGATTGAGAAAAGTTTATAAAATTGCTTCGTGTTTCTATTGCATGACATTCGTCTATAAATGTCTGTATCGTATTTATTTTTTTCCTCTGTTTCGTCTAATATTTTTGTTCTATTTTTGTATACATTAAGTTTTGTCGGTGACTTTCGTAAATATGAATTACAACGATAGATTTTTTATAACTTACGCTATAAGAAACATATATGAGCAAAATTTCCGCTTATCGTGCCTATCACGATGAAGCGCGGGTTTGACAAATGTTCTTTGCAAAAAAAATAGTGTATATGTGATCTCGATACGAGGCGGAGACACTAAAAACGTACAACGAGGCGACCCACGCAGTATAAAGTGTATATTTTTTATAACAAAAACTGTTAATTTTATATAATAAAATATTTTTTCTTCTCCTATTTGTATTGTGCTGCAAGCAACCGTTTTTGGCAGAATTTTTAATGAAGTTTTTATATTTTGTTGTTACGGCAACGTAACATAGTTTGTACAGCTCATAATGTTGACTTAGTAGTTATCTAATATATAAAAATTTCGTGTCACAGTTTTTGTTGCCATACTCCTCCGAAACGGCTTGACCGATTTTTACCAAATTTTATATGCTTATTCAGTAGGTCTGAGAATCGGCCAACATCTATTTTTCATACCCCTTAAGGGTTGTCCACCCTTAACATTTTTTTTATTTTTTATATGGCAAAATAACGTTTGTCGGGACTGCTAGCTATTTATATATTATATTAATTATATATTTTTTTCATTAGAATACTTATACAATACAACTCACTCATTTGCCCGTCACTATTGTCGAGCGAGCGATCCTTTGCGTTGCAAAAAGCTCGCAGAAAGCTTAACGCTTGAAGCTTTTTACTCGGTTGTGCGGCGTTATGCAATGATGCGGCGTCACCGGAGTGCGTGAGGCGACTCTGTTATTGTTGCTTTTACCACGCTCGGGGAGGATTTACACTCTACTGGTAACAATCGGAGTTTATAGCGTTTAGCTTTATGACCAATAAAATGTGCACTACATTTTGTTAGTAAAAAGAAAAATATACTAGTACTACAATGGTTTCCAGCACACATTGAGCAGTGATAGCCTAATAGCTGAAACTTGCCCTCTTAATCGGGAGGTCCGAGGTTCAAATTAAGGGACGCACTACTGATTTATGTGCGTGTTAGAAATTAATTACCTACACACCTGAGTTCTTTAAAAAAAAAAGTTCGCGAAGGTGTGTGAAGTCCACCAATTCGCACTTGGCCAGCGCGGTGGACTATGGCCTAAAACTCTCTTATTTTGAGAGAAGACCCGTGCCCAGCAGTGGGACATCAAAACTATTTCAAGACGCCCTATTAGTAATATCGATGAGCCATAAAAATTACACATGTCATTAAAATGACGAAACACATCAAAATTGTTATTTCTTGAAGACAAATTATAATGCGATTATTTTCTGTCAAGTTTCAATATTCCCTTAGGGCCTTAGTTAAGGTTATTGTCCTTACGTAATAGGTTTCTGTCGCAGTTCGTTGCATCTTTTGTTCAGTGTTTTTGTATTAACTAAGATTATAGATACATTTAATAAAATGTATACTTAATTTAGAATGAGAATGAGAAAATTATGGAATTAAATTAATATTTCTACTTGGAAACAATTGCTCTTCTTATACCTGTTGGTAACTGGTAACTGCTGCCCATGGACGTCTGTGTTCAACTTCATATAAAACAACGGTTCTACAAAGTTGAAATTAACCTCAGATGCGTTATTTTGCAAAATTTCGGTATACCGTGTACTAAGATAGTCACTTTATATGAAAGTGAGCCGGGTTTATCTTTAACTAGTTTATTCCCGTGGGTCGGCCCGCTTTGATCACGTTTACTGTAGTAAACGTAGGGAGTATCCCATGTGTTAATCTAGGTCATAAACTATCTCGTCCCTGTAGTTCCGGAAAAGAATAGGGTTACGGCAACCTCTGCCTGCCATAAGAGGCGACTAAAAGGGGCTTCCGGGGTTGCGGGCGGCTAGAGTGGAAGCTCGAACGGTTCGATCAGGAGACCCCGGGAAGGACGGCGGTATGTGTGGTCGCATACCGTCGTAAAGACTACATGGAATGGTGAGCCCAGCCGCCTATTTGGGAGGAACCCGATGGGACAACGTGCCCAGAGGATTCCGGTTGTGTTCCTTTGGAGATCCCGGAGTCCTCTTTGTAGTGCCGAGGACGGCCACCAGGGGTTTTAGTGCGGTAAAAATCCCACATAACCCTGCGTCGCTCCCACGAGGTCGGGTACCTTTTGAAGGTTTCCCCCTCGAGAAAAAAAATAAGGTCATAAACTATCTGTGTGCTAAATTTCAATGAAAACCGACTAGTAGTATTAGAGTTAGAGTAGTTATCATACATCCTCAAAACTTTCACATTTATAACATTAATATTAATAGAAAATGTTACTAAGATTTATAGTTAATTGAATTATGATAAAGAGGTGTTAGCAAATTGATTACAACTCGAATGCATTGTAATAGTCATCGTATTTCCTAATTAGCATTGAATTATGCGCATAAATGTGTTTGCCCACGTATTTATTCCGCATTGCGCTCTGAACGTGACCGATATTGGAATAGTTTAATATTTTCATAACCATGGTAACTTTGGAGATTGGAGATCCCGGGTTCCGCTGCAAGCACTGAGAAAAAATTAACACAGTAATTATAAATTAAATTCTCTGTTTGACCAAATAGAGAATGTAATTCAGAATTGCCGAGTTAATTACTGAAAAGCTGACATAACCGAAAAGTCATAACCGAAATTAGCCAGCACACTTTCATATGAGGCGACCATCAGAGTCCTCGGGAGTAGCAACGCATTTGTAATTGACTTCAGATTTTGAACCATTTGGAACCCATGTTTTGTATGATGTTGATTACAGATGTCCATGGGCGGCAGTGACCACTTACCATCAGGTGGACTGCATGCCCCTTTGCTTCTTCAGTCAGATAAAAAAAAGCTATTTCTGTTTGCTTCTAACCCTTTTTATATAAATTGTAAGCGAGAAACATATAACACCGTCATTTTGAAATACTTTCTCTAGGTAATGGATGGTTACAATCGGTAAGTTCTAATCGACTAGACATTTCTGTTTGCTTCTCACTCTGTTTCTATAATTTCAAAGTGAAAAAAAACATACCGGCACCCGGGAACGGGGACCAAAGCCATCTCTCCCTTCCAGCCTACAGTCTTCTTGTCCCGGCTTGAGCTTTAGGCTTGCCATAATAAACCCGGTGAACCTGTAAAGGCCATTAGAGCCAACAGCAACTACACAATTGCTAAAAAAAAACATATAACGCCGTAATATTGAATCACATTATCTATTGGACCGAGTTTTAACCGGCAAGTTATAACCGAAGTGATCTTTCTATATGCTTCTCAATCTATATTTATCAGCCATAAACACATACTACCATTATTTTGAATTGCATTCTATTGAATCAAGTTATAACCATTCGATCCCACACCGCATCAATACTCGATACGTCAAACCTGCCCTTTATGGGTACGCCCAATAATTAATTCCCTTCAGTCTGGAGACAGGCAGAGCATAAATTGGTTAGCAAAAGCTAATTTCGACTACACAATATCATGTGCACGCCTTATTTCTAAATGTTAGATACGTAGGAAGAGAAAGTGCATTGTCAGGTGTCGTAGTACATAGCCGTATTTTGTCTGCTATTGCCAGCTGCTCAAATTTCAGAGAGCAGTGATAGTGTAATAGTTGAAACTCTTTCACTCGGGAGGTCTGAGGTTCAAACCCAGGCACGCACCACTGATTTTTGTGCGTATTAGAAATTAATGATCACTGCTTTTCGGTGAAGGAAAACATCGTGAGGAAACCTACACACCCGAGAGTTCTTTAAAAAAAAGTTCACGGAGCTGTGTGAAGTCCACTAATTTGCACTTGGCCAGCGCGGTGGACTATGGCCAGAAACTTTCTCATTCTGAGAGAAGATCCATGCCCAGCAGTGGGACAATAATGGGTTGTACCCCATATATTATCAGGTGAAACAACTAGTACAGTACAAGGGGGTGGATGCCGTCTTACTTCCATATGACGCGACCATCTCAGTTCTCGGGAGTAGCAATGCATCTGTGATTGGCTTTAGATAGAACCCATGTTCTACGTGAAGTTGATTACAGATGTCCATGGGTGGCAGTGACCACTTACCATCAGGTGGAATGCATGCAGGTTTGCTCCTTAAATCGGATGAACAAACTCTAGAAAGTTGCTATAAAAATGGATATATGAGATTAACTTTTTTATAAATCTTTTTGATAATGTAAGAGTTATATTAATTTAGCACTTTACAGTAAATTTGTAAAATTTACTGTAAAGTGACGTTTCATGTGAAATCGTAGCTTTCGTAAAAGTCAACTACGCTTCGTAATTGAAAAAAAAATGTGTTGAGACACACTTGTGTAAATTAATATTGTTTTAAGAAATTAACGTTCTATTACTACGTGACTATTATAAACTTAAGTATAGAGATTTTTTGGTTTAAAGTAAGCGTAGTATCTACTCTGCGGACGTCGTGAGAAATACGACATAAAACTTGTTTCCAAAAATGATAGATGAAACGTAGACTAAGAAAATTCTACTAAAATTTATGCGTATGCATCCGAGTTCTTTACTTCATACAGCATTTCAATCATAAATTGCGACCATTCAATACACATAAAATACAAGAATAGAAAATATTGATCCAAATTTCCCCGGATAGAAAATTAATATGGAATATATATCAATAATTTAATACGCACACAATTGATTCCAGTACAATAATGGGAAAGCTATACGGATATGGTGTGGGGAACGATTTGAATGCGGTGAAAGGGTTACGTGGATTCTACGCGAATTTCCATCTGCACAAAGGAAAACTGATTGGAGCGAAGGTACTAGGAGTTTTGGTTAGAACTTGCCGAGTTATGACTAGCTTGTGTGTAATGTAATAAATATGCTTGTGTAATAACTCGACGGACATAAAGTCGCCTAAGCTTAGATTCTTCGATTATTAATAAATGAAATTGTTTAATTTGTAACTTCGTTATTATTAATGTAATGTTATACGTAAATGTAATGATTTTAATGTAAAATTATTTTTTTATAAATCAATTAAATTATTTAATGTATTATTTTGTGTGGTGACTGCAAAATGTAGTTTAGCAGTGGGGTTTTTTGTTTTTATTTTTTTTTTGCTTTTGAACTCTGGCTCTAATAGTAGGTATATACGATATAGGTGCGATTATATATGATATACGATTTTTTTTGTAACATTGAATTGATCGAAGTCCACGTGATGTTAAATGGTCACTGCTGCCCATAAATATTTAATACCAACTTCATACATATAAAGGTTCTCTCGTTGCTACTCTCGAGGTTTAAGACGCTCTTCATATGAAAGTGAGCCTGAAACTCCACCCATCCAACGAAACGCTAGAACATTATTTATTACAAATTTAAACATTATTTTCCTCAACAGTCACATTTTATTGTTTATTTTGTGGGGGGGGGGGGGGAGGGTTAATTAGTTAATTAAGTTGAGGGGGTTCGCTGTCACTTGGAAACTTTAACAGAGGTACGTGAGGCCGAAAGTTTGAGAAACCCTGATCTAAACTAAGTCAGGCATAACGGAAAGTTATAACTCCCGGTAGACAAGTAATTGAATGAATGTCATTAGTAGTTAAGTCGTTGCCTAGAAAGTGGGCTACTATGCGAAATGTGCCAATAATGCTCGATACGCACCCAACGGTGGGGCGCCGTTAATTATTCGCGGAACTAATTATATTTTAACGATTTACTCTTTGCTATCATAAACCAATTGTGAGGGTGTCGATTTAAATATCGATACCTTTTCATCGATATTGTCGGTTAACTTAAAAAGAAATTTGAATACATAAATAATCGAGGATTGATTTGGACTATACGTTAAATTTAAATCAATTATAGTAAAGAATATCTTATGAAAATCCCTCCCCTTGAAGATTAGATGGTATTTATATAAAAGTTAAAAAAAGTTACAGCAAAACCTTGTTCCCAAATGTTGATATATATCATAAATCATTCAAGTTCATCATTCATGTATGATTAGTATAATCAAGGACAATTAATATATCAAATTATATCCAAGCATTTTAATTAAAACTAATATAAAGATAGTGGTCGAACAAGGACTCTACACTTATATTTTTGTTAGTAATTTGTTATTATTGGTTTTACGACTAAATAACTTTGTTTCTATAGCGAAAAGTTATATAAACAAACTTGTAGAAAATTAATTTTGAGTTAATTAACATTTTCGATCGACTGAAAGTCTGTAATTGATGTGATCCATCCTGTCAGTTAACGGTTATATCGGTTTATCGGTTAACAGATATATCGGTTTTAACGGTTAACAGAAATATCGGTTTTAACGGTTAACAGATATATCGGTGACTAAATATATGCCAACCCTGTAACGGACGCACCCATCGTTCGTGTTTGCATCCGTCCACAAATCAGCCACAATTTAATTGAACTCAAACTAGTTTAGTTACGAGTCTACGGTCAGTGTTCAATAAATGACAACATTGAGTGCTGTTTCAAACAGCTCTGACTGTTGTGACATTGCTTGGAATATGCGAGTGCATCCACCGGTTCTGTTTTAATAAAACACTAGTTACCCGTCGCATCGGTCGAAATTAGAACGTAATTTAAATTAAAAAACTAAATAACCAAACTTCATATTGTTCAAAGTAGCACCAATATTTCTCTAATTTAAATAAATTGAAATAATTATCAATTTACTTTGAACGCGCCCGTTAAAGGTAAAAAGAGGTTTATTAACTAAGCTGCATTTAAAAGCAATAGTGG
Source organism: Spicauda simplicius (assembly GCA_949699795.1). Taxonomy (NCBI): domain Eukaryota; kingdom Metazoa; phylum Arthropoda; class Insecta; order Lepidoptera; family Hesperiidae; genus Spicauda; species Spicauda simplicius. Next base: position 5,971,339 of record OX453061.1, on the reverse strand, counting down.
GTATTTTGTTGACAAAGACATCTGACATTTTTGACGTTATGTGTTTTCATAGTAAGCGATGTCTTATTTGCGAATGTTCTATTTCGTTTATTATGTGTTTTTGTCAAATACAAGGTAGTGTGTCTAATGTGTTTTTAGTTAATTTTATGCATGTTTTATGCATTACTTGAACAAAATATTAACATTGCACAATCCTTTTCTAATATCATACTTCTCCGACTGCGACAAGTATCTTAAAAACGAATCACAATTTTTTACTTTACTTATTAATATATAGATACTGTTAGCAAAGCGGTAGAGTATAGTTCAGTATGGCTACGATCTTAGTGCTTTGAGTTGCAATTCTTCTCTGATTGACTTCAAAAATAATTCCTTCTTTAAGGTGCTTCAGAAGTTAATGGGCAGAGACTACATAATTACATACTATCAGGTGGATTGCATGCTCTTTTATTACACAACTGTGTAAATTAAGACATAGATCATGCTTTGTATGTCTGAAATGCTCATAGCCACGTGACTTATTATTTATTAAGGAATCCAACAGCAATACGTAGAAAATATTTACTTCATACATGTATAGTACTAAATTAAGCCAAAACAGGATTACACAAATAGTTTTGTAAAATACACAAGACCAAAGTATGTTCATGCATGTTATAAATGTGTGGGCGCATGTGCGTGTATGTGTGTGTGTGTGCGTGCCTGTAGATATCTGTGTGTGTGTGTTCACGTGTGTGTTTGTGTGCTTGTGAAGACAGACTTGTGTAGATCAAAATTAGCAGTGTCTCTAAAAAGTGAATCAACATCGGACGCAATAGCTGAATAGGCTAGTGGCTTTTCGTGTACGCTGTCGTACTTCTGCTATCAAGTTAGTCGTCATTCCTGGTTGTTACGGCAAAAAACATAGTCACAAAATGTGTGATTCATTTTACGAGTACATTCTTTCAACTATACTCATATCTATCACATTAAAAACGTCTACTTTAAATTATTTCACGTTTCTATTCCTTACAAAATCCGGTATTCAAGAATTTGTCTTCTAATGAAAACAGTTAACCGTACGGCAAATGACTATTGTCAGTGTAAAGCTTATGAAAACTCACTACCGTTCACTACCGAACGTCCAAGCTAGAGTCGCCAATAGTTACGCGAAAGGCAGGATGACTATTGATCCTTTCAATAATATGTTTATTTAAATGTAGTATTCTGGCCAGAAGCAGTAAGTAATTTAAACTCATCTATATACCTCGTCGTCAGCTCATTACTATGCCACTCCTGGGCGCAGAACTATTCTTAAAGTAAGTGTATAATAATAAATCTAATTATAAGTCCATCGCGTTGACTTCGAATTGGCAGACTTCAAACTCATTAAAGAAGTTTATTGAATAACTCTACATTTTTCTCTATCTGCTATAAAAAAATGAAATATTTTTAATTCTTACCTAAGTATCTTTCAAAATCAGAGGTGAGTTTCGAACCTCCCCGATTCCCCGACTCCTCGATTGAGTGGTCGAGACCACCATGATATACCTGTTTTAAACTAAAAAACTTCACTCAAGTCTTTAGCTTTATTTCACACCTGTAGCTTTATTTTTATCAATTGAATTGGTGGAATGCTGGTTAACTAAAACAGACACTTCATTGTATCAACACATCTATCTGTATCTACGCCTTCTGTATCTTTGATTACTCGCTCCCGCTTTATCATCTGCCGCAATTTAAGTGCAAATGTCCTGCAAAATAGGCTCACTCTTGGCAAACCCAGTCCAACATTAGAATAACATCCATTTCCCGGTTACGAGCACTGTGAAAACGGACAGGAATTGAAACAGGAAAGCTTTCGAGTCGAACGAATAAACCACCTGTTGTCTCTGTCCTTTATTAGTCAGGCGGATTGATATAGACAGAGAATGATAGTGCAATTTATTCATACAGAGTAGTGATGTAACATTGTTACTATTTGATTCGCGAATGCGAAAATCACATACTGATATTCTCGTCAACCGCTTATTGTCCCACTAGTCGGGTCTTCTCTCGGAATAAAAGAGTTTAGGACATAGTCCACCGCGCTGGCCAAGTGCGAATTGATGAACATCACACACCTCCGAGAACTTTGTTTTTTTAAGAACTCTCGGGGATGTAGGTTTCCTCACGGTGTTTTCCTTCTCCGAAAAGCAGTGATAATTAATTTCTAATACGCACAAAATTTTAGTCACTGATTTTTTACTACACATAAGTGTAGTAAAAAATCAGTTACAGTTAAAAACCGACATTAGCGCATTCGAATGCAAATGCGAATATTCAGTTTCTTTTTAATTTAACGCCAACATGGGCGCCGCTAGGTTTATCTTGCATGAGGTGTATCTTTATCTACAAAATATAGAAGTAGTTTGGAAGGCGATAGAAGATTTTGCGACCAAACTGCAGTTCGACTTAAATTTGCGACTTATATTTTCCCACCTGTTTTCTGGTCGTCTAACTGTAGTTTTTCGCAAAACATTTGTACAATTCTCCTCTTCGATCGATTTGATTCAATTCAATACGATTTTTCGAATGAATAATAATAGCCCAGCTCTAAATCGCAAATTTCACAGGAGAGGTGAACATTAAACAGTCCTTTCTGTTTATATCTTTTTAATTAATGTAGTTAAAATTATAAAAGCTGTGGTTAAGCGAAAAGTCTTCAATTGTAAGCCTTGTTTGTATCAAATTATCTCTTTAACTTTAAATTGATAAAGTGTGAAGTATGCGGTCATTCAATCAAATCAGCGATATGCAAACACGTGCAAATATTTGCGAATGAGAGCAAATATTTTACATCACTAATATAGAGTGGTTGAGGTGAAAAATAGCGATCGCCTTTCCTTACGAGCCAGCGTTCTATGGGAACTTGTTTGCTCAAGTTGATTAATTACAGCGTAAAACGCGATAGAAAAGGAAACCGTGGCTGATGGTGGCTGTAATGCATTATAGGACTGTCGACGTAGAAAGTGTGGGTACTGAATGAGGTCTTTAAATAGTGTGTAGTAATAAAGTAATAAGTTACTGAGATAGAGCAGTGATAGCCTAATGGTTGAAACTTGCCCTCTCGATCGGGAGGTCCGAGGTTCAAACCCAGGCACGCACCACTGATTTATGTGCGTATTAGAAATTAATTATCACTGCTTTTTGGTGAAGGAAAACATCGTGAGGAAACCTACACACCCGAGAGTTCTTTAAAAAAAAAAGTTCTCGGAGGTGTGTGAAGTCCACCAATTCGCACTTGGCCAGCGTGGTGGACTATGGCCTAAACTCTCTCATTCTGAGAGAAGACCCGTGTCCAGCAGTGGGCCAATAATGGGTTGATGAGAGAGAGAGAATAAAGTAATATCCTTTGAAGGTCTCTTTGTGTCGTTCAAATGAATATCGTAAATTTGTGAAATGTCAATTTTACAAATTTACGATATTTTATCTTTGTTTTCAGTTCCCTTATACGATATATTAATATATGCAGCTTAAGTATAGAGCAGTAATAGCCTTATGGTTGAAACTTGCCCTCTCGATCGAAAGGTCTGAAGTTCAAACCCAGGCACGCACCGCTAATTTATGTTTGTATTAGAAATTAATTATCACTGCTTTTCGGTGAAGCAAAACATCGTGAGGAAACCTACACACCCGAGAGTTCTTAAAAAAATAGTTCTCGGAGGTGTGTGAAGTCCACCAATTCGCACTTGGCCAGCGCGGTGGACTATGGCCTAAAACTCTCTCATTCTGAGAGAAAACCCGTGCCCAGCAGTGGGACAATAATGGGTTGATGAGAGAAGTATTTAAACCTCTCTTTACCTTAAACTGGTGCTTCCAAAATAAGTCGAAAATTATTAAAATTTATTTAAATTTGAGAAATATTCGTGCTACTTTGGACAATACGAAGTTTAGTTTTTTAATTTAAATTACTGTCGAATTTCGATCGTTGCGACGAGTGACTAGTACGTATTGATGTGTGTATGTACCTACAATTTTTACGCTTAAAGAACTTTACCATTAACATTTCTTCAGGTTTAAGATGTTTACTCATCCCGTAAGACAGCTGCATTATATCAATTGCTAACGTGTTTAATCCTAATCCCAGTAAAGCTATCAGAACGGTAAACACAGCTGATCCACAGGATTAAAGGTTAAATTCGTCATGCAAGGGAGATCGTGGAACATTAAAATTGCATATCATTGCAATTAACCCGGCTTTTGTACGCGAAATTGAAATTGCAAACTCTGATGGAAATATGTGGCTATGCCGCTGACTTTGTCTGTGTTTTTAACTATAACCTGACCTGATTACTGTATCGTACTAAGTAAAACAGTTACTTTAACTAAAGTTTTTGGTTTACAATTTAAAAAAAAGTAAAAACTTCTAAGTAAATTGTTATTTTTTAGTTTCCTCTAAAATCGGTTCTCACTATGAGTCTATTTATCATAACACCCACCAATCGCACTTGACCAGCGCGGAGGACCATATATTTAAGCAATACAACCTTACGTCCTTGATTTAAAGTTGTATTTACAACGTTTAAGCAAAAAGCAATAAAATTTTACTACTTGAAATGAACGCTCAATTTTGACATTGCGCTCTTTTTCACCGGACAGTTTTGAGACGCTATCAATAAAAACTCTCTCATTCTGAGAGAAGACCCGTGCCCAGTACAGTTCTAGTTACTATCAAGTATCAGGTAGATTGTATACTAATGTTATAAAATCAGATGAACAACCATTTTATGATATGGAAGGCTAATTTTACACATTGACCATTTCAATTTGTTCAGTGTCGTGTAAATACGGTACAATTCACTGTTCAATTGGATTGCGCTAATTAAACGGAATTTTATTAAATGTGACTCTTAATCTGGCGCATTCATAATAAGGGGATTAATGGGAATTTTATTGAATGTGACTCTTCAAATTTACACATATTTCTAGCGTGAAGCATTTCTTGCGTTTCGATAGACGGGTGTGGTTGCCGGCACACTTTCACATGAGGCGACCATCATAGTCCTCGAGAGTAGCAACGCATCTGTGATTGACTTCAGATGGAACCCATGTTTTGTATGTAGTTGATTACAGATGTTCATGGGCGGCAGTGACCACTTACCATCAGATGGACTGCATGTTCGTTTGCTACTTTAGTCAGATAAAAACAAAAAGTTCTACTTACCATCAGGTATTAGGTAGATTGTATGCTCATGTTATAATATAACAGTTCTTGACAATACTCAAAAACAGATGAACAACCATTTTATAATATGGAAGGCTAATTTTACACATTGACCATTTCAATTTGTTCAGTATCGTGTAAATACGGTACACACTGTTCAATTGGATTGTGCTAATTAATCGGAATTTTATTAAATGTGGCTCTTAATATCTGGCGCATTAATAATGAGGGGATTAATGGGAATTTTATTGAATGTGACTCTTCAAATTTACACATATTTCTAGCGTGAAGCATTTCTTGCGTTTCGATAGACGGGTGTGGTTGCCCGCACACTTTCACATGAGGCGACCATCATAGTCCTCGGGAGTAGCAACGCATCTGTGATTGACTTCAGATGGAGCCCATGTTTTGTATGTAGTTGATTACAGATGTTCATGGGCGGCAGTGACCACTTACCATCAGATGGACTGCATGTTCGTTTGCTACTTTAGTCAGATAAAAACAAAAAGTTCTACTTACCATCAGGTATTAGGTAGATTGTATGCTCATGTTATAATATAACAGTTCTTGACAATACTCAAAAACAGATGAACAACCATTTTATAATATGGAAGGCTAATTTTACACATTGACCATTTCAATTTGTTCAGTGTCGTGTAAATACGGTACAATTCACTGTTCGATTGGATTGCGCTAATTAAACGGAATTTTATTAAATGTGACTCTTAATATCTGGCGCATTCATAATAAGGGAATTAATGGGAATTTTATTGAATGTGACTCTTCAAATTTACACATATCTCTAGCGTGAAGCATTTCTTGCGTTTCGATAGACGGGTGTGGTTGCCGGCACACTTTCACATGAGGCGACCATCATATTCCTCGGGAGTAGCAACGCATCTGTGATTGACTTCAGGTGGAACCCATGTTTTGGATGTAGTTAATTACAGATGTGCACGGGCGGCAGTGACCACTTACCATCAGGTGGACTGCATGTTCGTTTGCTACTTCAGTCAGATAAAAACTAAAAGTTCTACTTACCATCAGGTATCAGGTAGATTGTATGCTCATGTTATAATATAACAGTTCTTAACAATACTCAAAAACAGATGAATAACCATTTTATAATATGGAAGGCTAATTTTACACATTGACCATTTCAATTTGTTCAGTGTCGTGTAAATACGGTATAATTCACTGTTCAATTGAATAATGCTAATTAATCGGAATTTTATTAAATGTGACTCTTAATATCTGGAGCATTCATAATAAGGGGATTAATAGGAATTTTATTGAATGTGACTCTTCAAATTTAGCGTATTGTTAATATTATCGGGCTTAATTCTAATTTTATTAAATAAGACTCTTAGTATCTGTCGTCATATTAATAATATCGGGGTGAAGTTAGGTGATTTGAATACCTAAATGATTCTAAAGTTTTGATTTATAAGTGTTCATTTGGATATTAAACTTTCAAAAAATCAAAAGTTTAATTGTACAAATGTACAAGTATGTTCCAATCTGAGAATACTGCCTCCATCAGTTCTTGCGTTTGGTGAAAGGATTGGGATGTCAGCCGACTTATGTAAAAGGCAAATCTTAGTCCTTCGAAGTTACAACGCATCTGCCATGGGTGTTAGATAAAATTTGTGTGTATATGAGACTGGACAAAGACATGTGGATATCAGAGTACGTACCATCAGTTGAACTGTATGCTCATTTGTTACTTAATTATAATAAAAAAAAACTGAGAGTTAAACCAGAGACCCAACATCTCTCCACTACAAAAGTTATGATAATGTTATTTAGTATTAACTCTAAAAATATTATATACTAGCTGTACCCCGCAGCTTTGCCCGCGTAACAAAATCGATCTTTCGATTGTCCCGTGGGAATAAGATATTATCCCACAATAAAAGTAAGCCTATATCTTAATCTAAAGTGTGACCTAACTCCCAACCAAATTTTATGAAAATCGCTCCAGCCACTTAGACGTGAAGAAGTAACAAACATGCCCACTCACAAACTGTCGCCTTTATGATATGATTAGCATTAGCATATTAGGATAACGTATTAGCATTAGCAGTATATGGTAAGTATATGGATATAAGTATGTAGCATACTACGTAATGGGAAAGTTTATAAGGATGTATTTGTTAATTGTTGATTGTTACTCTTTCCGCAAAAGATCCAGAATACAGATCGTATTCATCATTACTATGGAAAACGTGATCGATTACCATTGTAAACGGGATGAAAGCGAGCAGTGCCAGGAATAAGCTACAACAAAATGATGCTACGTAAATATCAAAGACAAACAATTGCTAAACAACAAAGTCATTTGTATTGTCTCTTAAAATACAGGATCTCGCAAGTTGGCAGTGTTGTCCGTTTCTCAAGTCAGTTAAAGTCGCACCATCAAGGCGTCACGTGGGTGGACGGTTTACGAGCGGACGTGGATACGCTGATTTGTCAGGAACAGCGGAGACAAACAGCACAAGCTATGTTTACTTAAACACTGTAGATTTAAGTAATCTATTTATTTAAATAACGCTTTTTCGTTCGATTTCGGGCTACCGCCGACACTTATTTCCAAATTAGTCACCCGTCACAACGGTCGAAATTCGACCATAATTTAAATTAAAAAACTAAACTTTATATTGTCAAAAGTAGCACCAATATTTCTCTAATTTAAATAAATTGTACTTAATAATTTTCAAGTCATTTTAAACGCACCCGAAAAAGGTAAAAAGAGGTATAACAACTAAGCTGGATTTAAAAGCAATAGCGGGTATTTTAACGAAGACATCTGACATTTTTGACGTTATGTGTTTTCATAGTAAGACATTGAATTTCTATTTCGTTTATTATTTATGTGTTTGTGTTAAATGCAAGGGAGTGTGTGTCATGTGTTTTTAGTTGATTTTATGTACGTTTTCTGCATTACTTGAAAAAAATATTAGCATTGCCCAATCCTTCTCTACATCAACTATAACCGTGCGTAATTGTACTCGTACTCCTCCACCTACGGCAAGTATCTTAAAAACGAATCACAAGTTTATGCTTCACTTATAGATATTATTATATTAATACGTGAAGCAAAAATTTGTGACGGATTTTTAAGTAATATGCTGCGGACGGATTAGTATGAAATTTTGCACGGTTATAGTGGACGTAGAGAAGGAGTGCAGAATGTTAATATTTTTTTCAAATAACGCATATATCATACATAAAATCAACTAAAAATACATTACACACACTACCATGCATTTGTCACAAATACATATGTACTTAGTAAATGAAAGCAGTGATAGCCTAACGGTTGAAACTTGCCCTCTCGATCGGGAGGTCCGAGGTTCAAACCCAGGCACGCACCACTGATTTATGTGCGTATTATAAATTAATTATCACTGCTTTTCGGTGAAGGAAAACATCGTGAGGAAACCTACACACCCGAGAGTTCTTAAAAAAAAAAAAAAAAAGTTCTCGGAGGTGTGTGAAGTCCACCAATTCGCACTTGGCCAGCGCGGTGGACTATGGCCTAAACTCTCTCATTCTGAGAGAAGACCCGTGCCCAGCAGTGGGACAATAATGGGTTGATGGGGAAAATGAAATAGAACATTCAATGTCTTACTATGAAAAGACACAACGTCAAGAATGTCAGATGACATTTGATTTGATATGAAGTTTAGTTTTTTAATTTAAATTACGGTCGAATTTCGGCCGATGCTACGGGTGACTAGTATAGATTAACAGAGTTAAGCGCTGCTGTGTTTTAATCTGAAGGGTGTTTTATCTTTGTGACCAGAACACAGCAGACATATTCAGTCACGGCGTGCTTACTAAGTCCTTAGGTACCAAGGCATCTGTGGCCAAACACTGAGGCTCTAATCTTATTGGGGTTGGTTGCAGATATCAATGAGCTGTGGTTTTCGTAATGTGGAAATAGCTAAGGAACATGTAGTCCACCTGATGGTAAGTGTCACTGCCGCCCATGGACTGAACATGTAATGAACTTCATATAGATCAGAGGTTTTATCTGAAGTCAATCACAGATACGTTGCTACTCTGGAGGACTATGATAGTCGCCTCATATAAAAGTGTGCCGGCAACCACACCCTGCAGTCGAAACGCAAAAACTGCTTCACGCCAGAAATAGGTGTGGCGGTGGAACTTCTCCAGTCGAACGACACTGGTTCTACCACCTTGGAAATCATATTTATGATATATCTGGTCAAAGGTGAGTACCATGCGATCAATATTAATATATTCAGCGGAAGATAGATTTGGATATCACGTACAGAAGCCATTAAAGTTTCTCAGAAAACAATCTCGAAAGTTTTTGAAACTTAACTGATCGGAGCCGTGTTCATCGGTTAGCGCGGTTAAATTAATAATCCGATAATTGGTTTCGCAAGTTAAAACTACAACGATAAGTTAAATCATAATATATACGAGTACCGTTATTAACAATAAATAACCGCTTTATTTTAAATACGAAAATTGAGTATTGAAATTTAAATTTATGTGTCTACTTTAAAAAAGAAGGTGGTAGAACCAGTGTAGTTCGACCGGAGAAGTACCACCAATTTCTATTGTAAAGCATTTCTTACGTTTCGAGAGAAGGGTGTGGTTGCCGGCACAATTTTATATGAGGCGACCATCATAGTCCTCGGGAGTGGCAACCCATCTGTGATTGACTTCAGATAGGACCTATGTTGTGTATTAAGTTGATGACAGATGTACATAAGCGGCATTGACCACTTACCATTAGATGTACTGCATGCTTGTTCATATGCTTGCATGAAGCATAGTTCATACTTCAGTCAGATAAAAAAATGGAAAATGTAATAGAACATGTTATAGGTTATTAACGAATGCTAATTTGAACAAAAATATAGCAACTTCCCATACATCTATTCATCAGCCATCATAACTGCAATGCTGGACATAGACCTCCCCTAATCTGCGCGACTTCGGTCGGTCCTGCATTTGAAGGAAAAAACTTCCTAATAAATCTTTACACTGTTTTTTCCTTATTTAAAAAAATATAATATGATAGATGCGTAAGCAGTCGTCCCTGTAGCTCCGGGATCAGAATAGAGCTACGGCATCCCCTGGCTGTCGTAAGAGGCGACTAAAAGGGCTTCCGGGGTTGCAGACGGCTAGAGTGGGAGCTCGAACCGTTCGGTCAGGCAATCCCGGGAAGGACGGCGGTATGCGTGGTCGCATACTGTCGTATAGACTAGACGGAACGGTGGGCCCAGCTGCCCATCTGGGAGGAGCCCGATGGGGCAGCGCGCTCGGAGGATTCCGGTTGAAGTCGTTCCGAGATCCCGGAGTCCTCCTTTTCAGCGCCGAGGACGGCCACCGGCCACGGGGGGGTTTTAGTGCGGTAAAAATCCCACATCCCTGCGTCGCTCCCACGGCGTCGGGTACCTTTTGAAGGTTTCCCCCTCGAAAACAAAAAAAAAAGCGTAAGCAGTATGTTAGTATAATTAGCATACAAAAGTAGTGGAATATAATTTTAGTGTTGATTCACGTCAGAACAATGGTAAGAATTTCACTGTTTCACAAATCGTTTATTCAAAGAATATCGGGTTTCTTCAGTCTTCCAGATGCTGATCGGGATTACGTTTCCAATTAATGAAATCCCGATAGTCTGGAGATTAACGCCTTAGGTTATCCCGGTATTTGCAGAGCAAAGATTGGTGTTATATCTGTAATCGATAGAAAGAAAATGTCGATGATTTCTACAAAATATACGATTTCTATTTTAAGCCGCAAAAATATTTTATAAGATATATAGGTAATTTCTATGTGTAACTGTTATGGAGAGATCCATGTGCCAATGTCTGCTCGTATTGGGCTGCTTTTATTATTATTGTTATCACATTGAAGTGGCAAACAAGTGTACAGTCAACCTGATGGAAAACGGTTACTGCCACCCATGGATATCTGCAAGAAACTTTATACAGAACAAGGTTTCTAACTAAAGTCAATCACAGATGCGTTGCTACTCCCGAGGAGTAGGTTGGTCGCCTCATATAAAAGTGTTCCGGCAACCATACCCTTCTATCGAAACGCAAGGAATACTTCACATTAGAAATAGGTGCGGCTGTGGTACCACCCCGGTCGAACTACACTGGTTCTACCACCTTTAAACTTTTATGTAGTAGCTGCTGCTTAGTAGCTGCTTCACAGCTCCACTGCTGGACCTATGTCCAGCCTCCCCTAAATGACGCCACTCCAACCGGTCCTATGCCTTCTAAATCCGACGGTTTCCTGCTGTCCTCTTCAGGTCCCTTTTCGACTATTTAATTCCTAAAACTACCACTTGATCATAGAAATGAGCTGTTAGCCTTGGGTTTGGGCCATTTTTTATTGTGGATTCCTGTGCATTATAGTCGCTGGAACCATATATATTTTTTAATATTAGTATGACCATGTATGTCCTATTAATGACGACCTTTCCATGAATTCTTTATCGTAATTGTTTCAATTGCTTGCAAGGTTCACCAATGGGATTTATAGGTTAGTATACATGTAGTCACAGAGATGAGCATCTTTAATATTTAACCATCGTATAAATAGCTTCACGGATACGTGATAGGCTATTTAGTTTCTAGTAATATTTTTTTAAACCTCGTCCATTATTGTCCCACTGCTGGGCACGGGTCTTCTCTCAGAATGAGAGAGTTTTAGGCCATAGTCCACCGCGCCGGCCAGGTGCGAATTGGTGGTCTTTTAAACCTAGTTTTACATATTTTAAGCGTGGCGATTATTCGACACAAAACCGCTTTAAATAAAACATTTTATAACGAAGGAGATGTAAAAACGGAAACCGTCGTGGGCTCTTCACTAACAGCTTTGCTAAAGACCGTACAAATGGATAGTTTACGATTCTAAAGAACATACAGACAAACATTCATTTATATTTATATATATAACATAAGTTACATGCTGTTGGAATTCAAAATAACGGATATAGCAAACAAAATAATCAATGTAAATAATATCGTCCGAGAAATCTGACAGCTGTCTCACTTTCTTGATATGAAAGTGATAAGTTTATCATATTTTATGATTTTACGATAGAGTTTAGTAATTTTCATAGGCTATGGAGAACTATTTATATTAGAATGGGTACTAAACAAACAGGCTTTCTACACTCATAGCCCCACAGTAGGGTAGGTAGTATTTTCTCCAGTGTCGTGAAGACACACAAGACGAATACACAAACACCCAGACCCAGAACATGAATCTAACCTCAACCTTCAGATATCTGTCTGGTCGGGAATCGAACCCGGGACCCATTGCGCGTCAAACCAGTATGGTAACCGCTTCGCCAGGCGGGTCGTTAAGTTAACCAAATTATTAAGAGTTATCCATTTATTATTAACGATTAATAATAATTATTTTTAACGTCATCCTTAATCTTCAATGTTCTGTTAGATTTTTAGTTAGTGCTTCATTTTGTTAGTGAATAGATAGGTTATACATTTTTAGTCGTAATTTTTAAATATTATTTATTTAAACAAAAATACCTCATAAAACGAAACCAGCCTTATCGTTGTATCTTATTCTTATTAATATTATAAATGCGAAAAATTGTGATGTATGTGTGTTTATTTATTAATCTTTCACGCAAGAAGTACCGGTCAAACCGGAAATTGGTAACCAGGTAGTTTGTAATCCAGATTAATACATAGGATGCTCATTGTAGTGGTAGACGTGACCAAAGCGGGTAAAGCCGCTGTCCACCTGATGGTAAGTGGCCACTGCCGCCCATGGACATCTGTAAGCAACTTCATATAGAACATGGGTTCTATCTGAAGTCAATCACAGATGCGTTGCCATTCCCGAGGAGTATGATGATCGCCTCATATAAAAGTGTGCCGGCAACCCTTCCATCAAATCGCAAAAAAGTGCTTTACGATAGAAATAGGTGTGGCGGTGGTACTTTGCCGATCGAACTTCACTGGCCCTACCTACTTGTATATAACGGCTTAGCCAAAGAACACACCTACATATGAGGCGACCATCATAGTTCTCGGGAGTACCTACGCATCTGTGATTAATTTCAGCATCAATGATCACTTACTATCAGGGGGATTGCATGCTCGTTTGCTACTTCAGTCTTATAAAAAAAATACTCGTCTTTCACTTTTATTTGAAATTTAAATTATTTGAAATATGTATTATATTTGTCATACTGTAAATTAAAATATTTAAATGTTTAACGCTTTGACTTTTGGAACACGGCGTCGGTTGTAATTATGGCCGCTTCGTACGTGACACGAATACAAAGAGACTCGTATGTTCGTTTGTACTGGTTTGTATGAGAGCGTTTGTATTGTAGTCGCTAAAAAAGGATGCAGTTAGACTGACAGGACGGTGTTTCGTTGCAGATGCATTAGACAGTCGATACTGTTTAAAAAGAGCGTTAAAAAGAAATGTTTAGTCCGAGAATGTACTATATTCTTTGAACTGTGTGGTTTAGAAGTTTTAGTTAACAATTGTGCATTTTTGTTTTGTTTATATCAATCCTAATGGTGTGCGACTATATAAGTATAGAAAGCTTAGTAAGAAATTTAGTATATTAGTGGAGGTGAAATGATAAATCCGCCAAGTTCCTTACCATATTTTCTCAGTAGAGGTCCGACGCGGTGGGAGTATAAGAAAAATATTGTAGCCGGCAATTTTAGGTGCCCCCGTAGTCCTCTACTAAAATGACGACATTTAATTTAACTTAAATGTTATATCATCTGAGCACTGATAGCCTGACGAAGACAGCGGAAAATTGTTACAATCAGTATAAGTTTTTACATGTACCTACCAAGGGCCTATGAAACGTAGGAAATTGAGACGTCGAAGGAATATGTTTATTCAGCATGATTTTGGTCATATATAATTATGCCTTCAATTTTTTTTGTCTTTGTACCATGGACACACATAAACAGACAAGTATCCAAACACTCAGACCTAGACATGTAGAGACCGTTTCACCACTCCGGTCGTCATACCCTTATGATATTCAATGGAACATAGGTCTACTTTGCCTACAAGAAGTACCAGGCGACTCGCGACGAAACGGGTTTAATGTACACCAGCATGTAAGTAAACCAAAATTTTAAATCTATCCAGTATGACTGGTCGGGGATTGAACCCAGAACCCAATGCATATCAGACAGGTATGTTGATCACTGCACCACTCGTACTCTAATAATATGTAAGGCACATATAATATTATACTTTGCCTACAAAAGTACCAGGCACCTATGAATCCAAAGTAGCCGATCCAGTACGTGGAAGAACCGGGTTTACATGTGTGTCGAATGTCACACGCTCGTCAACCAGCCGATAACGTGAAGCTAGACGTATTTGCGGTACGTGTGATAAGGGTTCACTGATCTCTGCTGCGCACCGTTGAGATGCTTATTACGCTTCGTATTTGGTCAAGTATTGAAACAACCATAATCTTAAGAAAGAGTTAGATAACTTCAAATATTATAAAAAAATATAAGAAAGAGTTTTTTATGACTATGATTTAAGAATTGCAGATACAAGTCTCTTTTATTTTTTTGTTATTGTTGTGGAACGAACGAGCGTGCATTACAAATAACAATAACAGTCCGCCATGGACATCTGTAAAAAAAATGTATTCTCAGGAGATTTTTTTTAAAGATTGAATTCGCTAACGAGCGTGTACTGTACCTGATAATAAGTAATATCTACCACTTACGGACAACTGTAAGCCACTTCTCACAGAACAGGGTTCCTTCTGAAGTCAACCACACGTGTTGCTACTTCCAAGGACTAAAGTGAGCCGGCAACGACATGCAAAAATTACTTCACATTCGACATTAGTGTGGCGGTGGTACCGTTCCAGTCGGACGATACTCGTATATTGCTTTTATATGAAAACAATTTATTACCTACGTGTTGTTCTTGTTATTTGTTAAAAACATAGGTATTATTATTTTTCTAACATATAAATGGCAGAGAGACATCCAGCGTAAGAGTAAGTGGTCACCATCAAAAGACAACTGTAATTAATGTCAAACTGGATCCAACGCTATCGAATCTCTGGATTGGTATCTCAGGGATCTAGATTGGAGTGTCTCCTGTAAATGTCTGTGTTACCACAACCTTGAGACTAGTGGTTTTGGCAAATTAAATTGGTTATCAGAAATTATCATTTAAGCTAAGAAGATTAGAAGACGACAAGAATATATTTATTTTTTTATAGACAGACACCTAAATTGTTAGTTGTATGGTCGCTATATAATTATTAGTGTAAAATATTTTAATATAAAAATACCAAAATAATATTAACTGCATGCGAAAATATATATAGTACTTATGTGAAACTAAGAATAATAAATAAGATTCTCTGTCTGTCTGGCTATCTGATTATTTGTTCTAATTTTCCAAACGGTTGATCCGATATTGACGAGCTCTGCAATAATAGACAGTCTAAGGAATAAAATAACTTAAACTAATTTTATTTTAAAAAATAAATTAGGGTTCCTCTCAATAAAATAAAATCCCAGGAACCTCCACGCTGAACCGACTAAGCCACCGTCACCGGCAATAATGTCAGTTGCTATCAATCCTCTTCGATAATGTTGTAAAAATTTCGGGTATAAATATGATGAGTTGCATTTTTTAAATGCGGGCAAAACCGCCGAGCACAGCCAGTCTCACAAAATATAACAGTACCTTACTGAAATGGTCTGTGCTGTAAATTTATTATGCTAATGAGTTTCGAGTTTTGTTCCAACTGGGTGCATCCATTTGTTCTGTTGTCTAGTATTCAGAACTATAATTTATGGTACTTCGGACGTGCAAAATAGAACTTCGCTCCAGTCTTTTATTTCCTTGCACCGTCACTGAGTTATTGTTAAATTTTGCATTACAGACACATTTAGTAAGATAGGTAATGTTTTTATATTTCGTTAATGTAGCTACCGATAAACATGGTTTTCGAATAATACTTATATTGATTTATTAAGACTACATCCTAAATGAATATAATATCTTAAGTATCTCTACTATCTCTTATACATGTGGTTGCCGGCTATTTTTATATGAGGCGACCATCTTAGTCTTCGGGAGAACCTTTTTTTATTATCTGATTGAAGTAGCAAACGAGCATGTAGTCCACCTGATGGTAAGTGGTCACTGCCGCTGATGGACATCTATAAGCAACTTCAAACAGGACGTGGGTTCTATCTGAAGTAAATCACAGATGCGTTACTATTCCAGAGGACTATAGTCCTCTAGTAGACTATAGAGGTATAGGATGGTCGCTTCATATAAAAGTGTGCTGGCAACCACACCGTTCATTCGAAACGCAAGAAATGCCTTACGGTAGAAATAGGTCTGGCGGTGGTTCTTCCCCGAACTACACTGGATCTACCACCTGATAAAAATAAAGACCTAAATGTCTATGAGTGACTTCAAATACATGCTTGTTCTGTATGGAGCTACTAATAGATGTCCAAAAAAGTAGTGACTACTTACAAACAGATGGATCATATGCTTGTTTGCCTCTTCAATTTTAAGAAGAAAAAACGCGTCGTGTCATACACTTAATACATATATTATGTAAGCAAGATAATATATATGTTTGTAGCTTTTTAGATACTAGCTGTACCCTGCGCGCGTTGCTACGCTATCACAAAAAAAATAACATCAGAAACCTTCGCGAGCTCGTGAATAACAATATTGCTAAAGATCATCACATGATCAAATGAATAGTTTACGATTCTATAGCAGACATACAGACAAACATTCATTTTTATAAAGAAGAAGAAAGATTCGTCTATTTTCAAAGTAATTCATTAATAAATAAGTACCTGCATAGAAACATGATAAATTATGTATCACCGTACCGTCACTCGCACGCTACCAATATCTCCTAACATGCGAGAAAAATTGAGCCATTTCGAAAATGACACTTCAAAGGACTGGAAACTACCCCGCATTAAAACGTTCCTGCGCACCCCTCCTACTGAGTGGCACAAAGACATTTTCGAATTTGTTGGATACGAAAATAACACGAACTTGCAAGTAAAACGCAGAAGAGGGTGGAAGATCAAGGATGGCAATTTGTTCTTAAAAACAAGAAATTATTACGAAAACAAAACCCGACTGATGAAAATACTCGTAAAATTAGTTGGGTATGTTGGATTTCAATAATTTATTTAATTTATCCCACTTTAGGTGTTTGTTTTAAAATAGTAGCAGAAAAGTGTTAATATGTTTATGTTTTGGTAATGTAAATAATGTTAGTGTAAGTCTATTTAGATTTCAATTAACATCCCTATTAAGATGATTATAGAAAAGGCGTCTCTCCTCCAATTCTTTTCTCTGATCTCTCGTCAGCTCATTACTGGCCCACTGTTGGGCACGGGTCTTCTCTCAGAATGAGAGAGTTTAGGCCATAGTCCACCGCGCTGGCCAGGTACGAATGTAATTATTGTAAAGCTTTACATTTTCAAATATTGAACATTCTGTCCTCGGATGTGGCATCGAATCTTTAATTGACTTCTACTAGAAAGAACCCCTGTTTCATATGAAGTGTGTCATATCACACATGTCAATGTCTGGCAGCAGTGATCATATACGTAAGGAGAGTAATGTTTTTCAAGTTTTTTATTACATTTTAGCAGTGAATGAACTTGCAGTCCACCTGATGGTATTTTTTTTATTACCGGAAATACAATCGCCATACCTATTTCTAGCGGTAAGCATTTCTTGCGTTTCGATGGAAGGGTGTGGTTGCCGGCATACTTTTATATAGGCGACCATCATAGTCCTTGGGAGTAGCAATGCATCTGTGATTCACTTCAGATAGAACCCATGTTCTGTATGAAGTTACAAATGTCCATGGGTGGCAGTGACCACTTACCATCAGGTGGACTGGATGTTCGTTTGCTACTTCAGTCAGGTAAAAAAAAACTGAGAGTAGATACACAAAGAAATTTATGGAAATCTCAACATTTCCATTAATCAGTGCAACGTTCAAGTTATTATTTATCTTTAAGTTACGTTGAAAAAATATTGAGTTAGTCAGAAAAGACTTCAACTTCACTTAATTACAAGTACTAATCTTTAAAAACTTTATTCAATGTTGTTTTTGACGACATTAGGCACGTTTCGCTGAAAGAAACTAAATCGCATTAAAATGTCTCGGGCGCTATTCCCCTTCGTCTGAACGTACAAAGGACAAAGACATCATCGTTCGAATTTGTCGGAAGAAAAATAGCACCTGCAAGTAAACGCATGAGAGGGTGGCGGAATCAGGGATGTCTATCATAGTCGTAAGTTTAGAAACACGACAGGTATTGAATTTGAGGAATGTATATATGGGTGGCGAGACATTTGTTTATATTTTGCTAAAATATGTTTAACTAATATATAGGAGTTCAGGTGCATTTCAGCAATATTGTTATAAGTAGGCATTGCGACTTACTAAATAGTGTTGCGATGTGGGTAGTAATGATATTTGTTTAAATAGGGTTGTAATGTGGGTAGTAACGATATTTTGTATTAGTATTTAAGTCTGCGCGCAATCGAAACAGAGACGTATTTAAGTGTCATTTTAAGCTGTTACTCTGCCCGAATTATAAATAAATGAGTAAAAATGAATATAAGTTTCTTCCATACCAAAGTAGTTTAATTTAAACGTGCTCCTTGTTAGGCCAAATGTAGGGCAGGATACTGGAGCTAACTTTTGTTACCCATGTGAAAACAAGATGGCAAATAAAAAAAAATAAAAAAAGATATACAAAGAAAAATACAAACCCACTGAGTTTCTTGCCGGATCTTCTCAGTTGAGGTCGTGTTCCGATACGGTGGTAGTGTAAAAAAATATATATGTCGGAGGAAGGGATGAATACAACTTAGATGTTACTGAAGATGGCTAGGCTTACATTAACATTCATAGTTTATAGAATAATTTAAATGATTATAGATTAGAATAAGTAACCATTGTTTTATATTGTGTTTGAGTTATATTGTCATGGTGTATGATTTACAATCAGAGCAGAGACTTTTAAGAAGTCTCTAGTGGAGTCGAGGTATGTGGCCGCAAGGTGGGGAAACTTTGATAAATTCTGATGTGAGCGATCGAGGTGGATCATAATTTCGTTGTGTGTTGAAGTGTGCGGTCACTGCCTTGAACCCGCTGCTCAAAAAGCTTAATTGTATTAGATTATAACCTACGTGTATTTGAAATCATTATTTTGTGGAACTCTGAATATAAAGTGTCAAGAACAATTAATGCTGTATTTGTGCCCGCATTTACCCTTCAATGACGCCCACAAAACCCACTGATTACTAAAGATGTCGATAAGAATGGAATAATCTCCGACATCAGAAGTGGGATCAGTGCAGGCACAAATAGATTGACGTGAATTAAATGCAACAATTTGCGGAGAAGAATTAAGAATTATAAAACTACTTGTGGTGCGTGGCTGCCCAATTTGACGCAAATTAAGGACTTCATCTGAATTCCATCCTGATGGCGCTGAGAAGAATACCCGAGCTGTGAGATGTGTTGCTTGGTGCAGAGTAAATGCCAGGGGAGTATTTTTTTTTATTCTACCTAAAGTTGTAAAAGGTTTCGCTGTAAACTTTTATTTTATTTACATTTTTTTTTGACCTGTTAATATTGGATATAATCTAAAGATTTTTCTTTTTCCTGTCTGTTGGGAACATTTGAAATATTGTTGCTAATTTATTATTCCTGCATAAGAGAATGAGTAATTTTAGTACATGTTTTTAATTAACAACATAATATATCAGTTATCTAAATCAAAACTTACGATCCTTGTGTATTTAGTATTGACTATTAATTATTACGTTTGTAATGTCTTCTTTTTGTTAAGAGAATTTAGTACGGTTATGGAAAGTAAAATTTAATTTGAAAGATCTCAATACCACATGTTTTACAATGTTTTACGCTTGTGGAGAATTTGGTCATATCTTTTGTAAATTTTTTTTCAGCCAAACCAATGAATAGCTGATAAGAAGTCAAACTTTTAATCGCCCTAATACTGCAATGACTGCGACGCTTCAAACAACATGATAAAACATAGAGCTTGAGGTTTACGTGGCTACGTGCTCGAAAATGCGGACCTGTTAAAAAAATACTTAAACTACAATTGTTGGTGTACAAACGAGTGGACGTATGTATTATAAGATCAGTCTTTGGGATCATCACACAATCTGGTGAGCAGTATTTATTATGTTTTGATTTGATAATTTGATTTTAAAACGTTATACCCGAAAACTACTCTATACTATAGTGAAGAGTTGTAGATACTGTAGACAAATGCTAGTATGTTAAATCTTTTTTCTTCCTCTTTACAAAACATTATGATTGTGACGTAGAATAATATTTTAATCAAAGTGGAAGCAATGGTATTTTATTATCATTTCCCATACTGTATTTTTTTTTATAAAACCATCTAGTTTTGTCATAGTTTCAATAATCAGTTGACAAAAAAAAAAATATAACCAAGACTTGGAATGTTGGTATTATTAACAAAATTTGTGGGACTACACATAATCAGCCATTGATATCTTGAAGTTTCGAACCAA
This sequence comes from Spicauda simplicius, assembly GCA_949699795.1. Lineage (NCBI taxonomy): Eukaryota > Metazoa > Arthropoda > Insecta > Lepidoptera > Hesperiidae > Spicauda > Spicauda simplicius. Next base: position 5,950,539 of record OX453061.1, on the reverse strand, counting down.
TATTAAAAATAAATACTTCATGGTACAATTATGAATTACAATTTGATTATATTCCGATAAGTAGGGATAAATACGTGTACTAAATTTCAGACTGCTAAACTCTAGTAAAACTGTACAAATGTGGGTTTATAAAAACGAGGATAATATAGGAGTAGTAGTAAGTAAAACGAGTAACTAGGTAGTCATTGCGGCTCACATTTAAGAAATTTGACGAGATTGATATAATTTTTGTAGTAGAGAATAAATTCTAATAGGTACATTTCTCGTTCGGTATTGCATTTAGGGTAAAGTTTAAAGTTAAATACTGTTTCTATTTACACTTAAATCTGGTACATTTGGTTATACGCCTGAAAATTAAGGGTAAAAGTAACTAGAAATTAAAATTTGAAACAAAACTTTATGGTCTTTGTGAATTATTACGAGACATTTCTGTTGATTTGAAGAGACCCTTCAATATGATTTTGTAGAAGTACATTCTTAGGGTGTTATTTACCTATATATTGACTAACTAGCATTTACCAGCCCGGTTTGTATAGATCTCGTTTCCACAATAGTGTCTTATGTGTCAATTATGATCATAAACTGTATAAGACTAACTTAATTCAAATAAGTAAGCAGTGTACGCGTGAAAGAGAAATACAATTATATTTTTTCTTAGGCGCAAAATCAAACAGATTCATAAGTACGGTTTTATGAATAGAAGCGTTATTACGGGCAGTTTGTTTATAAAATTACTCCATCCAGATATGTTACGCCGCTATTTAGTTTACTACCAAGAGTAATAATACAGATAATAAGTAAAATAATAGAATAGGATGTGGACCTTCATCTCTAGTTTTTCATCACGTCGTTACGAGAACAAACAAAAAAAATAGTTAATTGAAATTAGAGCGATGATCACTAACTTAAGCGCTTCTACATTACTAGTACATTAAATTGCGGCATGTACTTATAATTATATTACGACTTATATTATTGACGACTGGCGTGGCGGTGAGGTTGCCGGCTTGACGCGCGGTAGGTTCCGGGTTCAATTCCCGGCCAGACGGGCGTCTGAATAATGAGTTTAGATTCTTGTTCTGGGTTTGGATGTTTGTACATTCCTCTTTGGGTGTGTTTATGCCAATCACAGCACAGGAGAAAATTTTGCTATGAGTGTAGAAAGCGTTTTAAGTTTTAATTATATTATATGCAATGTACCTACCTATAACTTATTTCACTTTGTATTAAATAAAGTTTGTAGTTCGTATTTGTGAATGAAACTGAGACATTAAAAGAATTTAAGAATGGGATTAGCTTATTAGTTAAAGAGTTTAAGGGAAACATACAAAATAGTAGTTTTACCTTTATAACATTATTATATTTTCTTTGTAGCCATAGTTACTCTCCTGTAGTCCCTGCCGTTATTAATGTCATTAAAAGGGTTGTATGGTATAGTTAGTATACTATGGTATAGTCATATTACTATATTTTTACGTGGATCATTCAAGACAGGGCTTTTCTCCGTGCAGATTTTTGAGATATATTTTTTTTTATTTCATGTCTTCGGCTTCAAATAACGTAAAGAGTAAACATTTACATCGGTTTTGGTGAACAAGTTTTTGATTATCTATTTCTTAAAATTAATGACTATTATTGACTTGAAAAATTAACTCTTACGAGTTTAAATAATTGTTGCGAAACTTTCCAAGTACTGTTAGTAATAATGCAACCTCATGCATGTTTTTCAACGTTGTTATGGGATAAAAACACCGTTTGATTGGACTGGGGGTGCAATAAATGTTTTCTATGGTTAATAAAGTAGATAATTAAATCAGTAATAATTTAATCAGTTCCTTCCTAAAGGATAAGATTTAAGTAATATCTGTGAACGAAATAACAACAGGACTAGTCTTAACTACGTCATGTCTCCATTATCTTTTCAGTTCGATGGTAAGTAAGTTTTGCGCGATCAGTAGCATAGGCAAATTAAATTTTGTTACGTATAAGTGATTTAGTATTGTAATTGTTTCAGCTGTAGTTGTGGTTAGGTTAGTGGTAGAGATAGCTTATTCGACAAAGAAAATGTGTAAGCCCCGTGATGCTTTCTAACGGCAAAATGATCGTTCAGTTAGCTTGAAGGTAGTTTGTGCTGCGTGGAGTCGATGTAAGTGAAGTCAAGGTTTTCCTAAGGTTACATGACCATTCAGATAGTTTGAAGGTAGTTTATGCTACGTTTAGGCTATGTGAGTGAAGTTTAAGGTTTTCTAGCGGCGATATGACCGTTCAGATTGCTTGAAGGTGGTTTAAGTTATGTTTAGGCTATGTAAGTGGAGCTAAGGTTTTCTAACGGCGACATGACCATTCAGATAGTTTGAATTTAGTTTACGCTATGTTTAGACTATGTGAGTGAAGCTAAGGTTTTCTAACGGCGATATGACCGTTCAGACAGCTCGAAGATGGTTTATGCTATGTGGAATTTATGTTGGAGGCTATGTTGAGTGAGGGTTCTAACGGCAATATGATCGCTCAGACAGCGTGACAGAGCCTTATATGACATGGTGACTATGGAACCAGTGCATGCGTTATTTAATTATTTGCCGGCGATACATTGGCGACTCATCTGGTGTTGCGAATGTTCATAGGCGACGGTGACTACTTTCCATCAGGTAGCATGCTTTATTGTTAGGTTAAATTATAAATAAATGATGAGGAGTTCGACTAAATATTATGGAATTTAATACCCATTAAAAATTGTTATGTATTATGATATTAATATTGATTTACTATAATTATATAGACTAAGTTCTGTTAAATGTATTGGAAATGCGGATAATATATATTTATACATAAGGCGAAAAACTAGGGTAGCTTTTTACGCATAGCGCGCTTATGGAAGAGCATGCGATTATACATAGTTAAAATTTATGTAGTACATGAGCCCTTAAGTAAAATGTAGTAACATTTATTGCTTACGTTAACGAAAACAAAAAAAAAAAAAAAAAACAAAATAAAAACGTGACGATTAGATAACCTCTTTCTTTTGGGAAGTCGGTTGAAAATCAAATGTCAAATGTCAAATGTCTAAAATCTACAATGTCAAATACCTATGATAAACAACAAGCAATCGCTCTTAAATGCAGCATAAGCAGCTCAATCAAACCTCATTTTCCTATACCGAGTGTTAGTCATAAATCGAAATAACGTACATATATCGTACACAAAAAAAATATAATCTATAGTAACTAGAATTATTTATGAAACAGTTCTGTGAATAGCAAGAATAGTATTTATTTGTCGAATTTCGACCACTGCAAGAGCAACTAAGTAGGATAGTTTTGAATTTGCTACATATACTTTATCGTTTGTACAAAATTATGATAGCTGGATACTGAGTAAATACAAGGCATATCATTTTAAATTACGAAACAGTTTAATCACTTTAATCAGTTTGCTAAGATTTGTGAAAACCACACTTAAAGCAATCATACTCTAAAACGAAAGAATGCCAATAAATCAACAACGGAATAGTGTAACAAATACTTCATAGCACAAAGAAACTATTTATGACTAAATTTATTATGGTATTTCTTAGTTTTGGTTTTTGTAAGTGTTGACTAATCTCAAGTGAAGTATCGCGTTGAGCGATATCGGTTAAGGATTTGGTTACGATTTACAAAAACAAATTTAAGATCCCACTTAAGAATACACTCGATCTTTGTTCGAAATCGAATCGAAGTTGGTTTTAAGTGTAAGTGGCCATAAATCGACAAAGGTTAAAAACAGTGTGAAACAGAACAATACTTATAATGACTGAGTGCCGTGAGACTCGTATTTTAATATTGTATATACAGTTTTACCAAAAGTAATGTGTTTCATTCCAGACAACAACTGCTAATATCTTCAGGCCACACGAGGACGTGTGAAGTGTCAGGATGGCCGTGTCGGAGGAAGGGATGAATACAACTTAGATGTTACTGAAGATGGCTAGGCTTACATTAACATTCATAGTTTATAGAATAATTTAAATGATTATAGATTAGAATAAGTAACCATTGTTTTATATTGTGTTTGAGTTATATTGTCATGGTGTATGATTTACAATCAGAGCAGAGACTTTTAAGAAGTCTCTAGTGGAGTCGAGGTATGTGGCCGCAAGGTGGGGAAACTTTGATAAATTCTGATGTGAGCGATCGAGGTGGATCATAATTTCGTTGTGTGTTGAAGTGTGCGGTCACTGCCTTGAACCCGCTGCTCAAAAAGCTTAATTGTATTAGATTATAACCTACGTGTATTTGAAATCATTATTTTGTGGAACTCTGAATATAAAGTGTCAAGAACAATTAATGCTGTATTTGTGCCCGCATTTACCCTTCAATGACGCCCACAAAACCCACTGATTACTAAAGATGTCGATAAGAATGGAATAATCTCCGACATATATAAATGTAACTGACAATTTGTAAGCACCACAGAAGGCCTATGCAAAATAAAGACATTTCATTTCATTTCATTTCATAAAGATTAGCATGGAACAAAATGACTGTACTGTTGGAATTTCGCCGACATATACTTACCTATAAAATCACATAATAAGATTAAGTCATTGGTTGGTACCATCGTCACACGTATTTCTAACGTGTCGTAGTTGTTATATTTCGGTAGAAGCATGTGGTTGCCGGATCACTTTCATATGGAGCGACCATTTGTCCTCACGAATAGCAACGCATCTGGGATAAATTTCATATAGAAGATTCACTTCATTCACTTACTGATGACCAGAGATGGCAATGACCATTTACCATCAAATGGACTGTATGATAGTTTGCTGTTTCAATCCTATATTCAAAATTGAATCAATATCATGGGCCGACTTATTGCTATTTTAATGCAGCTACATCTTTTCTTTGTGCTTTAAATAAATGGCGGTTTGTACGAATTTTGATACGAATACGGGTTTTGATTCAATTGTGTTCAATTTTTTTAGGTAATAAATGTGTGTATTAATTTGTGATAAACTATCTATGTGCCTAATTTCCACAAAATCCGACTGATTTATTAACAACACATATAAATCCTCGCCAACATTCGTATATAAATATTACTTAGATAATAACGCTTAGACGAAATGTTCTTTATAGTCTGGACAAAATTCAATATTGTGAGGTGGACGGCATCGTCTCGGTTCGTTTCCGTTTATGACAGATCGATAAGGTCCTTGTCTTATTATTATCGATTTACGACAAGCGAATAAAGGTAACTGGACACTAATAAAGCAATGTGTTGTAGAAATATAGAGCGTTTGTTATTTGCTGGTTTTGGGAATAAGCTATATTTATTTTTCGGAATAACTAGATTCCTAAAGTAAATTGTGATGGGACCTCACGAGAAACCTAGGAAATAGTCCTCATGCAGTGTTTAAAAAAATACTTGACGTATGCTGGCATTTAGGAATATAGAACACCTAATGTTTTTTCTTTATTCTTATTAAAGCGTCTAATGATACGAAAATTGAGTACCCAGAAGAAAACACATCTATGGCTGACATTCTGAAGGAACATGCCAATTTTCTTAAACACACAGACAATTCTTTCGCTGTATGCAATTCAGTAATTCGCATGTGTTTGTAAGAATGATTAAAGATTTATACAATTATTATGACAATTAGTTCATAATACTAGCGGATAGGTGGAAAATTGTATTAATAATAGCGGATAGGTGGAAAACTGTAATAATAATATTTCATCTATCCGAATCTGTGTCAAAAGTTCATCGCTTATAGTTAACTAAAGTGCAATAGAACGCTACCACACAACATCTTGGTTCTTTTGAAATACTCTTCAGCGATCCTTTTATGGGAGAATAAATATTGCGTCCAGAGTACTTTGCAAAGATTTTCAAACGTATGTTCTGAGAATACATACAGGTGAGGGCAGAATATTGTAGAGTATCCATAGCACTTTGTCAAGTACGTGCTGTATTGAATTGCAGTCGCAAATATATGAGAAAGTTTTTGGAAATAGCGACTAGATATTTTATAGTTTTGCGTTTCTCACCTATATAACTGGCTGTGGACTTTGCAGGATCTTCTCAGTTGAGATGTTCCGATCTGGTGGTTTTACATACAATAGTATAACTGTCTGTTGCCTGACTATTGTAGTTTGACAAGTGCTAAGTGTTTTTTCATTAAGATTGATGTTGTTTTCTGTGAGTAAAATTTAATGACAAAGTAGTATATGCGGGAGAGTTGCACCACGTTTGGTGCGGGAGATATGCTCAGGGTTCATGTCTCCCTCTATAGTGTTTGTATAAGGGTATTTGAAGTTTTATTTTATAGATATAGAAAATAAAAACTTTTAGACTGAATTCAAACTATTTTAATTTGGAAGCCTTAATACGCCATAAAACCCATTCGCCATTTGTATTATTTATGTTTAAGTGCCTCCATAAGTCCTATGTAATATAAATATATTTTATATATAATTTTATACTAATATTTTCGCGGAATTTTACATTTTACTATGCAACGGGTATTTACGGGTTTTTGAATTTCTTTTTGCCGATATTTTGACCCAATTGCATGGATCGTGGTCACGGCCAAACTGCGGTGAAAGAAATTTCATTTAATTGAAAGTCAATTAATTAAAATACCATCCATTTTATTTTTTAATATGTTTTAGGTCTCAGTTAATTTACTATAAATATTAATAAGACAATAATAACTTAAAAGTACTTACATTATGTAAATCTGAAAATAATTCTGAGCTGATCAGACTCGAATTCAATCCAAGGTCAATGAAATGAAATGTCTTTATTTTGCATAAGCCTACGGAGGCGCTTACAAATTGTCAGTTACATGTATTTTTTTACACTACCACCCGACCGGAACACCACTTCATGGCATGCGCAGAATGAAAAGTGATTATAATGATCTTTGATATCATCTTGAAAAAGCTCACCTACGTCTGCATTTCGAAAGTTTGCTGTCGTATTCATCTCTTCACATTAGTTAGGGTGTTTGTTTGTTGGTCTGTGAGGGTGTGTTGTCAGTGCACATGATGTGATGTATTACTGGGGTGCTTATGACAGAGGGTCCCATTCCCTCCTAAGTAGTCGATTGTTATTGTCATTTATTTCTCCCGTCCCAACTTCAAGGCGACTGCGTTTGTGGAATGAGATAGTTTTTGAAGAGTGTGCACGTTTGGTTACGGGGATCATTTGGTTTTTGATTTACTTCGTGGTGATAAAATTCGTGATACTTCATATCATAATAAAAGAAGCTGGAAGAACAGTTTTGGATTGGCTCGATGCTATTCAATTTAGGTTTACAAGAACTCCTTTACTGCCCTAGCTGTCCGTCTTTGGAACTCCCTTCCTGTATCTATACGTAACGCACAATCTTTATACTCCTTTAAAAATCTAGTTAAATGTTATTACCTTGAGCTCTAATTTTTTCTATTCTTTATATACATATAATCTTCTATTGTATTCCGTCCTTTTCTCGTATGCTGTCTCTTATTGCTTCATTGCTATCGTTAAATTATTTCTTAGCTCTATTTTGTAAATCTTCTTAACTTCTAAAACTTACTTATTGCACCTAACCTATTCTTATATTTACTTACTTTAACTCTGTACCTTTAGGTTGTCTGGAAGAAATCGCTATCTAACGATAAGACCGTCTTTTGTATTGTTTTTATTTTGTATGTTTTTTTTATCTAAACTTTTTGGGTCCAATAAAGAGTATTATTATTATTATCCAACATTAATTGACTGAATGACATGAATGTCATTATTGGTTCCCGTATTTCAAACCAGGAATTGAACAAAATAGTCACAAGAAAAGTCACAAGGTATACATATAATTTTGCACACGCAAACAAAATTATTGTTTTTGAAGTGAAACTTCTTTAGGCGCATAAGGGTAAAATTTTTACAGATGAAACGTCACGCCGGTGTGCAACGGAAGTGTCGGAAAAGAGAGAGAGAGTGATCGAGACCGATTGAGAGAGAGTAAGACAGGGCGAACGTAGCATGAGCAACTAGCCGTGGAGTGAGAGTAGGGAACAAGCGAGTGACAAAGATTGAGAGAAAAAGTGAGACAGAGCGAACGTCGTATCACGCCTTTTTCCCTTCCTCTTAATCTTGGAAATTTAAAGTTTTAGATTTGTATAAATATAAACAAGATTTATAAATTAGTTCGCCAAAGAAGTTTCACTTCTGACATGTGTACTTTGTACGCACGCATGTTTTTTTACACTATCCCATTAGACCGAAGTCTTTGTCGAAGTCCTATTCAAAATCGATTTTGATATTAGTATGCTGATATCCGACGCTGTTAACGTTTACACCGGGTTTACGCAATAATATCTGCGAGGGTATAATTCGACTCGTTTCATTTCGGTTATTGGATTTCCTGGAGTCGACTTTCAATCCAGTTTGGAGTTGATATTTGTAATAAATTTTTATTTGCTCCTTAAGTCTGCTCCGGGTTTTGTGAAGCTTATTTGCATTTATGTGGCGTTTTACGGAGTTCATCATACGTCTATAAAAGCCAAGGTTATATTATTTGCCCTTCCACCCTTAATAAGGGCATCTTTCTCTTCAATTTAACGCTATAGCCCCTTTATTTTCATAGCATTTCTTTTCACCTTATGAAATGGTCTCTCAAATATTCTTAAATTAGAGTCTTAATAATAGAAAAAAGAATAAAGACGAATGTTCAAACAATGTCATGTTCTTTACCATCACGAAAGTTTGATTTGTAGCCAATATACCCCATAGATAAAACCCAGTTTTGAATGGCAATTTTGACAATTAAAAGACAATTTTGAAGAAACATGAGCGTTAGTGTGTTATTATTGAAAGTGTTTCCGTAGATTATATGTATCTGAAGATTTTGAATATTTATGATGTTATTAGGTAAGTCTTTGTAGATCTTCGAAGTATTCATATTCGATTTATAGCAATAAATTTTAGATTTTGTAATAGTTCTTAGAAGAGTTCGTTATGACTTGTAAAATGAAACATTTGTAAGGTTAAGAAGTTTACACATTTTCCGTAGTGCGTCTCTCTTTCACGAATAATTTCATAAAAAATCTCAATTAGAAATCTTTCAGCATTTTTCATTTCTGCTTATTTATTACTTATTGAAGTGAAACTTCTTTATCGGGGTTGGAAAACAAAAGTGAAACTTCTTTATCGGGATTGAAAAAAAAATTTGTGTAACATTTTTTCGTTACGCGCCATCTTATCCCTACCACGCGTGATATTAGATAGATTATTATAGATTAGATTATTAGATAAAGTTTAATAAAAGCCTTTTAATAAACTTTATCTAATTTAACTTTATTTAACCAATTTCTGTAAAGTTGCATATAGTAAACTATTTTTTGAAAAATAACGTCATATAGAAGTTTCACTTCTTACGAGTGTACACTAATACACGCACACATTTTTTTATTTTAGTATGAGTCCATGTTGGGCAACATGGACTCGTATAGCAAAAGATAGAATAGCATGGAAGTCTTTAGAGGGGGCCTTTGTCGGAGGACAAGCTACAATTAATTAACACCCATTTGCCGATATTAATTTAATTTCAAAATTCAAAATATTGTTTTAAGCTTAGGCATTTTTTTATAAATTTATTTATGCATGTACCACTAAGTAGTAAATAAAGGCTTTTTATTTTTTTATTTTATTTTATTTTTATTTCAGTATGAACAGATGATGTGATAAAATAAAGCAGGATGTGGCAAACATTCGCCTCTAAGCGTTTGCAATGAAGCTCAACTTTATTGCCCACAAGGTTATACTAGGTTCTTCGCCCGCTTTAGTTACACTTATCACGGTAATGAGTATCCTACGTGTTAATATAACATAAACTACACACACCATATTTCTGTGAAATCCGATCGGTACCTTTTGCGTGTTTGCGAACTTCGTTCCGCCTAAAAGTAAAAAAAAAAAATATCAGTGTTGCTCCACTGTATTATACATGTATTATACATAAAAACCTTCCTCTTGAATCAGTCTATCTATTACAAAAAGCTGCGTTAAAATCCGTAGCGTAGTTTTAAAGATCTAAGCACACATAGGGACAGATAGCGGGAAGCGATTTTGTTTTAAACTATGTAGTGAATAGGGTAGCAAAAACTCACACATAAATCATATAATTATAAGATAGTAGGAACGTGCGTTAGGAACTGTATATCGAGTGTCATTTATTAAATGCCATCGATCCTCCATTTGGTTTGTCCCAAATGATAGAGTCACGATCCATTGTCGCAACAGCGGTTAAGATAACTGGAGCAACGCAATAAGATGGATCTTAAATCTATTTTGGGTACGTTGTGGAACAAAAAGTAACAGTTGCGCGAGAAGTTACGTTTTATATTATGAATATCAGTTAAATTTAGGTTATTCTTTAAAAATAATATATAACTTAAATAATAATTTAAAAATTTCCCGTTTACAAAGTTTTCAAAATTAAACTTATTTAATGCTAGATGTAAAAATTGTAAAAAAAGTTATTCAAGACGATATATGAAAATGATCAAATAAGATATCACTAACAAAATCGCTTTACACTGTCTATGTATGCGTAGAACTTTAAAACTACAATACGGATTTTGATACAGTTTTTTTAATACATAGAGTGATTCAAGAGGAAAGTTTGTATGTGGGTATAATACATGCATAATATAGTGGACGAACACTGATAATTTTAGATTTTTGACTTTAAGGCGGAACGAGGTATGCTAATCAGTTATAGCAAACAATAGTAGTAGTATATTATATTATATTTATAGTAGTCCGGGACAGCTACTTTTAAAATAAATGCTTCTCATGCTCCATCAAATAAAACATTGTATTAGATGAAATTAAAATTAAATTAAAATGATGTAGTGATGTCTGCGAAGGAATCGGCACTGAACGCCAGGGTAGATGTACCAGCCGCTTCGCCTCAAGCATGCTACGGGCTCTCCTTTTCGTTTCCCATGAGCCAATGGAGGCGGATTCGGAGGAATCCAATATCTGTTTTTAGGGCTCTATATTAGATTAGGGCTTTGATATATAAACAACGTTATATAATAATACGAAATATATTTATAATTATAAGAGAACACACATGAAAAGAATACTAAATAGAACTAACAGACACAGAGCTGGCCCCTTACGATTATAAAATGGATCTATTAACAAATTAACCCACATTTAAATTTACTTTTTATTATTTTACTGTAATGCCATATTATTTGCGTTTATCTTATGGGACACTGAGAGGAACCTCTTGCTCTTAGGACGTGGCTGGTGTTAAAATTATTGTAGTAATTCTAAAACATTAGTGACCGGCGTCCAAAGGGACATTGCGCAACTTTAGCCAGAAAAAGAATGGAAGTCCAAGAGGTTTTAACTACAAACACAGAAAATGTATTGAAAATATCTACATGATTGGACATGAAACTTATTCCTAGCAAGTTCGAGTTCACTTTCATAGTTTAAAGTTAAGTCATCTTGAAGTAAACGTCCTTATTACCGTAATTTCATTTGAGCGCGTATACCACGCTTCCTGGATCATTATTAAAATATCTCATTAATCCCCCGTTTCCTGGGAGACCACTTTCCCCGATCTCGTATCAATTACATGGAACGCATAGATTTTATACCTAATGGCCTGTACGTAATTATGCATATTATAAGCAGAAGTTCCGGTCTTAATTACCAACCTCGCCTATCGCAGCGTGTATGGCTTTACGGGTTTATTTTGAGCGATTTTAAATTTTACTCGGCTTCCAAGTACCATAAATATATGGCTAAAACCCTTTTATAATTATATGGCAGGAATCCAAAGCCCAGGTTTGAACCTAGCCGTTGGATTATTTCCATATAATTATGAGGTCTTTAATAGTGTAACGTTAATTCTGTAACGACGTTAGATATAAAATTAGTCTGTTAAAGTTTGTTCACTCTAAGTAGATTCTAGGATGGAACTATAAAGAGGATAACGATATATTATTAAACTAGCTCTTACCCGCGGCGTCGCCGGGGGTCAAACGGAATTTACATTAGCATTTGATAGCGTGGTTCAGAACTTGCAAATGAATTTTACTAACGCCATCTATTAACAACGTCTGGAACTACTAAATACGTATCAACTAAAAAAACATCGATATTCTCATGGGAATGAGAGAGCGCGGTAAAAAGTAGCCTACGTCACTCTCCGCCCTCCTAACTTTCTCCCAAACATATAAACCATATCATATAATATAGGTATTACGGCGGCTTGAAAGAGGAACAAACAATTACACTTTCACATTTATAATATTAGTATGGATAGATAATTAAGATACATTATATATAATTATATTTTATTTTGTATTATGTTTTAATTTGAATTAATCTAATGATGCAGATCAATTTAAACTGGTTCTTTGATATATACGTCTCGCGTCATATTTAATTAATTGTTCTCAGAAAAGAAAGTAATTGTATTATACTTTTACGTTGTGAGCTTAAATCTATTAAGATGTTCATACCGATATGATTAATATCTTAATCTCCGAGAAGTTTCAAAGTATTTTCTCATTCAAATATAATGTGTCTGAAAACTTCGGAAAAGTTTTCAGCAGATACGAATCGGAAAGATCTGTATATCTGTGTCAAAATATAGATAAGAAGACTTATGTTAGGTGGACTTATCTACAGGTCGCTTTCTTGACATCTTTACCATAGACAAGTCATAGACTAATATATGTTTTTGTATATTTTGAAATTATTTTAGTGACTTAAAAATGCTCTAAAACAGGATTTTTGGCAAAGGGATCTCCCGCCAGGCTAGGTGATTATGTCTGAGGAGCGGCCGTGCTCCAACAGTCGTTGTTGGGAACTTGTATATATGCAGGGTATTTTCTCAATACCCTTCTTCGATAGCGTGTTTTAGAATACTAGTAGCGCCATCTATTGATGAGTAGCGGGAGGTCGCCACAGATTTTATGACTTTTATGCTTATGCTCTTTGCCAAAATGTACAAATGAAATTCATTTCTTGTCTTAGTCTACAATTATATTGTAATCTTGCCCTCATGGAAATGGCTTAATTTTTATTGGATTTAAAGAAAAATATATACGATAGTTAAATTACCATGATAGTTAAATTTTTAATTTACGTTAAAGTCGATACTATGTAAACATATGATCACATATGCCTTGATATCTTATGCCGTGACTCCTAATGATACATTTAGCTGGTAGAGTCAGCAAATAAATACGTACCTCAACGTCGCCACACGTCGTAGTCCGCCAGCTAAATCATAAATACGTAATCCCGGAGTCTCAGCCATCTCGGAGATGATTCAACGCATTGCCAGTGTCGGTCGCTGTTGTGGAGTAAAACTTGACTCCTAAATCAATTTGTAGATTTTGAGGAATATTCCTTCAGCAGCTATCACGATTCTTGAGATACAAAAATTGCGTATCCGATTCATAATGCTACATTTTACTAAAGCTGTTACTGGTAGAGTCAATAAATAAATTCGACCCGACAAAGCTACTTACTTCATCGTTGCCACACGTTGTAGTCCGCCAGCTAAGTCATAAATACGTAATCACGGAGTCTCAGCCACTCGGGGATCGCCCGACGTATTGCCAGTGCCGGTCGCTGTGACTTTCTTCTAAATCAATTTGGACATTTTCTGGAAATATTTGTTTATCGTGATCATTGCAGTAGTTTTTTTTTTGAAAATACAAATTTCATACTTTAGGTGATATTGTTAACTCTGTTTCATATACTACCATTTTACTCAAGAGACACAAAGCAAGAAAATAGTTAAACACAAACTGTATTAATATAAAAATTTCGTGTCTCACTGGTTGCTAGATTTAACTAAAGCTATCAGTAAAAGAGTTAGCAAATAAATACGACCCGACAGGTTTTCGTATCTCATCGTTGCCACATAAATACGTAATCTCGGAATCTCAGTCACTCGGGGATCGCCCGACGTATTGCCAGAGTCGGGAGCTGCGATTCTTCCTCTTAAACTAATTTGAAGATTCTGATTAAATGTACGTTCAGCATCATGCTGATTATAGTAATTTTATTTTCATAAAATTAATAGTATTAATAACGTAAAATCGTTGATTATACATAGAAATTTGATGTATATTTGATTAATATACTTCAATTACGAAAGACGCACAAGGCAACAAAATGTCTAAACACATACTGTATTAATATAACAATCTCGTGTCCGACTGGTTTACATTTCACTAAAGCTATTACTTAGAGAAGAAACAAATACGACCCGACAGGTCTTCGTACTCATCGTTGCCACATAAATACGTAATCCCGGAGTCTCAGTCAGTCGGGGATCACCCGAAGTATTGCCAGTGTCGGTTGCTGGGATTCCTCCTTTTAGATCAATTTGTAGATTCTGATCAAATGTACGTTCAGCATCATGTTGATTATTAGTAGTGTCTTTTTCATAAAATCTATATTTATATTGGATTAATTCCTGTTCCCTATAGGTACATGAATTACTAAAGAGGCATTAAGCAACAAAATATCAAAAAAAATCTGTATTAATATAAAAAATTGTATACCACTGGTAATGTTACACTTCACTAAAGCTATCACTAAAAGAGTTAGCAAATAAATACGACCTGACAGGTCTTCGTATCTCATCGTTGCCCCACAAATACGTAATCCCGGAGTCTCAGCCACTCGGGGATCGCTCCACGTATTGCCAGTGCCGGTCGCTGTGACTTTTCCTCCTAACCCAATCTGCAGATGCCCATTCTGAGTAAATATTAGTTCTACGTATTTATCACTCTAGTAGTTTCATATGTGTAGTAACAAATAGTACACCAGTTAATTGCAAATAGAAATAAATTTCAAGTTTAGTTAATAAAGTTTCCCATGTTACTAATAACATTTAGTTTAATAAACTAAATACATGACATTATATATATATTACCCAAAATATTAATATTAGATATTTCTAAATTTTTTAATCTTTTGTTTCTGTTTGAAATCACTTCAAATAAAGACTCATGATTTTCTTTTAAGTGACAGAAAGATATACTATTACGGTATTGAATGTAAACTGTTTTAGTCATCTGGTTTTGGTTTTTACAGTAGTCATCAATATCAGTACCTATACTGGTTACAAACTATTATAGTAACAGAAATTATACACTGAAATTAAGGTGCAATTTCGTTGCTTATAATCATGCTGTTGTTATAAGTATATCAAATTTATATAAATTGACTAAATAAATGACCGTTATATTATATTTATTTAATATTTTTGTTACAGGTAAGCCTACTTATGTTCAATACTACGCAGCTGCACCTGGTTAAGTATGTAAGTAATTATTTTAAATTACGAGGTTAACAAAGAACGCGATTTTGTCTTATTCCACAATTTCAATTACCTATTATTTGGAATTGGTACAGATATTTAACGAGGAAATGCTGTCTTTATTTCGAGAACCTTGCCTAAAAAGATCGATGCCAATTTTTTGGTAGCAAACAAAAACTTGTTTACTGTATTTCTTATAATTTATTGTTAATATTGAATAAAGATTCTGCTGAAAATTATATCAACATTTGCATAATAATAAAATTTGCGAGACATCATCAGCCTATACTTTGATTTGGTTGTAAATGTACGGGAACTCTTTTATTATTTGCCATTTAGCGTCTGTTTCGCTAGAAAAATCTATTTGCTTTGCTGCTGCGAAAGGTCGTGCATCAAGACCAGGAATTGCGTTCCTGCAATTTTATTTCTCTCCAAAATGGATTCTATACGAATCGTTACTCCCGACGCTAACAGAAAATACTGCTGTAGAATATCGATAGACAAACTCAGTAGGTACGGTTCCGATATACCATACAACAACTGATAACCGTCTTTGTTCATATATCGTATCATATCGATGCATGGAATACAATATTCACCTAATACAGTAATAAACAAAAAAGGGGCACATGTTCCCCCCCCCCCTCCACCAGGTGAACCGATGACCTGAAGAAGACAGCGGGAAACCGTTGGATTCAGAAAGCACAGGACCGGTTGGAGTGGCGTCATATAAGGGAGGCCTATGTCCAGCAGTGAACCTCAAAGGGCTGATGGATGGATGGATGACAGTAATAAACTAAAACAGATTCAAATTAAAATGCAATATGACTTTTAATATATCATAACATATCATGTCGATACACCAGGTATCAATAACTATTACAGTAATAATAAACTAAAATAGTTTTCAAATTTACATTGATAACGTCTCTACAGAATTTTTAAGACTTGGTGAGGTGAGAAAGAGAGTAAGCTAATTTTATTTAAAATGTGTTAATACCAATCGAAGGTTTGCAACAAAAACTACTTACTAACTGTAACATCGATTAAAGAAAATCTGATATCGATATACAAAAGTTTTCTATATCAATATCAAAAATCTGTTACATTTTCGAATAAAACAGTAAACGACCTTTTGTAACTTGAATCCTTAACAAAGGAACGATAAATTTACGGAACTGGTGAAACTGTCGTAATAAACTAATTTGAATAGGAAGGCAGGTCGTTTTTAGGATTTTGACAGCGAGCGACAAAATGACAAAATGACAGCCATTCGCGCCTTGGCCAATAGACGCTAGTGTTGTAAGGATCCGCCGCGGCCGCCGGCAACGACGCCTTGTCCCTGTAGTTCCGGGATCAGAATAGGGCTACGGCATCCCCTGCCTGTTGTAAGAGGCGACTAAAAGGGGCTTCCGGGGTTGCAGGCGGCTAGAGTGGGAGCTCGAACCGTTCAGTCAGGTGATCCCGGGAAGGACGGCGGTATATGTGGTCGCATACCGTCGTAAAGACTAGACGGAGCGGTGTTCCCAGCCGCCCATCTGGGAGGAGCCCGATGGGGCAACGCGCTCAGAGGATTCCGGTTGCGGTCGGTCCGAGTTCTCGGAGTCCTCTTTATAGCGCCGAGGACAGCCACTGGGGGGTTTTAGTGCGGTAAAAATCCCACATAACCCTGCGTCGCTCCCACGGCGTCGGGTACCTTTTGAAGGTTTCTACGAAAACAAAATAAAAAAATGATATAACGAATATTCGCATTTGCATTCGCGAGTAATAAGTTTTTAGATATTCTCATTAGCCTTCGCATTCGCAAGAATTGTGCGAATGTTTTCTATCGTCAACCCATTATTGTCCCACTGCTGGGCACGGGTCTTCTCTCGGATGAGAGAGTTTTAAGTCTGAATTGCGTTGCTAAGATAGATCGCCAAATTTATACAATTTTAAGTCGACCTATACTTTGTCTACCAAAAAAAAAAACATCTTCGGATTCGCGTCGGTAAGGAATAATCTCATTCGCATTCGCGAATAAAATTCGTTACATCACTACTAATAACCGGGAGCGATGTAAATTTCGATTAATTAAGCGCCGATCACATCTGAGACCCGCGCCTCAATTGATAATTCCTTCTACCAATCCTCCCTGAATTCGCTCTTTGAAGTTTTAATTTTAATTAAATATTCCGATGATAAATGCAGATAGCCACTTACCTGCGATCGAAACATGTGTGTACCTTGTCTACAAAGCATTGAAAGATGTATGTGTTTTAGCAGAGTATAAAAAGTGTGTTTAATATCTAAATCCTGTTAGGTTGATTATATGTAGTTAATTTTGTTACCGCTTGGCCACGGTATCAGGCGACAAGCGGCGCGATTTGCGGAGGCGAGAAACAAAAACATATTTAGGTTATTTTCTAGTTAATTTAATAAGAAAAATATAATAAAATTCCTCTTGATTTCTGGAGAAAAAAGTAAAAAATCAATTGATCCGTAAACAGCGAATCATTCGCTTCATAAGTTATTTGCATAACGCTGCAACCGGAGCTCTGAGCGTTAAATATCTGCTACATAGTACACGTTCTACGGTTCTTTGCCAAATTGTTAGACCCATGCAAGAAAAATGCGAGTTTTGCATGTAAATAGCAAATATCAATAAATAATGTAATACTTATAGTGATTTATACTTTTAATTTATGGTGAACCTAGTTGACCCAGCGAACTTCGTTCCGCCTAAATGTCAAAAATCTGATATTTTTTTTAAAAGATAGAGTGATTCAAAAGAAAGGTTTTTATGTATAATACATGCATAATATAGTGGAGGAATACTGATAATTTTAGGTTTTTGACTTTTAGGCGGAACGAAGTTCGCCGGGTCGATGACTTAAGTAGGTACCTATAAATATATAAGCTTGAAGCTGGTAAGATCCTCCGTTGATCGACTTTGGAAGACTCTGTCATACATATTTCGAATCCTACTTCTTTATTTTTAATATCATCAGTGTTAAGTACTGCTTTGTTCTGGTTTTATATGTGTGGAAAGAAATATTCGAGGCGTTCAAACTTATAAACCAGAACTTAAGGACTCTAGTTTAACTAGCATTGATTACAGATATTCTTAGGCGACAATGACCATTTACACAGGTACAACATGCTCGTTTGCTACTTTAAATAAAAATAACTTATTTATTCATAGCGGAAATCTTTAATTAAATATAACAAGTAATTAAATCGCGGACAACAATAATTAATGACGGACTCAGTTCATTTGCTCGTTGACATGAGACAATGTTGTTCCAACGGCTTCAATTTGCATTGATAATTTGTTTTTTGCAAGCGACTCGGCGGATCTGTGAATATCAATATTACCGCTGTATATTAATCTAACCGATTATTAATTAGCCACTAACCGCGGGGTAGTATTCGTAGCTATATATTATATAGGTTTAACCACAAGCACTTTGGTGTATTAGTAATTAGCTTTACAATTGAATTTGAGGGAGGCGGCCACTATAATGTATGTATGTTACTTTATTTCAGCCCTTATTTTTCATATAAGATTGAAGTAGTAAACGAGCACAGTCCACTTAATGGTTTCTTGTCACTGCTGCCCATAGCCGTTTTTATAAAAAAAACAATAAAATTTTATAAAGCGGCCATCTTAGCCTTCGCGAGTAGCAACACATCTCTGATTGTCTTTTATATAATCCTTGTTCTGTACGTAGTTGCTTACGGATCGTCCTTGTAGTTCCGGGATTAGAACAGGGTTACGGTATCCCCTGGCTGTCGTAAGAGGCAACTAAAAGGGCTTCCGAGGTTGCGAGCTTTTAGAGTGGGATGCTCGAACCGTTCGGACAGGCGACCCCGTGAAGGACGCGGTATGTGTGGTCGCATACCGTCGTAAAGACCAGAGGGAGTGCTGGGGTCAGCCGCCCATCTGTGTGGAGCCCGATGGGGCATCGCGCTCAGAGGACTCCGGTTGCGTTCCTTTCGAGATCCCGGAGTCCTCTTTGTAGCGCCGAGGACGGTCACCGGGTGGTTTTAGTGCGGTAAAAATCCCACATAACCCTGCGTCGCTCCCACGGCGTTGGGTACCTTTTGAAGATTTCCCTCTCGAGAAAAAAAAACAGTTCCTTACTGATAATAATGGACGGTAGTAACAAGTTACTATGAGTTGAACTGCAAGCTCTTCAACTTCTTCTATGCGATAAAAAAATGTATCCTCCAAGCCTCATTTAAGTCTAAACAGAATAAATAGGTATATTCAACTAGTAATTAATAAAATAAAAAAAACCGAAATGAAAAAGTTTTGAATAAGAAACGTACAGTACCTTTCTCAGTACCATCATGCATTTAATTGATGTACCTGTTGCCTCGCGGAGACAGTTCAGGGAATTATACGAACTGTATTAACAAAGTGACCGGTGGCCGGTAGCGTTAATTGAGATAAAATCTGTAGATAGCTGGGACGCAATTTGCAAAACTAGTAGCATAAACGTATACTTTCCTGAGATAGCGTGGAAACGCTAATGATTCGGATGCTTTCTGCTTTTTGAAACGAACTATTCTGTTCGCGCGTTGCAAGAAAAATCCGAAAGCAGTATACTCGTATCTATACTAATATATAAAGCTGAAGAGTTTGTTTGTTTGTTTGAACGCGCTAATCTCAGGAACTATTGGTTCGAATTTAAAAATTCTTTTTGTATTGAATAGACCATTTATCGAGGAAGGCTTTGTTCACATCTTCATGTGACATTAAAAGATTGATTAGAGACTATAGTAAATATACCGATGGTATGAATATGGAAATAATATTGCGGTCAATTGGATGTAAGTAGTAATTGCAGTTCTTGGACAATTATATTCAATTCTAGCAAGGTTTTTTGTCCTACCTATAGTGATATATATGGTCAGTCATAGATGCGCTGCTACTTTTAATAAAACGTATACCTAGATAGGTATACTTCTCATTAATAGTAGCAGGTAGACCTTAACATACCGTACAACTCCAATTAATCATACCCGTAATAGTAACGCTTGAAACAATTGGTATCAGGCAGTAATAAGTGTGAGGGTAGTGGCTCCGTTAAATTAACGACTTGTTTTGTATTAAAGTAAGTCTTAAAGTAACGACAATCCAATTTTGTCCTAGTCCACATTCGAGGGCTCTAGCAAATAGCGGATTGGTAGACTACATCTACATTTTTGAAAATTTTCAGAAAATTCAAGTATGCTCACAATATTTTCATTAGTTTTAAAGCAGTGATAATAAATTTCTTATACATTCATTATTTATGAAAAACGTACGTACGTACATGTAGTTCGAAAAACATCCTTTTGAAACATTCGGGTAAAAATCAGTAATTTGAGATTTGAATTTTGGACGCTCGATTGAGAGTCCCAGCTGCAACCAATAAGCTATTACTTAATCACCATCATCAACTAGATTTGTATATTCATTTATTTGACTGCAAAAAAATTTGTGATTCGTTTCTAAGATACTTGCCGCAGACGGAGGAGTACGAAATTACGCACGGTTATAGTTGATGTAGAAAAGGACTGCGCAATGCTAATATTTTTGCAAATAATGTACAAAACGTAGAAAAAATAAAATCAACTAAAACACATAATACACACTACTTTGCATTTGACACAAACACATACATAATAAACGAAATAGAACATTCAATGTCTTACTATGAAAACACATAACGTCAAAAATGTCAGATGTCTTTGTCATAACACCCGCAATTGCTTTTAAATTCAGCTTAGATAATAAACCTATTTTTACCTTTAAAGGGATGCGTTTAAAATAACTTGAAAATTATTATAATTTATTTAAATTAGAGAAATATTGGTACTACTTTGGACAATAGGAAGTTTGGTTTTTTTAATTTAAATTACGGTCGAATTTCGACCGTTGCGACGGGTGACTAGTATACATACTGCAGAAGGCTGTATTTATTTAACGTTATTCCTCGTAACGTCGATATCAGAATGTAGCAGAAACATACAACGTACCAATTCGATTCCCGACTAACTGAATTGTTTGTGCGACAAGCAAATATTTGTCCGCAGTCTGAGTGCGTGTTCGTGGATAAATTTGGTTGTGCACTAGGTATACTGAAACAGTACTAGTTTAGCTACGCTAGGGTGTGATAGGATATGGTTCTGTTTTCTGATGTGAAGGGATGTAGCATTACTTAGATAAGGCCTTGAAACTTAATTCTATAAAGTATCGATTCCAAACAAAATCAGCTATTTCGTATATTTCGTATAACTTCGTTCCGCCTAAAACTCAAAAATCTAAAATTAGCAAAAAAGTGTTTTTCCGCTATTTTATACATGTATTATATATAAAAATCCTCCTATTGAATCAGTTAAAAAACACATTAAATACCGTAGCGTAGTTTTAAAGATCTAAGCATATATAGGGACAGACGGCAAGAAGTGACTTTGTTTTATACCATGTAGTGATGCATTTCATATAACCAATTAATATCTTTGCTATATTTTTAACCGACTTCCCAAAGGAAAGAGGTTATCTATTCGTCAGAGGTTATCTAGTCGTCGTCAATTTTTTTTTTTTTTTTTTTTTTTTTTTTTTTATGTATGTTCGGGCGAAATGGCTAGAAATCGTCGACCTACCGACACGATTCATACGACATTGTATGCGACTAGTTTCACAGGCAGTCCCATATTGAGGAAAATGAAAACCTTCCGGCGGTTTTCCCGGAAAATTGGAAAATGTCGGTTTCTTAATATCTTGAATAACTTGGGTGTTTATAAACCGATTTCCATTTTCTTTCTTTCATTTGATAGGAAATTTTGTCACGCAACTTTTTCTCTTGGACATGGGTATGCTGTGATGCTTAACTCTTTGAGTTATGGGGTGGAAACCACCACCACTCCTCAAGTTTTTTAGATAATTTGAGATAACTCGGCTTCTGCCGAATCGATTCTTATGAAACTTGGAATATGTATTATATATCTATGCTTATATAGGTTGACGAAAAATTTGACCTTCAACTCTTCGATCCTGATGATGCAGGGTTACAGCTATCCTAAACTATAACATTAGCTATTTGGTGCTTACATATATGTAACAAGACTACTAAGCAGAGACATGTGATGAAAATTTGACCTTCAACTCCTCAATCCTGATGATGCAGGTGTGCCTCAAGCCTAAACCATAGGGGTTGACCATTTGGTGCTTATGGGTATGTTATAACAATACTAAGCAAATACATATTATAAAAAAAATGACCTTCAACTCCTCAACCCTGATGATGCAGGGTGCGGTAAGCCCAAGCCGTAGGTGATGGCCATTTAGTGCTTACGGATATATAATAAGATAGCAAGGCAAAGATGTACGATGACAAATTTGACCTTCAACTCCTCAACCCTGATGATGCAGAGGTACTGCAGGCTTAAACCATAAACGTTAGACATTTGTTGCTCACGGATTTGTAATAACATTGCTAAGCAAAGGTATACGACGAAAAATTGGACCTTCAACTCCTCAATCCTGATGATGCAGGGGTATTGAATGCCTAAGCCATAAAACTTAGCTATTTCAATCTTACGCATTCGAAATGATATTTAGAAAAATGTAAGGTAAAACATTAGAAAAATGGTTGTATACGGTGGAAAATTGGACCTTCAACTCCTCAATCCTGATGATGCTGGGGTGCTTCAAGCTTAAACTATAGGCGTTAGCTACATGATCGCTACGTATATCTGATAAGATTACTAAGCAAAGATATAAGATGAAAAATTTGACCTTCAACTCCTCAACTCTGATGATGCAGGGGTACTTCAGGCTTAAACTATAGGCGTTGGCCATTTGATGCTTATGGGTATGTAATATATTTACAAAGCGAAGACGTATGATAAAAAAGTTGACCTTCAACTCCTCAACCCTGATGATGCAGGGTACTGTAAGCCCAAGCCATAGAAGTTGGGGATCTGTTGCTTACGTGCATGCGATGAGATTACATAGAAAAGATATGACATGATAATTTTGACCTTCAACTCTTCGGCCCTGATGATGCAGGGGTACTTCAGGCTTAAACCATAGGCGTTGGCCATTTGATACTTATGGATATGTAATATATTTACAAAGCAAAGACGTATGATAAGAAAATTGACCTTCAACTCCTCAACCTTGATGATGCAGGGTACTGCAAGTTTAAACCATAAGCATCGGCCATATGGTGCTTACGTATATGTAATGAGATTACTAAGCAAAGATATGACATGATAATTTTGACCTTCAACTCCTCAACCCTGATAATGCTGGGGTCCTTCAAGTTTAAACCGTAGGCATCGGCCATATTGTGCTTACGTATACATAATGTTGTTGTTCACAATACCAACAATGAGTTTCGGAGAGGATATAATTATGATCAAAAATTCCACTTTGAATACAATTACCTGAAAGATGCAAGAGTACTACCAACCTTTTTAAATTGGATGGGTTATTTTTATCAGTATCAGTTGAATTATACTCTTAGTTATAAGGTTTATATTACTTTTTCTACTTTAAATATTGATAATTATAGGTCTATTCTTTAAATAAATGTTTACTCAGAAAAAGTTGTTTTATTCGGTTAGGTTAGGTTCGAACAGATTTTTACAATTCAGAATCTAAGGGAGGGGGCGCGGTAGCGCCCCCGACCGGTTGTGTCAAAGAAGTCTATTTTTATATGATGACGTCAGCACATAATTTTATTCATCCGAAAATCGGACGAATAATTAATTTTATTCACCCGGTTAGCGGACGACTAGCAACAGCCATAACTGATTTTATCGTGACTGAAAAGCGTGAAAAAAAAAAATTTTAAACAAAAAATACAACCGACTTCCATGCCACATAAAAGTAAAAAATAATTTAAATACATGTTGGTTTAGAGCAAACACAGTTCTTAGTACATAGTCCCGAAGTCGGCGCTCATA
Organism: Spicauda simplicius; assembly: GCA_949699795.1. Taxonomy (NCBI): domain Eukaryota; kingdom Metazoa; phylum Arthropoda; class Insecta; order Lepidoptera; family Hesperiidae; genus Spicauda; species Spicauda simplicius. The sequence goes on along the minus strand of OX453061.1, from coordinate 5,926,256 downwards.
TAAGATACATGTAGTTTCGTCATGATCCAGCAAAATATGGTAAGCGCCGACTTCGGGACTATGTACTAAGAACTGTGTTTGCTCTAAACCAACATGTATTTAAATTATTTTTTACTTTTATGTGGCATGGAAGTCGGTTGTATTTTTTGTTTAAAATTTTTTTTTAAGTTGGTACTGATACCAAAAGCTAGAGGCGAAAAACATTGATTTTAGATAATAATTGATTGTTATATGTGGTCCTTTATACATTTCCTATATAACAGTGTTAAAGAGTTTTTAGTTTTTTTGTTTTTTTTAGTAAAATAATTAAAAATACAACGTACTTTTGTGTTTCCGGTGAATATATAAAAATATGTTACTGACTTTACTCTAAGCATTCATTACAAATACCTATATGATACCTAATAAAGGCTACTAAGTTAAGGTTGATCAAACCGAGCGGTAACGCTTAGCGGCGAGTAGCTGTTCGGAACTGCACCAAATCGCTTTTATTTGTTTTTGCCCTTAAGCTTTCCCTTTCATTCATCATTCCATCCCCTGTAAGCATCTTCTTATCAGTAGCTTACGGTTGGTTAACTTTGTCAAATAGTCAGCCATATTTCTTGAACGCATGATCATCACACAAAAGAATGAGTTTCAATTTTAAGGAAAGTTTCGCCCTTATCATTTTTCATCCTAGTGCTTGGTATTTACGTTTTACCCAAAAGTCATATATTTTTTGTAGGTTCCGTAAAAGTCTAACTATTTCTAAGATGAACCCTAAACAAGTAACAGACACAAATATTGTAAGAAACTAGTTTAACTCACGGCATCACTTGGTTGAATCATAAATCGTAATTTACTATATTAAAACGTATCCTACGTGGAAATAAGTCTATAAACTATTTACGAGATTAATTTAATGCAAATCAAATTACTACTTTTTGCGTGAAACAGTTACAAACGTTTATCCATACATATAATAAAGGATTGTGAGCATGGATGGAAATGTTCACAATCCTTCGCGTTTATAAGACGAGTGTTATAATCATACTAATCATACTAATATTATAAAGGCGAAAGTTTGTGAGTGTGTATTTTTGTTACTTCTTCATGTCTAAACGGCTAGACCTATTTTCATAAAATTTGGTAGGGTTTAGCTGACACTCTGGATTAACATTGCTAGATTTCTTTCCATCTCAACAGATTTGTTGTTATCATCCAGATACCTGGAATCGAACCCAAGACCGGTATAGCGAAGAAGTTCTTGAGCGTCGTTGAAAATCTTATGGACTAGTCCAGGCCTTTTATACGAAAACTTGCCCAGCTAAGGAACATAAAATATTCCAAGCCCATACCCCCTTTCACTCAACGCTAATCAAACCATGGAACAGTACAAGGCAGATTGAAGGCAGATTAATAATGCCTACATATGCAATTGACTCGTCAAGCCGTTCGGCTCCGAGGTCCAGATTTATGGCGCTGGTTGACTGGCGTGGGCGTGACCTGCCCTCTTGTACACGTGGGTGACTGTATTTATTCTGAGCAGGAAGTTGTTGCGACTATGGTAAAAATATGACCTTAGGTCAAACTAGATTGGTTGCGCACAATTATCCTAATGCCAATATTTCATGTGACATTTTAAAGACGTATCACAAAAAATTTCACAATTTTTTTTTGTTTGTAACTACGTGCCAGAACTGATTTCTCGATTAATTATTCTTCCCTGATGATATATTTTTTGTATGATCTCCTCTAATCATGTTTATAACAGGAGTAATAGTAACATAAATATTAATTCGGTGCCAATTTCATATCGATTTATATTCATATGGTTTGAAAGACACTTAAAGCCTTCGATCCTAGTTTTCTGTCTATCTCAGGAGATTTTTATCATTAAAAAGAATTTCTTGAGCCTACCTGAAAACCTTATAGAATCGTTTACATGAAGAAAACTCTTTGAAGACTTTGAAGAGAACTCTTACCCAGCAAAGACAAACTGGACTGGCTGCGCACAATTGGGCGCGCACTAATTCCAGCATTTTCATGTTATATTTAAAAATCGTAACACAATATATTTCGAACATTATTTTGCAAAATTAATTATCTGTTTTTAACTCGGTTCCAACTTATCTATTATCTTCGGTTGCTGGATCTAACACGAAAATAACATTAAAGGTACCCTAGATAGGCATCCATTTATAATCGTCACGCTTACTAGACCAGTACGAAAACACATTAGTTTTCTGAGGAGAACCAATATTTTCAAATGTTATTTTCAGGTCATTGACCTCGACAACGTGTACTTTATATCCCAACGTACGCTTCAACCAGAAAAAAAAACAATTCTCATAATAGAATAAGGTGCTTAAGATATCGTTTTAGTATGTTTCTCACAATTTTATCATTCTAAGAAACTTGGTTCTTACACTCATTACAGCACATGACATACATACATAAGTTCTATGAATGTAGAGGCATTGTCCTATCTCACGCTGCAACCCATTCTTGACACTGCATGCTAACAATACATCTTCGCTATATATTGCCACAATATCGAGGCATCTTGGAATCCTACTTCCTGCTACATGCTGAAGACAATACAGGGCTCATTTCAACGAGTAACAATCGTGAAAGCCTTCCACAAAGGCATCTCAACACCGCACTTTAAGGCTTTCGGTAGCATGTCGGTAATACGCGTTTTCGTTTAGGCCTTGACGATTCGAGGCAATGTGCCAAGTGTGAGCTACGATTCCTCTTGTGAAGATTGACAGAATGGTAAGGTGTGGTTTCTTTCACACACTCAGTCTAAATCCAATTGATACTTTATATTTTTATTAATATTTTTTCCGTAAATTTTTCTGTATAAACAAAACCAAATAAGCTAACTTTAGTAAACAAATTTAGCATACATGTACAAGTTACGCCGTTCGAACTTCGCGTTCGCTAAGGTCGCACTGAAAACTAATACTCGCGGCTCGCCGTTGACACATGCTGAGTGCGCCCTTTTCCATTGAAGTGGCCCTACAATAATTTAGCAGATTGTTTTTTTTTTATATTTCTTACATTTTCTTTTCTTTTTACCTCTTTGTGTTTCTTTGTTGTCATTTATCAAATATTTTGTTTTTTTTTTGTGTCTAGTTTTAATCTTTTATTTTATGATTTTTTTGTGGTGCCCTATGGAATAAATATTTCTTTCTTCTTTTTTTCTATTAGTAGTACTCTTTAGTAGTGTAACTACTAAAAAACCTGTTTCTTTAAGATTACAGCAAACGACATCTGCAATTACTTGCAAAAAAAGGATTTTTATTTGAACAAGTATATTAGTTAAAACCGATTCGAAATGCAGAAAATTAGCTAATTGATTACTTTCACTAAATTTAATTCTGGAATTCGAAACAATCTGAAGCGCTATGATGCTGTTAATGAATAGTGCAAAAAGAGCTCTCCTTCAAAACCGGCTAACCATTGCCGACTCCCTTGGTGTTTCCGCAAATTTCCATCCAAAATTTCCATAACTTGGTCCGTCTTCCTTATCGTTAGATACAACTATAAAATAGAAATAAAAAAATCTCTGTGCTACTTCTAGATTGATTCGGTATGTTCTCACTATAAATTTCATATAGTATACCTGAGGTATTTATATGTAAACATTCCAGCGGAGGCAAGCGTTAAAGGTTTGTTTATTACAGGTTAGGCACTTGTATGTTTACTTTAACGTGCTGTCATGTTACACATCAAGGGAAAGGGAGTAATTGAGCATTATAGCAGCCACCGACGTATTGCAAGACAAATGTATCCTGCACTTTCACCGGTTCATTAGTAATCATAATTAAATCTTAATGTGAACTGGATTCGTTTTATGATGATTTTATGCGATGTGACAGCTTCCGCGCTTCGATATGCGGGTTAAGTTTTTGGCTGCTGTGGTTTTGGATAGAATTCGTTAAATTTTTGGATGATATGAGCGATTAGAAAATATTCGAGGCCTGTTGACCACTGATTCGCATCTTTTTGTCAATTTTTTAGTGTGGAACAGAGATATTCTATGCCTCTCATTGTGAGCCATGATCCACAATCAAATCACGTTCTCATAAGTGACAAGCCTGATGGCATAAATAAATGGTATACCTCGGCGAATAAAAAGAAAATAAAGACGGTTTTTCGATTTTTAAAGTTTTGACTAATTCACGAACTGATTGTGTCACTGTTGAAACAATTCAAACGGTGTCTCATATTTTATACCTATTATTCCGTAGTATATGTAATACTCTTTATGTACATACTGTATTTACTACTTCCTCTCTTCACGTGGATGTAGTAGTAGAAGACAACGGGAAGTCTATGTCCCGAAGTAGATCTCAAAAAACTGATGAATCGAAGCTGTAAGGACTGTAGCGTGGCAGTGAATAGGATATAATATAATTCGTAAACGTTTAAAAACATTGTTATTGAAGAACTTTCCAAGTCAGTCCGACCAGTCAACATTTTTGCAGATGCAAAAAAAAAACTCAATTTACAGAATGTTACTGTTAATGTTACGAGTAAGTACGAATATTAAAATATTGACCTAATCATCGATTTCACTCTTGTGAACTATTGATCAAAGATTAAGCTCTTGTGTAGATAATATACGTTATACAACATTGCCACGTGTGTTGACATGTTGTTTATCTTAACAAAACATTCGGGTGAGGGCGATTGAAAGTTTCCGATGCTAAATATTTATTCACAGAGGCGCCCCATCATAAATCTGGACGCTGACGGCGTTATTTTATTGATGTGTTTATAGATCAGAGAAATATTATGCGTGTTTTATGATCGCTTTTTATTTTGTCGACGCTTTGGCTTTACTGTGTATTTACGTTAGGAATAAAAGTTATTTACTTAGTGAGTTTTGGGAATGAATTTGTTTATTAATTTAATATTAATATAGTGTAGGTATTAAGTTATGGTATTATGTTTTAACGACCCGCCTGGCCGAGCGGTTACCATACAGGTCTGACTGCCAATGGGTTCCGGGTTCGATTCGGCCAATGAGTTTAGATTCCTGTTTTGGGTCTGGGTGTTTCTGTATTCGTCTTTGTGCTGTCAATGGTACCCACGACACAGAAGAAAATCCTAGTGTGTGGCTATGAGTGTAGAAAGCTTTTTCATAATATTTATGTCGATGACAGTTTAAGTTTGTAGTAGCCAATATTCGAAGGACGTAATTAGCGGATATCGCCAGAATAGCTTACAAATTAGTTGCTACATCTTCTATGCACTTTAAACTCGAGGTGGTAAAACGATGGTTCGACCGAGGAACTACAATCGCTACACCTATTTCTAACGTAAAGCGTTTGAGTGGAAAGATGTGCAGGCTCATTTTATATCAATTTTTTTTACAGCAAAGCATGATTGACTTCAGATGAAACCCTTGTTCTATATGAAGTTGCTTTCTGATGTCCGTGGGTGGCACTAAACTAAAACCCTTAACATTAGGCATGCTTGTTTGCTACTTTCATCTTAAAAATTATAAAAAAAATACAGCTATCGTAAGTTGTAAATAAGTGATTATTTACAACGTAAAAACAGGTGTGGCCACGGGATAGCCAAATCGAATCACAATTCACATTAACAACTTTTGAATAAATGTTATCAAATTCAAGTGTTATTAGAATAAAAGCAAACTTGTGTTTCGGAATGAATCAAATCTACCTCCGAGATACCCTGAAATCTCAACTCACGGTCGCTACCTAATTAACTCGTTTCAATTAAGCAGTTGAGAAACGAAGACAACACGATGCTGGGCGATTGTCGAAACCCGCTGCTGCCATATTCGTTAGCGAAAGTTGAATTTCGATGCGAATTTTCGCTACACTTTCAAGGAATTGTTCGATTGCGAGATATTAGCGAAGAGAGAGTGAAATTCTTTTCCTTTCGAAGCGATTAGATTTTTTTATACATCCATACTAATATTATAAATGTGAAAGTGTGTTTGTTCGTTCCTCTTTAACGTCGCCACATAGCAATTATATGATATTGTTTATATGCTGGGACATAGGAGGGCGGAGGGCGGGTTGACGTAGGTTACTTTTTACCGCGCTGTTTTGTTAGTTGATACATATTTAGTAGTTCCAGACGTTATTAATATATTTTATTTGCAAGTTCTGAATCACGTTATCTAATGTTAATTCCCTTTGACCATGCGGACAAAGACGCGGGTAAGAGCTAGTAAATTACTAAATATTAACGATAATGATTGTTTCTTGGAGATTACTTCTTATCTTTGCCTAAAAAATGGCAATGTTGAAAATCATATTGGTCAACATATTCTAAAGGACATTACAAAATAATTTGTTTTCTAAAACTGAGTAGTCTCCGATTTATTTACATTTATCTGACCCGTGTTGGTAATAGTTACTCTTAGGTACCTACTTAAACAATTAGCACTAATTTATAAATTCTGGACAACTAAATCTAATGGGCCTGGAAGAATTAAATTCTATGCAATTTTAATCTAAATGCGTTTTGCCTTTAATAAAACTTGTGTCATATTTTATTTAGAAAAATACTTCCGATTAAGTAATCAAAACACTAACTATCATTTAAAGGGAAAAAATCTTCATCGCTTATCGCTCATCACTTAACAATGAAACAAGTACATTGACTTTGCACCGCCATGTCATAAACCTTGCATCGACGTGCATATGCAACATGTACGAAGATGATAAGGACGCCGGCATGAAGAAATTATGTTCGAGATCGCATCTCGTCGACGCGTAATTTCATGCTTATTAAGTATTTGTTTATTTGAACTCTGTATGGCTAAATGATGACCAACTTCGGACGGAATTTATTACGAATGTAGCCACGATCGGTCCACGATAGCCATAAAAATGTAAAGCTACTACGGTTTTATGAACTCTTTAGAGAGAGAAAGAACTCTCTTTGAAGGTGGTAGAACTAGTGTTGTTCGACCGGGGACGTACCACCGCCAATCCTATTTCTAGCGAAAAAAAGTTCTTGCGTTTCGTTGGAAAGGTGTAGTTGCCGGCACACTTCTATATGAGGCGAGCATCCTTGTCCTCGGAAGTAGCAACGCGTCTGTAATTGACTTCAGATAGAACCCATGTTCTATTTGAATTTGCTTATTTGTCCATGGGCGGCAGTGACCACTTACCATCAGGTGGATTGTATGCTCGTTTGCTGCTACAATCGTATAAAAAAAATCACGAGCAATTTCTGCGTATTGGCGACCGTAACTAGATGCCGAAACATCACAGCAACACCACCGAAAGTCGTCAGCGATTTTTAAGCGCCATGGTTGTTGATACTGTAATTGAATCATCTCAATTACTTTTCCTATAAGTAGGCTAAATTTTGATCTCAGACTGAGGAGTTTAATCTATTGTTTCCGCGCTATCCAGGTATGGAATGGTAGACATATCTGGCATCTCTCTACTTCAACCAATTCGCTCTTGGCCAGCGCGGTGGACTATGGCTTATAACTCTCTCATTCTGAAGAACCGTGCCCAGCATTGGGACTTTAATGGGTTAACGACTACGACTATATTCAATCTCTTCACCGCCGCGACACAAAACAGTCGAAGCTTGAATGTTAAGTGGTAAAATTGTACATAATATGCACTCTGCTAAAGATATATTATTAGTGCTACTTCTCGGATGAAAATTATTGAGAAAATTATGCTGTAATACAACGTAAATTACCGGAAACGCAACGACGACTAAGACGCTGCAATTCTGATAATGCGATCGAATTGTAGCAACTTATATCGCGACAATCGTTTGAAAACATGCACGTTAAAAATCGTTAGTGTAATCAAAAGACAAAGTCGTTTAAATATCTACAAGTGAAATCTATTTTTATATTTTATTATCTCATCTTTATTCACGCTGTGCTGTGTATCTCATTTATTTGTATTTAAATGCTTTAAATTATTTATCGATAACAGTCAATCATATAATTCGGTATATATTTTTTGTAGTTTACGTACCTATTTGGGTGATGCCCGGATATATCCAATTATTTTATGTCGGACTATGTTGTACATATACCTACACAAGTTAGTCTTAAAATTTAGCGATTAGTGCAAAAGTTTTACACAGAATAAAATCATTAAGATTAAAAAAATAGACTGGAAAAGCCGAGCATAGATGCATATTGATGTTCTATCATATACTGCCGCTACAAGAAATGTAGAAACCGTAGAGCATAAAAGATTCTTATATACGCGAATCTTACACTACAAAGAAGTAGAATTATATTCTCCTCAAAAAATTTTTGAAGCATATCAATTTGTGCCAAATTGCACTATCTGCTACCTCTGTCACAGTGTTGCTAAAGAAAGAAAAAAGAAAAAGAAAAAAGAAAAAGAAAAGAAAAGAAAAAAAGAAAGAAAAATAAAAGGAAACAAAATAAAAAAACTAAAGACCGAAACCAAACACTTGTCACGCACAAGTGCAAAAACTTCTTTATAATTACTTTCTTTTCATCGGCTTTACTGACTTTTGGATTAAGCCTCGTACCAAATAGAATCAGCTTTTTAATTTAATATTTATATCCGTAGCAATTAATTTTCTCCCAGCAGCATTGCTATCTCAAGTTATTAGTTGCTACATAAGGTTTTCCATTTAATTGCAATAGGAAAGTGCCGGATACAACATTTACCTCGCCAGTACGTGCTTGCCGTTTCCTTTTCGCGCTTGCCTATTTTGAAGATTGTATCTGCATTTCGCTATAGTATTTTTGGAGGTCTATCTTGTCCGTACGTCACGGTTTTTTTTATTAAACTTCATTCTGAAGTTAATTTGTTCATACTTTGTTTTTGGCTTGTGTTGCGTTAAACAATAGTATTGCTGGTTTTTGGACGTCTATCTTGTTCCTATGTCAATGTTTTTTATTTAATTTGATTTACAAGTTAATTTATTTACACTTTGTTGTTTCTTTGTCTGTAGGGATAATTATTTTCCACGTCGGCTTGATGTTACATCATAAGACCAAGTAGTAAAAAGTAAAAGAAAAACTTTGATATTCTTGCTCTTGTCAACTGTAAAATAACTAATTTAGATCACTCTTACATGCTAACTAATTGTAATATAAATGTCTAAACAATTCAGAGCATGTATATTAGCCACATCGCTCGTAGGACCGATAACCTTTGGGGAAGGAAAGGCCTCGAGTGGCGACCACGTCTGGGCAAAAGGAGCACAAGTCGCCCCCACCAGGTGGACCGATGACCTGAGGATGACCGGTTGGAGTGGCGTCATTAGAGGAGGCCTTTGTCCAGCACTGGACCTCAAAGGGCTGATGGATGGATAATGTACGAGTACATTAGCACTGAAAATTGTCAACCTAACTTGAAAAAAAAAATTACGTAGTATACTTTCTGGTTGTAGGGTGTGGTAAGGCGAGTCCACATTACGAGGCGTCCTAATAACTTTATAAGTATCAAAATAATTTTGGAGCAATAATCGATGCGTATGCGAAGAGAGCAGTGATAGCCTAATGGTTGAAACTTGCCCTCTCGATCGGGAGGTCCGAGGTTCAAACCCAGGCACGCACCACTGATTCATGTGCGTATTATAAATTAATTATCACTGCTTTTCGGTGAAGGAAAACACATCGTGAGGCCTGCACACCCGAGAGTTCTATAAAAAAAAAGTTCTCGGAGGTGTGTGAAGTCCACCAATTCGCACTTGGCCAGCGCGGTGGACTATGGCCTAAACTCTCTCATTCTGAGAGAAGACCCCTGCCCAGCAGTGGGACAATAATGGGTTGACTAGAGAATCGGTGCATTCGTCAAATAAAAAATATATCATTGGATATTATGGTCTGTAATAGTTATCTATGAATGAAATAATTATTACAGTAAAATAAAAATAAAATATAGCGCACTTCTTATTACATAAATGGTTCTTTCGTTAAACAAAACGTTTCAACTTCAGTTTATGCTACAGAGAATTTACTTAGTTTAGAACAGTTTAGTATGAAGTAGTATTCAAATTTCATACCGGGCGGTCTGAAAGATGAGTGCCCTCTTGATGTATTTATACTTTTACTCTTGAGTTGGGGAGTACCACAGAGCAAAGTATATATAGAGATGCCATCTTCATTTACCTTCGACCAGACAAAAAAGCTTTGAAGAAATCCTCGGCTAGATAGATATCTGCATGTGAATTTCTAAACTCTGTTTTCCTGAAACCATCGATATTTATTACTTAACAACTGGTATAGTGGAGTGGTCAACATACCGGTCTGACACGTAGGTTCCGGGTTCGATCCTCGGACAGACAGATATCTGAATGATGAATTCAAATCTCTGGTTTGGGCATCCACAACTCAGGATAAATCCATGGATAGCGTAGAGCTCCACGCTATCCACGGATTTATAGAGTGTAAAAAGCCTAATATTACATTAAAAACAAAACTATTAGACGCCTTTTCAACTATCAACAATGTGTATCTACATATTAGTGTAAAAAGTATAGAATTAGATTTAGAAAAAGATGCACCTTTTCAACTATCGACGAGAGTATCAATATCTGTACTAACACTACTCTATGGGAGCAGTTTCCTGATTCAATTATTGTAATTGTATGGCCCGTGTGGTGGATGTGGGTGACGACGGCTGCTTTACGATTATTACTGACGGATCTTTGATGAATACCTCAGATGAGCGATGAGAGAGGCACTCGTGTTTTACTGCAAGCGTAAAAGGAAATGAGTAAGATGTTTTACGTGATCGACTCGAATGATAGTTTCGAGCGCAAATTGTATTTACATATCTTTTATTGTATCTGACTAAAGTAGCAAACGAACATACAGTCTACCTGATGGTAAGTGGTCACTGCCGCTGATGGTAAGTATGCAGTCCAACTGATGGTAAATAGTTACTCCATGTGCAGCAGTAACTATTTACCATCAGTTGGACTGCATGCTCGTTTGCTACTTTCATCTTTTAAAAAGAAATGTTTATTATAACACCTTGTAAAACTGAAATAAACTCTAAAGCCAAATATTCGTTTAAATGTTTCAATTTATTTGCATAATGGCGAATGAGTGATCCGTGACCGTCCACAAAACGTTTGTAATGAGACGCAAAGTACTCACTAGTGAGTAACGAATATCGCATTCGCATTCGAGAATATTCGGATATTTTAAGATACTCGCATTCGCAAGAATTGTGCGAAAGTTTTGCGAATATTTAAAAAAGCGTGGGGTGCATGGTGTCAATGGTTATAGACATTTTATTGACAGATATGAGTAGAGTAATTATCATTTCGATAATATCATAAAAAGCACCCCACGCTTTTTTTTTAATATTTTTTTTTTATTCATACTATTATTAATTTATATTCATTGAAATTTTTAACACTATTTTCTTAATTTAAATTCATTTAAATTTATTTTTTATTTTTTAGTTCTATAAAATCTATAAAAAGCGTGTTTTTTAGTTTTTTTAAACTATTATTTATTTTCTACTTTTTAGTTTGGATTATTTATAATAGCTTGTTTTTTTTAATTTTAAACTATTGCACGACTCATTATGCGAAGCATCAGAGAGTGCTTTACGATCGAAAATTTTTAAAATGAAAAATATATAATTTAACAAAAATCATACTTTGCAAATTAAAAAATGGAATAATTTTATCAAATTAGTGTATTGTCATCGGTCCTCAATAAATCTACAAAGTTTGAACGAAATCTGGCCGTTTAAAGTGGGTCAAAATCGCGCCCAAAGAAGTCGGTTACAAACATACATACAAACATACAGGTGAAGCTAATAAAAAGCTAATAATAATGCCGACACTCATGTTGTAAAATAAAAAAAATAACGAATATTCGCATTTGCGAATGTCCAAATAATGACATTCGTTACATCACTAGTGCCTACGCTATTAATGGTGGTTTGCACAATGAGAGACTAATTCGACCGAAGTCTAGACGGATATACCTACTTATGTGTGCAGGCTATTTTGTATATGCAATGGTGCGTTAGGGCCGGCACTCATATGACGGAGCGCAGCGCAGCGCATTTTTTGCTGTCAAACTATTATCGTCATTGTCCCTTTAGAAATAATATCCAAAATTAAATAACAGTAATTTATTTCTGAGGAGCATGGAAGCGACCACATGCGAAAGCGGTAGCGCGGGAGCGCAACCGCGCGCGCAGGAGCGCGACCGCGCGCGCACGACGCGCTACTCCGCGAGCGTCCACTTTCGGTCGCCGCTGGCCGCTGGGCCGTTTGTCGAGTATATTCCAGCGCATGCTCGCGCATCCGCGCGCACCCGCGCGCATCCGCGCGCATTCTCCCAGTAATTAGCGCGAATTTCGGCTAGTGTGTGATTCGTTAAGAAAATTTCGCGGGCATGCGCTGCGCTGCGCTGCGCTGCGCTCCGCCATATGTGCGCCGGCCCTTACTCGCAGTTTCTATCATTGTTGTATCTAGTTGAAAATTTGGTGCTTAGTTGTTTTGGTGACATTTATCCTGTTCACATGTATTCATACATTTAAAGGTGGTAGAACTTTTTTGATTGGACTTTAAAAGTACCACCGCCACGCCTATTTCTTCCACCAGCAGTGTTAAATGCTGCGCTGTTTTGGTCTAACGAGAGTGGTAAAATAGACTATTTACGTTAGGTTTTCAACTTAGTCTTCAACGATAAATCTGGAATAAGTATATCTCCCTTACCACAGCACACATGAGTGTTTAACACTACTGTTACTAGGCTAATATATGACGCTAATACCACCAAAGTCCAACCATAGAGAGTTTAACCAATTTCAACATATTCAAAAATAATAAACACGTACTAAAAACCAAACAGTATAACATTACCAAAACTACAGGCTAAAGTACATAAATAAACGTGTGTTTAACCACTACAATGAATGGTAACAATCGGCTTGCGTCACGCGCTGAAAACGGGAAGTGACCGCAATGGGCGGCGCTGAAAGAAACTGAAACGCGATACACCGCCGATCCGGTTCCGTTGTGTTGTGACGCTGAAACGTTACGCTTGGTACTGACAAGGGAGTGATGCTGAGTATTGACAAGGGACTGATGCTGCATACTGACAAGAGATTGACGCTGGTTGCTGACAAGGGACTGATGCTGGGTACTAACAAGAGACTGACGCTGATTGCTGACAAGGGACTTATGCCGAGTACTTACAGGAAACTGATGCTGGGTACTGTTTACGTATTGACTGAATGGGGATTTATACACTGGACGGTGTAGGTAAAACAATTTAACCGTGGTCACTTATCCAACTAACTGAATTAAATGTTATGTGGCGCTCTAACGTTATCCTGGGTATTGACAAGGGACTGAATTAACTTTATACACAGGATAGTATTAGCAAACGTTCTTGCTGCTGTAAATAGCTAAACGTAATTAGTTATTTAGCACAGTTAATTAAATGTTAATGTGTAAGTTGTATAATTAAATAAGTCTAGTTACGTAGTTTTGCGATAAAGAAACATTATGGTCGGTACAAAACTTGCGATTAAAGGTCGAATCAACGTTGCTACCAAAAAAACATTCTTGTTCCCGTAAACTGTAGATTATTGTAGTAATTTAGTTAAATATTAGTATAGACATTCGTATCGAATAAGGTTTTTTAGTTATATGTAAAGTCAGATGTTGTAAAATACAAAATTGTACATACAGAACATGGGTTCCATCTGAAGTCAAAAACAGATTAGTTGCTACTCTCGAGGACTACGATGGTCGCCTCATGTGAAAGTGCCGGCAACCACACCCTTCTATCGAAACGCAAGAAATGCTTCACGCTAGAAATAGGTGTGGCGGGGGTACTTCCACGGTCGAAATACATTGGTTCTACCACCATGATAAGTTCACTTGTAAGAGACAAAACTGTAAGAGAGGTAATGGTAAAACTCGTTTATTCTGAACTGGGGTCTAGATCTGATATAACCCCGAGGATTTGATAATGAAATTGTACAATTCGATATTTATATGTACATATTGTTACATTACAATAGCGCGCTGGTAGAGATATTTCATATTTTATTACATGCATATGCCCATGTCAGAATCCATCTTTGAGCAGTCAATAAATTCGTATTTGTTTTTTATCTTTCGTACGCTCACAGGTTGATTGTATGTATAGTTGATTGAATGGCACCAATACAACTTGATTTTTTAATTAAGTAAATACATTATATATTCTGTTTAAATTTTCTAATAATATAAACTTAAATTACACTGAATTACGCCAGAAAATATGTAACTCTGTAAACTTAAAATGAGTGTTTTATACTAGTTTGTGCACTGTTTGAACCCTGTTGCAACTAGAACCGCATCTGATTCTGCTTTTAATACTCCAATTTTTAAAACAAAAATTGTGGAACGCTTTCTGAATCAAATTTGCTGAGAGTGCATTGTGCCTTTTCTGTGTTAGCCCCATACACTTTTCCGATATATTCTATTTAATGTTTCCATTATTCCATACACCCAAATTCATATTTAAAAACAACAATAAAATCTACACGCTAATCTACAAATGATTTTAAAACACGAGTGCCCTATCCGCATGCGATTTGCTATTGCTATTTGCGATATAATGTGTTAGCGCCCGTGCCGGATGCTGTGTGGCTGGACGGAACCGACCGGCGCCGGTTGCCGCTAATACTTGTATTCATTACGTGCAGTAGTTATATTTCTAACGTTTGTATAACTGATTATAAACGCTTAATCTTATTTTTGGTTAGTGTGATTTTTTTAATAAAAGACGAATGCGCTAATTGTGTAGAAATTGCGTCGTAATATGTTAGCGCCTCGTGTCAGATGCTGTGTGGCTGGACGGAAACGACCGACGTCGGTTGACGCTGTTACTCGTATTGATTACGTTCAGTACTTATGTAAAATATTGGTTTAACTGATGTAAAGCGTGTTAAGCTTACTTATTTTTGGTTGGTTGTTGTTTAAATTAAAACAGGGAAGCACTAGCCGTGTAGAAGTTTGCGGTGATAAGTTAGCGCCTCGTGTGGGATGCTGTGTGGCTATATGGAACCGACCGTTGTCGATTGCCATTGATACTGGAATTCATTGCGAACAATATACTCATAACGTTTGTATAACGGCTTAAAGGCGCTTAATGGTTTATGGTTTAAATTTGATATATTTGTGTTAAATTATATATTTAAATTAAATGCACTAACCGTGTAGAAGTTTTCGTTGTAATGTGTTAGTGCCACGTGCCGGACGCAGTGTGGCTGGACGGAACCGACCGGCGCCGGTAGCCGCTGATACTCGTATTTATTACATACAGTACTTACATTCATAAAGTTTGTATAACAGATTTAAAGCGCTTTATGCTTACTTATTTTTCGTTTTAAATTAAAACACGAGTGCACTATCCGCATAGTAATTTGCGTTGTAATATGTTAGCGCCTCGTGTCAGATGCTGTGTGGCTGGACGCTGCTGCTGGTAGGATGCTGTGTGGTATTCATCACGTACTGTACTTACATTTTTAACAATTGTTTAACAGATTCAAAGTGCTTAATGCTTTCATATTTTTCGGTGGAAGGTGGTGGTGGTATAACCGATCAGCTCCGGTTACTGTTAAATTTCAAATTCGTAGGTTTTATAAGAATTTTTGATATACTAGCATTTGCCCGCGGCTTCGCTCGCGTGGAATTTAGTCTGCCACATAAAGTTTGCAAGGTGGTAGAGCAATGGTTCAACCAGGGAGGCATCACCGCCGCACCTATTTCTACCGTGAAGCAGTTCTTGTGTTTCATTTGAAGGGTGTGCCTGCCGGCTCACTTTTGTATGAGGCGATCATCATAGTCCTCGGGAGTAGCAACGCATCTGTGATTTACTTCAGATTGAACCCTTGCCCTACTTCTTAAGGCGATTAACATACGATACCGCTCACTGCCACGGTAGGCGGTGAAGCGGATCTCATGTTGTATTGGAGTCTAATAAATCCGTTGATGCCTCACAAACGTACACCGACTGGCCGCGCGGTCCAGCGGTGTTCTCATCACCACCGTGTCTCCGCGCGAACGACAGTGCGGGGGGTCGGCGCCTCACACACGGGCTGGCGCCTAAGCGCGCGGATCATCGTTGAAGCAAAAATGCATTTCGATGTCGAAAAGTTTATTTTGATGATCGGTCCATCCGCGCGTACAGGTGCGTAAACCGCCTTAGCGCGTGGGGCACCGCTATTCGCGGCGGTGCGCGGTGCCGTGTGTTAATCGCCTAAATCAGTGTGTTCAAATTTCAAATCACAGGCACGTATATTAATTTGAATTAGTTTTGTCGGCAACAGATATTAATGCTTACTCTGAAATTAAAAGTTTTAAGAAAGGGTCTCAAAACCCGTGACGGTTACCAACGCGCAGTTGGTTAGCGTGGTCAACTACGACCTAAACTACTGCTAATCTGATATATGTGCCGAGTTGTGTTACATTAAAAGGTCAATGACGATTGAATAACATATTTAACCTTTCCGCTGTTTCATTCTCATTGACTTTTTTTCTTTTTTGTCGAGGGAGAAACCTTCAAAAGGTACGCCGTGGGAGCGACGCATGGTTATCTGGGATTCTTAAAGCACCAGGACTCCGGGATCTTCAAAGGAACGCAACTGGAGTCCTCTGAGTGCATTGCCCCATCAGGCTCCTCCAGAGTGAGCGGCTGGGCCCACCACTCCATCTGGTCTTTACCACGACATGCGACCACACGTACGCCACCGTCCTTCCCGGGATCGCCTGGCTGGACGGTTCAAGCTCCGTCCATTCTGGCTCTCACGATAGCATGCGACCACACATGCTGACATCTTTCCCGAAGTTGCTGACTGGGTGTTTGGAGCTCTCCGTCTAGCCGCCCGCAACCCCGAAAGCTCTCTTTTAGTTGCCTCTTACCACAGACAGGGGATACCGTAGCCTTATTCCCGGAACTACAGAGACGTCATTGACCTTTCACATTTTGCTCCGTGTTTTATAACCATTCAAATATTAATATCATACAACTTCGTTGTATACGGCGGCGGCGCATGGCGCTTACTGCCGGTCAATCAATTGACTACGCAATATGTTATACTCGTAATATCTTCTAAACTACTTATCCAATTTATATGGTGTAAAAGGCAGATTCAATCTTTATTAGATGCTTGATTTTTTGAAATCATTTATTTTGATAAGGATTAATATTTAGTTTGTACAAAACTCATGGAAACATAACTTGATATTTTTAAAATTTTCAAAGTATAAAAAGAGTTATTGTGGGTTATACATAAAATATAGACATATGCTGTCGCGGACTTTTATTTAGATCTATGTGAGCCAAACAATCCCATGGTACATTATATTTGGATATCTCCAACGGTTTAGGCAGCGTACGCGAAGATAGCTCTCAGAGTACAACTTTTTTCCGACTAACCTGATATTTCTCGTTATATTATAACCTTGTAAATAAAAAATCATTACAAATTATAGCCAATGTGTTATTCTGATGTATAACCTATACTACTGTAAAGTTTCAACCTAATCCGTTGAGTAGTTTTTGCATGAAAGAATAACAAATACACATACATCCTCACAAACTTTCGCATTTATAATATTGTATATAAATATATAATATATAGTAGGATTAGTAGGAAGGATATACTATCTACTTAATTTATATCAATACCCTACCATACCAATATCGCCAACTGGTTTTTATTATATGTAACACATATTTAACTTTTTGTACGCTGGATTGATAACAGATAATCTGATAATATTCTTGAAACTTATTGATGTAAAATATTTTTTGTCCGCCTGTTTGTGTCAGTAGTTAATATTACAATATAAATATAATTCTTTTTTGTCAATTTTATACTATCTTATTAACTACTTGAATCCCGCAGCTTCGCCCGCTTTAACAAAAATCGATTGTCCCGTGGGAATAAGATAGTTTCCCACAGTTAAAAGTAGCCTATATGTTAAACCAGAGTATCAGCTAACTCCCTGCCAAATTTTATGAAACTCACTCCAGCCGTTTAGACGTGAAGGAGTAACAAACATACACACATACTTTCGCCTTTTTATTATTAGTATGAAAGTATGAATGATATGATTACCTTTCATACTGCCTTATAACAAATTTCTTGTAATAAACTTCGATTCAATAAACAATATAAAACTTAAAAACTGAAGCCGGATGCAACCGGATACCGTATTGCACCATATTCACTTGCATTGGAATATTGTTTCGTTATCAGATTAAACTTTTACTCTATTTGATAACGAATTTCTTGTAATCAACTTCGATTCAATAAAACTACACGAACTATAATATTATTACACGGATTATATTATAGATATATAAAACTTAAAAACTGAAACCGAATGCAACCGGATACCGTATTGCACCATATTCACTTGCACCGGAATATTGTTTCGTTATCAGATTAAACTTTTAATCTTTTTGATAACGAATTTCTTGTAATCAACTTTGATTCAATAAAACTACACGGATTATAATATGGATCTATAAAACTTAAAAACTGAAGCCGGATGCAACCGGATACCGTATTGCACCATATTCACTTGCATTGGAATATTGTTTCGTTATCAGATTAAACTTTTACTCTTTTTGGTGAACGAGTCGATTGGCAGAGTATACTGCGATTTTTTGTTTAAAACGTAGGTATGTTTTGACCATTAGCTTGTTTCTCGCTAATGGATTTTTAATTTTGTCGTATGTACCGGCTTGCTTTTTATTTTTTGCTTGGTATGATACAGTTCTTTAACTAACAAGTAGTCAATATCAGTTACTGCCTTAGTTATAGATCCATATTGGCTTGGATTGACCTTAGCTACTGCCGATCACAGGAGTAGCAACGCATCTGTGATTGACTTCACATGGAACCCATTTTCTAAATGAATTTGATCACAAATGTCCCTGGGCGGCAGTGACCACTTAACATCAGGTGGACTGCAAGCTCGTTTGCTACTTCAGTCAGATAAAAAAAAAATATTTTTTTTATCAGTCTACAACTTATTAAAAATTAGAATTTCATAATAATCAACTTTCAGCGTAACCGATCCGAGCGTGATGGATCAGTCACGTTCATTAAATTGCGTTAAAAAGTTTTCATTTGAACAATGTATTAAAGACACATACTATGCAATAAAAATCAATACTTAAAAAAATCCAAGTCTCGCATCTCAGTTTTTCTACCGAAAAAAGTTATGAGATCCTTGTAATACCAAGTCGATTATTAATTTATTCAGTCCCTGCTTAAGGGTCTTTCTGTGTTAACTTGTTACGTAATATTCTAACCTAACAACATCTTATAGTGACCATATCAATATTAAAAATCTTAAACGTTTTAAATAAAAAGGTTGACTCGGCAATCACATGGAAACACAATGTATTGTATCTCACAAGTAATACATATATAAATTAGATTGTGTAATGGTACGGCCGTGCCGCTTTTTTGCTCGACTTGGCGGAGGCACTGCTGTGCCCCCAGATATTCAAGTTAACAATCCATTTCGTAGCAGCGTTTCGTTTGAGCGTAACATTTCGTGGGTGTTTCAGAACATGTCTAAGTCATCCATCCATCCATCATGCCTCCCCTAAACGGCGCCACTGCAATCGTCCAGTCGCCATCGGTCCACCTGGTGGGGGGCGACCTGTACTCTTTTTGCCTAAACGTGGTCGCCACTCGAGGACCTTTCTTCCCCATCGGTTATCGGTCCTTCGAGCTATATGACCAGCCCACTGCCATTTCAGCTTGCTAATTTTGAGAGCTATGTCAGTAACTTTCGTTCTTCTAAGTAATATTCATAGAATACATGTAAAGTATATATATACATAGCCGCAAGTTAATTTTCCTGAAACCCTTAGACGTGAATTATGTTGTTTGTCTCCACATTCATAACATTCCTTATTTAGCTCTGGTTAAATTAACTAATAAGGTTTTACTGGCGTGACAAAGGTTAATATACTTTCTTTCTGTCGAGGTGGTATGCTTTATTCATAATTGAAGGGGGTTGGAAGGCAATGCAATCTTTTAAGAAGTTTAAGTTTCATACATTTCATATATGTTTAATAAACAAAACACCTGTATTGTATTTCAATACTTATATTGGAATGTTTAGGTTTAGGATTACTAGTCACCCGTCGCAACGGTCGAAGTTCGACCGTAGTTTAAATTAAAAAAAAACTAAATTTCATAGTGTCTAAAGTAGCACGAATATTTCACAAATTCAAATAAATTGTTATAATTTTCAAGTTATTATGAATACACCCGTTAATGGTAAAAAGAGGTTTAATTAAGTAAGCTGCATTTAAAAGCAATAGCGGATATTTTGACAAGGACATCTGACATTTTTGAAGTTATGTATTTTCATAGGACATTGAATGTTTTATTTTGTTTATTATTTATGTGTTTGTGTCAAATGTAAGGTAGTGTGTGTAATGCGTTTTTAGTTGATAAAGTTTAATAAAAGGCTTTTATTAAACTTTATCTAATAATCTAATCTATAATAATCTATCTAATATCACGCGTGGTAGGGATAAGAAAAAAATGGCGCGTAACGGAAAAAAAAGATGGCACGTAACAGAAAAAGATGGCGCGTAACGAAAAAATGTTACACTACATTTTTTTCCAACCCCGATAAAGAAGTTTCACTTCAATAACTTCAATACTAGAACATTAGTTGTTTATTTCTTTCTTACCTCTACTTAACTGAACAGTGTACTATGTAGTCTTCGCCGCTTTTTGCCTCTTCACATATTTTTTACGCTAAAAAGTCGACTCTTGTTCTTAAGAGGCTGGTAGTGCGAAGATTTGCCTACAGCGAGCTATAATGACATAGGACGAGCATGTTCAGGTCGTCTTTTATTTGGTGTGTCGGTCAGTAATGTGTTGACTGGTTGGCTGAGCTGGTAACTAAACAAGTTTGGAACACCGTGTTTATTTTTTTAAGCGAGGTAGAAATACTCTTTAAAGTTTGCTATATGTATCTGTGGCGTGTTGGTCTTGTCGGCGATTAAGGTACAAAATCCAGTACTTGTAGTACAAAATCCAGGCTATAGTGTCTGTGAAAAATCAACACCTACAGAGGTCATCAATACTCATGCAAGGACGGTAATAGCCATTGGCAAAAACCCGAATTAGAGAAAGCCTGAAACCAGCAGTTTACTTCAAAAGACATGGATGATTAAAAAAGGCAATGTTTAATCTACGATTATAAATTTTAGCCTTTTACTAAGATTCAGTTTGTATTTAATGTATCCTAATTTTTTAATCCAGAAAATTTTACTGCGAAAATAAGAAGAGTCATGAGCTTTTAAGAGGACACGCCGTAAAGAAAGTGTCATAGGCTTTTAGTTCCGTACTGACGCTCTGAACCTTTAACATAGGAAACTCGTGTGCCCAGCAGTGGGACAGTGACGCGTTAAAGACCGACCCAACAAAATTATATCTCATCCTACAAATCAGAATTAGATATTACATCATAACACTAGTAGAGAAGGTATTTCGAGGTGGTAGAACCAGTGTAGTTCGACCGGGGAAGTAACACCGCCATACCTATTTCTAGCGTGAAGCATTTCTTTCGTTTCGATAGACGGGTGTGATTGCCGGCACACTGTCACATGAGGCGACCATCTTAGTCCTCGGGAGTAGCAACGCATCTGTGATTGACTTCAGATGGAACCCATGTTGTGTATGAAGTTGACAGATGTCCATAGGCGGCAGTGGCCACTTACCATCAGGTGTACTGCTTGTTCGTTTGCTACTTATAGTCACATAAAAAAAGATAATACCACGCTAACGAATCACTTACAATGAAAAATGTTATGGGAAAAGTGTAAGAAAAATTTAATCAGATAAAAGCACATGTCACGAAAGTTACCCAATAACTCAGGAATATTTCTAACAGTATACAAACATGGTATGTAAATGAACATCGAATCACGGATCGAATCCTTCACGCTATCCATACCCCGACTTATCTGACACAATCTATGCACCGTTCGACATCCGATAAGCTATCCAGCGTATAAATCATTTTTACGGCGACTCTACCTCTTGTCTTCAACGGTCTTTCATAGGACTTGAATGGGACCCTTTATGCCTCACCGGCTGCAACTACGGGATATTACGTGCAGTTTGAATAAACGTTAGCACGACGAGATAAAGTTCAATTTTCTCTGTTCAAGCGATATTTAGTTCGAGCGATCACTCGTCCCAAATGCCTAAACACGGCCTATAAATATTGTAGCACACATGTTTACACTTGTGTGTACGGGGATATATGCTTGTGTGCTTGTATGATAGAATAATGTTCATAGTACTTTATTCTGTCCTTTAGTTAGCACTGAGCAATAAATAATTAAGCTAATAAATAACTATTTATAGATACGTAATTACGAAAGTAATTGAATAGCAATTAAACAATATTAAAATAATACTTTTCATAAAAGTGCAGTATGCAAAAATTCGAATTAAACAAAGTTCTTATTTTCTGTTTTTCTGTTATTTTTTCTACATATTTGAAAAATAGGAAAAATTCAAATGGAAAATTAGACTTGAGTGAACTAGACTATATTTAAAAAGCAATAAATGTGCATATCGCCCGAGAGTTCTTTAATAAATTTAAAAAAAGGTCTCAGAGGTGTGTGAAGTCCACCAATTCGCACTTGGCCAGCGTGGTGGACTATGGCCTTAAACTCTCACATTCTGAAAGAACACCCGTGCCCAGCAGTGGGACAATAATGGGATGGCACCAAATGTGTATACCAGTCATCGTGTTTGAAACTGCGAGATCCATCTTTACGAAACATCATAGTTTCCAAAACATTAGTATCTATACGTATTAAGTGTTTGTTATCAGAAATGATTAATGCGAATTTCTCAGTCGCTTGCGTACCTCTAATTACGGGAATGGGCTTATTCCTGTTATCTAATTCGCCTGTTACCAAACTGGCTTAACGCCAAGGTCAATAAACCCTTTCGTATAACCACACGTGCTGATAACGCGATATTAATATGAGCCTTAAAACAATTTAGTTAGAATCCTTTTTAACGAAGCTGAGGAATAAATGAGGGTATATCCTAAACAAATATACAGGGTGACGCGCGGTAGCGATTCAACGGTCAGCGTTAAATGATCTCTCGCTGTTTCAGAGAAGGTCAGAGAAATATCGCCTGGACAGGTCTCATTAAAGTGGTTTTTGAAAGGTTTTAAACACGGATTGTATATTTATTTTGTTTGGACTAAGACATTTAAAGAATTCTTTAAGCTAATATTATAACAGCATTGAGGAATAATATGCAGTTCATTACTAAAACTTCAAAAGGTGGTGTAGTCCTTCGTGGATCGACTCGAAAGGCTTATATGCCACACCTGTTTTTCTTCACTACATAGTTAAAGTCGCTTCTCGCTGTCTGTCCCTATGTATGCTTAGATCTTTAAAACTGCGCTACTGATTTTAATTTAGGTTTCTTAATAGATAGAGTCATTCAAGAGAAAGGTTTATATGTATAATACATGCATAATATAGTGGAGGAACACTGATAGTTTTTGATTTTTGATTTTTAGGCAGAAATAAGTTATCCGGGTGAACTAGTATAAAATAAGTGTAAGGCTGTGTTTGGGTTTCAACTGACTAACTATGTAGTAAGGGTCTTCGGATAAGACACACGAGGTGCTACTAACTCAACCCATTAAAGATAGCAATGCTTGTACTGCCTTTAGATAGAACTTGAATAATATCTGGTGTTGATTACAGATATTCAAAGGCAGCTTGCGCCTATTTAACATCGGATAAAATTAATTCCAAAGCTCGTTACATGCTTCTATATTATATAAAATATCTGTAAAAATACTTAAAAGGTTATATTATACAGTCAATCTTCGAACAGCCTTTATTTTTCGTGAATATAATCATAAAACATTTATAATTTACTTGCCATCTTCCCAATCCCTACGATGTTTTCCATTTCCTTATTTTACCCAAAATTTGTATAGCAAAAATTGCTTTATAACAGAAATTTTCCGAACCACGAGTATCCAAGATGTGGTATTTTCCGATTATTTTCCGCATCAAAGAGAAACGGAATTAGACGTCGAAACAAAAACAGCATGGAGGTGAGGATCAGAATGTCTACGTCAGAGTTTCTCAAAGTACATACCCCTATGTGTGCCCTTTGGGGTACGGAAAGTTTATATAATGTTCGTTTCCACCAAATTGCTTGTGTAACACGCATGATGGTGAACGCGTGATAAAATTAAAACGGAATTACTCTGAGATAAAAGTGAATTTGCGATAGGGTACAGCTGACACGAACACTACCCATCACATTACTTAATACCACATAGGTATCTTCTGCTCTATAACTAGAAAATGCCTTGTTTTGTTTTATCTCTAATAATAACATAATCTTTTACGAAATCTCGTTTTGAATAAGAGTAGTGTAGCCAAAAATCCTCTTAAATTGAAAGGGGACCAGAGCCTAGCAATGGGACAATAATAAATTGATGACGTATAGGGGTACGTGGGCTTATAATTTGAGAAACTCTGGTCTATGTAAATGCAATTTAAAATTCATGCCTGTAAAAACACCTTTCATCTTTTTAATGTAACCCGTCGGCCGTCTCTGAGATAACTAAGTAACGTTGGGTCACAAGGTGCTATGATTTATTTGGGACATTTTTGTTTTGACGGCAATTCAATACGTTTTTCTTATATTGGGTGATATTTACCCATGATGGTAAATTTAGAGGTACATTTATGTTTTATCTTGAGTAATCAGAAGATTTCTATTGTTACTATTACTTAATAATAATCTATTTTTAAATAAATTATAACATGTCTGTATAAATAAAATTTTAACAAAAAAAATCATGTTTCTCACAATATTTTCAGTAATTTATAAAAATATGTACTAAGTAAATATTTGCCATTTTTGTAAAGGCTACATCGTAATTGGGCATCATAATATCGAAAATTTAATAAATAATTTTGATTAAATCATTTAAAATTTGTTGCAAATAACTCACTTTATCCTAAGTACAGATAATTTATATAAGGAACCATTGTTATCTATATAATAATTAATATGCAATGTAATGATGGTAGTTGCATGCGCAAATGACGCATCGTATATTTTGGAGTGTTTTTCCCGAATAAGGTTATACATACATCGTTATTTTCTTTGTATAAACTTGCTCTCTCGATCAGGAGGTCCGAGGTTTAAATCAGACACAAGTAGTTTTTGCGTAAAACAGTAACAAAAATACATCGTTATATTTCTTCCCCTTTATATCGTTAATAAAATTTAGATGTTTATGTTCAAGTGAAAAAATTCAAACAATCTCATTTTAAATCCTATACATTTCCACCTGAAATCTGGCAACATTTATTCTTAAGTCACCCTTTCAACAGCGACGCAGCCGAGTGGAAAACATCATTTCTGTGCGGACTTTGCGGATTAGTGTCTTTGTGTCTTCAGTCTCTTAAAATAAATAGACCGCTTCAGTATTTCAACGGTTGAAAGAGCTAAAACTGTATAAAGGCATTAAATTAAGGAAAACATTGAGTGAAGCGTTAATATTTTAGCTTAATACCGTTAAAATGGCCTTTTCTGCTCTATAATAATAAATAAACGCTTTCTACACGCATATATCCACATTAAGATTTTTCCATGTGGGTGCCATGGATACACACAAAGACAAGTATACAAACACCCAGTCCAGAACAAGAATCTAAATGGATCACTCACCTATCTGATAAGGATCCTGTTGTATGTTTTTTATCTATTTCGAAGAAGATTTGAATTAGCAAACAAACACGAAGTCCGTCAGATGGTACGTAGTTCCAGCCGCCTATGGATATCAGTAAGCACCGTTACACAGATATTCTATAAGTCAATCCCATATGTGTTGCTGCTCCCGAGGACTAAAATTATCGCCCCATATTGAAGTAACTTAGTATATCGTTACGCGATAACTAAAATGGTTGCCACATAGCTTAGACCAGTGTAGTTCGACCGGGGAAGTACCACCGCCACACCTATTTCTAGCGTGAAGCATTTCTTGCGTTTCAATGGAAGGGTGTGGTTGCCGGCCCACTTTCACATGAGGCAACCATCATGATTCTCGGGAGTATGAACCCGTCTGTGGTTGACTTCAGATGGAACCCTTGTTCTGTATGAAGTTGATTACAGATGTCCATGGGCGACAGTGACCATTTACCATGAGGTGGATTGCATGCTCGTTTGCTACTTCAGTCAAATTAAAAAAAAACAAACATAGGTTAATATATAAGTTACAATCTACACAAGCCAAAGAGCAACACGCGTCTCACCTCCGACACCTCATCAAATTCAGAGATAAATACACAACAAAGCTCAAGATAATAACGTGACAAAGTACGCGTGGAGTTAATTTTCAGCCGACGTCTTTGTGATGCAAATGCCACCTCTTCGTAACTGAGGAACGGTGATGCGCGGTTTACGTTAAACAGCCGAAGAGTAATTAAGACGTATTGGTGAAATCTAAGTGATTGAGTCTTGGATGTACTTTGGTGTATTCGTGTGAAGCACTTGCATTTCAGTGGAATGGTGTGGTTGAAAAAAAATTGTTTAATTTAAAGATCGAT
Source organism: Spicauda simplicius (assembly GCA_949699795.1). Taxonomy (NCBI): domain Eukaryota; kingdom Metazoa; phylum Arthropoda; class Insecta; order Lepidoptera; family Hesperiidae; genus Spicauda; species Spicauda simplicius. The sequence goes on along the minus strand of OX453061.1, from coordinate 5,899,633 downwards.
ACTTAAGTATATATTATTAGAAGGATTTAATACACTATATTACATATAAATTAAAATACTAATTATTTAATTTAACAAAATATAAAAAGACAAAACTATTTACAAAATGAACATATATATATACAAAAAAGAAAAACAAACAAAACAAAAACGTATAAACAAAAACACTACCATAAAAATTATCACCATCGTAGTCCCTGGGCAAGGTTCCCAAGATGCGGGCAGCATTTCCTCTTTGAATGGCAATACCAATTCGTTGAGCAAAATGCGTGCCAGCTCTCGGGTCACCAGTAACGTCGACCAAACGACTGGACAATAATTTAAAATGCCAAGCCTCTGAACCCTATGGTCCCAGAGTTTCCACACCAAACTGAAATGAAATGTCTTTATTTTTGCATAGGCCTACGGAGGCACTTACAAATTATCAGCTACATATATCTATGTATATTCGTAACACGACCTTAACTGAGGAGATCCGGAGGAGTTGAAGGAGAAGAAGTTGCAAGCTCACTTCAAGATAAAGTGACCATTGTCCGTCTAGCATCTGCGATTGCCCAGCGGAGAGTACCCAAACAATTCGATCGCAAAAAAATATATTTTGAAATCCGTCCTTTTATTTTGAAATGTTTTCATGTCATAAATGTTAACTACACTTTGTAATACGTATACTAGTCTCGGATAAAGAATTTAGGATACTTTTAATCTCGTTAATCGGAAGAACAATAAGTAATAGTAGTAGTAGTCATAATTCATTTTTGTTGTTCAAGTAAAGTCAGTTATAAAGAAAGAGTAATTTTCAACGTCAAATATCGCCCTATTTCTTGAGTTGAATTTGTGGGAACAAATATTTTGAGGATGACCGCGGTATTCTTATTTCTAAAATTTACTTTGTGATCGATATATTTAGGATACTTTTGATCTCGTTACTTGTTGCAATTAGTATTTCTATGCATCTCGTTCACGTCAGTAATAAGGAAACGACTATTTGCTTTTATGTTACCCGTCCTTATTATTATTATTCTTTTTATTTATCTGACTGAAGTAGCAAACGAGCATGCAGTCCACCTGATGGTAAGTGGTCACTGCCGCCCATGGATATCTGTAATCAACTATATACAGAACATGGGTTCCATCTGAAGTCAATCACAGATTCGTTGCTACCCCTGAGGACTATGATGGTCGCCTCATGTGCAAGAGGCAACCACACCCTTCTATCGAAACACAAGAAATGCTTCACGCTAGAAATAGGTGTGGCGGTGGTACTTCCCCGGTCGAACTACACTGGTTCTTCCACCTTTTAAATGTCATGTCGATATTTCACCTGCAAGTGGCAGTCATTCGAGCCGTCTCGAATGTCGGACGGTGTCAGTTTGTTCAAAAACGGAAATTAAACGCTCGGATTCGACGCAGGGACGTGACTATGGACGGTTGGAAGGGCATTGTTCGGAGTTTTAATAACCTAACTTCGGACAAGCAATGTACCCTTGATCTTAGTATGGGTGTGAAGGCGATTAAACGAGGCGTTCTACTTTAGTACTTAAGGGTACGCATCTAGGGCTGATGACCAGTACCCATGAACTATGGAGTGGAAGCTGTTTGTTTATTTATGAATTGCACTAAAGTACATCGACTGGTGTTAAAAAATATAGTCCATGCATTGAGGCAATTTACTCTTTATTTCATTAAATTGGTTAATTGTAGGAAAAGTTTTTACAATTAAAGGTTTGGTATTTTTTTAAACGTAAGCGAAATCGGGGGGCACAGGCAAAACGAAACAAATACATAAAATTTCATTTCAAAAACAATTGCTTATATATTTTATACCACATGACAAAAAAATGGATGAAAATGACGATTACAAAGAAAAAAGACAAACACGCTGAGTTTCTTGCCTGATCTCCTCAGTTACGGTCGTGTTTCGATCCGGTGGTATAGTAAGAAAAATATCGTAACTGATTTGTAAGTGCCCCCGTATACCTATTTTAAATAATTTAATTTAAAATCACCTAATTTTGAATGTTCATAACCAGTGAACATTATGTACTGACCCATCTTTGACTGGCCCATCTACCTTATCGCTAACGATAAACTTAAAGTTCATGTACTTGACATTATACGCTACATTACTTCAAATTTATGTCTTACATATAAGGGCTACTACCCATATTAAGCCTATATAAGTAGAAATAAAACCCAGCTATTTCAACTTAGACATTTAATTAGATTAAACAGCTCCTAAATTGTCACCGTCGTGTGGAAATATGCTCGGAATGTAAATGTTATCTTACTGAGATACATAAATAGTAAGAACAGTTAATTAATTTAATGTGTGAACTAAAAACATAAACAGATCGCAGGTCAAGCGTACAGTCGCACGCAATTTACTTATTAACTTAACGACACGTTTAACAAGTGTAACTATAACTTGTTTCATTCGAAATGAATTTTAAAACAGCTGATTTTGTATATCTGTCTCGTTCACACATTACAAAGAACGATCAAGAATAACAAAAATACTAAATTTAGGATTATGGAAATATAATAATCTTTATGTTTGAGTTATATTTACCTCAATTGATGACACATACTACTGCAATCACGTGCATTTTTTACTTCATTTTACATTATAAAATTGCGTGACGTTATGCCACGTTAATTTAAGGAAATACAGAACTAAACAAACTTAAGAGTCTTATATGATTGGCCACAAATGCGTTACTATAAGGACTCGATTGCTCAACTGAATTTATACGTAGCTACAGCGTTTGTATGGAACGGACTTTATGTTGAATACGTAGACCAGTGGTTCTCAAACTTTTTGAATGACGGAACCCTTTTGGGAAACAAAATACTCGATGGAACCCTAAAATAAAACAATTGTTTTTTTAAGTGTATTTTTTATTAATCAGCATAATAATAGTACAATGTAACAGTTACTAATTATTATTTACTTCACCACTTGGCAAGGACAATAATAGAAAACATGAAAAAAGAAAAAATCTAACTAGTGGGAGGTACGAAACTTTTTTTTTTAATTCTTGCGGAACCCCGACAGAGGTATCACGGAACCCTAGGGTTCCGCGGAACTCTCTTAGAGTATAGCTGATCTAAAGTATTTTCCCATTGCAGATGTCCACGAAACAATACCGAGTTCAATAAAATCATTATATAATTAGTTCCGGCGATACTAGCTCATATCGGATGTATTGCAGACCTAATCAGACAGTCTAGCAGGTACAAAGGAAGTCACCTTGAGACGCACGTTGAAAGCTTATGTTGTTATTGTTACGTGTTACGTTGTTGATTGTACACACAGTATTTTTTTTATAAATTTGAAGTAGCAAACGAGCATGCAATCCACCTGATGGTAAGTGGTCACTGCTGCCCATAGACACTTGTAAATAACTTCATACAGTACAAGGGTTCAATCTGAAGTCAATCACAGATGATCAAAACCAACCAAATTTTTGTGTTAATTGTGACAACGAAAACTGTACAGTAACAGCTACTTTTTCGCGAGGTTTATGTACCGCTCATATACCGCGAATAGTACGACACCGTGAATGAAGAATAGTTATAATTTATATAGAACAGGGGTTCTACCTGAAGCCAAATAGGTGTGTTAACTCCTGATGACTGGGATAGATTTCATATAAAAGTAAGACGGCAAACACACTCTTCCTCTGACACGCAGATTTATGGGAACCGCAAGTCTTACAAAAATAGAGCCATTTTGAATTAAGCTGTGGAAATTTTCTCAATCTGCCTAACTACGATACCTACGATCCGATTAACTATCAGAGAACAGCTGCTCCCCAGACATGAGCACCGAAGCTTTACCGAAGACTGCTTCACCTAGAAATAGGTCACACCATACACTTTCTACATTGCAATAGGTTTAGAAATGACATACGAATAAACACGTCACATTGTTTACACACAACAGAGCAGATGCAATAAATACCCGTTCCACCCGGGTAATAAAACCGCACGCGTGTCCCGCGTCTCAACGAGCGAGCGTGTATGCTTGCAAATTATATGCTAATGCCGCCTGTATGAGTTAAATGTGTTCAAATACTTTACGTGTACGTTGAGTATGAGTGGTGTGCCAGAGTCTGTCAAGTTTTGTTTGGATTTATACATGGCTAGTCTGTATGTATATCTTGTTACGAAAATCGCTAGGATTGATTTCATATCAAGTAACATTATAACTACACCGTTCCACCGAAACGCAGCCTTGTGGCGCCCGCAAATGATCAAAAAATAGCGCCACTGCATTATAAATCAAGCTGTCGGAATTTTCTCAATCTGCCTGTCTACGATATTGACAATCAGATTATCGGAAAACAGCTGCTCCCGAGACCTGAGAACTTCGACTATTGGGAGATATCCCTTTGCCAAAGACTGCTACAACTAGAAATAAATGTGGCTCTACTATACCTTCCAATAGGAATAATCCAATAGGATAATTCCTTTAGAAATGATACACATATAAAATATGTATATAAACACGTCACATTGTTTACACACAACAGAGCAGATGTAATAAATACCCATTCCACCCGGGTAATAAAACCGCACGCGTGTCCCGCGTCTCAACGAGCGAGCGTGTATGCTTGCAAATTATATGCTAATGCCGCCTGTATGAGTTAAATGTGTTCAAATACATTACGTGTAGGTACGTTGTGTATGAGTGGTTTGTCGGTGTTTGCCAAGTGTTTGTTTGGATTTATACGAGGTTCAACTAAACGATTACTTACATTTTTTTTAAAGAGAAATAGCAAATTAACACGCAGTCCGCCTAATGGTAAGTGGCTACTGCTGCGCATAAACCTCTGTAGGCAACAGTATATATGTGAAACAAGGTTACCATTCTAATTCAATCACAAATGCTACTCCTAAGTACTTGGATCGATTACATACGAAAGTAAGCCAACAACCACCCACGTCCGTCGAAAAGAATACTTGTGGTAACCACCTGCAGCTCATCAGAAAAGGTGCCGCTACTTTCAGAATCACAGTATCAAAGTTTTACGATAATCTTGCTATAAGTTTTTGAAACACGGTCGCTTCCCCGGTAGAATCTCGCGTGATGGAAGATCTCGCTTTGGCAAAGACGACTTCCACTATAAATAGGTAATACATACTCGTTCTACGTTCCAATACACTTAGAAATTATATCCGTATATTAAACACGTCACATTGTTTACACACAACAGAGCAGATGTAATAAATACCCGGGTAATAAAACCGCACGCGTGTCCCACGTCTCAACGAGCGAGCGTGTGTGCTTGCAAATTATATGCTAATGCCGCCTGTATGAGTTAAATGTGTTCAAATACATTACGTGTACGTTGTGTATGAGTGGTTTGCTGGAGTCTGCCAAGTGTTTGTTTGGATTTATACGTGGTTAGTCTGTGTGTTCAAATAAACGATAATCCACAATAATCGATAAAGGTGGAAAGGAGCATGCATTCCATTTGATTGTAAGCGATCATTGCTGGCCAAAGATTGTAAGCAACCTAACGTAGACAAACATACAAACGCTTTCTTCACTCATGGCTCACACTAGGTTTTTCTCCCGTGTCGTGGGTGCCATGGACACTCATAAGACGAGTAAACGAACACCCAGAACCAGAACATGAATATAAATTCATCATTCAGATACCTGTCTGGCCGGAAATCGAACCCAGAACCCACTGCGCGTCAGACCGGTATAGTAACCGCTCCGCCACGCGGGTCGTCATAATGGTAGAATATAGTTTCTATGTGAGATCAATCTCAGATACGTTGCAATTCGCAACATCACTTTTCCTTTGAGACACAAAATCTGCTTCACGCTAGTAATAGATTTGGGGATGATACCTCCCCGATGAAACCTTATTGTTCTTGGAAAATAAATGAAAGACTACTCATCGATTTCATAGCTTTAAAATATTTTCATCCATAGTTTTGAAGTATTATCATTTATAATTAAAACAAGTGAAAATTTCATTTCTTAAACGACCTGCCCAGCGGTCGAACTTCGGACTATCAGAATGGAAGTGCAAACTTTGTTCAAACTACTGCATAGGCTCTCACTGCATATATTTTCGTATTTAAATTTCAACACTAAAATGACAGACAGACAATATTACGTATTTGTACGTACTGTTTACTCTGACTACAATTTCTAGACCATTGAACACGTTAATTGAATTCCGTTTCTAGATAGACGTTGCCTATACCCTTAGATCTACCGCATTTCCGTCCGTATCTACATTTAGTAAGATCAGTGGAATCTCAATACAATAATCCCGATTGTTTGACACAACTGGAATTGAGATATACATAACTACGGTATATGTGTTTAGAACATCGATATAGAAATACACTAGATACACAGTATCGTACAAAAATAACACCTAAAACTGTCGTCTAATTTGACGTTCTCGTTGCCAATTTAATTACTTTATTTGGTGTCAGTAAAAAAGCCTTTTATTTCAAAAAGTCCGTCAAACCCTTTGGGCTGTAGCGCGTGTCAAAGAAATGGACGTATACATACAAACATACACACCTACATACGGTCGAAAAACGTTACCCCACTTCTGACGCAGTCTGGGAAAATAACATTTTTCTACATCTGATATCACTAGAAGTAAATATTTATATTTCATCTCACCTTCACTCTTAAGTCAGAAGTATGGTTATTAAAATTTGATATTTCTTACAGAATTCAACAATATATCTATAGCTGGGTTTGTAATATCGCTTCATTCTTCTAAATAACAATTGAAATATCATCATCATCCGGTTTCAGTCAATTGCTGGACATAGGCCTCTCCTAAGGCGCGCCACTGAGCCCGATCTTCGGCTCTCCTCATCCAGTTACTTCCCGCCGCAGATCGTCCCGTCAATTTAAATATACATATAATAATAGCCGACCAAAAAAAATTGTTTATATCTCATCAGCGCAAGGATCCTTTGAGGTTAACCTAAATATTATGAAACAAAGTTATCTTAAAGAATGTACTTTCGTGAATGTGACAGGCCCACCTAACCTACCTATACTTAGCTTATCTGCAACAAATTTGTTAAAGTAATCACACGGGAATGCCGGACGCAGATATGTCAAGGGACACACGGGCTCAAAGATATTGCAACAACTGATTGAACTTCAGACAGAGCCCTGATTCTGTGTAATACCATCAAATGGACTACATGCTTGTTTGCTAATTCAATTAAAAGAAAACGTAGTACAAATAAACAACCAAAACACGTATGTCTATTTAGTCTATAACTTTATTTATAAAAAATATCTTGTCGGCATAAAGCGTATATCTCTTTCTCGTATTTTTCAAAAATCTAATCTCACATTTGTTTGTTCGGCTAGTTATCGCAACTTAAAGTGCGCAGACTATTAGACAAAACTATATAAATGATTACCCTTATTAGGGCCCATTAGTGATGAATTTTTTAAAATATTTTCTTAATTGGTTTGTCATTACATTACATCGTAAAATAAACCAAATTGTATATATTTTCTGAACATAGTTCTAGACTTAGTAGTTTAATTGTGGATCAGTCAGAAGTGAGTATCCTTTTACATTTATATTTAGAAGAGTTACTGGACTATGCATCCATTGTGTTTGCGATGGCCGTGTGTTGTATAACCTGATGTTGATTAATGGCGCTGACCCAACATCCGCAGATAGCGACTATCGCGGCGTCTCCACCGCAATCCGTCTCGTTTGCCCCACACTGTTTTTGCTATGTTCATAGTTTTTCATTGGGTATACCTGACTTCGCCAAATTCGATAATTATCGACCAATGTTCTTCGTTGCTGTCATCACATTGTTTGTACTTTTTAGGTATTCTAGGTTTCTGAGAGGAGATCTACCATTTGTAATAGATGATGTTAATTTATAGCAAATGGTTATTTTGACGTGTACTGTATAGAGCTTTTCCGAATTTATCTTATTTTGTTTTTGCTAATTGAATTTGGAAGTATTGGAATTCTGCTATCATCAAATAATGCAATAATTCAGAAGCAAATGAGCATGCAGTCCATCTGAAGGAAAGCGGACTCTACTGCCAATAGAATTTTGTAATCAACCTCAGATAAGATTAGTGCCTTGCCTGTTATTGGCCGCTAAGTAACTCTTGAGGGCTTAGATGGAATGTCTCTTATTATCCTTCAGACCACAATACTAAAGATTCTATCACTTCCAAAACGCATATATATGCTTATTACAAATACATAGAAATAAATGAGCGTTCTGGAAATCTGCTGACGATTCTAAATACCCATGTGTGGCACCGATGGTGATTAATGACGTCGACCCCGTATAGCCAGATAGCGACTAGCGACGCGCCTCTCGATCGCCCTATATCGTTTTTGTCAGGTCTTCTCGTGCCATGTGTCTTTGCTATTCAGTCATTATCGTTAACTAACCTGAATCGACTTCAACCGGTCAAGAACATATTTCTTGATCGGGATTGCTTACATTTCAAAGTGAAAGATGATTTAGGGCTTGATTCCCTGTGTCCGTAAAGACGCAATTAAGGTACCAATTTATAAGATTGTAGTAGTAAAAAGTCCATCCTATAGTAAATAGTCGCTGCTGTCCAAGAACATCAATACCATGTAGAATTTCATATAGAACAAGATTTAAAAAGTCTAAAGCCAATCAAAGTTTGGTTGTCATTCTTGAAAACTAAGTTCGTCGCCTCTTATGAATCTACACATGAATATAGAAGAGAGGCTCCTGTTTTTACTCATATAATATCTTGTTGTTTACATAAGCGGAATGAAAATCAAGTAATTTTAAGAACGAGTAATAGAAGAACCTATGGAGGTTCACGTGAAGTTAAAGCTTATGAAGTTTGAAACCAAACCCCAAATAATATGGGGGTTGGAGTAATTAGCCTGTAAACATGAGTTAATTAGGGATGGTAGCGGGTCAAGAGTTAAATGGGGTGCGGCTAGGGTACCAGAGGGTGTTGGACAGTGTCTGATAGATATACTGATTAAATGAATCAAATTAAATGTCTAGTAGTATGTATTTCTGCTTTAAATAGCAAAAGATTTTATGAGTAACTACGTTCTTCGGATCGCTCACTTCGGCCACGACTTTCATGGTAATCAGTATTGTATGAATTAAAATACACATTTACACACTTTCTACACTCACAGTCCCAAAGTAGGATTTTCTCCTATGTCGTGGGTGCCGTGGACATACAAAGACGAATACACAAACACTCAAACCCAGAACAGAAATCTAAATTCATCATTCGAATACCTGTCTGGCCGAGAATCGAACCCAGATCCCACTTTGTGTCAGACCGGCATGGTGACCGCTCTGCCACCCGGGTAGTTAAAATATAATCTAGGGGTGTAAATATAGGCCATGTGTGTGCCAAATGTCAGCGATATTCAACCGGTAGCTTTGCCTGAAAGAGTAACAAACACAAAGATCTTCAGAGATTTGACGACCCGCGTGGCAGAGCGGTTATCATACCGGTCTGACGCGCAATGGGTCCCGGGTTCTTTTCCCGGCCTAACAGGTATCTGAATGATGAGTTTAGATTCATATTCTGGGTCTGGGTGTTTTTGTATTCGTATTGCGTGTGTCCATGGCACCCACGACACAGGAGAAAATCCTAGTGTGGGGCTGTGAGTGTAGAAAGCGTGTTTTTTATTACAAAGAAGGCAGGAAAGAGATTACATTTTTTCACTTGAAGGGGTGGGATTTCCATAAACAATCAAGACTTCAACTCTGTTCCGTCAACTGTATCAAGGAGTTGCCAAGTGTCTATTCATTGCTCTCGATATCTCTCGATAACGCATATCGTCTTCATCTTAGCTATGCTTTGCACTTGAATCGGGGCGCTTTGAAATGTGCATTGATGTGCAGTGATGATCTTCACTGGGTTGTAAGGACCCTTGGATTATAGGTGCTGCAAATAATCCGTTAAACCTGAAGATAAAAATTATTGAGATGTTCTGGGGACTATTTAACAAAGAAAAAATCAAATAGAAACTTAGATGACAAATGTCGTTTTACTTGGCTTTACAGATTCATAATTTAAACTAATTCATATAAAATCGTTGAAAGTTTCTAGAATATTCTGTACAATGTATTTAAATAAATTATATATTACTGTTGACATTTAAAAAATGCGCAATATTAATGTACGAATCGAAAAGCAATATGTCAAGGTATTGTCATCTACTCATTATTGTTCCACTGTTGGGCACGGATCTTCTCTCGGAATGTGAGTTTTAGCCCATAGTCCATCGCGTTAGATAAGTGCAAGTTGGTAAACTTCACACACTTCTGAGAACTTTGTTCAGAGAACTCTGATTTGTGTAGGTTTCTTAGCAACGTTTTCATTCACTGTAATGCAGTGATATAAAATATAAATACTCACATAATTTTTAGAAAAAATCGGTGATGCGGGCTTGTGGTTCGAACCTCGGAACGATTAAGAAGTCAATCTTCAAACATTGGGTTCTGCTACGTAATATCGATATTTATTAACCGCTAGCTTTTTCTCGCGGCACTGCCCGCGTCGGTCGGCAGTAACACGGTAATAAGTAACCATGAACTACCTTAGAGCCAAATATCAGCAAAATCTAACCAATAGTTTTAGAGTAAAAAACAAATGTACAAACATTCTCAGAAACTGTCGCCTTTATATTATTATAGTAAGACTTTATGTCAACTTTAATATCACGAGTCTATTGAGTCACAAAGTCGGTGTAAAACGGAGTAATTAGTTCCGGAGCGTATAGATTTCGTGCACATTAACATTGTTTTCGCGTTTAACATCCCTCACTGTCTGTTTCATTCAAGATTGGACCCAAAACCGAGTGGTATCACGGGTGGTTTTAGTGTAACAGTGTATGTGATAAAGGTAGGGGCATAAGTGTGATTAAAATAATGCTCGGATTCGGGTGCGGCTTCCGTAATGGGGGTACACACCCCGTGTACTGTCGCTCTACTAGAGTCGCCATCTGACCTGATTTCCCGAGACCTGTTCTGGATTTTTTTTAATTAAGTAGCAGACAAGTATGGTATCTGATTGTGAGTATCATTATGCACTTACAATCAGATACCATGATATGTTCATTTGAGCTGATAGTCGTTGTCGTCGTCGTCAACCCATTACTGTCCCACTGCTGGGCACGGGTCTTCTCTCGGAATGAGAGAGCTTAGGCCAGAGTCCACCGCGCTGGCCAAGTGCGAATTGGTGGACTTCAGAGACACCTCAGAGAACTTTTTTTTTTTAAAGAACTCTCGGGTGTGTAGGTTTCCTCACGATGTTTTCTTTCACCGAAAAGCAGTGATAATTAAAGTATAATACGCACATAAATCAGTGGTGCGTGCCTGGGTTTGAACCTCGGACCTCCCGATCGAGAGGGCAAGTTTTAACCATTAGGCTATCACTGCTGCTGATAGTATATGCTGTATTTTTTGTACATTTGTAATTAACCCTAGGCGTTAACTCCTAAACACTAAGTTACGTCTTGTAGCATATGACATGTGCCACACCTTTGAACTCAAATCAGCAGTGCTACACTGCAGTTGTTATAAGTAAGAAATAGCAGTGATGCCTTTATAAATGAACTACGATTCCACCACTTTCAAGTATCTATTACCTTTGTATAGCTTCTTTTAGAATTCAAAAACATATTTTCAGAGGTAATAGAAACACACAAAAATTGCCTTGTATTTGCATCTTCAAATCCAATTTTTCATTTGAAAATGGCAACCCTATGCTAGCGGGTTTTCCTTTACAGTAATTACCGTGAGCATAAAAACAGCATTTTTAATCACTTTTGCAGTCACTTCACCCTTATTCGTTGTAATGCAATTTTCTAATCCTTTTTGTTGCGGTTTTGTATGCCTTAGAATTGTAAAATGGTCGAGTATGCGACGGGTTTCTCGTGTATTATTTTCAGTCTGTTCTGCTTTTAGACATAATTATTGACATAAGAGTTAAACGTATCTTTTTAGTTCTGCAAGGGTTTTTGAACGTGTTTGGTATGACAGGGGAGGTACCCCCGCCTCACCTGTTTCTTTTTTTGTTCTCGAGGGGGAAACCTTCCAAAGGTACCCGACGCCGTAGAAGCGACGCAGGGTTATGTGGTATTTTTACTGCATTAAAACTCCCCGGTGGCCGTCGTCGGCGCTACAGAGAGGAATCCGGAATCTCCAAAGGAACGCAACCGGAATCCCGCCTCACCTGTGTCAACTTCTAGTTCTAGTTCTAGCATTTCGGATGTAGAAATGACTTAATATTATATGAAGCAACCATCATAGTTTTCGAGAGTAATGTATAATCATAATCATTCATTCATTACTTATTCATCTGTGAAAATAGAACCATTGTTTTATATTAAGATGCTTGCAAAAGTCATTATAATACTTAACGGGTACTCACGATATGCGGCTTATGAATTCTTATAGAATTCTTTTTGCCGATATTTCGACCCAGTTGCATGGATCGTGGTCACGGCCAAACAGTTAGTGTTGTGTGTCGTGATATGGAACCTAAAAAAGTAAAACGAACTAGACGTAGGGTAGATAGGTTAATTTACCACTAGTGCTTGTCAACGGTTTCTCCCCGCTACCGCAGTTTGGCCGTGACCACGATCCATGCAACTGGGTCGAAATATCGGCAAAAAGAATTCTATAAGAATTCATAAACCGCATATCGTGAGTACCCGTTAAGTATTATAATGTATCAATTCTGCGATAATACTAGTCTAAAATCATATCTTACAAAAGTCAATGAACGGCAGTAGGTAACTTATTTGCTACTTTAATCTTATAAAAGAGATGAAAGGGTGTGGTTATCGGCGCACTTTTACATGAGGCGACCACCTCAGTCCTAGACAGTAGCAACGCATCTGTGTTTGACTTCAGATAGAACCGATGTTCTATATGAAGTTGCTTACATATGTCCATGGGACCATTTACCATCAGGTGGACTGCAGGCTCGTTTGCTACTTCAAAATTATAAAAAAGACATCCGAATATACTGGTATGGTAATTATGCATAGGTACAGGTACAAAGATTTCGTAACTGGACTAAATACTAACAATTCCATAGCTACAGCTTGTAATAAAAATGACGGTATTTCTATTTGGTCCTTTCCAAATTTATAATAAACTCGTATGAGCAAGAAAGATATATAAAACACTATTTTGGATAACATTATTATCGAAACAAGTTATAAAAAGAAAGAAAGGGAGGTATATTTGGCGATCAAATAAAACCATTAGGAACATTATCTGCAGTAAGCCACCATTACGCAAAAGCTTAGTTTGAAGCACTCGTTGCATTAGTTGGCCCCACTGCCCAGCGGGCGGTGGCGTTTTTTACGATCGTCAACAAAGCGACCCACAAAAACTCACCCCTGCTGTTTCAGGACTAATTCGTATCCCCTCAAATTACGGGGGTTATTCTAAATATGAAATACAAATGCGCCTTTTGCAGGTTAAAATATTTTTGGGATATTAGTTGTGTTAATAGAATTTCTGTTCTGATTTGATTTTATATCTGACTGAAGCAGCAAACGAGCATTTAGTCCACCTGATGATAAGTGGTCACTGCCGCTCATGGACATCTGTAATCAACTTCATATAGAATTCTGCCTGAAGTCAATCACAAATGCGTTGCTACTCCCGAGGACTATGATGGTCACATCATATAAACGTGTGCCGGCAACCACACCCTTCAATCGAAACGCAAGAAATGCTTCACGCTAGAAATAGGTGTGGCGGTGGTAGGTACTTTACCGGTCGAATTAGAATGGTTACACTTCACAATACCTGAATACCTATATATTGGCCACCCTTTATTGTCCCACTGCTGGGCGCGGGTCTTCTCTCAGAATGAGAGAGTTTTAGGCCATAATCCACCGCGCTGGCCAAGTGGGAGTTGGTGGACAATCAGTGGTGGCAGTTGGTGCCAGTTCTAAATATTGATGGAGATTATACAGGATAAACGAAGCCTAAATAGTTAAATTTAAGTCTCTTTATATTGAAAGCAGCCTAAGTTGGATGTAACTAGGATTTGGCAATTCTCTTGGAAGGCATCACTATCTTTCACACGAAACATATTATGCAGTTGTTATCCTTTTTTTTTGTTTTTGAGGGGGAAACCTTCGAAAGGTACCCGACGCCGTGGGAGCGACGCAGGGTTATGTGGGATTTTTACCGCACTAAAACCCCCTCGGTGGCCGTCCTCGGCGCTGAAAAGGACTCCGGGATCTCGAAACGACTTCACTCGGAATCCTCCGAGCGCGCTGCCCCATCGGGCTCCTCCCAGATGGGTGGCTGGGCCCACCGCTCCGTCTAGTCTTTACGACGGTATGCGACCACACATACCGCCGTCCTTCCCGGGATTGCCTGACCGAACGGTTCGACCTCCCACTCTAGCCGTCTGCAATCCCGGAAGCCCCTTTTAGTCGCCTCTTACAACATGCAGGGGATACCGTAGCCCTATTCTGATCCCGAGGCTACAGGGACGATGCAGTTGTTATCCTAGGACATACATTTGTATGATGATTTCATCCTGATCACCTGATCCCTTAGTTTATCAGTTTTTGATGTTCCAGCTTAAAGTAATCGAACTAATCCTGTAGCTATTTTATCTAGTGTAGCGTGTAGCCTATATGTAAACGTTATTTGGACTGTTATTTTAGCGATCACAAGTAGTTTTGACAATAGTGTCAATTTAAATATGATTAACCGCATTATTTAACTATTACCTATCAGCCAATGATTTTCAAAGAATAGTTGTGGTTAAACTGTTCAGTAAAAAATACTTTGCGCTTTTCATACAGTCAAAAGTACTTTTGATGAGTTTAAAGTACTACAACGTACCTACATGTAAATAGTACCTCACGAGTAGGGAATTGTACCGATTTAGGAACAATATTTCATAAAAATGGAAGAATGCTATTACGAAACTAATTCATTATTTATTATTTGGGTCGAAGTCGTTAAATGTCTCAAAATCCTTATAATATCTTGTGACCACTTAAATCAGTTTGATGATATTGCATGTTTATAGTGTCGTAAATCTGCTTACAAGGAAGATTTAATGCTATAAGACGCGGGACACAAATTATGTTCGACAGAATTCACCCTTTGTCGGAGTTAGCGATCGGATCTCTCTTCTGTAAATTCTAGTGATGTAAGGAATATCATTATTTGAACATTCGCGAATGGATATGCGAATGCGGATATTCCCTACCAACATTCGCGACTGGATATGCGAATGCGGATATCCCCTACCAACATTCGCGAATGCGAATATTCAGTTTTTTAGACTCCCGAACCCAAAGGGTAAAAGCGGAACCCTATTACTAAGACTGCGCTATCCATCTATCTGTCTATTCCTCTGTCTGTTATCAGGCTGTATCCTGAACCTTGATAGCTAAACGATTGAAATTTTTACAAATGATGTATTCCTGTTGTTGCTATAACAGCAAATACTAAGCAGAGTAAAAATATTTAAGAGAGGCTATCACACAACAAACGTAATCTTTGGCCGTTTTCATAGGACATGGTACGAAATACTTCGTGCGTAAGGCCGGTTCGCATTTAAACTTCACGTCAACGTGGGCGCTTTAAGAGTTTAACAGGCGGTAAAATAAAAAAAACGCAATGATTTTTTGGTCGTTAAACTGCAGTTCGTCAAAATTGGTTCGTCAAGGTGGTAGAACCAGTGTAGTTCGACCGGGGAAGTACCACCGCCACACCTATTTCTAGCGTGAAGCATTTCTTGCGTTTCGATGGAAGGGTGTGGTTGCCGGCACACTTTTATATGAGGCGACCATCATAGTCCTTGTGAGTAGCAACGCATTTGTGATTGTCTTCGGATGGAACTGTGTTCTGTGTGAAGTTGATTACAGGTGTCCATGGGGTGCTGTGGCCACTTGCCATCGGGTGGACTGCGTGCTCGTTTGCTACTTTAGTCCGATAAAAAAAAACTATAGTTGACGATCTTTTCTTTTGGTCGTGAAACTTCAATTCTACATTTGCAAAGCACTCGCACAATTCTTGCGGATGCGAATGCGAATGTAACATCACTAGTACATTCGGTCAGTTAATGGCTCCGGAATGTATTATTCCGAAGGTTTAAAGCTCACGCATTAGATGCTTAGAAATCTAGAAATCTCATTCGACGCTTAGATATCTAGAAATCACGCATTCACGGATACTGTTACGCCGTAAATTTGTATTTCGTCGTAAATTTGTACGTGATTAGTGCTATTCTGTTCGTTTTGTATGTCATACTTCTCTTTTGTTCATAATGATTGAAGATGCCTGTATATTGTGATTGTGTATATTCCGTTATTTCTAAAATATTACGTTTTATTGCTGTATTACCTATAAGGTAATGCCTAACTGTTATGTGTCGCATAACGATGGTTTATAGTAATCCGGTTTACATCGACTATTACAGATGCTTTAGTGATTTTAACGGTTCTAAATAGGGATTCCGATAGCGATAAAAAGTCGTTGATACTAAATTATACATAATGTATGTAAAATTACATATAAATTATAACAAGCCCTGCTGATTCCTAGTTTAAATTGTACAATAATAAAGCGTTCTACACTTATATTCTTATACTAGGATTTGTCATGTACACACAAATATAAAAACACAAACCCAGAAACAAACAGAAATCAAATTCAAATATCTGTCTGACCGGGGATCGAACCCGGCGTACACTGAGTTGTAACTAGTAAGTTGACTACATCATCCCGCGGATTGTCATAACGATAAGTTAGTGAGGTTTTGTTTGACCCTCAGAGGCTTCAACACATCCGATGTATGTAGGCGGCAAAGGTCATTTGCCATAAGACGGACGCAACAATTTTTAAATAATTAATAACTACTATTAATACCGTCGCAACGGTCGAAATTCGACCGTAATTTAAATTAAAAAACTAAATTTCATACTGTTCGAAGGAGCACCAATATTTCTTTATTTTAAATAAATTGTAATAATTTTCAAGTTATTTTGAACGCACCCGTTAACTATAACCGTGTGCAATTTCATACTTACTCCTCCGCCTGCGGCGACTGTCTTAGCTAAGATACATTTCGAATATAGTAATTTTAAATTACAGTCACTTTGTGTTATAAAAATATAACTCAACAGTAAGTACTTAACGAGAAAAACAGATGTACCAGCTTCTAGTCTACAATCAAAATTATAGTGACTTCAGAATATAGACAGAATTAAAACGTGTGTAACTTGTTCCAATAAAGAACGTAATTATAAATATAATTATAAATGGCAATATAATGGCATGTACCTACTCTACGTTCCTAACATACATATTGTGTGTATATTTACATATTGTCTACCAGTTCACATTTGGTCAGCGAAGTGAACAATGGTCTAAAACTCTCTCGTTCTGAAAGAATGCCAAGCAGAGGGACAAGAATAGGTTGTCAACTACATACAGAAAACAGGTAAGGGGCAAACAGAAGATTTGAAAGGTGGACGAAGCCTTCATGGCTTGATTTCAGAGGTACCACCGTTACTTTATCAAGGTGGTAGAACCAGTGTAGTTCGACCGGGGAAGTACAACCGCCACACGTTATTTCGCCACACGCCACACGCTAGTTATTTCTAGCGTGAGGCATTTCTTGGGTTTCGATAGAAGGGTGTGGTAAAAGTAACACACGATACGAGGTGTTCTTGTTTAGACTTGGTGTAGCCTCGCATCTTTTGCCGACCTTAGGTACGAACCTGATCCTATCTGGGTTAATAAATGTCCATAGTGAACAATTTACATTTATCAGGTGGACCGTCCACCATGTTCGTTTGCTACTTCTTTTTTTTTCTCTCAAGGGGGAAACCTTCAAAAGGTTACCGACGCCGTGGGAGCGAAGCAGGGTTATCGCACTAAAACCCCCCCGATGGCCATCCTCGGCGCTACAAAGAGGACTCCGGGATCTCCAAAGGAACGCAACCGGAGTCATCTAAACGCGTTACTCCATCGGGCACCCCCCAGGTGGGCGGCTGGGTCTTTCTAAAAAATAAAAACAGAAAACTCTTTTAAATTTCAATTTTATTGACACAGGTTACACATATTTCGTTCTAGACAGAAATAAAACGCCGAGCGAAAACAGTCGTGCGAATTCATATACAATTTTTAATTTTCTCGTTGCGTTTATTTTTCAGGAAGTCGCCGTCAAAGCTTTCAAAGTGTGGTGAATTTAACGTAGAAATTGTAAGACCACTCGTCTTTGAGGGAATTTGTGGCGTAATAATATGCGTAGGAATTTTATTTTTCGTGCTAATACGAAAGTAGAGGTTCAGAGTACTGAAAGCGACGTACTGTAATGTTCATAAAATAATAATCACTCAAATGAAAATTGTTTTTTTATGAGATTTAAGTACCTTGTCTGTAAGGCAAGATACTGGAGCTAACTTTTGTTACCAAAAAACAAGATGCAAATAAAAAAGATACACAAAGAAAAAAAACAAACCCATTGCGTTTATTGCCGGATCTTCTCAGTTGCGGTCGTGTTCCGATCCGACGGTAGTGTAAATAAAAATATATATGTAACTGACAATTTGTAAGCGCCTCCCTAGGCCTATGCAAAATAAAGACATTTCATTTCACTAAACCTGATGATAAGTGTTATCTACCGTGCATGGACATCTGTTTTTGATCTGCGCCTCTTATAAATTGAGCCGACGACCAAATTCCACTACCGAAACGTAGGAACTACGTTATGGGTGAAATTGATATGCCTCACCTCTTAGACTACGCTTATATCACCGTGCAAACTTAAAATAGAGCGAAATAATCATCCGCAAATTCTTCTTGCGTCCCAGACGTGCAGAATCTATGTTAGGCTGCTGTAATAAGAAAATGGTATAACTAATTTTAGAACAACTAATTTACTAGTATATGTACTTACATATTATTTCTGCCTATTATTGGATTGTTGATAGATAGATCGATATATCGATAGATAGATATATAGATAATCATTTATTCGATCTGTTTACACACACACACACATTTGGTTATTATACATAAGTACATAATAACAAAAAAGGAAAAGAAAACAGAAAAGAGGCTGCAAAACATCACGAAATGGACACTGCTCAGCATTATGATTTTTGCGGTCTATATTTCGAAATTTGTGATACCCTTCCACTAATTGTTCGAATCTAGTTTTCAGAGATAAGATTAAAGCTGTTTCCGAATAGGACTAATAGGACTTCAATCCTATTTGGTAAATGCCGACTTCAATGTTATTTGAAGTTGGTTATAGATGACGTGTGGCAGTGGCCAGATTGAATGCACCTTGAGTGCACCTCGGAAGTGGTGCACTCAAGGTGCATTCAACTCACATACTCTACTCTTTAAAACATACCTGCTGTTTTCAACCAAAAGACGTGGGCAATGTCCGCCGCTTGAGTTACCGGTTCTACTTTTAACCCTTCGGCCACAGAAAAAGAAAACCAACGATCTTATTACAGTAACACATTACGAGCTAAGCAGCTCGGCTTATTCACGCCGATCGCATAATGCCAGCCTATTCACGTCTCCGCAATCATTGTGGATTTATAACGGATAATAACTCCGTGTTAGCCGCCCACCAGCACCGTGGGCATGGTGGTAATAGCAGCTCGTTGTAATTACATCTCTCCAATGTAGGTTGAATCGGTTGAATCGCTTTCACTGTTTATAGATCCTAAATGCATTAGTTAGACTAAAAGTTAACGAAATGGGTTTTTGTCTAATTAGTGTTGAGATTTGTCTATCATTAAATTACCAACTGCGGTCTTTATAATGAGTATTAGCTGCCCTAGGGATTATGTGAACACATGGTGGTAATAACAGCTCGTTGTAATTACATCTCTCGACCGTAGGTTGAATCGCTATCACTGTTTATAGATGCTAAATGCATTACTTAGACTAAAAGTTACCAATATTAGTTTTTTCTAATTAGTGTGTGTCTATTATTAGATTACCAACTACGGTCTTTATAATGAGTATTAGCTGCCTAGGGGTTATGTGAGCACATGGTGGTAATAACAGCTCGTTGTAATTACATGTCTCGACCGTAGGTTGTCTGTTGAATCGCTTACACTGTTTATTGATCTTAAACGCATTAGTTGGGCTAAACGTTACCAAAACTCTAGTGTCTCTCTGGTAGTATGTTCCCGAGCTTATTAGTTCACAAGCTTATCAGTTTTAGCTGCCTAGAAGCTCTATAGTCACATGGTGGTAATAGCAGCTCGTTGTAATTGTAAGCAATTCTCGACCGTAGGTTGAATCAATTGAATCACTTTCACTGTTTAGTATTCCTAAACGCATTAGTTGAGCTAAAAGTTACCAAAACTCTAGTATCTATCTGGTAGTATGTTCCGAATCTTATTAGTAAAGTGGTATTAGATCTGTTTGTTATTAAATTACCTGCTACATTGTTTATAATTAGTATTAGCCGCCTAGTACCTCTTTGGGCAAATGGTGGTAAAAGCAGCTCGTTATAATTACAAGTTACTCTCGACCGTAGGTTGAATCGGTTGAATCGCTTTCACTGTTTATTGGTCCTAAACGCATTAGTTTAGCTGAAAGCTAACAAAACACTTGTGTTAACGGGTAGTACGTTCCCAAGCTTATTAGTAAAGTGCTATTATCTGTCTAATTCTAAATTGCCTGCTACAGTTTTTATAATAAGTATTAGTCGCCTTTCGTTTTTGTTTAAGCTGAAATCTTTAAAATAAAACCGTACCTGGGGAAAAGCCAATTTGTATAAGATTTTTACACATTAGAACTTAATCGGTGGCCTCAATGGGCATCTAGGGAGACAACAACTTGCCTGAATATATGACAACTTTTAGTCACAATAATCGTCAAGTATTAGCCGCATTATAGCTCCACGCACTGGACACGTGATGGTAATAGCAACTCATTATAATTACACAAATAAATCTTGTCGATAGTTTGGAAACATTGTAAATGTAATTGTAATTGTAAAAGTAAATTTAGCCTACAAGTAACAACGATCGCTGAGAATCGTAGCTGTCACTGTGTCTTGATCCTAACTTAACTTAACAGTTAATTCTAATTGGTAACATAACTAACCTTTGTTTAAATAATTGTTGTTCAGTTTACCTACACAAAGCCCGTTGGTAAGTTGATATTAGGTAAATATTGCGTTTATTGGACCGGTTGGAGTTGCGTTATTTAGGGGAGGCCTATGTCTAGCAGTGGACCTTAAAGGGCTGATGGAAGGACGGATGATTGCGTTTAATTTTTGTTTCGATAATATTTGCTAGCAACCCTTTGTATGTCTAACTGTTAAGGAAAGGTCTTTCCCGACAACATAGAGAATCCTGGGGCATCTTCTGTTATAGCGGGGCATCGCTTTACGTTTTAAGCGTTAAGCGTTAAAAACAGAAAATGTAGGTATGTCTCTGATCTTATGAAGCCACGAAATTTCACTGTAAATTCTAGCGAAATTAACCAGATGGAAGATTTCATTGCCGAGTTGTCCTTTTTTTTTGTTTTCGAGGGAGAAACCTTCAAAAGGTACCCGATGCCATGGTAGCGACGCAGGGTTATTAAACTTAAACTTAAACTTAAAACGCTTTCTACACTCATAGCCCCACAGTAGGATTTTCTCCTGTGTCGTGGGTGCCACGGACACACACAAAGACGAATACACAAACACCCAGACCCAGAACGAGAATCTAAACTCATCATTTAGACCTGTCTGGCCGGGAATCGAACCCGGAACCCACTGCGTGACAGACCGGTACAGTAACCGCTGCGCCACGCGGGTCGTCGTTATGTGGGATTTTTATCGCACTTAAACCCCCGGTGGCCGTCCTCGGCGCTATATGCCGAGTTGTCCTAGTCCTTTGTCTTTCATTTATGTATCTATTACCTACCAAATTTGTCACTTGATAAATAACTATGTAGGCACCTCAAACTGGAAATTCGATATTGCTATCAATCACTTAAAATAATCAGCTGTTATTTGCAATTTCTATCGAATAGGTACATGTCAGGTTGTGTTTGTTTACTTAGGTGCTTATCCATTGCTTTGGCGTTGAAATCATCATAGAAAATCTACATTGATAGTTGTTCAAAATAACCGTTAAAGTGTAGTACTTTTAGTATGTTAAGAAGTCCTGGGCTACCACGATGGGAAGGGTAGGTACTTAATTTTAAATTACAAGACCATGCTTTAAATAATATGTGTATTTACCTTGAAGGAAAACATCGCAAAGAAACGTACATCTGAGAGTTTTCTAAAAAAGTTTTCAAGGGTGTGCGATATCTATCAACTCGCACTTGGCCAGCGCGGTGGATTACGGCCTAATACTCTCATTCTAAGGGAAGACCAGAGCCCAGTAGTCTGATAATACTTAATTATTATATAACCGATTATAATCGGTTGACGAGGCGAGGATATATCTTTGTACGAGTAATACATAACGAATATTTAATGTGACTTTATAATAAAATAATAAACAACATGATTAAGAGTATTAATTAAGTTTAAACAAAATACCTACTTGAAGTTAAATCATTATTATCGGTAATTCTACACAAAAGTAAAGTGGTACACAATTTCGTCATAGCTATATGTAGGCAGCGTGGCCGAGTGGTCTAAGGCGCTGGTTTTAGGCACCAGTCCGAAAGGGCGTGGGTTCGAATCCCACCGCTGTCAAATTATTTTTAGTTTTATTTTTATGATATACGTTATTATTAATATTCTTCAAATACAATAAATTTATATAAATATTTAAAATGTAACAATATTTATTTTAATAATAAAAATATATTTGTGTTTTTTTTTTAATTTTGTGCCTATGTATGTATTATTTGTGACATATTCAATGAAAATTTAAACTTAAGTATACTTTAATTACATTTGTATTTTTAAAGAAATATATTTAAATAAACTTTTTATTTTTCAGGTAATAAAAAACCGAACGATAGTCCAGTGTTGAAGAAAAAAAATGGAGTTACAGCTAAGTTTAGAAAATAAGAATAAAAGTAACGCTTAATAAAAAAAAAACAATTACAATATTTATTAGCTATTATTATTGAACTAAACACACATTTTTTATTGATAGCTTTATACGTCATTTATGTAATTTAATATCCATATCACTTATTTTGCAAATTAGAATTATTTGGCAAATATAATAAAAGGCTGCACACAAAAGAAACGAAAAATTATTAACAGGCCGCAAATGTCCAAAAATAGAGTTGGGGTGTAAAAAAAACAAAGTAAAAAATTGAATTTCGAACGGTCATCCATTGGAATTTCCTGAATGCTACAGATAGGATCAAAATCACGCAGCCAAATAAAATTGACCTTTAATTTCTGAACGATAAAGTCAATTTACCGTAAACAAGATAATCGTTTCGAAAAAACATTCAGTGTCCATCCAATCTAATTTGAACTGTATTTCATTAGCCATAAGATTTATATAGCACGCTAAAGATAGCGCGCGTATAGAAAAACCACCCATATGTCACTGCATTTGTCGATAGCATACCAAGCGAAATAGTGGGGCTTCGGTTAATATTGAAAGAAACTCAGTATTTTAAGTCTTTTATGACGTATGATTAGTCTTTAAAGACTCTACTCAATTTTACATGACTACACTGAAAAATGAAGACTTATTGTGTCGTTTTAGTCTTAGAAGACTCCGAATCGTTTAACAATCCAACATTTAATTAAACCTTTGCTAAATTAATGGATAGATAGATAGATAGATAGATAGATAGATAATCATTTAATCGTTCTGTTTACACACACAATTAGCTATTACACACGATTACAATATTAACAAAGATAAAAGAAAGTGCAAAACAAAACGAATGGACACTGCTCAGCATTATGTTGGCATCCGAGAACAACCAACGCTGATCTTCCGCAGCATCCAACAGGTGACGGAGTAAAAAGGCCAACATAAATATACTATTCTTGCATAAAAACTGAAGAAAAAATTAAAAAATATTTTAAAACTAGAAAAAGGAAAAAAAAAGAAAAAAATAAAATAAATAGCATCGACCAATAGGTTGCAGTCCATACTCGACTTCTTATCATTTATATTATAGTATAATGAATTACTGATGCCTCAATGAGTTTTTTTGAGCTTTGTAAGTTTTTTAAGAACGGGCTCGGTTAAGAGTTAAGACTTTCTTTAATCTATGAAGGGCTTTCAATTTTACATGACTAGACTCAAAAATGAAGACCTAATTGTGTCGTTTTAGTCTTAGAAGCATCCGAATCGTTGAAGTCAATATTGAATTAAACCTTTGCTAAATTAATAGTTTTGAAGTCTATACTCGACTTCTTATCATTTATAGGATACTGAATTACTGATATGACTCAATGATTTTTTTTTTGAAGTTTGTAAGTTTATTAATAACATGCTAAGCCTTACAGTTAAGGCTTTGTTTAGTTAACTTAATCTTTAATGTAAGATAGAACTTAAGAATTTGCTAAATAGAACTAATAGATTTCAAGCCATGAGTTGCTAGAAATGAGTTAAGTGTCTTTAAAGGGACTTAAAAGTTTGAGTCTACTAAATTTGGACCCATTTATATTTTACACTTGCGATTTATGAAAATACATTATAACATAGGTTTCTTTATCCCAAACATCGGGCGGCTGAGTATCCATGAGGATAACCCACTTAAAAAGAATACCAAACATCGTTTATGATAATAAGTAATTGTTGGTTTAGTGTTAACACGAGTCGGTGTATATTTCCCTATCATTAATGATACACAAAGAGAACATTTATCTCTATGCTACATTTTAATAAAATTTTAAACAAATAATATATTGTTTGTTTAAAGCTTGTTATTTTATAGAAAGAGCAATCAAATTGGATGAAATATTTTGTTCAATTTGATGGGTCATTTATTAAAGACGGCCATTTATCACCATTTATTGATTATTGTAGATGTATAAAGTACAAATATAATACACAAAGTTTTTCTTACTAAACTTCTAATTTGTTTTATCGGAATTCTCATATAAATTCAGGAATTTAAACTTATTATTTTTTTTTTCATATGCAACCCGGTATCATTCAAAAGTGAACTGTGCAGTAGTGTGAAGAAGTGTTGACGGTCTACAAAATGATGGGTTTGACTACTACAGACCTTATTTTTTTCGTTCGAGTCCATTAAAATAAAAGTTTTAAAATATTTTTATTATTATTTTATTTAGGACGCCATTAGGGATTGCAATCCGGAAAACCGGATCCGGTAATCCGGCGGATCCGGCACCACATCACCACCGGATCCGGACCTCCACCGGATCCGGTGATTGTATATTTTGACAAAGATTTCACATTACAAAAATATTTACCATTAGAGATCGATCCTTTTTTTACACTATTTTAATAGTTCAATTAATAGCGCCGGATCCGGTCGGATCCGGCCGGATTGAGAAAAAAACGGCCGGATCCGGCCGGATTGAAAATGAGGCCGGATTGCAATCCCTAGTCACCATAATCGTGTTCACTTAAGACAGACGAAACCGCAAGCCAACAATTAGTCCTAAAATACGTCACATAAACAAAGAATCATACAAGCGTCCCCTCATAATTATTCTGTTTAATTAATGTCTACCAGCTGCTTCATTGTATGGAGTCTCCACATTCATTACGGACCTCAGAAGTTACAATGGAAGATACTCTCACTTTGTTATTATCATTTAATTTTATGATGCGTATTTGTCTCCGTGTATTGTTACAAGGTAAAATCTTATTAATATTTAAAATGCAAAAGTTGTATGTGTTTTGTGACACTTTCATGCAAAAACAACCGGCTTTCGGTAGAATGTAGCACACCCATAGTTTTTGATTAAGATTAATACGGTACTCATTACCGTGGTAGATTTTTTTTTATCTGATTGAAGTAGCAAACGAGCATGCAGTCCACCTGATGGCTAGTGGTCACTGACACCCATGGACATCGGTTAGCAACTCCAAATAGAACATGGCTTCTATCTGAAGTCAATCACAGATGCGTTGCTACTTCCGAGGACTAAGATGGTGTTTCATATTAAAGTGTGCCGGCAACCACACCCTTCCATCGAAACGGAAGAAATGCTTCACGTTAGAAATAGGTGTGGCGGTGGTACTTCGGTCGAACTACACTACCTGCATGTGTGGACCTGAAGATGTGACCGAAACAAGCGAAATCGCAAGAATAGCTAAGTATATTATAGTTGTACTATAAATTACACCAATTCGCAGTCCACCAATTCGCACTTGGCCAGCGCGGTGGACTATGGCCTAAACTCTCTCATTCTGGGAGAAGACCCGTGCCCAGCAGTGGGCCAATAATGGGTTGATGCGACTATAAATTACGTTTTAAATTATTAAAATAAAGGACCCAATAGCTTGAAATTCAACATTCAACTATCCGAATTATCTCATAAAAATCCATTAGAAAAATCTCAACGATGTTAAAGTATAATAATTAAATAAAAATAAAATATTCAATATTTTGTTTTATTAGTAAATAAAAATTGAAATTGTTTGTTACAAATATAAAAAAGCAAATATAAATGCGTGGTATTATGTATAATGAGATTGGTTTATGATTACTTAAATACTTTTTACAATTTCACATGAGGCGACCATCATAGTCCTCGGGAGTAGCAACGCATATGTGATTGACTTCAGATGGAACCCATGATCTGTATGTAGTTGATTGCAGATGTCCATGGGCGGCAGTGACCACTTACCATCACTGCATGCTTGTTTGCTACTTCAATCAGAAAAATACCTTAATGAAAATAAATCAACCTCCCTCATATATTTATTATTTATTAAGGATCGCCAACAGAAACTACATATCACTAAGATTATATAACAAAGGGAAAAGAACATAATATCAGGCGCCTTTCCAATTACAGGCAACCACAATCATAAAGATCATTTAGATACTACCTTTATACTGCTACTTTTTAGAATGGTCTTTTTTTTTTGTTTTCGAGGGGGAAACCTTCAAAAGGTACCCGACGCCGTGGGAGCGACGCAGGGTTATGTGGGATTTTTACCGCACTAAAACCCACCCGGTGGCCGTCCTCGGCACTATAAAGAGGACTCCGGGAACTCGGACCGACCACAACCGGAATCCTCTGAGCGCGTTGCCCAATCGGGCTCCTCCCAGATAGGTGGCTGGGCCCACCGCTCCGTCTAGTCTTTACGACGGTATGCGACCACATATACCGCCGTCCTTCCCGGGATCGCCTGACCGAACGGTTCGAGCTCCCAGTCTAGCCGTCTGCAACCCCGGAAGCCCCTTTTAGTCACCTCTTACGCCAGGCAGGGGGATGCCGTAGCCCTATTCTGATCCCGGAACTACAGGGACGTTTAGAATGTTCTATAGTGCCAACTAATCGGTCGACTAGTAGACAAACAGTCCTTTCCTACTTGTACCTGATAATGATCTATATACATCTAATGAATACTATTGTATGATTAGTTCGATATAGTCACCGAACTCATTTTATATGACACACATGAAGTCGTTCCGCGAATACCCTTACTAGGTAAACTGGGTGCTGGGAAAATCAATGTCATTATTATGCTAACTGTACTTATTAGCTCGACAATGCGTGCTTTAATGTGATCGTAACAACTAACAATGAAATGTTAAGGCGTTATTAAAATTACTTTCTGGACATAATACATCAAATAAATTCAAGTATTTAATGTCTTGTCTAGCAATTTTGCGGTTGACTACGGTCTAAACATTTTCATTCTGAGAGAAGACCCGCGCACAGCAGGGGGATAATAATGGGTTGTCGTCAATATTGTTCCATTATTGTCTCATTGCTGGGCACGGGTCTTCCCTCGGAATGAGAGAGTTATAGGCCATAGTCCACCGCGCTGGCCAAGTGCGAATTGGTGGACAATAATGGGTTGATAGCCATTAGATGCTATCAACCAATGCAATGCAAGAATGATTTAATATATTGTTTGGTTTTGTAATTATTTATATTAACATGTGATGACAGGTCACCGGAAGGCGTCTAAACCGCATCCTAAATAATTATAAGGTAGAGAATATACTAAGTGTAAGGAGAGGCAAATCCCTCTCTTAAATTAGTCAAACTTTACGTGATTTATTGTTTGCTACATGTGGTAAATAAAGTAAATAATATAAATTCATGCCGTCCAATGATCTTACAATGCTGATATATATTTTTTTAACTTATAGCAATAAAATAACTTAAAGTATTAGAATATTAATTACTTTAATTAAGTACCTACCTAATGTTTTATAAATATTATTTATTAATACCATTGAAGCAAATTGTTTTAATTAGTCCATAAGGAGCGGGTTCGACCTTAATTAATTAAATTTATATCCATAATAAAGAACTATAATAATATCCATAAAGAGCTTTAAAGATGACCTTAGTGGTGGTTGAAGGGCAGTGTCGTGTCGGTTCTAAATTGTACCCTTCGTGTCTTCGTGTAGATATTGTAAAAGACGACTGAGGAACAAATATAGGAGATGGGTTGTAATGTCTTCTGTAATGGGCATGTGACACAACATCAACACCTACTGCGGTCTCCAGAACGGGAGGCGCGGTGATTATTCCCTAAAACTCCCATTGGGGTATACGTCCAACAGTGACCCTTAAAAGATTAATGAACATATGTTCATCCGCCTGTCAAGGTCCACTGCTGAACATAGACCTCCCCTGAATAGCGCAACTCCAATCTGTCCTGTGCCTTCGGAATCCAATGGCTTTCCGCTGCCTTCTTCAGATCATCGGATGGAGATGGGAAATAAGGGCGCCTCGTACGCATATGAATATCAAATAGATTTTA
Source organism: Spicauda simplicius (assembly GCA_949699795.1). Lineage (NCBI taxonomy): Eukaryota > Metazoa > Arthropoda > Insecta > Lepidoptera > Hesperiidae > Spicauda > Spicauda simplicius. Next base: position 5,870,753 of record OX453061.1, on the reverse strand, counting down.
CTTAACGGTTCTTTCCGTATCCAACAGTTTTCCGCTGTGTTCAGGTCATCAAATACATGGATATGAAAAATAAGAGTCCATACGCCTGAAGGTGGTAGAACCAGTGTAGTTCGACCGGGGAAGTACCACCGCCACACTTATTTCTACCGTGAAGCATTTCTTGCGTTTCGATGGAAGGGTGTGGTTGCCGGCACACTTTCACATGAGGCGACCATCATAGACCTCGGGAGTAGCAACGCATCTGTGATTGACTTCAGATGGAACCCATGTTCTGTATGAAGTAGATTACTGACGTCTGTGGGCAGCAGTGAGCGCTTACCATCAGGTGGACTGCATGCTCGTTTGCTACTTCTGTTAGATAAAAAAAATACGCCTATGGAAACTGAAGAGATTTCACTTAATACTTGGGATTCCTAAAAGCAAAAACCAAATCGTGTTGCGCTTAATCTCAAAGCGTATAATAAAACCAAACAAAACGTGCTACATTACGGTCATCGTGTGAACAGCAATCTGTGTACAGATGTAACCTTCGCGCCATCTGTCTGTATCCATTCATACTTACACATGTGTTTGAATATTATAAAAATATACGTATTAACACTTGGACTATTTATAGTCAACGTAGTATTGTAGTAGGCTATTAATCTTCTTATTATAATAAAGACGGAAATTTGTATGGTTGTATATGTATGTGTTTTTGAGATCTTTTTACGAAGTTGTGGATTTCAATATTGTGGACATTATTAAAGGTTCTAATTGCGAATTATTTATAGACATTTTTTGTTAGGAAACGCTCGAACATTTATCTGTATATGGAGTGATGGAAGTTTTCTTTAAGAAAAAAGTTCGTATTAAATTGACAGTCACTCTATGTCTTCAGATAGAACCACTGTCATATAAGAATTTGGTTATAGTTGTCTTAGCACGGCAGTGATCACTTGCGATGTTCTGTATGTTTCGCTACTTTATTCCTCCTTAAATAACAAATACGTATCCTATTCTTCCATATTTAAAATCATGCCTATACCAATTCGTAAAATCGGAAAAGATCGATGTTCCATTTATATATAATTTTGGCCTCTTTGATTCGTTTCTCCGAAACCGTTCGAGGAAGCTTCCTCGGAAGTGTGGAATGTCGGATGTGTCGTAAAGATAATATCCATTATTATAATTGGGCTGTGCGCACGTGTGGCCACTGTTTCCTCGTCTGAAATAGTTTTATGCCCTTCGGCTTCGTTCTCCACGCCTTATTACTCTTGAGATGTTTCGTGTGACCCATTTTGGTTAAGATCGCCATGTTTGATTGGATTACGTCAGAGCTTTAGATTTGTCAGCATAAATCTTGAATTATATGCATTTTGCATCATATAATTGGAATATACTGGATTTATTTAACTTATTTATTTTAATTTAACATCTCAAATTGCATAATTTCTTTTTTTATTTCAGTAATATTTTAATTGTCCACCAATTCGCACTTGGCCAGCGCGGTGGACTATGGCCTAAACTCTCTCATTCTGAGAGAAGACCCGCGCCCAGCAGTGGGCCAATAATGGATTGATGAGAGAATCTTTTAACATTTATAAAAATGTTCTTATAATTTGTAACTTTGGACGTGAAAATGTCACAATTAAATAAATGATAAATAAGTAAACGATCTGTTATATTATAATATAAGTAATCATTTTTTTCATCCTTAATTAATTGCGTTTTAATCTATGAATATCTGATTTAGAATTAATTTTTATCAGGAAAAAAATGGAAGAGACGCTGATATGTTCGTAATTTGTTCTAACATGTTACGTAAAAAACAAAATGTTAAGAATGTCTGGCTAAGAAAAGGATGTAATTATTAAAATAAATATTTATTGGCCAACAATACTTTCTTGATCGAATTTGACTATATGTAAAGTCCAAATTCAATATCAAGAACAAATTGTAACCAAAGCTAACCCGACTAGGGTGAAAGAGGCAATGTTGGCACTCGTCTATAAAAAGAACGCATAATGTCTGTTTAATAACCGTTAATTAGGGTGTAACGAAAAACCCGTCGAGTCGTGACAAGGCCCTAATTAAGCAAAGCGATTCGGCCCAATGTTTGATCTTCCTTTATCTTTTTTCGATGTCATACTGGGCAGGCGGAATAACTTCAAGACATCTTAATTACTGGTCACTTAACCGCATTTCTACGATATTGGACTTGATGTCAAAACTCGGACATTTTCAGCCCGTGCGCAAATTTTTATGTTCGAAATAAATAAATGAATTTGTATAAAGGTATATTTTAGATCATGTCGTTATTGGCAAAAAACGTAATCAAACCAACTGTTGTCGAACCTTTATGTCCGTCTATATTATAAGGAACTGAACCGATTTAAAAGGGTCCGGAAAATTAAACGTATAGTACCTTAATACTTTGTTTATCTCGTGATCTGAGATTTTTACTCGACTTTAAAAAATAAACCTCTACGTCTTTTTTAAAGTCGAGCAAAGGGATCAAATTATCAGATAGTTGCCGAATATCGGTTACGTCAATATCTCCTAAAAAAGTAACAAGATGTATCCAAAAGATCGGTTACTACTAGAAGGCAACTAGATGGAAGCACTGCAACACATTTAGCGCAGCATCCGTCAAAATGGCGACGCCAGTGCTGTTTTTGTAATTTTTGTCTCCTAAAAATATAAATAGTGATTATTTGAAGTAATACTTTCGAAAAATAAGTGCATAATAAAGTTATGCTTTTATTCTATTTTAAGTATTAATTATATTACTTGTTAAAAATATATCCCATACGAAAACTAGCATTAAGTTTTTGATTATTATTTTCCTTTTATTTACATGAAAAAAACCAATATCGGATACATGGTGTTGCTCAATATCGGATATCCGATTTTCAGGATCGTAATGGTCGAATAAAGTTCTTTATTTATATTTTTAGTATTTACTCGAACTTTTTAAATATGAGCTGGAACTTGCGGTTAAAAAGACAAACACGCGTCTTACAAAATATTAATTAGTAAGAGTAAGTCTAAAACTTTTTGTTATACTTACTTAGAGTAATTATTTCCAAAAATTCCAGAAATTAATAATACCTAATTTTATTGTAGCTAGTAATAAATAAATCATAAAAGGATGCAAAGCCTAATAATTTATGTGGGTGGCTAAGTAGCTAATAAATCTAATCTATGTATGTATATAATAGCCAATTAACGTCCAGTTCGGCTGATCAGAGAATTTAGTCTATAGAAACTATAGACTATTTTTTTATCTACATTTAAATATATTGAAACAAACGAACTCAATGCTTTGTGTTAAATGAATGAAATATCTCTTCCGATAAATTAATTACTCAAATAAGAAGGGGTTGTTAAAAACTATAAACTTTATCCTAAATTGTTCAACCCCTATCAATGGAGCGTTAAAATATGTAAATAAAATTGACGAAAATAGCCGTAAGCCCGCGGCATAGCTGAGGGTGACCATGATTGAGTGCCCTTAATTGCTTCGTTATCGGGAAATGGCGGATGAAATTGTAAAACTATTGCTCGGATTATGCGGTGACCTTCACTTTTCATAATATGGGGATTTAAACTCAATTAGTCGCTTGAATATATTATATTATACCTATATTTACCTATATTTTATGTGGTATGTAAGAGAAGTGATAATTATTAGTGTCCAAAGTCACATTGGGTAATAAATTAAGCAATGATTAAATTATATACACACATACCATTATAAATTATCTACATTTATGATATTTCATTTTTATTAAATTCATTTTTTTGTTTCATACTACTTTAGAACACACCGTGAATATTATTTTTTTTTGTTCTCGAGGGGGAAACCTTCAAAAGGTACCCGACGCCGTGGAAGCGACGCAGGGTTATGTGGGATTTTTACCGCACTAAAACTCCCCGGTGGCCGTCCTCGGCGCTAAAAAGGAGGACTCCGGGATCTGGAAACGACTTCAACCGGAATCCTCCGAGCGCGCTGCCCCATCGGGCTCTTCCCAGATGGGCGGCTGGGCCCACCGCTCCGTTTAGTCTTTACGACGTTATGCGACCACACATACCGCCGTCCTTCTCGGGATTGCCTGACCGAGCTCCCACTCTAGCCGTCTGCAACCCCGGAAGCCCTTTTTAGTCGCCTCTTACGACAGGCAGGGAATGCCCTAGCTCTGTTCTGATCCCGGAACGATAATTTTAAGTTACTGAAACATTATTAAAAATATTGAAACCAATTTAACAAGAGTTTCCTGAAAAACTAGAATAACTTTTTGCAAAGTAACGTAAGGTTTATTATTTAGACAAAAGAACCACGTACCGAATATCGTAGATTTTTTAACTCAGTACTCAGTACCTTGGGGCTTAAAAACTTTTAAAAGCTAACATAGAGCTTTATTTAAGCCCCTCTTTGACAAAGCTCTACGTCAATTTTTGTCATTGTGCAAATTGCCCCAATCGCTTCGATTGTGAACACTCTGCCTAGGTTCGCCAAATTTCAGGAAATAATCTGGACATACCAGGATTTATTGGGGAAGAATTTATCAAATAACTATCAATGCAAAATTCAATTTTCAACAAATAATAGTTCTTTTTATTTATTTAATTGTTTTAATAATTATGTTGTGATTGTAAGTATATAAGCCAAAAGTTAGATATTTAATATAATCAGGGTCTTAGGAATGAATGAAATTTTATACAAACAAAACTCATCAGCTACCTAACAAATTTATAAAATATCTCTCCATAACCAACGATAACCATAAGGAAAGTAAGTTATTTCCAATTTGAAATTACTAAGAATCGTTCAGAAAAAAATGCTATCGTATATGTCAACAACAAATCAATGTCAATAAAAAACGTAATGTTGTACACCATACGTCAGTTTCGCTGATTGCCCCAATCGAACAAGTCCGTGAACAAGATCTATTGTGGCCACCGTAACCCTATCGGGGAACGATGGCCAATTAGCGTCGCGGGAAACCCGGCATTGAGTTACCGCGTTTTTGTATCGTATCCACATACCGATAGCTTGTAATACTAACTACTACAGTGGCTATTTGTTTAACGGGAAAAAGCCAAATGGTCAATAGGCATTTTCGTTTTTTTAGGTTTCAGTACCTAAAGAGGAAAAACTGGACCCTATAGCTAAGACTTCACTGTCCATATGTCAGTCTGTTTGTCACCAGGCTGCATCTCTTGAACCGTGATAGCTAGGCAGTTGAAATCTTCACAGATAAATTATTTCTCCTGTCACTATAACACAAGTACTAAATAAAATAGAATAAAATAAAATAAATAGAATAAAATAAATACGTTGTACACCCTACGTTAGTTTCACTGATTGCCCCAATCGTACAAATCCGTGAATAAGATCTATTGTGGGCACCGTAACCCTATTGGGGAACGATGGCCAATTAGCGTCGCGGGAATCTCGGCATTGAGTTACCGCGTTTTTCTATCGTATCGACATACCGACAGCTTTGTAATACTAACTGCTAAAAAAGCCAAATAGTTAATAGGCCTTTTCGTTTTTTAGTGTTCCGTACCTAAAGAATTAAAACTGGACCCTATAACTAAGACTCCACTGTCCGTCTGTTTGTCTCCGGGCTGCATCTCTTGAACCGTGACAGCTAAACAGTTGTTATCTTCACAGATAAAGTGTGTCTGCTGTCACTATAAGACAAACGCTAAAAATAGAATAAAATAAATACGTTGTTCACCCTACGTCAGTTTAGCTGATTGCCCCAATCGTAGAAATCCGTGAACAAGATCTATTGTGGCCACCGTAACCCTATCGGGGAACGATGGCCAATTAGCGTCGCGGGAAACTCGGCATAGAGTTACCGCGTTTTTCTATCGTATCGACACACCGACAGCTTGTAATACTAACTGCATTGTAGTAGTTTGTTTAACACCGAATAAGCCAAACGGTTAACAGTTTAGCGTTAAATAAGTTAACATTTTAGTTTTTTGTAGTAAATTTAAGTGACGATGTAAATCCTTGTGCTTCAGAAATGTCGCTTCGGCAATTTAAGCCACAAGTAAAATAATATATCTATGTATCCGACTTACTGATAAATTGTATTACTGTCCTCCTGCATCAATGGTTAATTGTTTAAACTTCGTTAAGCCTAAAAGTCAAAAATGAAAAATTATCACTGTTTTTCCACTATAATATGCTTGTATTATACATATAAACCTTCCTCTTGAATCACTCTATCTATTAAAAAAACTGCATTAAAATCCGTAGCGTAGTTCTGAAGATCTAACCATACATAGGGATAGACAGCGGGAGGCGACTTTGTTTTATACTATGTAGTGATAGACTTTTTCGCTACTTGTAACATTGTAGTGCCATAGCCATACAAAGACGGATACAGAAACACTCAGACACAGAAGTCTAAATTCATCATTCAGATACCAGTCGGGCCGGGAATTGAATACTGCGTGTTTTTTTTATAGTTGGACCTTACGATAAGGCCACCTGATGGAAAGCAGTCACCGTCGCCTATGGACATTTGCAACACCAGAGTAGTCGCCAATGCATCGCCGGCTTTGAAGGAGAGCTCTTTTTGCACCTTTCTTTAAGATGGTCCCAAACCGGTATGGTCGCTCCGCCACGCGGGTTGTCAAACCATGTTTTTTACATGTCCATCGAAACGTATGTTTTGAGTGATACTTTGCTACTTCGATTGTATAAAATACTGCATTTAAATTAGACAAGCGTACAAATGAATAATTTTGTATTTTTTTTTATCTGACTGAAGTAGCAAACGAGCATGCAGTCCACCTGATGGTAAGTCGTCACTGCCGCCCATGTACATCTGTAATCAACTACATACAGAACATGGGTTCCATCTGAAGTCAGTCACAGATGCGTTGCTACCCCTGAGGACTATGATGGTCGCTTCGTATCAAAGTGTGCCGGCAACCACACCCTTCTATCGAAACGCAAGAAATGCTTCACGCTAGAAATAGGTGTGGCGGTGGTACTTCCCAGGTCAAACTACACTGGTTCTACCATCTTAAACATATGTATTTAATATGTGTGTATTGTATACTCATTTATAATAAACATTTAAGTATTATGTGAACTGCATGATTATCGAAATTGTCTCTAAAATACGTGGATTTCTTGTCAATATAAATTTTAACATTCGTTAGCATTGATAGCTTTATCTCATCTAAACCTTCACTGAAACTCGACCTCTTAAGTGGTCGAAGGCTGAATTCCAGGCTCAGATTTCTTTTAATTAACACTTGCTTACAAGCTGCAACCATCACAAAAAGCCTTTTTTTAATTACAAAAAAAAGAAACATGCAGTCCAACTGATAGTCAGTCGCCTCTGCCGTCCATGGACATCTGTTCCACATCCCAGATAAGATTAGAATCTTACCTAAAATTCGCCACTGATGCGTTGCTCCCTCTGGCGACTGACTGTTTAGGAAACTAAACCTACCTGTGAGCTTCCTGGGGGCACGGTAGTGCCCCCGCCAAGTTGAAAGAAAACGCGGCACAGCCGCACAGCATACTTTTCTTAAAGCAATCCGGTCCATTTTCAACCCCCTATAACTTCGTTCTTAATTAAGAACTTTCTCAAAGACTACACCCCAACCCATCTCACGAGAGACACGTGCCCAATAGAACAAAAATGGTTAAACGAAGACAAACATACCCCAACCTTTGCACCCAACCTACTCGCCTACATTCCGACAAAAATTTTGAAATTCATTTACAAACTGTAGGCGTAATCTAAAACCCACACGATAACGATAACGCCGATCAATCATATCGTATTGAATAACGCAACGCATTCTATGTATTGACGCAAGTATGAAACATTCGTAGACACGCCGGCACCGACTGTTATCTGCCATTATGGTTTATTTAATTCGTATATTAGTAGGACTTAAAATACGATTTCTACACTCATAGCCCCACTAGCATTTTTACTATGTCGTGGGTACCATGGACACACACAAGACGAATACACAAACACCCAGACCTCATCACTCAGATACCTGTCTGGCCGGGAATCAAACCCGGGACCCATTGCGCGTCAGACCGGTATGGTAACCGCTCCGCCACCCGGGTCGTCGTTACTTTACATTTAAGGAATCGATAAAGTTATATAAGCGTCCTGGGTCTACTCGACCAGAGATAGGGGTTGGAAAGAAACAAGCAATATTTTCAAATTATTAAAACAAAATAATCTGCTAATAAACCAATGATTTTCTTAAGTTTCAATTACTTGTTTATTCTATAAGTTTATTTAGTAGCTTTTATTAAATATCGTTGGTTTCTTCAATAGTTAAAAAAACTGACTGAATAATTCCTTTATTATAAGATTGAAAAAGCAAACGAGCATGCAGTCCACCTGGTAGTAAGTAGTCACCGCTGCCCATGGACATCTGTAAGCAACTTCATATTTTCAAGATTTTGAACCTTGGACTGCTTAACTCTATTCTTGTAAGAAGTTCTGTCATTAAATATTTGCATAGCAATCCAATATCCTCAAGTTATGTTCACATTACATACTTACTACATATCCGTCTTCAGAACTGTCTTTTTGTACATTTTTTGCTCCTTGCTCCCCTTCAAAAGCCCTTGGAGTTCGCACTTATCTGCTTTCCTTTGCGACAAACAAAATAATTGGATGACAGTGGAAGTCGGTATTTGCATATGAAATACTTTGAGCGTTCGGGGAATTACGAGGTTCAGAACTAATTAGGAAGGTAAAGAGTAAATAAATGTAGTAGGTACGTACTATGTATTTGAGTCCTTTTTAGATTACGTGTTTTATATATATAAATTTAATTTACCGATAACAAAACTCCTACCTTTTAGAATATGTAGTCTCAAAGGGACTAAAGACGACTCCGACGACGACGAATCGAACGACTATCCGTAAATAATAAATGATTATACATTGTTTGTACAAAATAATGATTTGTTTTTACCCGACTGCGTAAAAAGGACGATAATGTTTTTCGAGCATATGCATGTTTATATGTACTCCTCGACCAAAACAATAAGACCCATGACAGTAGAAACGTCATTAGAACTAGGGATTCCCTATCCCGATTTTATATCGGGATAGGAAATTATATTACCAATTACCAAGAGTATGTAGTATACCATTATTAAACATACGCCATGGGAAAGTACTATACATAGTAAAGTGTAATACATAGCATAGTAGGTACTTTCGTGTATTTATTAAAGCACTTTCATGTGTTTAAAATATTCACAGACATAGAATATTTTCTTACTTTTTTTTGTGAAAGTACAGCGACTGTCGCAGCACACACTCGATTTTCGACTTGGGAGTCATAAATACTGACCCCGTTCATCTTCTCTTGTTCGAAAAAAAATCATAATTTTAATATAGTCCGTTCTCCTAAACAAATAGTCTTTTTTCCTATTTTGAAGTATATTGACGAATAATCAACTAATTTAATAATAACTTGAAAAATTCAACATTCACTTATTAAACTAACATTATAACGAAACACATATAACAATGAATCGAAATTATATAATTTCAAAGCCCAACTTAAACACGTGCTGACTAACGTAAACACAGACGATATACGATTGCGAGTCACTAGGGGATGCGCGGGGATTGATGCGAGGTGCGGGGTACGTAACCGCATTTGTTTCATGCGCCTAATTGTTGTGGTCACGTAATATTTCTGTCCATTTCTTTGGCACTCCCTATACAGCTTGACAGATTGTAATATATGACATATCCTTGGAATGGATTCAGCTATCAGAGTGACATTGTTTATATAAATATCAAATACGGCGCCCGCGATTAGAGAAACAGAGGTTGGTAGGGACCCTTACTTTTTTCATGAGGAATCCCTTCATGGATTCGTGTGACTGCTTTCCACCAGGTGGCCCGTCAGCCTTATCATTAGGTCTTAATATAAAAAAAAGGTGGTAGAACCAGTGTAGTTCGACCGAGGAAGTACCACCGCCATACCTATTTCTAGCGTGAGCATTTCTTGCGTTTCCATGGAAGGGTGTCGTCGCCGGTACACTTTTATATGAGGCGACTATTATAGTCCTCGGGAGTAGCAACGCATCTGTGATTGATTGACTTCAGATAGAACCCATGTTCTGTATGAAGTTGAATACAGATGTCCATGAGCGGCAGTGACCACTTACCACCAGGTGGACTGCATGCTCGTTTGCTACTTCAGTCAGATATAAAAAAGCGTGTAAAGGAACTTATCGCAATGATAAAGAAATACGCTTAAGATAATAATTCATTTGGATATAGGTACTTTCAAAAATCACCCGATCGCAGTAAAATCCACTTACATGCACGGAAGTGTAATAAATAATACTTTATAATAAAAATTAAACAAAAGTACTATATTAATGACTTAATATACTTAATACGGAGGAAATAATAAACAAGGAAGCTTACCTCGTGAAATATTTGCGCTAAAAGATTGCAAATGAATACGTCACATACATAACGAACGGACGGCTTGACATTTTAATTATTATTTAATTTATAACAGTTCCGACACATTTTTATATGGAGATGCAAAAAGCCAATTTGCTTTAAATTTTCGACGGACGTGAACATAAAGCGGAATTTTAGGCAAAAATATTTCGAAACATTACTCAGATTGTTTTTGAAATATTTTTGACTTTTTGATTTATATCTGAATACTAATTACGATATCACTAAATAGTGTAAAACAAAGTCGCTTCCCGCTGTCTGTCCTATGTATGCTTAGATCTTTAAAACTACGCTACGGATTTGAATGCAGTTTTTTTAATAAATAGAGTGATTCAAGAGAAAGGTTTTTATGTATAATACATACATAATATAGTGGAGGAACACTGATAATTTTAGATTTTTGACTTTTAGGCGTAACGAAGTTCGCCGGATCAACTAGTAATAGTATAAATTGTGATGATTTTTATAGAAGTAGCAATCAAGCTAGTTCACATGATGGTAATGGTCAACCGCATACTTACATAAATTAGAAATCTTTTTAATATATAATATTTTTAAAAGTGTGACGCCAAATATGCACCAAGGTTACATGGTTTAGAGCTAACTTATAATTCTAGGAGTAGGCCCAATCTCATCTGGCTGTACAAAAAAATACGTGGCGAATATCTAGAACAGATAACCTATGTAAATAAATACTACCTATGTAAATAAATAATTTAGGTATTTGTCGAGACGGAACCGGAGCCTACAACGTGTTAGACATGGTGGCTTCTTCGATACGCTATGGTCATATACCTACATACACGCTATTTACACTCATCGCCCCACACTAGAATTTTCTCCTGTGTTGTGGGTACCATGGACACACACAAGACGAATACACAAACACCCAGACCCAGAACATGAATCAAAACTATCATTCAGATACCTGTCTGGCCGGGAATCTAACCCGCGACCCATTGCGCGTCAGACCGGTATGATAACCGCTCCGCTACGCGAGTCGTCATGGACATACATGTTTACATACATAAAATCATACAAATATCATATCACTGTATCAAAAGAGAAGTCTTAATTAAGCCTTTTGTTACAAAAAAAAGGATTGACATACAGAATGCGGCGGCATAACTACATTTACCACTTAATCGAAGTTATTTTTACAAAAATAACGCGCAAAAACCAGTTCTATTAAAACGTCTCGAATCGTTAACTCCTATACTTTATTTTTTACGAAATAGGTACATATAGTAGCAACACTATTAGCACTTGAAACAGTGTGATCACCACAAAACTTTGTCATACCGGATCGTTTTACCCGACTGTGAGACGCGGAGGAGGGTTAGTGTATGTATTTATATAACAGTCATAATTATATAAGAGTTTATGTACATATTTATGTATGTATTCTTAGTGGCAGTTTGGACGTCAAACATGTGAGACGAATTAATTATTCTTACGTCAATTGATTCGTCTTAATCTTCCCAGTATCTCTGAAGATGTCAGTAATGAAAATCAAATATGGAGGCGAAAAAGTATTGAAGTAGAGATGAGAATGCACCTCATCTGTGCACTTAGTCCGAGTTTATCACGTTTCTCCAAAACGATCATGTAAGGTGTACCCGAAAACTAAAACAACATACAATGTAAACTAATAAGTAAACGTAAAACGTAAACAATAATTGTTTTTAACCGACTTCCCAAAGGAAAGAGGTTATCTATTTGTCTTGTATTTTTTTTTGATTAAACGCATTATACGCTAACCCTTAGTCATGATAAGGTAAGATTCTGTGGATATCTTTTATCAGTCTGAAATGCGATGTAGGTTTTTTTCTTTTATCTGACTGAAGCAAACAAACATGCAGTCCACCTGATGGTAACTGGTCACTGCCGCTCATGGACATCTGTAACTAACTTCACACAGAAAATGGGTTCTATCTTAAGTCAATCACAGATGTGTCTCCACTCCCGAGGACTATGATAGTCACCTCATATAAAAGTGTGCCGGCAACCACACCCTTCCATCGAAACGTAAGAAATGCTTCACGCTAGAAGTAGGTGTAGCGGTGGTAGGTACTTCCACGGTCCAACTACACTGGTTCTACCATCTTTAAATGTCAGGTAGGTCATTAGTCATCACGTAGTAAGCTAGAACCACTGAAGTAAAATCTATCTTAAAGCAGAGTGGGGGTGGTGACTTGACATACTAAGGTTTTAGTCACATTTGAAAATGCGTATCATCTCCTGGCGTTAATGAGAATCGGAAATGTAACAGAAAAACTACATTTTCGTTTAAATTTGTTCAGTAAGGAAGACAGTCTTGAGTGGTTAGCACTAGTTCGATTAACACGTCAAGTAATGAACAAATTGAATTATGTCATGATGATGATAACCAATTTCGAACGTAACAGGTACATAAATGATTTACAAGTAGTTGTTAGACTAGACACAAAAGAAACTTTTAAAGTGGAGTAATATAAACACGCTTTATACATGCTTTCTACACTCATAGCCCGACACTAGGATTTTCTCCTGTGTCGTGGGTACCATGGGCACACAAGACGAATACACAAATACCCAGAGCCAGAACATAAATCTAAACTCATCAATCATATACCTGTCTGGCCGGGAATCGAACCCGGGACCCATTGCTCGTCAGGTCGCGCGCGCCGGTATGGTAACCGCTGTGTCACGCGGCTCGACAGATATAGAGAATATAGAGAAGAAGTAAGAACATTATCATTACGATCAGGACCCATGCAGAGAAAGTCGCAGATATAAGCAAGTTGCAATGAAAACAAATAATATTACATGTCTAATTAAACAGTACTAATAAAAGCCATAACCAATCGCCCTTTACAGGGCTTCCTATAATCCCACTCAAAATACGAAGGTTACTCCTACACAGTAGTTTTACTAATAACTTATGGTTTTATAACTATACTACCGAAGTCCAGAGACCGGTCTAGGGACCTTGCACACGACCTTTGAGAACTTACGAGAAAATAAAAACAAAACAAAAGCCCTACCTACAATAAAGGTCAAAAAGGGACAAAAGTAGTTTGAGAAGTTTTGGCTTCGGGAAGGACGATTTAAGTTATGCTTTTTGTTCATAGTAAACAAATTCATTCCCAAGTTTAAAAATGCCATTACAAATCTTATGAAACATGAATGTAATCCTTACTAGTATATTTAATAAAGACCTATGTTATAATGTATAATATTTTTTGACATTTTCATTAATCTATTATTAATATTGTACCTATTCTTTTTTTTGACATTAATATTATTATTATTTGAATTTTTGAAGTATTTGTAATTTCTTTTTCGAATTAATGCTCTGATTATTATTTTATTTCTTTATATTATTTGCTATTGTCGTATGCTATCTGTCTTCACCTATAATTGTAATGTCACTTATGTTCTTTTATCTATAATTTATGTTGTTTGGCCTAATTTGGTGCACATTATGTTGGTGATCATTTTAAATACATAAATAAACTGAATTTGATGTTCAATTGATGTGATTACAACTACGTATATTTTTATACAATCCAGTAAATATTTTTAGGCAATTAAGAATTAATTTTAACCAGGGCAAAGGTGCGAAAGCTCTTCATCACCGGAGATTAGTGCGGCTTTACGAAAGCTGTAATTATCGGTTAAAATACTGGACACTTTTCAAATTGCGAAATTATAGAACGTTATAATTATTCCTTTAATGTTGCTTTTGATTGATGGGTAGGAACGATGATTTATTGTTAGTTTTGATAATAGGTTACGGTATTTTAAATTGTAATTTGGTTGGTTGAATTGGACAGGTGGGTTTCTGAACTGTCTCAGTAACTGTATCAGCCAGTGAATAAAATTTGATTAATATGGAAATCATGTGATATGTGAATCGTAAAAACATCCATGCCTCGGAGGCTAATTGGTAAGATCCTACATCGGATAATTCTGGGATCTAGATAATTAGTTAAATCCGCTGCTGCGACGTATATTACCGATAGATCATGTTGGTTTATTATCAATAGGCAAAAAGTAAAGTTTCTATTCGTATGAGCATCGCTAGTCATTTCATGGCATGTTTCCAGAATGTCATTCCGTTATCGATGCACTCTGATGCGGTGGAGTGCCACACGCCAGATAACGGTCTTGCGTAGCGTAAATAAATTTTACAATCTCGGTTTATTACATTATCGAGCGACGATCGCAGGGCCGCGCGCCCACACGAGCGTGTCGACGCGCCTGTCAAATCACGACCTACTCAAACGAAATCCCGGCGTAAAAACGAGAAGAAATTTCATACAAAGGTGGGTTTAATCTATCGGCCGGTCACGACAGTTCCATAGAGCCGTCGCCCGATTTGTCGGGTGCAGTCGGCGAGACGGGGAGGGGGAGCTACCGCGTCACCCGGCAACCATGCCGGTCAGCCCGGTCTCGCCGCGACTGACTTCGCTGCTCAGTCAGTCGCTCGCGCTGTGCTAGATAGCACGTGTCCTTCGCTGTCAAAACAATATTCGGATCGAGTTGTGACAAACTTGGTGAAATTTATAACAGTGTGGATCGGATTATTTGCAGTGTGTGTGACGTTCAATGACAACGGATGTGGTCTCGAGTAAAAGCTTATATTAATCGATAACATTCTGGATTCTCCCGATGGTTCATTTGAATAATAACATGAAAATAAATGGTAAAGTCAACCAATAAGTTTTTGCATGAGTTAAATTTTTGTCACCTGTTTGTTTGTGTATCTGGATGATCAGATTTGGCTTGCACGCAGCACGGCGCGTGATGTAAACGTCTGTGGTGTCGAGACACGAAACAAATTACGAGAAAAGGGAGTCGAATTCGAGCCCCGGGTTTATTTATTAAAATATTTAAATGAGCGTGGTTTTATTCAGTTTGGACCACCGAAATAGTCAAAACAATAGCAGACCTTGCGTTTGTCAGACGACATTGACTCTTCGAATGTAAATTTGAGTTAGTATGAACAATCGAACATGGTGCGTATAGAAGTCTATATATGAATAAGCCTGTGTGACCCTGTCGCGCCTACGGGACCAGCCGCTGTGGGTGGACGGCATAGTTTCCGAACCGCCTAGAGAACGACAGTGGGTGTTTGAATGGAGCCAGTTAATAATAATGGTGAGATTTAATCACCGCCATAGAGGTTACACAACAAAGCTACAAGCATGCCCGTGGCTCGAGTAGAAAAGAAGCCCTTTGAAATAACACTTCGAAAATAGTCACTAACAAATTGCTTTTTGGTAGAATATATTGGCTTCTAGAGAACGTAGGTACTAATCATTAATCATAAAATGCCTGTCGATAACTATTTAGTCCAAACTGTTATTACGAATGTTATGTAAGTATTTAGATTTACAACCAAATATGAAAGTAAGCTAATAATACTGGAATCCTTATAATCTACTTCGTTTTGCTACCGAGTATATTTTGCACATGTCGAACAGACCTCAGATGTCAGCTGACAAAAAACAGAACACTTTGAGCTCGCACATGTTGCGGATCAAATTCAGACCAAACTAGCTCACATAACCCATATGTTAGTAACAAATATCATGTACTCATAAGCCTACTATACGACTCAGTTTTATAAAACAACACTAACCTAAATGTAAACGGTAAACAAAAAGATCCGACACCTACGCTTCTAAAAGCGAAATCCAAATGGGAAAAGGAAATTTAATTAAAGAATGAATTACCTATGGTAACCTTGTTATTACGAACGCATCTGGTGTAAATGATAAATGTGTTCGTTGAAGAAATAAAAAAAGATTATGGAGAGAAACCTGCGCTGGCGCAGGCGGCACGTGGGCCGGCAGATGCGCTTGCGCATCCCGCGCCCGCCATCTTCGATCCCAGAGCATCTTCGGCCCTTTATCTCGGCATCTCGTTAACCTTGCGTGCATCTGAGATTTAAGCTTCATTATTTTGCAGTTAAAAGTTAAGACTTTGGGAGCCCTTTAAGACGATAAAATCGCTGTTTAAGAGTTATAATCGAGGCTTTTTTGGAAACTTGGTACCGATAGCATCAAATTATATAAAAAATGAGATATTTAAAAGTACATTTAGCGATATTCAAGGCAATTTTATTTAATTTCGCACTGACTGATGTCTATGTTTCAAAGAGGTCAAGTCCGGCTCGAAGGACCGAGTTTTTCCATCGATAATAATCACTAGAATCTAGTGGACAGTCGTTGCCATTTAAGGTAACCTGCGCCCGCGCCGACTTAGTATTGACAACTGTGGGATAGTCTACATCAATGTCGGCCGCACTCTGATAACTATCAGCTCTCTAGGTGTTTCCATAATTTCTCTTTCCTTATCCGAGTGTAACTGAGAATACAAATCGTGATCACTTCTTTTAGGTATGCTAAATGACTGAATTGAGTTTGATTTAAATAATGCTAATGTTAATGGTAAACAGATACGTACTATTTGTTTTGTTAGCAATCTGTAACATATATGAAGACATGCTAATTAATCACCATCGGTCTCAACTAGTACCTATTAGGAAAACATAAACGTAACATTTGAGCACTAACAACACAAGTTGGTTTCTAAGTGGAAACGTGTAATACAATACGAACATTTCAAAACAGTATTGGCGGTAACTCTGCTAAACACGTTGTGCTCGGAAGGTTAAACAAACAACTTAGGAGAAACTGTTTGTACTTAATGTGATGTATGAATAATCCTCATGAATATTAAATTTGACTAGCATTTACACATTCGGTTTCGCCTACATGAATTACTGTTAGCAATTGACCTAATAATAAGCAACTCATGTAAATAAACAATATGTTTTTAAAGTTGACAACGGAGAAGTTTTTCGGAGAAAAAGTAATAATCGTTAGTCAGAACGGGAAGAAAATTACGACGTCAATGCACCTGATAGTATCAAAATGAGTACTTTTAAATTATTACAAAACGCGTTGGACCTCCACAATGTATTCGCCTTTAATTATTTCGGGAATAATAAGTACAAAACTGATGAACCCCACGATTATGACGGGAAAAAATTACCCAATCACAAAACATTGGCACGTTCCGACCACCTGCCTGACAGCTGCTTGGATTTATAACTGACAGATACAAAATTCTCCCTTAGGACACCCCGCGAAATGCAGCTGATGCCAGAATAAGTGGCATGGATTAACCAGGTGTTCCTTTTGTTAATGGAGACATCGAATAAGAGGAACATTTAGATTGCACACAATTGTTAGCAAATTCAAAGGAGGTAAAAAAACTTAAAGACGACAATGTGGCGTAGGAAATATAGCGTTGAAATTATTTGACCTCGCGTATAGATATGGCAGTGATCGAACTTGGGCCAGGATGTGAAAAAGTGTATTACGTAAGTTTGCTAGACGTTATATTTACATAAGATATTTAAATGTGTAGATACTTTAGTTTACGCGAAGTACTCTTAGATACATAAAGATAATTTGATTATCATGTTGTGTGTCAAAAAATATTTAACAGTTCTGTATTTTTGGATGTGTAATTTATATAGTTTTGAATAACATTATTTAAATAATTACGTACTATAAAAATACAACAACCATTTTTTCCATTGTTTACGTAAAAATATTTTGTTTGAATTGGAAAAAAATGGTTACTTCATTTAATATTTTTAGTAAATGCTCGCGAAATACTTACAAAATACACTTAATGAGAAATTCGTCCAATTTCTTATTCCAAATTGATCATTCTAATTAATGTTTTACTCTATCAATAGTGAACTGAATGTACAGTCCCCTGGAATGATCTTTTAAGTGATTTATTTACAATCAAAGACTAATAAAATTTATTAAAGTCGGCATTCTTAAAACTCTGAAGCCGTATAAAAATTCGTAAACGTATTATTCTTTAATAGCAAATTATTGAGACAGCTTATAAGTTGCAAGTTTGTTTACGCTGAAAATCGGAATCATAAGCCGAAATATCTAATAAATCTCTAATGTGTTTTAATTTCCTTTTTATATATTATAAGCAATAAATTCACGTCTTAATCTTTATTATTCTGCGCTTCAGTTTAATTATAATAAATTGAATTAATGACAAAAACAACGTTGTGTTTTCAATGTACGGTTGTCTTAATTTTGAATAAGATATTTCAAATCATTCAAATCAAATTTAGGTTTGGTGTTCTTTTTAAAACATAAGATATTAGTTATTACCGCGACTTCGCTCGCTTCGGTCACGTCTACCAAGTTAATGAGTATTATGTGTATTAATTTAGGCCAGGAACTATGTCTGCGCCAAATTTCACCGAAATCCCATCGGTAGATTTAACCTAAAAGACTATCAAATACACGTACATATTTAAGTGTTTTTGCGTTAATGGTATGTATTAAAAAGGTGAAGTGCTACTTAAAGCTATTAAATCTGATTAAAGTACTACAATAGGCAATAGTCTTCAAGTTTATAGTCACTAGTCAAAAGTTTTAAATTATGAATTCTTCTTTTAAATGTTCGTTCTTTTCTCCCTTCCCTATACTCTACTATTAGATTTAAGATTTCGCTGAAATTCGATTTGAATCTACTTTAATCTTCACAATCAACGTGTTTGTATACGTAGATCACGTCTCTCGCGTCTGGAAGGAAATAGAACTGAAAATAAATCGCCCTCGCAGCTCCCAGCACCCACACTAAAATAGTTCGCTCCTTCCATTTCTCTAGGACCATTACCATATCCTGTGTTTCGATATGTTAGTTAAAAGGCGCGTGTCCATAACGCCTTGTTCATAATTATATTAATGCGCCTCGCTGTGTCTACGCCTCAGTTGTCATGTAAATTAGATTGTTTAAGTCTTTCGAAATAAATTATATGAACAATGCATACATGATTTCCGATATGCTTGTACCTATCTCATTGAAAATATAATTAGTTTTTGACTCAAATTGTTTAATATGTAAATAACATTATGTACCTACTTCATTATATTTGTTGATTGTATTTTCTGTTGTTGAGGCTCTTATCAAAATTGTGCAGAAAACATAAATTAAATCCGATTTAAGAGAGATTTTGCTTTGCATTAATAAGAAAGTATATTTTCTAACGAGATGATCCAGATTCCGGTGGCAGTTCTAAGTGCAGATACTCGTAACCACTACAAGTACTGTTTAATTACCTTATTTCCATAGCAATCACGTTGTTAATATTTCCACTAACATTTATTTAGCAGGAACCGTAGTTAATGTAGTTCGTTCTGGCTACTGGTGTACATTTCTATGTGTTATAAAGATTAACGTTAGATAAAGAAACATTACTATCAATTCACGTGTAAAACACTTATCGTTATCATGGTCTATTTTATCCGGTGCAATGTCCTGATCTTTATGTGTTATGTTTAGAGAATTACTACCAACTAGTAAGGATTAAGTTTACTATACTGCTACTATTTTACGCACTATTTCATTGCTAGATTAGTACTGCCAAAGTATTTCCTTTATTACAAAACTTTATTCCGATCTAATGTTTAATCTAAATGTTAAATACAACTGCAACTAACCCGAATATAGTTATTATGTAATAACTGTTAATTACAGCACGGAAGGTAATTTAGTTCACGCCGGAGCGATACAATATCGCTATTATATGGCATGACTCGCGCTTCACCCGTCGCGGGCGGCTTCGGTGACATTGCATCGTTAATCACTTCATTCTTCCCGAATAAAATTTTGATTTTCAATTTCAATGCCCACACTGATTACTAAATCCAATACTCTTGATAAATGACACCGGTTAATTAGTTCCTGACGGATCAGCCGATTGACGGGTGGCGTGACACGCGATAGGACTTTTGATTGTCAATTTGGTTTTATGCCAAAATTTTTATTCTTTTGGTTTTTTTTGTAGAATATACGAATTTAGACTTTGATACTGAATCGGTAAATTGCATATTTTTACATAATATTACTATTGTTTATTACTTGATTTGTGTTTAACATTAACTTATGTTGTTTTCTTTAAAAACTAAATAAGTCAATTATTTATTTTTTGCTTGCATAAATATTTTTGAATGCAAATCACTAAGAATCGCTATTGAATTAGTTTCCTATTGATATTGTATACGAATATAATTTATTACATTTCTTGTAACGGAAATTGATTTAACGTTACTTTTTCTAGGATTGACGTATCCGGACATACAGTGGAACCAGTAGTAATTGTACCTGTGATGTATGCTGGCAATATCCCGGGATCCGGATGTGTAGCATTTTTTCCACGTTCCAAAAGTTTCTCATACATCCTACTAGTTTTTGTGTTGCCTCGAACGTTTGAAGGATTGAAAAGTCAGAACAGATGCACTGTTTTTTTTATTTCCTCAATTTGTTTTTTGATGTTTTTTCTGCGCGGTAATATTTTGACGTTACGGTAAAAATGTTAGTCAAATTTTGAGAACACATTCAACATGATGTTTTTGATACAAGATACAGTTAATTTGGAAATAATGTTTTGTATTTTTATACGTGTTACGGTAGTGGAATGTTTGATATTCGCTATCATTTATAGACAGAAGCAATAAATCCATAGAACAAAAAAGGCTAAGACACATTTTAATCCAGAAATCGTAAAATTTCAAATTCTGAACAGTCGACAAAATTCAGTTACAGTTGGAATACACTCGCCCTAGAAATCTACTTGTAAGTTTATCTTAGATTGATAAATGCGCTCTCGTATCAATTTTATCGTGTTGTAGTGTAAACGCACTTTACTACCTAAATTTACGACTACGATTTTATTACACTAGTCCTATTCGTTACTACTGAACTACTGTACTACTTTGCATGACGTTTTATTATAGGATAATTTTTATATGGCTCATAAATTGTCCAAATTACTTTTGATCCTCATTTTCGTATATATGTAAATCGAAGTCATGACAAACCTCGCTTGATATGATTTTAATATTTTTTGATAAATTATATAAAATTACAATGACGTTATCTATATTAAAATGTGTGTTCGGTTTCATATTATATACATAAATATTATTTAACAATAATGACGTGATTCTACAAATCTGTCCGTATCTTAATTTAAATATCTACATATTTTCAAGTGAGACGTCTCTTACATTTCCGACAAAATTATAAAGATGTTCCCCGGTACATTTTATGGGTATCTATTAGTTCCAGCTTCAAACACAGGTGGTCGGCTGGCGACACGCCAACTCCTGCCAGCAATTCCAGGGTCGGGTTACTGGAAGCGATCATGGGCTGGGTTTTATGTTGCAAGGAGGGTTTAGATTTTGCTTCGCTCGAAACTGTAATTCGAGTCACATTTGTAACTTTGTCCACTTTGTAAGGGTTAAAATAAGATAAGTTCACTTACGGCGGGTTAGGAAATATATTTTGGTTTATTTCGGTACATTAAAGGTTGGCAACAACCGACGCGTGTGATGAGCGAAATATCCGTTAGTAAAAGCGTATAAATTTTGATAAGCATTATGGAACATTTCTGTTTATATTTCATGACTTGTTTCACAACAACGAAGTAAATATATGAATATGTATGAGGAACATAGTACGATAAAGTAAGGCACATGTAGAAGTTGTTCACCTAACAATATTACCACTGATTGAAGCAAAAAATAATCTAAACATGCAATCAAACAAAATTCAATGAAAATTTCATCAGCGTATGAAATAGCAAACGTGTATTATTGCTGGGCTAGATAGTCTCATCTCAGAACGACTAGCAAAAAATTATAGGTATAAGACGCCCATCTCTGTCCTCAAGAGTTGCCAATCTTTTAAAATCGTCTTCATTTAGAAAACGATCTACACGGAGTTGGTTTCTGATCTCCATTGTAGCATTGACCACTAACGTGAAAATGATGTTCGGTTACTATTTCAATCTTATAGAAAATTCAAATTGTCATTCCCAAACATAATATAAACAAGTTATAACGCGAGCATGCGGCGCTACGTCTCTTAACGGCTTAAACAATGATGTATCACGCATTATGTGGGCTATCTGAACTCATTAGTTCTAACTGCCCGTTCTGACTCACTATGGTGACAAGTTAATTAACTTGTAAACGTTGTTGTCTTGTTCCTCATTCGAGCACAAGTATCTCTGAGTTGCTAAGTAATGAAAGAACAGTTAAGGAGTAAATAAATTCAAAGGTATTAAACAATATATTTCGCGGTGAATGTGATAATGCCAGTTTATTGAAGAATGAGATAAAAATATGTAAAGATGATTGTGTAACTTTTTCTGTGGGCGTATGTTAGTTGAAATTTAACTCGCAAGAAAGAATAAATACAATTTATGTTATCGTACAGCGAACAATAAAAAATATGATTCAACGAAACCACACTCGAGTCCTTCAGTCAACATAAGATCGATTAAATTTGCTTGCCAAACTGCTTTTATTAATTGAGAACCACATAATTTACATAATTGTAATGAAAATTTAATGGCAGATCGTATCCTGCGACGAGAGTAAAATATATTTCTGCAATCGTGGTGAAATCTTCATGGTCTGTTTTTATTTTATTGCATAAGTTGCCGGTTTCGCGCTTGCTACCAAAAAAAGTAAAATTATTGCGAACTTAGTACACTTGTTCAGATAACGGTCGGTTCGTCAGTTCGTCATAACCGAATATAACGTATACGGTGTTAACAAGTTGCTAAATTTTTATTACGTACCGGTACTAAAATATTATTGAGAATGAAGATAATTTTTTAAGCAATATATTTTTATACCGAACGGATTTAATTAAAATATTTTAGTACCCCTACGTGATTTTTTTAGTTCGTTGAGCCGTGGTTTAATCCAAAGTTATATTATTGATAAACCACGCTTCAAATTCAATATTTATTTCATTTGTACAACCTTCATGTTCTTATAAATTTTAACTTTCATGTTGATTAATATTGAAGAAGGCAGTTGTTCTTCTACAAACTATTTTTTTTCTAATTCATCATTCATCAGTCATTTTAATTCTAAACCCTTGATCCCTCAGCTTTATTTTTTTGGTCGACTCTTGGTGTATAATCATTTACAAAAAAATAAAATATTACGTTGTAGGACTTTCAAGCTTAACTATTATTATAACTTCATGGACAATGTCAAGAGAGAACGCGAAGAAAATTATCTACAGAACTTCGTTCCATTTCACACCGCGATTAGTCAAGGTACCCATTTCGGTGCATGCACCTCCATATCAGGCACAACTGACACTTGGTGTAATCTTGGCTCCATATTCGTCTCTACAATTAGCTGTCATATACTTTTCTTTGTGAAGTCTCTGACTGTTTAATTGTATGGCTCGCAGAGCTTTGTTTTGTGTGATAATAACGTACTACGCCTAACAGATGTTTCCTTTTTGTAACGGCGCATGTTTGAAACAGATGAAGTCTGTGCGAATCTGTGCTAGAGAAACGTATTGGAAAAATAAACGTTGAAAACGTGAGAACTTGTTTAAAGCGAATTCTAATGTTAACAATGTTATTATTAAATTAGCACATAAGGCCGAAATTAAAAACTTAACAGCTAAAACGGTGTTACGAATGGCCAAAAGTCGTTATTCATTTTACGAACGCGAGATGAAATTTTATTCCAAAACGGTTAAATGCAGTGCTTATGCGATGAACAGTAACAAATGCAACGTCATTTAATACGCCTTTTATGTACGAAGCACCACCACTTTATACACGGTTGAGAAATTTATTTAACCTATTAATTGCAAGGAAGCAAATAAATTATAAATACTTCATTTAAATTGGTAAATTCACATAAATTAACGCATTCTTTCGTAAAACCCCTTTGGTTCTTGTAGACAAAATTAATTAAAAACGGGAATGCTTCTACACAATAAGGAATGGTGTAGAAATTTGAAAGGCATTAACATAATTCGTTGGGTCCTTTATTTTTAAGTTTAAAACAACTCAATGAATAGCTCTTGAATAACTTTATAAGCATCGAACCGTGTCACAAATGGGGTAATGGCCGCATGTGTTTCAACGATTTATACGCGACACGACCACGGTGGAATCGTTAATTTATATAGAGAGATAGCGTCACCCGCTAACCGGCGATTACCATCGTTCTATCGCCAGTGTGGACCACGGCTTGTTATACGATACCATCGCTCCATCCATCATCCACCCCATGAATGAATACATTACCAATCACACCATAGTATGAACCTTTCCGAGAATTGTTCGTTTTGTGAAACACAATTAATTAGGATTCGGATTTTGTTGAATGAAATGTTTATCATTGATGTTGTACATTTGTCTTCAAGTGTAAATAATAATAAGGTGATCATTGATAAATACAAAAAATGAACGAAACAAATAACTAATTAAAATTTTCTTGAATCAAAAAGTCGGTGTTTAAGTATGTAGTAAATAATTATGAAGGTTAGTACAACTTTCGCTTCATAAAAAATGCACAACATCGATAATGTTGTAGATGATTTAATTAAGTAGGCGGAATTTAATTTAACAGAAACCTATTTAGTGGATGTAGGAAGTCATTCAGTAATTCATATAATGAGCTCAATGTGACCCGATGGCGGGCGATAGGCATATAATTTATTTAATAGAGAAAAAACACATAATTGCCTGCTAGTATAATACCTTATTGAGAATCGATCGTTAGCTTATCCAAACATATGATTATTAATTTAGAAGCCGTAATAAATATCAAGTTTTTCAAATTGGAAGCGCCGAGGAAGGAAGACTAGCGACTGACAGGCCAATCCATCAACCGTCTAGTACTATGAGTACAGTTACTCCCGGACCAATCAGGGTTTTTGTTTGATGTCAACGGCCGTTCAATAACAAGACGAGTGGATACAATCGCCGTAGACACATACAATCAAACCAAATAAAAATCATATTAATCACTATGTTGTACAATCTAGTCTGTCGGGCGAAAGTTTTTTGCACGTCCGACCCGTTTTTGCATGATACGCAATTACAACTAACGAGTCTAATGCTAGTTCAATATATTTTAAACAATGTCTTATATTGAACTTGGCCCGGACATTTAATGGATACAAACTTGGCTTTCTAATTCGATTCGTCGTGGGATTTGTTCGATGCATGCTTGACGTTAGTTTTTTTGCATCTGATTATCGAAACAATAATTACTGACGCGTCATGATGCCTTGAATATTTAAGATGTGCGTATCATCGTGACGATGATGCTGGTCAACGTACTGAACTAACGTGTGGAGCATCCTGGGGTAGATCCGGTCGGGAAAATAAGTAAATTATATTTTTTCTGCAAGTTTTTGTCAGTGTACATCATACATATAAGCATTTATAGTCCAAGTGTATGGTTCAGAAGTATTGATGTTCAATGATGATAATGATTTAGTAATGCCTTTGTAAATGTCTTGCTAAGGAACAAGATAGTCTCGTCATTTGTAAGTCTGCTAGTATCTAGGTACATCCTATTTAAAGAACAAAAGAATTGTACATGATCTAACACATTTCTTGCATTGAACAATTTTATTACTACTTCAAACTATTTAAAGCGCTATCAAGATGCTCATGGACTATTCTACACGTCGTCGAAGAAACGTGTCTATCACTGCAAAACATGCGGTCTTTCTTCGAAACTCGGACGTAGCTAAGATCTTGTCTCTCGCGACCTCACGTAAGACTCGCAAAAAGCAAACGAAAAATATCCAATGAAAACCCCGCGAAAGTTTAAATAACTGTCAAAGCTATCATGGTTTAGTCGGACGTAAATCTCGTTAAAATTGAGAGGAATGTACAAAAAACTGGCATTCATTTAAACAGACGTCCAACGAAGATTAAATAAAGGATCCTTTTAGCCCGTACTCGAAATGCAAACGAGTTGAGTGAGATTGGCAAAACTCTGCGGTGCCACATACTAAATGTTTTTTGAATCGCAGTTACCTATATCTGTCTTCGCTGTTATTGTGCCAATATTTGTTCGCTATAACTTAAGCATTTCTTATTTTCGAATACTCAAAAGAATTAAGACCTGCTTTAACAAAACACGAAATAATAGCTGTTAACAGCTACGCAACAAATTTATTGCGGACCCAACTACAATGCAATATCAACATCACTAAAACAATTCTCAAATACGCCATTTGTATTTCGTTTGCTCCGATCTTTATCTAAAGCCGTCACGAACTCGTATTTACAACTGTGTCAATGTCATTTCCACCAGGTGAGGCCATTTGCAACTATCCATTGACGGATGATTTGCAATTTCGCAGACGTCTTTTGTAGTGACTGCATCGGTCTCGTAACGATCTCGCCCTACGGCCCGAGGTAATTTAGGAGTATCTGCAGGCCCGCTTTCTCCGCTGATGAATGACCCCGGGTCCCCATCCTTCGCGCCTCATGACGTGCTGCCGTCGACGTCGTGCTACACAAATCGTTTCCCTTTCATCACTCTCTCTGTCTTGTTTACATGAAATATCATTTTAAAACCCCCTTGTTAAACTGTCATCATAACAGCGATCACGACGTACGCGAATTCACTATTCGACGGCGGTACACCGTAAAATCAATGACGCCGTGTAACCGACAATTCTCTCGACAGTTGATTTTGCAAATTATCAACTTTACAATTACGAGTCTCGATACGATCTGTTATTACCACTCGTCTTTTATTACGTGCCTCGGGGTTGGGAGAGAATTATTAATCAATCGGATGGTCACTTTCTCCAAAGGGGTCAGGTATTGTTCGAGCCTTCCTACCCGGGAGTGCAGGTAATTTAGCGCTATCGCTCGAACTGATTTCTCTGTCCGCTGATGGATCACTCCCAATTGTGCTTGTGTCTCGTTAGCAAACTTTTGTGCCTTTTTGTTCTGTTGTAAATTTAAAAGCCGGCTCTCCATTAAATTTATTGACACTTCTCGAAATCCAGCGGATACTAATGATTCAGTGCATCCTAAATTCAGACAATGAAAAACTCGGTATTACCATTGTAACTGAAATCTGTCTGTTTTCGTTTACGCCGTTTATCACTTCATGCGTTATGCATGACGACCTCAAAATGTCGAAGTCGTGTTTTTTTGTGACGTGTCTCATTTATATTCCAAAGCTTCACACTAATGAATGTTAAAGCCCTTTTTAGTCTAAAATAACTATTCAATAAAGTGTATAAAAATTCTCACATATATCATAGGATCGCATGGCCAACTAACGTTTGTATCGCACGCGAACCGGCAACTTACGCCTATTGTAGACTTTATTGCCCTTCTAATAGGACTATAATAGTGCTTCGGAAAAGTCAGAACTCAGCATAAACGATCGTAATAGTTCGGAGTCGGACGATCGCGGTGGTCACGCGATTTCGATTTCATTCACAACCGTAGCGATTTTATCACTAAGGACGTTATATTAACATTTTATTCGCATTTTCGTGAACGTGCACCAAGTGGGTTAAAATAATACTTTCGTCACATTTGAGGATTTTATCAATAATTGCGAACGAGTTTCATTCGGCATTTAAATTCTTTATTTTATTTGCATGTATGTTGTAACGGGACTGTTCGTGTTATTTCCGTTCTGTCAGCACCAAATTTAAATCAACTTTAATATTGTAACAGGAGTTATGTAAAAAAATACAATATTAATCAAGTGCTAGAGCTCTAGAAAATCGTAGTTAAGTTGATGTAAATAGCAATAAGTCATTTTACTATCGTAGATTTTACTGGAGTGTATTATTTCGAAGAAACAGTTGATGTAATATTTAGAATTACTCATATTTTGTGTTAAAATGGTAAAGTCTTTATTCAAGAGCTTGTTAGGAATAACACATATCACAATAATATTTATTTATACACTACTGGTTGTCTTATGATATTTCGTGGGACAGGATGCACTTCCCAAAAAGATGCTACTTCGATTTTACGAAGTTATGTGTGACACATGAATAAATTTTAAAACATACTTTATGGTATAGATGAATATCATGAGCACATCACCAGTTCTCAGAGGTGTTTGAAGTCAACTCCGTCCGCGTGGAATAGTTATTTTGGGCGTCATTTATTTTTGCAAACGCTTTATAAATTATAGCTGTTACCCGCGACTTTGTCCACGCCGTTTTGTTGCAGCGTGATGTTATATAACCTAAAGCCTACCTCGATAAATGGTCTATTCAACATAAAAAGTTTTTTTCAATTCGAACCAGTAGTTCCTGAAATTAGCGCGTTCAAACAAACAAACAAACTCTTCAGCTTTATAATATTAGTATAGATTTTTCACCTACAAATAACCTACAATAAGTTTTTTTTTGACCAAGAGTCTGTCATGTGTCGCAAAATGCTGCGTAAACTAAAGTAATCCTTACCAGTTTTTAAGTATCTTCACGCAACTATTATACGTACCTACTTATGCTTACGATGTCTGCCTACTTTGTCTACCTTCTAGTGGTTTGGCATTGTTAACGCCGCTCGTCTCTCTGAAAAGCTCCTCTTAGTAGTAGGCTCTGCGTACAATCCGTTATCCTAAATTTTAACAGAATGTACGTATGAATGTGTAATGTAGGTACTAATTGTTCAGATTATGAATCATTTTATACTTTAACAGTCGATATACTAGTAACATTCAAATATTCACGTCCGACGGTTGATAATTCGGCTCGAATCTTTGTTATGAGACTCTTAAAGTAAGTGGTCACTGCTACCCAAAGAAAAAACAAGTCCACCAGTTAGCACTTGGCCTGCGCGGTGGATTATGGCCTAAAAATATTCTCATTCTGAGAGAAGACTCGTGCTCAGCAGTGGGAAAATATTGAGTTGGCACCACCACTGCTACCCATATAAATCTGCAAGGAACTTCATACAGTACATAACCCACATGTTTTATCTGAAAAAAATAACAGATACACCTACTCCCTCGGACTTAGACCTCAAATAAAATTGCGCCGTTATTATGTGTCTATGGTTGCTGTCTTTTACATCTCAATGAATTGTATAATAGACGGAGTACAATATAACTCGAAAGGTAATGCAAATCCTGTGATATCTTCCCAATTTTAATAACCATAACTTAAATTTGAATAGGTGTATTCAAACTGATTACTTTGTTTGTCCTAATGCTGCAAATACCATGGTAGACGTAGTTCTCAGTGAATGAACGTCAGTGTCTGCTCTAACAACGCAGTAAAAATGCAGCAGTAATTTGTTTCGTAAGCGAAAACTTTTAATTGCCTTTTAACAATTGCAAAGGTGGTAATTGCCTTAAACACATTATCTACACTTTAGCATGTGCCGTTTATGCTCAAGTTTTCTGGCTATTAAATACTTGACGGATGTGTAATAAATTTTACAAATAAAACCGACGTTTCTTTATTTTACGAGCATCGTACAAATTGTTAGCTTTACTGCCTATCCTCACCGTCTGTCATGTATCACTCAGTATAAATCATTTGCAGAGACAAGGGCACCATATTTACATGCGTTTAGCGATAAGATAAGCAACTTTCTTTGTTCATATCGAATGATTCATTGGCTATACAATATCTTACATAAGCTCGCTTGACCTTAGTATCTGCGGCTTTGTGATGGACGTAATGGTCACAATTCAAATTATCTTCTTGTACAACTCATTCGAAATGTCGACCTCGTACTTGCCGTCCTACTGAATATTTTATTGCGTTTTCTGTTTTGTTTGTTTTTTCTGCTTTCACTGCTTTCGAAAATTTGGTGTTATCAGCTACTTTAAAATGTCGATATGTACAATATTTTTTGCTTCGTATATTTAAAGTAAAGCCAATCAGAATACTGCAAGTCACAAGCTGAGTTTCATTTCGCTAAACGCATAGGATGCGAGTACTTAAATACAAATTAAATCGCCCCTGTTTATGTAATTTTAGATGACACTTGTAGCAAACAAAGTGAATATGACTAACAACGTATTTTAAAAAAGATTCGTTGTATATTACGTTCAAACCCTGAAGTCAATTGTGTAAACTTATAAAATATTGTTGTATGATCAGTATCGTTTATTTATTTATTCTGAGCCATCTGCTTTCGACTCTAGTCGATAGAACTACGTCCGACGTGTAGCGCCCTCTACCATTACCATGATCAAAGTATTGTGTTGACATGTATGATTAACACAAAGAACAAAAAATACACCACTTAACCAGAACCAGCGTACACTTTTCAATTCAATATAAGTACGTTTTTTTATGTTATACATTCGATATTTCCTGTTGCAAATTTGCTTTATGTTAAAGCTGTTGTATGTGTTGTTTCATCCCTAGTATTTCCTTGTTTATCACTTATGTTTTATTGTTTATTTTTATGTCATCGTTACATAACCTTACGTGTGAACCACCGATTAAAGTCTCATTAGCCTTTTCTTGAAGCACTTCTTTTTCAAACTGCCCACAATTTCTTTCTCCTTCCACACGTCAATCTGCTTCCATATACGGATCTCGCCCAACCTCCGATACATGCAATATGATACATTAATACTGATTTCTCGTATGTCGCAACCGTAATGCACTTACCGCGACCCACGCTTCCCTACGCCGTGACCGTGTTTCGTGGCAAAAAGGTTTGGCTTGTATTCTCATGCAAGTTGATTCTCAGCAACTTGGACTCATAAATTCTGGAAGGATTAATGCTACAGCAACAATACTACTTACATGATTGTTGCTTATGAGATTAATGATATGTCATAAGGTCTACCCTAAAAGAAGATATATATTTACAAAAATCGCAAATCTTTTCCTTACCAGTTACATAACTTTTATTCTGTATAAATTTAAGTCTTCACCTACTTTATTCCGTAATAAATCTGCGTCTAGAAACCTCCATTGGTTTGTTGCCAAAAAAGTTAGTTTACGAGATCTACGTAAGTTGCCTACCGCAGATAAAGTATTCAAGATTTATTTATCTACTTCCACACTAGATTATCATTCTATAGAAGAACCAGTAACATATTTTCGAAGTAGGGCTTCCTGATTTTAAATCGTTTGTTCAAACACGTCTTCATATGGGTTTGTTTAGTCTTGTTACCGGAGTGGTAACCAAAATAGCTGCCGTACTTAATGGACTTGAGAATTGTGAGTATTAGACACGTGTACACGGTCAACGATTAACGAACGGCTCCATTGGCGAGTGTTAAACAAACACTATGTATGAACTATTATGTTTTTTATACATTATTTTATGATGTTCTCTTCGCTCTAACATGGATTATATCCAAATTGTTTATGATATCTGATATAAATGCAAATGAATCATGATTTAATTGTCAATACATATTATAAATCTACAGATTTTACACAAAATTGTACATAACGAGCTTTATCACAAATTTTAATCTTATGAAGACGTTCCACAAAGCTGGCGACATTACCTCGTTGAACAGCTATGCTAATTCTTTGTCCGAGATAAGCGACAGTCCATTGGTCATTAAGTCCAGCGCTGGATTATTTGGAAATCTTAATGTTCTTATTATTTTATGTGCCACAGATTCCTCTTACCCACAAATAACGTTACTCGCTCCACGTTTAACCGCTGACAGTGTAACAATTATCCAAGAAATGTGAGTCTTATTGCTCTCATTGACGTTATTAATAAGATGAATGAATGGCGCATTGCTTCTGTTGTGGGTTGTAGTAATGAATGTGACTTTGAAACTGCTACTATGTGAGAACTAATTTACAACGTATGCTAGATAGAATAACAAGATAATATTCCTAGTATCGGTGCGGTATTATGTAGGTATGCCGTTTATGTTAAATATTTGAAATAAATATTTTATTTTATTTTTACTTTGTATGTATTTGCTCATGATATATATTATAAGCAGATCTTTTTAAATATGTTTTCAATACATTTAAATAGTAAGCTAACATGCTGTTTACCTGATGGTATATAAATAGTCACTGTCGCCCTTGGACATACGTATATAGGTAACTTAATACATATTATGGGTTTTATCTTCTAAGGGTGATAGACGTCAAATCACACATGCGTTGCTTCTTCCGAGGACTAAGATAGTCGCCTCATATAAAAGTAAGCAGAAGCCGAGTTGCAGCTGGATTCTTATTTCTGTATTAGGTATATCACAGGATAAATGCTTAATGTTTTTTGTTTACTTTACTTTACCATAAATTTAACAACAAATTTTACAAGTTGCAAAATATTGAAAATGCTGGTAGGATCTCTATGTAAAGGTCAATTTGCAAAAGTGCTTACCATTACGTGAAACCGCAAAATTTAGTGCACTTTACGCGGCGAGCGCTGATATCAAGCACGTGTTGTGGTTTATGTATTTAAAACTGACCTTTTAATCCTTTTGCGTAATATTTCTTTTACATTTATTTATCTTGGAGTCATATAGTATGTATATATCTCCAGTAGCATCATCGTCTGTTTAGGATACTACTACATCATTAAGTCATGTATTCTTTAAAAAGTCCACTTACTTGACGTCATCGTTACATGGATAGTGAAGTACAGTAGGTCTAACATAAAAACGTACCAAAACATTCACATGATCAATTAAGCGAATCTCTTATAGACGATATCTATATAAAAACTTTTTAACAAAAAATATCTACCGACTTCCATGTCACAAAAAAGTAAAAAATAATTTAAATATATTTTGGTCTAGAACATACTCAGTACTTAGTACATAGTCCTGAAGTCGGTGCTCGACATATTTCGCTGGACGACGGTAACTACGTCCTATATGAGCACCGACTTCAGAACTATGTACTAAGTACTGAGTATGTTCTAGACCAAAATATATTTAAATTATTTTTTACTTTTTTGTGACATGGAAGTCGGTAGATATTTTTTGTTAAAAAGTTTTTATTTTACACTTTTTAGTGACTATATTTTTATGTTTGTATTTAAATAAAGCCTCTAAGTTTGCTTTGTGCATCTACATATTCACAAAAATTAAACATAAAACACTTTTACAATTCATACAAACAGGGCGCCCCCTCTGGAAGTACCCCTCCATCATCAGGGTTGAGGAGTTGAAGGTCAAATTTTTCATCTTATATTGTTGCTTAGTAATCTTATAACATATACGTTAGTACCAGGTGGCTAACTTCTATGGCTCAGGCTTGCAGTACCCTGCATCATCAGGGTTTAGGAGTTGAAGGTCAAAATTTTAATTTTGTGCCTCTGTTTGGTATTATTTTTACATACCCGTAAGCACCAAATTGCCAACTCCTATGGTTTAGAATTGAAGTACCCCTTCATCATCAGGGTCGAGGAGTTGAAGGTCAAAATTTTAATTTTGTGCCTCTGCTTAGTATTATTTTTACATAACCGTAAGCACCAAATTGCCAACTCCTATGGTTTAGGATTGAAGTACCCCTTCATCATCAGGGTTGAGGAGTTGAAGGTCAAATTTTTGATTTTATATTTTTGCTTAGTATTTTCTTTACATAACCGTAAGCACCAAATTGCCAACTTCTATGGTTTAGGATTGAAGTACCCCTCCATCATCAGGGTTGAGGAGTTGAAGGTCAAATTTTTCATCTTATGTTTTTGCTCAGTAATCTTATAACATATACGTAAGCACCAAATGGCTTATTCCTATGGTTTTGGCTTTAAGTACCCCTGCATCATCAGGGTTGAGGAGTTGAAGGTCAAATTTTTGTCCCATGAATTTGCTTAACAATTTCATTATATATTCGCAAACATCAAACGACCAACTTTTATAGTTCAGGCTAGCAGTACCCCTGCATCATCAGGATTAAAGAGTTGAAGGTCAAATTTTTCATAGTAAATACCTACATAGTAATTTTATTCTATATTTTACTCAATTGGACTTCTCCAGCTAAGGTTCGGCCGACTATCACTAATTTTATTATTTTGCTCCAAAAAGTTGAAGATCCTATGATTAGAACCTTATCAAACTCTTATCAGACTACCCCTGGAGTACATCCTTTCTAATAAAAAAAGAATCATCAAAATCGGTTGGCGGGATATTGAGTTATTCATACATTTATCGCGTACATTGAAAATGCAAATTTAAGACTTATGCGTTTTTCTTATGGATGCCCTAGTCAAAAAAATACTAAAAAAAATGGGACCCTATGACACGCACTACCTTTCAAATAAAAAAAAAATCATCTAAATCGGTTCACCCAGTCCGGAGAAATGAGGTAACAAATATAAAAAAAAAAAAAAAAAAATAAAAATACAGACGAATTGATAACCTCCTCCTTTTTGGAAGTCGGTTAAAAAGATTCGCTTATTATTCGTAAAATATAGACGGTATCTCGGTTTATATTTAAATCTCGAAAGTCCTACGGATAGTTAAAAGCAATTTAATTGAAGGTTCAAGTGTAACGATTATTTATATTATAATCATATAACATCAAGAAAGATACTAGTAAGTAAAGATTTTGTGGATTGTGGCGTTGATTTATGTGTTTAGTATACTAGCTTAGATCTCGTGATCAGCTTGTCTTAAATAGACAGGAATATATAAAAGTACGTAATATTTATCTTAGGCAGACCACAACAGCCATTTCTAATGGTAAGTAAGGAATTACAAAACTGTTATAGATCCCCCACGCAATTCTCAAAATAGTTTCGAATAATTTGCGGTTATTACAAATCCTATTTACTGGACCCATAACTTATTGTAAGACAATAAATTCACATTAATGGATACTTCATTCTATTGTCATTATTTCAATGATTATGATTGTAATATATAAAATTGTTGCAACTTAATAAGGAATAATTCCTTTTATATAGATAGATACTTATGTTGCCATCGATTTAAAAAGGTGAAATATGTGATTGAGTACATTTATTTATATATCTGCAATAATAACTATAATTCAATTCAGATATCGTCACATTATTATTCCACTGCTGGGTACGGGTCTTCTCTCGGAATGAGAGAGTTTTAGGTCATGGTCATGGTCATGGTCACCAATTCGCGCCCACCGCGCTGGCCAAATGCGAATTGGTGGACAATTCATAATTCAACATTATTCAATTCATGAAAATCACAAATCCCAAGAGAATTTGTAATTTAAACATTTTAAAGGACATTTTAGGGGCAACAATTATTTTTTATCAATGTCTTAAACCCCATAAACGAGACGAGATAACTAGAATTGTTTAATGTATGTAGTAGTCTTTTATCTCTTTTATTTTACTTTCCACTTAAAACGATACTTGAAAATAGTCGTCAAAAGGTCCATTTTTTACGGAAAGTCCGTTATTGTTTCAATTCTTTCTCTCATTACGTACAAAGGCTTACGCAAGAACAAGCTCTGACAATCGTCCAGAACCGCTTCTACTTTACCACTATCTTTTACCCTTTTCGTGGAATTAAAGATGACATTTAGTTTGGGTAAACTGCTTCGCAATTGTATAACAGTTGTTTTATTGCGTTGTTATTATCACGTGGAAAATTCGTTCTCGTTCGTCGTTCTCTTTCCAATACGGTACAACAATGTAGCAGATTTATCATATTTTTGTATTTTATTTATTGACTTTATATTATAAATAACGTATTTTCTCCTACGTTTAAAATAGTTTATTGGCAT
The DNA here is from genome assembly GCA_949699795.1 of Spicauda simplicius. Taxonomy (NCBI): domain Eukaryota; kingdom Metazoa; phylum Arthropoda; class Insecta; order Lepidoptera; family Hesperiidae; genus Spicauda; species Spicauda simplicius. Next base: position 5,834,730 of record OX453061.1, on the reverse strand, counting down.
AGGTACATTCAAATCATCACAATAGATACTTTTCGTTTATACTTTTTATCTTAAATCTCACCCACAGAATTCACTATAAGACCAAATATTTAGATTAACTCGTTCTTAATCGTTTTAATATATACATAGTTTCATATATATTACTATGTTGTGTGTGTTTAGGTTCAAGACTTCAACAAACGCTGATGAAATTTAACATATGTACATGTACGATGAAGTTATAATAACTAATATGAATGCTATATGTATTGGAATTTCGTAAACCCTTAGGACACCTTCACACAAGCGTCTTTAAAGCGTAAGCATCCGATAGACGTTCACGCAACACAGACACAGCGACAACGCTGCGTAAACGCATGGGACGTGTAAATGTAATTGTGCCCAAGCACTGTACACCGGCACGCGCTAAGTCGTTTCATATTAAGATTAACTGCGAATATTTTTTATTTTTGACACTGAAAAGTAAAACTATTAAACTGGCGACAAACACTGCGACAGCCCTTTATATTCTGAGTTTACGTTTGCGTCACGTGTATTTCTAACGATAACATTCGCTAAAGTAACGCCAGTGTGAAGGGGCTCTAAACTCCTTTGTGGTCAAGTTGCTGTTTTGGTCGGAATATATGGTTTGTCTGTAACTATTTCAGCTTCTGCCTCCGAAATGTTCAAATGTAAATAGTTTTGAACTCTCCTCTCATTTATTGACCGCATAACCTCCGTAATATGATCCCGTACATAAATTACAGAAAAGATTTTTTGTTTATTTTCTGACTATTGAAATTGTATTGTTAAATTTTCGCTTCAAATATTCGTATGTCTCTCGGCTGATTAATTTTTTTTTCTATTATTGCAAAACTTCTAAATCAACTTCAACTTCTACTCCATCAAGTAACTCCAAAATGCATTGAAATTTAAATCTCCGCATATTGTGTTGATATGAACACCAGATCCAAATGTTACGTCTTCTCTGGAGCGTTAAAAAATTACCACAATTTCCACAAGTCTCCAGAACAAAAGAACGCAGTCATCCTTCAACCGGAGTCGTAAGGAGGAAATGCTAATTCGATAATTGTCGGACTTAAATCTTCCACTTAGTGCACCTACTAATTTTCTCCTTTGTGGGCAATTTTCGCTCGTCACAATGGCCCTTGTCAATGCAGTGAATGAACTGTTAAATTCGTAAGGCAATGATAATTGGTCTAGTACAATAGGTAATTTTACGAAACTTCATTTATTACTGAAAGAAAAGGAAAAATAAGATAGGAACAAATTAAAATCAGGTAGGTAAGCAGGCAACACATTAATTTAAGTACTTTTTTTATAAACGAAGGGTACAAATTACTGAAAGATTAAGTGCAATTGAAATAAAAAGGATCTTTTAATTTAAATTGTTATCAATTGAAATAATACAAATAATAAAATAAAAACCAAAAAAGGATAAATATAAAATGTCGCTAGTGTACAATTTCACTATTACTTATTATTATATCTAACAGGAACTAAGTAGAGCAACCGCAACAAAACCGATTGTAAGTAATTGATTCCGACGATTAGCCACTTAAAATAGTGTTTCAACCACCGAACAAAGTAAGTACTGCAAACACTTGTGAAAATTTCGCTTTAAACTATAGCGCACTCGAAGACGCTTTACTGAAGACACTTGAATAGTTTATGACTGTTTTACTAGCCATCGACGTAGAAATACGAAGGCAACGAGCATTACGAACACATATATCATAAATGCAAACATGGATTACTTGAAAATTCACTTGGCGTATCCATTTCAATACCGTTATAACATTTGCAACAGTTATTTGTAATAATAAAGTAGTAGAGTTTAACGATTTCCTCAAGCTATCGTATCAAAGACGTTGGCATTTGAATACCCACGGTATTATCGCATACGGTATTATTTACCATCTAGTTAAATTCCTCCAATCAGTGGACCCATTAAATCATCTATTAGGCAAGACTTCGTGAGTACATCGATACGATTGATAGGTTGAATTACATCGACCTTTACAGCACCGTTTAGTTCGGTGTACAAATTTTATTACGATGTTACTCCAGAGCTGGGCCAGTCACGATATTGTTATGTCAAACGGTATACACGCAACTGTAACACTAAGTAACGGTAATGACACAAGATGCAAATCTGATAATATTTCGGTAATTTTAGCAACTGGATCGTTTTTAGCGAATTTTTAAAACATGAGTATTATTTTAATGGTCCAGACGATAATAAAACTATCTTTTAAAACTATTGTTTTACAATTTACCATATACTTAAATCCAAAAGTGGTACATAAGATGCAAGCCAAAACAATCAGAAGGATATACGAACAAGCAAATGACATACGGACAAATGTCTAAACCGTATCTTACTTTCGTCAGGTCGCATCTAACATTGGGGGATGATATCTGCTTAAAATGACGATAGACAGAGCTGGGCGACCGCCCGCACCTAGACGGACCTCCACATACCGAAGCTATGATGAGCTTGGTATTATAGATCGTGGAAGGCCTTTAAGATATCGACATGGTGGAATCGAAGACTTAACTGGCTTGGAACAGCAAAGAATCCATAGAACTTATGAGCCTCAGGATATGGACGACATAACCGTGATAAGCTCTGAGGAAATTCCGAAACCAAAACGAAAGACAATCGACCACTTGGCGAGTGGTTTTAGAAGAACGTTTTCAGTACGAAGCAGACGGGAAGAGCCGGAAGGCATTCAAATGGAGACATTTAACGTTAATTGCGAGGAAAACTTCGCTACTGTTAGAGGAGCGCCATTTGGACGGCGTAGATCCTTGTCTAGGGATAGGGGGTCTTCACTACTCGGTCGGAGTTCTTCTGAAGGGGATGTACGAATGCCTCTGCCACGAGCACCTCCTGCAAACCCCACGCCCCGGCTGCATCGCTGCCTTCGCGCCCTCGGTGGGAGCTGGAAGAACCTCCTACTATGTGAGTCTACGTGACCTGTCGTTTTAACAGCTTCTTTTTATTTAACACATATAAAGGCGTCGCTCTCATAACTAGTAGGGCAACGCCATTATTAACACGACCAATTAACCGTGTCTAAAAACTTAACGAATGCGTAAACATAACTCTTAACCTTTAGAAATCCGGTTACACTACTCATTATTCTTTTTATTTAAGAAGCAGTTAACCGTTCGCTGGGCTTACTTCGTCCCGAGGTAATTATTGGTACGACGGGTACAAATGACCGCGGGAAGCTTAGTTTAAATCTGTGATTAACCACAGAGCTTAACTGAATTACACGCTTTCTTTATGTAAATCAAATAATTGTTTGTATAACCAAGGAACAAGGTGATTAATAGGCGTATTAGCATAAGTTTCATCATTTGTTAAGAAGTAAAATTAATTTTGGTCTGACATAACGATCTAATAATAACTGATCAGATAAGGCCCTATCATTAAATTGTAGAAGATTAGAGTTAAAAGTATCAATCATGTCATAGACGGCTACTGTAGTTACGCAATAACAAAAACGGTATAAATCATTCGCTACAATATAATACATATTTATACTATGCGTAAGATAAGGAAAATATCTTTGCTACAGAAAGGAGATACCTATCAAGCAGAGATTGCCAATATAATCAATTCGCATTAGAAGTTATAATATTGTTGTCTCGCCAAAACAACGTTGTTTACATCTTTTTCCGTGTGATATGATGTTAAAGCTATTTGGGTTTTCGCAACATTGCCATACTCAATTTATGTTTATGCTTGCAAATTGTTTATTGTGTACACTTGTTAATGTCATTCAAATTACATGGTGTAGGTTGAAAATTCACATTATGACCATATCTCTACGGTAAATATCACAATAATGATTTTAAATTAATACTTTTGCAAAATTCCGAATGACACAGCAATATGATCATCAGATTTAATGTATTCCTATTGAATTTTGTGGTAGTTCAAGTTATCAAATTATATTTATATAAATTGGTAAAAAATTAACAATCAATTAATGAACAATTGATTTGCTTACATTTTATACAGTAGAAGTCTGTCTTTAGACAGCTAATATTTACAACTATGTATTACATATATAACGTTTATTATTCTTTATTGTCGTTATAATTGTATTCATTTTTTATTTATCATCTTTACTATTTTTATTATCTAGGCTATTTGAAAATGTTGGTCCTTTCAACAGTTTGTTAATTCATAGTCATTACTTAGCTACCAACTGTGATACAACAACCGTTGCCTAAATTTATTCTAACGTACAAAATATAATACATTTCCTACTACATGTAATCTTCTTAAATGGCGGAGGGGCAAAGACACTAATTGTACGGGCCAATTATCTTCCCCCACATGTTTCATAGGGCGCTGTCACCAAAAAAGTCTGTACGGATATACGTATACATCATGCACTTTTATATTCATCACGTGTATCAAGGTTTATCATGCGTCGTGTTAACCCTATATTGCGAGTGGTCTCATTTAGAAAATTGCCTTTTTAATTTTCCGTCACACTGGGCTCAGGACCGACAATGGCCTTCCAGCTGCTCTAGTTCCCTTGTTGCTCCCTTATAGAGCATGCTGGTTGTTATGTTTATGCTTGTTTTGTTTTTTACGTTTTTTGAAAACGGAATGTATACGAAACAATGTTAATGATTCGCATTGTGTTAAATTTTGTAACATTATCTTTTTTGTGTTTCTCGCTTAAAACAACATTAAACCATTCCTTCAGTCTCGTCATATTGTTGAGTTTTATTTTAACTTTAATAAGTATGTTAAATTAGGATTCTCTCATCTATAACATGGTATAATCATATTTTTGTCAACTTAATAACACGTACATCATACTTATACATACGTACGTACCATTAAGGCCTCTAAAAATAAAAAAACACTTCTAAAAAAATGTTCGGAATGAGAAAACAGAATTACCTAATAAATCATCCAACATTTGCGTCTGCATTGTGGTGCAGGCGACTGCAAACAAATGCACTCTCAAAACTTCACGAACAGACCGTTGAACTAATAACTCCATATTTCAAGTTGTCGAATCAAGACCGATACAATTTCCTCGCCTCGTGCCTCTTGTAGTAATGTATAGTGGAAGTAATCCGCCTAAAATAGGGTTGCTTTGTTTTGCGAGAGCTTTGTGGTAGAAAGTAGTGTTGTATTTATTCAAGCAAATATTGAGGTGATACCTTCAATTGATATTTTCAGTCAGTTGTGTTGCAGTTTAAATAAGACGAGTAATAAGCGAACAAATTGGATGTAAATAAATTTAAAAACAAACTACTCATACTAATAGAATGTTCTTATTTTGTTTGTCTACATTTTTATATTAATAGACAGTAGGTATATTGCAACGTTTCAATCAATATTGAACTTTAATATCATTATCTAATAAGAACAATTAGTTACTATATCTTCATTTAATTTCACTTACACTATCTTTTTATAGTGCTATTAAGTAATCAAAAATATTTCTGATGTATTCTCTTACATTTTAACAATTCACCATCAGCAACATCTAGTGTGCTTATAGTTACTTAGTTGCGCAGTGGAAGTAATACGTCTAATATCGAAGGGTGGTTGCTTGTCAACATTCTGTATTCACTGCCGGGTGACAGTTGCTCCCGTCTCTTAGCGAAATTGCTTTTGTATGACGTCACGGTGTAGTGCCGTCGTCTCACTTGTCCCCTGATTCAATTGCGCTTGTCATAGATCGTATCGCCTCGTATCATTGTTTTATTTGATTGTACGCGTTGTTTTGGTAGTACGGAGAACCTTGTTGACAGGTTAGATTACTAGCTTGTCGGAGTTTTCTGTGTTAGAGCTTTCATCTTATAATATGAGAGTTACAAAGTGAAAACATCAAAGGTTTTATTTTTAATATTTTGTCACCTGGTCGAAAATATTGCCATACAGTTGTCAGGGTTAGTTTTATCAAACAAAAAAAATGGTTTTAACTCTATCATGGTCTGATGGTTGAGGGTAGTTGTTGATTCTTCGAATTCATACTTAATTTAAACTTGTTTTTTCATCTCATCTTGTAGTGAATTTGCTTTAGTATGCCGATACCGTAGTGCCGTAGTCTCACTTGTCCCCAGATTCAATTGCGCTTGTCATAGTAGTAGTAGTCTCGTATCATTGTTTTATTTGATTGTGTGCGTTGTTTTAGTAGTACGGAGAACCTTGTTGACACGTTAGATTACTAGCTTGTCGGATTTTTCTGTGTTAGAGCTTTCATCTTCGAATATGAGCTAAGTGAAAAACATCAATGAATTTATTATTAGCATTTTTGAGCTATGTTATCGAAAGCACGTTCTTACAGTGGGACTACTTTTAACATTCATAAACCTAGTTTTAACTTTAACTTCTCAATAGGATGGTCAAGGCAAGAAAATGATTGTCAGCATTTATTTATCATTCAGTGCTGATTGGCAGTTGGTCTCGTCTTACGGTAAAATTGCTTTACCATGACGACGAGATACCATAGCGACGGTCTCACTTTTCTCCCTGATTCAATTGCTCTTGTCATACGAGTAGTCGTATTATTGTCTCGAATTCTTGTTTTATTACTTCTGTGCGTTGTTTTGGTGATCTCTATTAACGGGATGATTTTTTTTGCGTTACTGGATTCCTGGATTGTGCTTGTGCCTGTGTGTTTTTTTGTTCATTGTGTTTCAATTTACATTAATTTGAAGTTACTAAAACAGATATTCATTAACATATACGTCATTAACATAATTTTTCACTAAAAATAATTCAGATTATTGAATAAATTTGTAGTATCTAAAATATGGTAGGCGTAAATTAGACTAAAGAATTATTCAATTTCTATCACGAACTGCAACTGATTTTATCGCGCAAGTGTACAACAAAAATATCATATTATTGTTTTATCAGCCGATTTTATCGCACACTTTTATCAAATCCTCGTAACAAGGATCGTACAATGCTAATCTGTTTGCGACGGGTCGATACGACCGCGGTCACGTACGACATGGCTGACGTAGCGAACGGGTTATGTTTATGCGGTCAGCGAGGACTAAATGCGGTTATGGGACAATTCTTACACTTAACATGTATAAACTTGACTCATTGTAAATGTGTTCAGTACATCTTAGCAATGTTATAAATGTGAAAGTTTGTAGAGAATGTTTGTTGGTCTTTCACACAAAAACTACAGATCGCATTTAGCTGTATGGCACACAGATGGTTTATGACCTGGATTAAAACATGGGATACTCGTTACCATAGTGAACATTATCAAAGCAAGGGATACATTTACACAGAGGTAGAATTCATTATGTTTAGATTCTTGGGGACTTACAGATTTTTAGATTGAAACAGAACTATTAATTGCTGTAGTATTCTGATCCGACGGATATCTAAGGGGTTAATCCAATTTATTGGCCAGTTTTATCAAATATAAAAATATCAAATACGATATAAAATATAAAAATATCGATACGACCGCTGTCAGCCGGCGGAGACGGGTTATGTTGACGCGGTCATTGGAGACTAATACAACCCTGGGATTAAAATGTGCTCTTAATATATATGAAGTTTAAATGTGTATTCTTAATGTGTATGAAATTTAAATTATGTAAGACTGACTGAATGACTATTGTAAGTATTTATTTGTTATTTAATTTATTAGTTATGCAGTGTATTCGGGACACTGTTTTATGTCAGCGACGTTACATAAAAAATGAGTTAGTTAAGAATGATAGGGTCTCCTTTTTTATTATCATTAAAAACTTATAGATTGCGTAAAGGACCTCCTTGATAGAAAATAGACGCTGTCGGCCATAGGCATTTACGTTACCAAAAAAGCTTATTTATCACCGGCTTTAAAAGAGATGTATTTTTGAACACAATTTACGGCACTAAAAGAATTACTTAATAGAAATATATTTTAGCAGACGTTATTCCCAAAAGACCTTCATATTTTCTAGTATGATTATACCAAACGACCCAAAAGTAGATATTGGGTCAGCTCGTAGTTTTGAGTAGCGTTAGGCTTCACACGCACACTTCACTACGCTTCGAGACTCTTCTAAAATAGAGCACACGCTCCAATTCCCTGATTTAAAAACGTATGGTTTCTGTCTCATCAACTACTCAAAAGAAATGTACTTATTCAATGAGTTCATCGCTCACAAAAACTCTTAGACTGATAGACAAATCAGAACTAAGCACTCATAAAACCAGTGCAAACTATAAGTTTCACTTGACATTACATCAAATAAATTATAATACTTAACGGGTACTCACGATATGAGATTTATGAATTCTTATAGAATTCTTCTAAGAAGAAGAATTCATAAACGCCATATTCATGTTAAGTATTATAATGTATCAATTCCGCGATAATACTAGTCTAAAATCATATATCAAATTGACCTTACTTATGTTTGTAATGGTGAATGAGGTGAATTTCGGAATTTGAAACAAGCTACAATTACATGCTACAAACTTCATGTAGAAATGTGTTCTACGTGAAGTTTGTAGCATGTATTTTTTACAAAATTATTCATATAAAAAAACGCGTAATCTTTAGATAACAAATGAGAGGGAACGTAAGTGTTCCCTTGAGCGTTACGGAGACAATTATAATACAGGTTGGCAATAATATTTTATCGATATATTGATATGATAATGATTGTGAAAGATGTAAGTACAAATATTTTTTAACTTATTTTTTGTTTTGTAATAGTTTCGCTTTTACTACTTATTTGTACACTTAATGATAAGTCATTAAGTCAAATTCGTAAAAATATCAATTAGTGAAAAATTGTAATTCGGATGTCTATTTGTCATATCTACTACAACTAGATAACATGTTTTAGCCTTTCTTCTACACGTCGTCAACCCATTACTGTCCCACTGCTGGGCACAGGTCTTCTCTCGGAATTACAGAGCTTAGGTCATAGTCCACCGCGCTGGCCAAGTGCGAATTGGTGGACTTCACACACCTTCGAGAACTTTTTTTTTAAGAACTCTCGGGTGTGTAGGTTTCCTCACGATGTTTTCCTTCACCGAAAAGCAGTGATAATTAAAGTATAATACGCACATAAATCAGTGGTGCGTGCCTGGGTTTGAACCTCGGACCTCCCGATCGAGAGGGCAAGTTTTAACCATTAGGCTATCACTGCTCTTTCTTCTACACACTGGCTGTAAATTAAATAACTGTTATAATAATCAGATGCCAACGTTAATGTATAAAACATACGAGCAAGTAACACTAATCAGAAACTGTAATGACATAGTTCATCTTACATATGGTTGTTATATCATCGTACATTCACGGCATAAACATGATTTATCTCAGTTGATACTTTATATCATAAACATACAAAAATGACATTGCAATTGTTAGTTTTGGTTAGTTTAGTTCTATAACCGGATGACTAAGGTTGCCATCCATTCAGTATATACGTATCACATGCGTATCACATCACAGTATATATGTAGAAATGTTATTATATTATAATAACATTTCTGAAACAGTAAAATAAACTAAAAAGTTACACGTCGCAACGGTCGAAATTCGACCGTAATTTTAACTAAAACTCATAAACTCGTAACTCAAAATCTAAACTTCAAATTTAATTTAAAGTTATTTAAATACATTAAAGGTAAAAAGAGGTTTAATTAACTAAGCTGCATTTAAAAGCAATATCGGGTATTTTGATAAAGATATCTGACATTTTTGACGTCGTGTTTTCATAGTAAGACATTGAATGTTTTATTTCGTTTATTATTTATGTGTTTGTGTCAAATGCAAGGTAGCGTTTGATGTGGTTTTAGTTGATTTTATATATGTTTCATGCATTATTTGAAAAAAAAAAATTAGCTGATACACCTTCCCTACATCAACTATAACCATGCGTAATTTCAAACTCCACCATCCGCGGCAAGTATTTTAACAACGAATCACAAGTTTTTGCTTCACGTATTAATATATAGATATTATAGACATGATTATTTAGAACGCGGTAGAACCTTTTGTGGTTCGAATCGGAAGCACCACGGCCCCGCTGAGTTTTGGTCTACTTTGCTTTCCTACTACACATCGTCTCTTTACAAGAACAACGTGTTATCTTGAAAACTATTTTTTTTTAAGTTACACAAAATATTATTCCTTAAAATGAATGGACTTACACAGACCTAATACAATCAATATAAATATTATCTAATATATTACCGGCAAACTTAAGAAAAAAACATGATAATTATGAAATTTAACAAAAAGAGTCAATTTGTACTTACCACATTGTTGTTGTAGAGGCGACATACTATGAATTGCTCTGAAGATTTTCAGGCATAGCAACGCAAATGTATGATTAAAGACGTTCACGGGCGACATTAGCCACTTACCATCGTAGACTGCAGATTGGTTTGCGGCCGCCATATAAAAAAAACTAATTTTCACTATAAGATACTTTAAGTACGAATTCTAGTACATTTTTATCGTCCTTTCTAAGTTCAAGTTAAAGACACTACTACACATACATACTATCAATCCCTTTAAATATACAACTATGTCTGTTTTGGTATTTCTAAAGAAACCATGATACAATATTGAATCCTGTCACCAGAGTATACCCGATATAAAGACATGACAGACAAAGGCTGATGCGATTAAGCCTACCTTCGCTAAATTAATTCAGTGCAATAACAATTAAGGTGAACAATGGAGCTGTGAGCTCTAGACTTAGCTAGGAACACCCTGTATTACATATTTATGGGATATACTGAAACAGCTCACAATGTAACATCACGCTGATTCAGAGAGGTAGATGCATATAAAGATAGATAGATATATAAATAAAAAGCTTATTTTGATAGAACAACAATAATAAATGTTGCATGAAATTACAATTGATTTTGGTAAAAGGAAAAAATATTCTATGACTTAAAATTTTAATATTAGCTGCGCGTGCAAACTACATTTTGAATCTACACTAAAGTTGGGTAGTACTTTATAGGGTTCCGTACCCAAGGAGTAAAAACGTAAGAAAAACGGTGGAAAGGTAGGCAGCAAACGCAGTCTCTGATTATGTTAGAAGATAGGGTAATAAAAAAAAACAAAAACAAAAGAGGGGTAAAAACCTATTACTAAGACTACGTTGGCTGTCCGTTCTCTCTTTCAAATCTCTTTAAACATACCATAACATTGAGTTTTTTATAGAAAACATGATACAATATTGAATTCTGTCACCAGCGTATAGCCGATACAAAGACATGACAGACAAAGGCTGATGCGATTAAGCCTACCTTCGCTAAATTAATTCAGTGCAATAACAATTAAGGTGAACAATGGAGCTGTGAGCTCTAGACTTAGCTAGGAACACCCTGTACTACATATTTATGGGATATACTAAACAGCTCACAATGTAACATCACGCTGATTCAGATAGATAGATTCATATAAATATAAAGATAGATAGATAGATAGAAAGCTTATTTTGACATAACAATAATAATAAATGTTGCATGAAATAACGATTAATTTTGGTAAATATTCTATGACTTAAAATTTCAATACCAGCTGCGCGTGAATACTACATTTCTAATCTACACTGAAGTTGGGTAGTACTTTATGGGGTTCCGTACCCAAAGGGTATAAACTTTAGAGAAACGGTGGAAAGGTAGTCAGCAAACAATCTCTGATTATGTTAGAGGACAGAGTAATAAAAAAAAAACAAAATAGGGTAAAAACTGGACCCTATTGCTAAGACTACGTTGGCTGTCCGTTCTCTCTTTCAAATGTCTTTAAACACACCATAACATTGAGTTTTTTATAGAAACCATGATACAATATTGAATCCTGTCAACGGCACACAGCAATAAGATATGACAGACAAAGGCTGATGCGATTAAGCTTACCTTCGCTAAATTAATTCAGTGCAATAACAATTAAGGTGAACAATGGAGCTGTGAGCTCTAGACTTAGCTAGGAACACCCTGTATTACATATTTATGGGATATACTGAAACAGCTCGTTATGTTACATCACGCTGATTCAGAGAGGTAGATGCATATAAAGATAGATAGATATATAAATAGAAAGCTTATTTTGATAGAACAATAATAATAAATGATGCATGAAATTACAATTGATTTTGATAAAAGGAAAAAATATTCTATGACTTAAAATTTTAATATTAGCTGCGCGTGAAAACTACATTTCGAATCTACACTAAAGTTGGGTAGTACTTTATAGGGTTCCGTACCCAAGGAGTAAAAACGTAAGAAAAACGGTGGAAAGGTAGTCAGCAAACAATCTCTGATTATGTTAGAGGACAGAGTAATAAAAAAAACAAAATAATGTAAAAACTGGACCCTATTGCTAAGACTACGTTGGCTGTCCGTTCTCTCTTTCAAATCTCTTTAAACATACCATAACATTGAGTTTTTTTATAGAAAACATGATACAATATTGAATCCTGTCACCAGCACACAGCAATAAGACATGACAGACAAAGGCTGATGCGATTAAGCCTACCTTCGCTAAATTAATTCAGTGCAATAACAATTAAGGTGAACAATGGAGCTGTGAGCTCTAGACTTAGCTAGGAACACCCTGTATTACATATTTATGGGATTTACTGAACAGCTCGCAATGTAACGTTATAGTGATTTTGCTATAAAATTTTAAGCGTTGCATGAAATTGCAATTGATTTTGACATAAGCAATAATATAAATATATATCTTGGAAATAAACTTTAATATCAGCTGCGTCTGAAGATAAAATTTCTAAGTTGCACTGAAACTGGGTAGTAGACTACAATCAATAACAATTTGGGTTACAATAAGTTTAAGTAGCAAACGAGCATGCACCCTACCTGATAGCTGACCCCGCTCTAGGACATCAATAAGTACAAGTAACTACATATAGAACAGCGATCCTGTTCGAAGTTACACAAAGATGCAGTTATATTCCCAAATAAAAATTTCTGGTCAGGTTATATAAAAATAAGCAGGTAACCACACCGAAAAGCATGAACTTCTTCGCGCTACAAATAAGTGCGGCGGTCGTACCTCCTAGGTCGAACTATACTGGTTCTATCTACCACCTTGTCAATGCATAACTGGGTCTTGTCAACCCATTATTGTCCTACTGCTGGGCACGGGTCTTCTCTCAGAATGAGAGAGAATAGTCCACCGCGCGGGCCGAGTGCCAATTGGTGCACAACGGCCTAAAACTTCTATAACTGGGTAGATATATGTAAAACACATCACGGAGATATCCGCCGCGGAAATGTCCGTGACACAAAAGCGTAGTCACTCTACCCTCACCGGAACCCTCGCTAAGATCCCTCACTCGAGCAACTGCTCCTAATCCCGTATTAAACCCCGCCATTATTAATCTGTAGAGAACAGCCCAGCAACTGGGATCTATGTTTATTATTTCACGGCTATGCCTTCACATTTGATATATTTACCGATATCGTCTTTTTTAACCGACTTCCCAAAGGAAAGAGGTTATCTATTCGTCACGTATTTTTTTTTATTATTTGTCTTTGGCCGATTCTCAAAGGTACATATCGTATGATGAGATATTTTGTATGTTTTCATTGCGATTTTTTAATACGTGAAAAAGAAGAGTGTCCTTAAATCGTACTTCAATAAGGTTGTATGTGAAAAATGTAAAAAACGAACATTGAAGATTTATAAATAACTAGGCTATTCCTTTCGCTAAACTGACCAAAAGTTTCTTAAGCGAAAGAGTAACAAACACACATACATCCTCATAAACTTTCGTGTTCATAATATTAATAAGATAAATCTATAAAAAAAATGTTACTTGTTGACCCGGTGAACTTCGATCCGCCTAAAAGTCAAAAATCTAAACTTATTAGTGTTTCTGAACTATATTATGCATGTATTTTACATAAAAACCTTCCTCTTGAATCACTCTATCTATTAAAAAAAAGATTTTAGTTAACATGCCTTATTATTCGCAAATTGGGCACTCTAAAATCTGTTATCCTTGCATTGTAAAATTACTGTGAAGGAGGCAAGTGATTGCTTATTATTGTCCAATTTTAGGGCAAAGGTCTTACCGCAGAATGAGGCTAAACCGATCATCTATACCACGTAAATCTATAATCAGTACATGCAAAGATGTGAATACAAAAAGGTTTTACGAATCATATATCGTATATTACGTATCACTACATAATATAAAACAAAGTTGCTTCCCGCTGTCTGTCCCCTATGTATGCTTGGATCGTTAAAACTACGCTACGGATTTTAATGCAGTTTTTTTTAATAGACAGATTCAAGAGGAATGTTTTTATGTATAATACATGTATAACATAGAGGATAAGCACTGATAATTTCAGAATTTTGACTTTTAGGCGGAACGAAGTACGCCGGGACAGCTACTCGTAGTTATTATAATAAATGCAAAAGCTTGTTAGGATGTGTATTTGTTTCTCTTTCACGCAAAATCTATCGGTCAGATTTCGCTCAAATTTGACACACACATAATGTATGTCCTAGATAAATATACAGGATACCCATTACTATGGAAGACGTTTTAGAGGTGGTAGAACCAGTGTAGTTCGACCGGGAAAGTACCACTGCTACACCTATTTCTAGCGTAAAGCAGTTCTTGCGTTTTGATGGAAAAGTGTGGCTGCCGGCACACTTTATATAAGGCGACCATCATAGTCCTCGGGAGTAGCAACGCATCTGTGATTGACTTAGATATAACCCATGCTCTGTTTAAAGTTGCTTACATATATCCATGGCCGTGACCATCAGGTGGACTGTGTGCTCGTTTGATACTTCGATCAGATAAAAAAAGACGGTAGACAGTGCCGAATTATTACGTGTCATATTAGCTTTCAAGAACCGGTCAAGATGTATTAAAAAATAACTCGCAGCCACAAAGTCCTCGTATCTTGTTCGTAATATGATAACTAGGTGTCTGGTCAGTCAATTACAGAGTAATTTACCATAAAACGACCGTAATGGCGGTAAATCACAGCGTCGTTACTCGTTTGTGATACGTTTAGTTGGTGGCTTGGTGGGAATGTGACGGTGTAACATTGGATTTTATGAGGTATGATATGACGTTTCTATATTCTGACTAGAACAACAGATTACAAAAAATTCTGAATTCAAAAATTCGGATCCGGGATTCGTAATTCGAACTGACTAAAAGCAGCTAAGAACATGAATTTATTATTAAATTTGTGTTTTGATTTTTTTTTCAGATTTTCTTTTAATATATCAAAATTATGATAAATGTATTAAAGTATTTTCTAACGAAATAATTTTGTTTAAAATATTATAATTATTATTAACAATTTTAAATATTAAAAAAATGTGAAATATACGATCCATAACAATAAAAATGAAACTAATTTTAGTCAAAATATATAATAACATATAGTAAAATATTTATAAACATGTATGTTACCTAAATCAACGAAAGCATGTACAAACTATCAACTAAGTACTGTTTATATATGTATAACTAGTTGACCCGGCGAACTTCGTTCCGCCTAAAAGTTAAGAATCTGAAATTATCAGTGTTTCTCAACAAAATCATGCATTTATTATACATAGAAACCTTCCTCTTGAATCACTCTATCCGTTAAAACTGCATTAAAATCCGTAGCATAGTTTTAAAGATTTAAGCATACATAGGGACAGACAGCGGGAAACAACTTTGTTTTATACTATGTAGTGATGATGTTATATTTTTACGATACAATCCGGCAATAAAACTCGAAGGACTTTAATGAGTACATCATAATACCTTACTGCATTGCTACAACCACAGTATTAATATCATACAACAGTACGTTATCCTTCATTACGCAACGTTTAAGGACCGGTGTCATATAACCGTATAACTAACCGAGTGGGCATTGTCTTCACTGATGTTTATCGTGTATCCTACTTTTAAATCGTTTCTCGTGGTCGCACTACACTTTGCATCGCGTACAGGGCTGTACATCGATTGGTTTGTTTGTTATGGTTTAATATTAATGAAAGCAAAAAAATATTTATTCTTCCTTTAAAAAATATACCTATTTCTCGAATATGTACCGATTTGGAATATGTATTTATTTTAACATTATGAGTGTTATTTATATTAATTTCATAATTTAATATATATCTATCTACAATATTCATTTAATATATTAAGAAACATTTAGGGCTAAAATCCTCATTTGTTATTAAAATTAAAAATATAGATATATTTTCACAATACCGAATTTTAGAAATTTATTCAGTTTTATGTTTATACTCTTAATAAAATAAAAATAAAAAAATAAAACTGGTGTAATTGTCCGGTGATACAACATTAAGTCATTTTAATGCGTAAGAAAATATTTATATACTTTTAATCATTTTTATAAATACATAAAATTTAGCAAGTGACAACCCTAATTGTCGGTGGCATAACGGGTGCATTGTTCGTACTCATATATAATTTTACTTAATTGACACTTATGCACTTACAAAGCAGCTGTAATGATGTTTGATATGATTTATGGATCTTACGACTTCAATGGTATTTTGAAATGATGGAACTGGCAACTTTTTCATTCTGTTTCGAATGTTCCATAATGATTTTGGCCACTTAAAATTGTTTTCGTGAAACGGTTAAAATCGATGTGTCAATTGTGAAAGATCATACGCAATTAATAAGTAATACAATATGTGTTCAGATGTACAGTCACGAGCAATAAGTGACTATGAACAGATTTGCAAAAAAATCTGACCCAAAAACGAGTGCAATAATATCTAACTCCACGAACGCAACAAAAATATCCGTCATTGAAAGGCAGCATAATGCAATAGCGTCAAAATTATGTGATTAAGATGTACGGCAAATATTTGTGACAACCATCCGAACTAAAAATATGTGATGACATTTATCCTATACGCTTAGTTGGCGTGTATATAAACCTTATTTATAGAGTTACATACTTATTCTTTATTAAATGTCAATATGATTACGAAGTATTGGTCGAGCCCTACATTGTTTTTATCGCTTTAATAATAATGAAGCGTCGGTGAATACGACACTCATTATTATTCTGTCCTGTGCCTTCTGAATCCAACGGTTTCCCGCTGTCTTCTTCAGGTCATCGGTCCAACTGGTGAGGGGGTGACCTGTGCTCCTTTTGCGTAAACGTGGTCGCCACTCGAGGACCTTCCTTCCCCATCGGTTATCGGTCTTACAAGCGATGTGGCCGGCCCATTGCCACTTCAGCTTGCTAATTTTGAGCTATGTTTATTTTGCGTAATTCCTACACCTACTGCGGTCACCAACACGCTTGCCAGGCGCGGTGACTATCGGCAAAACCCCCAAGACTGAAAACTTTGTTTAAATCAATTGAATTTTCCACACGTCCACGCGTTAAATAGTTGCTTGAGGAAAATGTCAAAAACTGATACCATTAAATCCACAGCTCAACAAGTCTTACACATAATGGAAGACATGGAAGTTCAACGTATTACAGATTGATTAAAAATTATGACGAATTTCAAGTAAAGTTATCGTTTGGTATGTTCTCAAATTTGTCCATAACATAAATAGATCGATCGCTTCGAAATATCTCGGTTCGAGATATTTCCGGAACGTGTTGTAAATTCGTTCAGTATCTCCGAACAGGCTAAAAATAAATAAATAAAGAATTTAATAATCTACTAATATTATTTAATAATCTACTAATATTATTATAAAGACTCAGATTTTTGAGGATGAACGCAAAAAGAACCGTGTTGGATGTCGCTGAAAGGCACACAGATAGTTACAGTTATATACCTAGATTAACAAAAAAGATACACATTACCATTATTAACGTGATTGAAGCTGGCAAAGCCACGGGAATAAGCTTGTTAATAATAAGTAAACAGTGAGAAAGAAAAAAGAAAGGAAATTATTCAGTCGCAAACAAACTTCTTCAACAACAAACCCAAATCTGTCCCATGAAAATGTCACTATTCATTCACCTTCCCGAATCGGACACGGAATTAGATTAAATCCTCATTCCACAACATCTTCATGTAACAATATCACGGGCCCACCCATTTCATTCGTCATCAGCGACAATGAGACCAAAATTCCTACCAAAAAGTTGACAACATTTTAATAAAAACGCCGAATAGCCTTTGTAGTCCCAAAATATTTCCTCCTTTGTCATTTAGACGCACAAAGCATTCGTGGCAAACATTTATAAAACGTTAAGCTTTTCGTTTTGTGCCTTCGATGGTCCCTTCCTTTTAGGGCAGATACCGCGGATACGATTTGCATGTATAGGTACTCTGGAGATTAATTCAGGTTTATGTACTATAATATTATGGTCTTGTTTGTTTGCGCATCGTACAAAAACTCTTTCATTTATTTAAATTATCCGTATCTTAATAAAATACAGTAAAACTAAAAGAAGATGTGTGTCTGATATCTGCACTATAATGAGAATAAAAAACGTCCGACACAAAAGAATTGGAATTACAAATAAATTTGTTATAAAAACAGGTACATTTTAGGGGTTCCATGTTCTAAATAACATTTGACAAATATAAGAAGAGGTAAACAATGGGAGCAGGAAGTCTACAAGTAAAGTAGTTTGAATGTTACATCAAACTCCAGTAGCTAATGTTTGCCAGAATAAACGAATCCGTGGACATAAGCTAGTAATATCTAAGTGCAGATGGTACAAAGGATATGAATAGATTTAATGGCTAATTGTTTCATTTGCCCTTAATGGTCCCTAAGTCTAAACGGGGAACGATTTCGATTGTATCTGCAGCTAACATGCAAACGCAGGTTCAATTCTGTCTGCTTCCGGAGGACAATCAACAATCAGAAAGGTTTATTTATGGTACAAGAGCTGCGTTAGTTAGGTCTGTGTTCCAGGTAGAAATTGTTTGTGTCATTAAAAACTATTCACATAGCTAGTTCTTTGTTATCCTGCAGTACAATTTAACCATTTCTTGAGATAAAATTAAGCAATATTTGGTTATTATCGTTTGTCTACTTGTCATTATTTTATTACGTTTCATTTTCATTGTCATCGTTTATTTTTATTATCACCAGTAGAATAGAGACTAGTAGACTGTCATTTACTTTCTATCTTTCAAATTTTATTGCTTTGGCCATTTGCGTTGCAAAGAATTGTTTACACTCACATAATAATTAAATGCTTTTTTGAAATTTCATCGTTGTCTTGTTATCAAGCCCCATAGAATATTGAGGTATCAGGTACCAGAAAGATATAAGTAGCACCATTGTTAGCTAACAATTATCGTAGTTTTAGGAAGATTAATAATAAATTACAACTAAGAGATCGACGTGTCTCTGTCTACTGCCAAAACAATGAAAGAATAATAAATAACGACTGAGCTAGTTACAAATTTAGCGTTCTCAATTTTTGCGTCTCTCAAAGAATTCTCATTTATACGCTTTGTCACAAAAAGCGACTCGAAAGCTCAAGAATTTCCTTAAACATATACTTTTATATAGAAACCTGCTCATTTCCCATTTGCCTAAGCACGCCGAAGGTCAGACATTGTTTCGCTAAGATCCCTCAAGTTATTTGTTAAGAAATCTGAGGCGAAATAGCGTAAAACATTTCCCCCGACAAATTCTCGGGGCACATCAGGTCGATTCCTATTATTCGAGTACTTCTAAGGTTGCTACTTTGTAGAATTTATTTTTTTAAATATTTTATCTTACCACTAGTTATTATAAATGTGAGCTTGAATGGATGGATGTTTGTTAGATGTCAAGCCAAAACCGCTAAATGGAATCGTGTGAAATTCGGTATAGAGATTATAGTCCGAAATTGCCAATATTTCTCTCGGATAATTTAACAATCCCCGTGGAATGCAATAGCTGTAGATGATTTTTCTAGTATAGGTAGTATAAATAAACATAAGGTATAACGTTCATCTATGATACTGTCTTAGGTAATTGATTTTGTAGAAATACTAAACGCCTAAAAAAATTTTTAATTATTTTTATTTATTTGCATTCATACGAAAAAATATTTAAAAATTTACATTTGTACTTAAGACAGCTATGTTAGCTTGTAATTAAAATGTTTGATTTGAGAAACAACCACAAGTACAAAAAGAAAAAAATAGGTACCTACATTTTTGTTTTTCATTCTCTATTTTCGTAATAATACATTTTAACTTGTATTTAATATTTAATAATGACATAATTGTTGTACGAATTTGTAACTTAAAAAATAAATAAACTCGTAAAATATAATTTTAAAAATTTGGTGGTGGCACCCCTACAGTATGCCCTTTTCACGGTACGCTCTATACCTTGTATTGTTCGTTCGTCCTGCCGCTTTGTGCGAACCCTTCGCTTCACAATAACCCAAAATCCATTCGAAAATCGATTTTATCGCATAGGAATAGTTCAAAGGCATGGGATAAAAGGGGGGTTTTGTCTAGTCTACTATGCTGGCAAAGGCTGTATTAGTAGAATTCACACGCCGTTGAAAACATTTTATAGAACTAGCTAACATTTAAATTTGCTCACAAGTGGCATACTTTCTGTTGCTGTAATGATTTTGGCTAATCTGAAGTAGATATGAACTACGAAGCGATAAAAATATTAAAATAAATATCATTACAATAATTAAACGTTTTATTACCGTACATTTGAAATTAAAAAAAAAAACATTCATGCAGATTTTTTTTAAACAATATATCCCATATTCTGAAATGAAATGACTTTTGTATAGTCTTACGGGGGCATTTACATATTGTCAATTACAATATTGTTTCTTACATTACCACCGGATTGGAATACGATCATATTTGAGACGATCCGGGAAGAAAATCAGCGTGCCCTTTTTCTATAATTATCTTTTTGTCTTCTCTTTTTTACATCTTTAATGTAACTATAGTATATCTGCTTACCTCGTATATAACTTATCATTTGATTTGTCATTAATGTTTATTTTTTTGTTACAGGTAAGTAAACTACCATATGAAACAGACAACCTACAATCAAAGGAGGCTTGTACGTCCGTCACAATCTCCCCATCTGCCGGTAGTGTGTGGGCAGGTCGACTTGATGGCATCGACGTAATTATTGTAAATATGACCCGGTGCCTTATCGTTGCAACAATCGCAAGCATGGGAGATGTAGGCGCCGGATGGGATTATGTACTAGGGTTGGTGCAAGTTGTAAGCTTTAAGAGGTTTAGTCTTGACTAGCATTAAGATTATTTGTTGGAAGTTAGTTATATGGAAAGTAGATTCCCTAATGTTAAAACTATATGTGATAAATCACGATATATATCCTAAATCATCTGTTAGTGGATAAATTTGTATATATATATTATTATATATGCTTGCTAAAAAAATTAAAACTTAAAATTCTTTAAAAAAATGACAATTTTGTCTTGATTATCTTTGTTGTTAAGAATATAGCAACTTAAAAAAGAGAGTGCCAGTTCTACACGTTTTTTTTTCTTTCTGCACGACAGAAGTTAAAAAGTCTTAGCTTAGCTCTGTAAATATTTTTATAAGAAGTTATTTTATCGTCATCTAAATGTACTTCTTGGTTTATTAGCTTACACACGAATTATTTTTGGCAGCTCAATTAAAATAAAACATCTTTGGCAGTGTATTTAGGCGGAAAGTAAAGAATAATATTCCTAGAAAAACATGATTTTCTTCGCATAAATTGCTATAGCTCATATCTTACACCAAAAGCTTCGCAATCATGGGTTATCTACTTCCCGTGACGAACGGAGATGTTGTCCTTCAGATAACGGCGACTTTGCCGCGTCGGAGCTGTTTGAGATTTCCAGTAGGTATTGAATATCCCGTCATATTCTCTAATTCTATAAAGATTCGATCGTAATTAGAGCTGAACACAGGTAGGGCGATGGAATGTTATTCTACCTATGTCTGCTAAATGAAGTAGTTTATTAAATTAGACCCGGTTTCTGGAGTAAAGCTACATACAGGCTATAACATAAAAAAACGTCTCAAATTTTTTTCATGATATTTAAAATATAAATCCATAATTCCACAAACGCTGTTATTAAAAATCATGAGTAGGTGTGACAGTGGGGACCTTTCTGTTTTAAACCAATTGGTATGCTTATAAAACATTCATGGTTTAAAATATATTCAATTGGATTAGTCTAGATGTATATTTTTTTTGCCATTAAAACTTATATACTGCTCGTAGAGCAGTGATAGCACGGTATTATATTAATAGATTTATGATTGCCATACAGGATCAGGTTATTGAAACTAGAAACTACAGAAAGCACATTATTAAAGACCCAAATTTCGTTAATGATCTCTGCCGACATTGCCATAGCGCTAGTGAAACTATACAGCACATTACAGGAGCTTGCAGATGCATTGTTCAAACTGATTATAAGCATAGACATGACCAGGTTGCAGCTATAATACACCAATACTTAGCGTTGAAATATAAATTAATCACAGAAAAGACTAATTATTACAAATATTCCCCTGCAGTAATTTTAGAATCTTCAAAGTTCAAATTGTATTGGGACCGAACAATAATTACAGACAAAACAGTACATCACAATAGACCCGATATAACTCTACACGATAAGGAAAATAAAATAGTTTACCTTATTGATATAGCTATCCCTAACACAAACAATCTACAATCCACATACACTAACAAACTCACCAAATACACAGATCTCACAATTGAACTCAAAACACAGTGGAAAGTCGACACAGTTAAAACTATCCCTATTGTTATTTCTTCCACAGCGGTCATTCCTAAAACCTTGCTCTCTAGCCTAAAACTTTTACAAATTCATCCACTTACTTATCTTACCATCCAAAAAGCAGTCATTTTAAATACATGTAGAATTGTTAGAAAATTTCTTTCCATTGACACTTAATCCTTCCTTTCTCTCAACAAACGTTTGGCATAAAGCCCGCGTTATTGAGCCTCTTAAACAACACCTTGTTATAAACAAATAAATAATAATAATATATATTTATTTCAGACCATGTTGTGTCCATACATTTTGTTAGTATATAACAAAAAATGCTTATAAACTATGTTAGCAGGGAAAAAAAAAATACATTTGTGTTAGTATACAAACTTAATCTATGTTAGTAGGTATATTGAACAATAACTATATGCACACACGCTTGTTCGGGGACGTGTGTATCCTATTCCAGGCGAACCATAGTGGGCTATCTAACTTGTACGCCAAAGTGCTGATGAAAGTGTTGGTACTCTCTACTACCTGGCTCATCATCGACGCTACACGTTTGCGAATGAGTGCGTAGAAGTCATCCACACTCACCTCCGCAAACATGGCGGATGCGCTACAGTACCGAGGTTTCCTCAACACCGCCCTCAGCACATTATTGTACTGTACGCGAAGGGCTCTGAGGGTCCGCTGCTTACAGTCTGTCCACAGACTGCACGTGTAGAATGATTGGCAGTATGCCCTAAACAATACCAGCTTTACCTGTTCATTACATCGTGCAAATCTGCGGGCCAACATGTTGCCTCGGACCGACATCGCCCGCCGCTCTCTCTCCACATCACCATCGTCCTCGAGGCGTTCGTCAACTAAATGGCCGAGGTACTTGAACTGAGCCACCTGACTCAGGGGAGATCCACATAACGTGAAGTTCGGTTTATAACTGAGTGGTTTATTTTTCCCCCTGAAAACCAGGATCTCGCTTTTTTTAGCATTGTAGCTAAGTCCATTCACCCCAGCATATTCCTCACAAATTTTCAAAAGTTTTCTGAGGCCACTGACTGAGGGGCTCAGTAGAAACATGTCATCCGCATAACTGATGTTGTTTATAAAAACACCATCGATCGAGCATCCGACACCTGCCCCACTGAGCCTCTCCGTCAGCTGGTTGACATACAGGTTGAACAACCTCGGTGACGTCAGCCCACCCTGCCTCACTCCACAACGCAGTCTGTAAGAGTCACTCAAAGCGTCTCCCCACCTAACTACATTTGACTGGTGGCTGTACCAGTGCCGAAACAACGATAACAGCTCCGGCCTCAGACTTGTTTCCGTCCTAAGCTTATGCCACAGAATTTTATAGGAAACTAAGTCAAATGCTTTGGAAAGATCCAAGAAGCACGCATACACCGGCGTTTTTCTGTCCGTATAGTATCGGACAGTCTGCTTGAGACACATTATAGCACTCTCAGTTGATAACTCGGATTTAAATCCAAATTGTGCGTCATGGATCTTAACAGCTTTACTCAAATGCATGTCAAGCAGACTATCCAACACCTTGGCTATAATAGTTGCGAGTGATATGGGCCTGTAATTAGATCTAATTAGATTACGAGATAGACTATTAGATAGACGAGATATTCTATCTATTAGATAGACGAGATTAATACTGTGGTGATAGCCTACTGGTTGAAACTTGCCCTCTCAATCGGGAGGTCCGAGGTTAAAACCCACACACGCATTACTGACATTTGTGCGTATTAGAAATTAATTATCACTGCTTTTCGGTTAAGGAAAACGTTGTGAGGAAGACTGCACACCCGAGAATTCTTTAAAAAATTGTGTGTGAAGTCCATCAATTCGCACTTGACCAGCACGGTGGACTATGGCCTAAGACTCTCTTTCTGAGAGAAGACCCGTGCCCAGCAGTAGGACAATATTGGGTTGTACCTCCAAAGCTTATATAATAAATAGTTTTAATAACAACCTACGTTTCATATTTCACGTTTTTACTTTAACTTACCTAAACTTAGAAGCAAAAGTATCCTAAGTTCTTTTGTTTTAACCTAATCATAAAATTCGATTCGGTTTTATGATTTCATGAAACAGGAATTTTATCGCTCTGAGGTCATTCACCGTAATATCCAGCAGAAATCTGCTGTGTCCTAAGATTTTATTAAAGGAGGTAGATATATCTAGACCATCAAAAGTACAATGAACTTCTGTTATTGGTAGAAATATCTAATAGAATTTTTGGATATTATGTAGACGCACAGCAGTGATTCAGCCAAGTTTGGGAGGAATGATCGTCAGGCTGTACTCTTAGTACGACTTTATCATATTTTCTCGAAACAAGCATTGATCTTGTTTTCAATCATGATTGAAAAGTACATTGCAAGTTACAGCCGAAGACGAAAACATAAGCATGCAATGTACATATAAGCGAATACAATAATAATGCTTGTTTTTAGGAACATAATAAAGTTACACTAAGGGTGTAGTAAGACTCTTGTTGTACGCGTAGGTATGAAATAGGTCACACAGGTCAATAGGAGGCATGGAACTGTAAGCATTAAATACAATAATCTGTTTTTTAATATTTTGCATAGCTTTTATCGCGGGCTTTGAGCGAGTCGTCCGAATCAAGAAATTCCGTAACGAAAAAATCATAACACCCCTAACTCCGCCTACCATGTAGCGCGGCCGAGCGTCCGCTTAACGTGTATCTATATGGTATCACTGTACAAAGCTCGCACGGATCAAGACAAGCTGCTCGGAAATCGAACAAATATATAAGCAGCTGTTTGTGAGAAAGTAGTATCAAAGATTAATACCAAAGACAAAAATAATGCATAAATAAATAAATACTTATAATTAATTGCATAAGTTGATAAAAATGCTATGCAATAGCTTTACCGCGGCAGTCCCGCACGTTTTTTTCTATTATTATTAATAATAGTTACACAAAGTAAAAATTGTACAAATAGCTTCCTCATCCTATATAACATAAAAAATTGAAATACTTTCTTCAAGAAAATTTTAATTATTTTCTCATAAAATATTCTCGTAGTTACCGGCTTCAAGAGAAAGTACGGCGGTGCGAAGAGCCTTTAATTTAAATACTTTTCAGTTTTCACACCATATCCGTAAACTTACAACATAGTCTTATATAAATCAGATATGCCCATGAAGCAGTTAATCTTATTTCCTAAAGTTTCGCTTGAAGCGCAGCTGCAATACTTTAATTACAAAAAATGCGAATACATTACCTTTTAAGACAACCCGACACTGAGTGAGGCTTGAGGTAAGGAGGCGGATATATCCAAAGAATATCGATTTTCAAATCTGTTCGAATGAAAACTTGATATCGGCTCACAAATATATTGAAAACTAACAGACGAATATCACAAAATATATAGTTGATTATTTTACTAATTTTGAAATATGTCGGCGAAAGAACGGGTCACTCCCTTCTTCCGTACCGTCCAGAATTGCCAAAAAAATCAACTCGCAAAATGTTGCAAACTTTTAAATTGCATTATTTATGTTTTTTTTTAATTCAGTAGAAAAAACGGTAAATATAATGTTTGGTACACACGATCAATTCGCTAACTCGATATTGTTGTGTGTAGAAAAATCGATTATTCGATTAATCGAACTCAGATCGCCATCCCTAGTTTGAAGCATAAATTATTAGCCTGGCAAGATGTCCGTTCGATCAGAAACGACTTTATTATCACTTACTGGGAATTTTACCTCATTTTTATGCCAGATAAATCTCGGTGTCCGTCTCAGAAAGGTATTTATTGAGCAGCTAGAAATTCTATGTCTATAAAAGTTGCATCTAAATAGTGAAATCTTCAGACAGTACGATTTATGTTTTCTTATGCAAGTACGTTTTTAAAACTAATGTTTTCAATTAAACTATTATAGAGCTTAAATAAATTTAATCGTGTATGATTTACACTTATTAAAAATGTTTGTGCAACCACCATAATCAGTACAAACACACACATAAAGTTTAGGCAATAATATCGAAGTGAAAGAGTGATGCGTGACGTCAGTGATTATCGACAACGTGTTTTTCATAAATACGCGGTGTCGCGCCGACATATCATTTTAAACCGTAGAACATAATTTGATAAAACTATGAGTATGGTTACTAACATGATAGACAATATATGCTATTCCTAAAGTTAACAAATCAAACTTATGTATTACGACTACCTGATTCGTACATACAATAATACAAAAGTAATTAATAACCAATTTGCCTATTAATACTAAAGTAACTATTAACCAAAATATGTTATATCCCTTAATTTAATATGAAGGAATCTTATAAACTCAATTAGATTTAAAGACTAATATAAATAACACAAAGAAATGTAATTCAACAGATGCGAGGACATTTTCTTGTAAGACGCATTATAAATATGGTTTACCGGCCTTACTTATAAATTGCATCATAGGTCATTTTATAGCCGTGCATCATTGTTTAATACGTCATTATTTACTTGCGGATCTCACGATTATCTAGAGAATGAAATACTCATCGTAACTTTAACTAACACAGATATTTACTGAGTGACGTTTTCGCAATGTCGTAGAACGAGTGAATTTCGATCGCGGATATCAGTACCTACCGTCATATATATTTCTTGAGTGCAGTTCATACGTTTCGTTGTTAAGTTTGGGTGCTAACTTAAACATGAAGAGACCATTTAAGGCATCAAAAGTGGTAATGGAAATTACAAAAAGTAAAACCTCTCTTAAATATGAAGCTGTTTACAGATGTCCGTGGACGGCAGTGGCCACTATGCATTAGATGGACTGCACTGCTAATTTACTGTTTCTATATGAAAAAAGAGTGTGTGTGTCAGCTCCGACGCACGACTGAAGTTAACTCGCATTTAATATAGATGGCGCCATACTCCTACACTAAAGATATAAATACTACCCATACTATACATGGTTAATTTAAAAAAATATATCGAATATATAAGTACGTATTAAAATATTAATATTGCACGTATTTACAGAGTATTTACATTACTTAACTTAACGATTTACTATTTTCATTGAGATTTCGGTAAAACATAATCACGAAACCTATGCATACTATCCACACGTACTGATAAAATAGTCCTAAAGTTTTAACTACATGGCGGTATACTCAATAAAAAACGTAACGAGGTCATTCATCAGTAGATTTTACTCCTTACATTTTCTCATACAGGGCCCTTATATATGCAAATCGATTCTTAAGGAGTAAACTCCAATAAACACTAGACTGGACTTGTCATTTACTATAAAAAATAACTAAATAAATAAACCTAAAACACTGATTAACCAAGTGTACGACAGACAGACGGCATCGATCGTTGACCTCGATACTAGCGAACGGAATAAAAGGATTCCTTCATCAATAACGACCTTGCAGACAATCCGGCTGATAAACTATATCCAATTATCTTTTCTGGCCACTTACGTACTGTCTTCACTGCGATCGATAAGCGATTTAATATAGAAGCTACATGTAAAGTTTACTTTGTATTAAATAATTATAATTAATAGTCATTTTTAATATTAAATAATCCATAGACGACTGTGACTACTTTCCATCAGGTAGCCCGTCTGCCTTATCGCCAGGTTCAATTATAAAAAAAAGGAAAATAAAAATATTAAAAGTCTATCTGTTATGCATCTGTCTTTTCTTTTCTGATATTGTAACTTTACGAAGCATTATACAAAGTTATTTATTAATGCAATGGCGTAAATGAGGATTTTATGAAACGTTTATAAATTAATTTATTTTGGTTTGTTCGTGGAAAATAATATCTTTACTTGGATTTTTTTGTAATATGAAAATCGCAAACGAACCTGTACTCAATTAATTACCCGGATTAAGATAAGACTTACCCGAGGTTATCCACAGTTGCATTGTCAACTGTGAGGAAGGACTAAGTTAAAATACCTCGGTTAAGTATGTCTCCCTTTTTTTTGTTTTCGAGGGGGATACTTTTAAAAGGTACCCGACGCCGTGGGAGCGACGCAGGGTTATGTGGGATCTTTACTGCTCTAAAACCCCCCAGTGGCCCTCCTCGGCGCTAAAAAGCTAAAAAGGTACCCGACGCCGTGGGAGCGACGCAGGGTTATGTGGGATTTTTACCGCACTAAAACCCCCCATTGGCCGTCCTCGGCGCTAAAAAGTTGACTCCGGGACCTCCAAAAGAACGCAATCGGAGTCGTCTAAATGCGTTGCCCCGTCGGGCTTCTCCCTAAGTATGTCTCCCATTCCACCCTCTTCACACTAGAATACAGCATTACATAACATTACTGTTATGAAGCGGATTGGTGAGACAGTGGTGGTTCTGAAGTCGAACCACAAAAAGTATTACCACCAGAAAGTTTAATGATATCATCAATTTTTTTTCCATATTATATTCTTCCTGATTTTTCACTAACACAGTAAAACAAGCGTATAACATAAAGTCATTAGGTATAATAAATTTTATCTGCATAACAACTTATGCTGAAGTTAGCATAATACGTGAGATGTTGTATCTTCCCATCTATAATACAATGACCACGCTTATGAAGAATGCTACAATTGCGTTTTGTTAAAAATAGATTATCTGCACAGAACATCTGACATCATTCTCAGCTTTATTAAGGCTAGTCCTCAGGAGAAGCAATGCATCTGTGGCTAACCTCAGAAACGACACTAATTCTTGTGCGATTAGTTACTGTTGTTCGTAGGCAAGAGTGGCCACTTACAATCAGGTGAACTGCACACTTGATTGCTACTTACATGTTATAAAAAAATCTTTGAGGAGGCGTGTGCTCAGCTGGCACAATAATGAAGAAACATGTTTAAAATTCTAGTGAATTATGTAGTACCTACCTATAAACAAATTAAACACATACAAAATACAAAACATGTTGATTTGCAACATTCACTAAATCTCAAAAGATCTCCAAGACACTCACACAGGTACAAATTGCACAGCATTGCATTGCTCTGCAAGACATTGTATTCCTTCTTTGGCGTGACAATGGACCATGAACCGCAAGCGAGGAAAAAACGTCGTTCCCTAAACGAAATTTCCATACCGCTCATATTCAGAATAATAGACGACAGAAAAACAACATTAGGGTACATTCGCGAGCACGTATTCGGTTCATACGCGACAACAAACACAATTTTCTACCACGTTCACGTTACTCTAGAATCAAATAGGCAAATATTGATAAAAGCAAAGCCGATCGACTTGGCAGATGTCGGACGGAACGCACCCTCCATATAATTTAATGTGGAAAGGGGGAATGACAATAGCTATCGATTCTGTGTAGCCCCGGGGAAATCGGCTCTTCATCACCGTTTTACAGTATCATCGGGGAACAATAGTTTATTAATATCAATGCTCATTTTTTCACGGTTCAATCGTACCTAATCGTTTTTTAAATGCAAAACTCTAATGAGGCCCTTCGTCTTACTTCCGAGAGATTATAAGGTAACTGTTATATTTTATTGTAGCTTATTCCCGCTTATAACCCACGTTAATTACATTAACCATTGTAATGAATATCGTTAATGTTAGTGTAGTCCCTAGTGTCCAAATCATAAAAGATCTGTGTACCCAGCGAATTGCGGTCTGTATTTTTTGCGTGAAAGAATAACCAGAGCCCAGCAATTAGACTCTTGAAATTCATTGCTGTAAAACCCTCCTCACAGTTTATTAAAATTACCAATATATTGAACCAATATATTAAAATTTCCTTGAGCTTGCATCATTATCGGCGGATTTTCGAAAAAAAGTTTTAACCCCTATTCCACCCTCTTACGGCTCGGTTTAAAAATAATTTTTAAAGTAATTCCAAATGGAATCGAGTCGCATATTTAAAGCAACATCGATCAACTGAAACAATATTAAAATTGAAAATCATTTTATTTCTATCAATAATAATTCCTTTTATGAACATTAATAAACAAACTAACTTTGTTATTAGATGAATAAAATAACAGATGATGACGTTCAAATTAATGGATGGCAAATAGAAGTTTCCGCACGCCACGTTGTTTCCTATTCCGTCATAATTCCAATTCTATACTGGAACCGAACTGATTCTCAAGGAATTGACGTTGAATAATTAATGGTTTCAGAGTAAGCGCCCCTAATGTTCCCTCTGACTGATTGTTGAGGAATCCGTTCGGTGCCGAAATGAACATCTTGTTATCGCTAATTTAATCAACCGCACCTTGTAAAACCTCGGGCTATTTTGTTTCAGCCTAATGACGGGTCTGATTTCCAATGAATATGATACCAGTTTAATGAGTGTGAGTAATTGTTTCTTGATTCGCCGTAAGCAAAAGCTTCATTGTTGCTCCAATCTCTAATCTGTTTTGTACGAAGTTCATAATCAAAAACAATGCTAAGAAATTTTAATTTCGTTTATTCCCAACTTCCAGTTTCCAAACAATTCTTCATAACGATTCGTGCCTTTAATATTCCCAAAAACTTTATATTGAAACGAAAAATAATCAGAAGGTATTCCTTAATTTTTCATTCAACTCAGTGGGCCACGGAAGTCCCTCGAGTTTACTTTTACTTAACGAAACCTTATTTAAAATAAACAGGGCGGTGTAAACGGTAAACGTGCCTCAAATTCTGAACGCTTCAATAACGCTTTATTATTTTCGCTGGCAATAACAGCTTTCAACATAAAGCGTTTCGTTTCAGACAAAACTATTCGTGAAGGAAAAATTGAATTTAATATATTCTTTACATTGAGATGCTCATCGATTTTTGTTTAGTCGAAGTTCACTAAACTTTCTAATATTGATTTATCAACTATTCTTATAGTTTTATTACAGTTACAATTCCGATATCAAAATATTTTATATTTAAATTTAAGTCTGAAACAAAGGTCTTTTAAAATATCATCAACATAAAATTGTTTGTTTGTCGCATTTAGTTGTGTTGCATCTGTCGGCATCGGACGCAAAGCATAATTGTTTGAGCAAGCTAGTTAAGACTTTTACGAGTTAACATAGTTGCAATCTCTAATCTCACAAGCACTTACTATACGATATAGCATAAATTACTCTGTTGCAGTAATTGCACTATGCAGCTTCTGATTTTATTGCAATGCCAATTACTTAGTCTACGAGTTGCTGATTATATAGCCTGATTCTTATGTAGTTATATTTTATAGAAATGTAATCATTTGGAACGTATCAAATCGTAGTTATTATTTCATTTTAATGTACATATATATTTGTACTTATAAAAACGATTCACAGTATCCAAATGTATATATAACTTTTATTATCAAAACAAATTAACACAACAAATCAGAGACTAGTGTTGATAAAATTATTTGATCTAATTCAATAGTTGTTCTGTAAATATAGGGAATATAGGATTTTCGCCATTACTTTAAAAATTGCTACTTATCAATAATGTTTTGTAAATTATTTGTTCTAAATCATAACAACCGCAAATCCAAAAATATAGAACCTAAAATCATGTACGTACGTCCTACACGTTAAATTCATTGCGTTCACTTTTGTTACTCGTGGAGCAAGATTATAATTACATGTTTTAGTTGTTCTGGCATGCTTATCGTTACGAAACTTAATATCGTCATCATTTCTCCCAATATTGATTACAAAAACAGGTGAACGGTCATGCATTTCAAGTTTTGCTTTTTATCTCTCCAACGAGATATTCCATTTTACTCCCACGTGGATACTGTCTGCATGCCTTCACTGACCACAGCTACACGAACTACTTCAACCGTCCGTTTACTTTCCGTAACCCTATTTCCAGGGACCACACTAAATCAGCCTCCTCTTAACAATGCCCAAACACGAAAATTTAAGCAATAAACGACGCCTACAACGGATCACTGACCAAATAAGACTTTATTGCGATTTCATTGACAAAGCCTTTGATTTTACGACCCATTTTGTCGTAATACAGACATTGTGATATCTGAGTGTTGTTAATTTAAAAGTATCGCTTTTGCGATAAAGTGAACCGTAACATAAATCGTTTAATTGAAAACCGCATATAGTTTTTCCTTAAACTCAAACAGACGTAAGATAAGATCAGTCATGAGTTTTATATTTTCTTATTTTTCAACGTGCACTACCATCAACGAACAAACGAAAGCGATCTTTTTGAAATTTTAGGAAGTAAAATAATGATCAGGTAATTAATTTACTCCACTATTTCTAACTATTCCCAACAGACAAGTGTTAACGTTCATGATTCGTTTCTGAACCCGGTAATTTTATTTCATTATCTTTGTAACTTACTTGCTTTATATACTAAGTCATAACCGTTTCTTTGCCCGATTCGTTCATTTCTACCACATTATTATCATTATGTAGTAATTATCCTACGTATTAATATAGGTAAAACATATGTATTTGTCAAATTTCAGTTAAAGCCAAACGATATTTTTTATAACATTTGTAGGATTAAATTGTCTTTGTAATTCACTTGGTTTATATGCTATTCGTTACTCGTGCGGCAGTAAAGCAAGACCCTAATATGAGGCAGTAGGAATAAATTGTCTCGACTAATTAAATATTGAACAACTTCCTAACTCGATCCGTCACTTCTAACACTTTCAATTATACATTTACATATTAATATAGTTTACTAGCTTTCAATTAGTTTTGCTTTTATTAATTCTTAAGTTTGTTGAGTAGGTACGTTTGATTAGTTTTTAATGTTTTTTTTAGTTATATCATTCAGATTTTATCGCTCGAGTATTATTGTAGGCTATTGTCTGATACTTAATATTGATTGGTATTTAATTTCTATTGGTTAGACTACAGACAGGATATAGAAAGTATAATGTATCGTACGCTAATTATAATAATATCAACAGTTGAAATTGTACTGTTTCTATTACTTTTCTTCTTACAAATTATCTAAAATTTTCAAATTAAATTACTCAACAGAATTTTGTGAGGATCAAAACTCAAGGAATTTTATGAGCTCATCTTTTATATTAAAATCCACTACTCGTCGTATATTACTTGTTGTAAGAAAGCTATAAAACAGAAAATTGATATGGGGATGTAAATTTTATGTCAGTCTATTACAGCCCCATATAACTGACAAGGCCTAACGAGCTCGTGAAAAAGTTAGCCAATTTGTTGTCTTAGCCAAGTTTACGTGTTACGTTTGGGGGTAATATTTCTTCGCGGACGGACGACCACATTTCCTTTTTGATGGAGGTCCGAAATTTATTAAAAGCACTTTTTATTCTCTTTTATACTTCTTTTTACATACTATCATCAAATGTACATACTTGGTGATCATCTTCCCTCGTTGTTACATAATATTATTATTGTTTATTGTTTAATTTATACAAAATTGCCTTAACATTGGTCTTGTTTTAATTAGTACGCATTACACTAATAATGAAACGAACATCGTAGTTCTAAGGAGTATCATGATATCTATGATTGACTTCAGGCAGAATCCTTGTTCCAAATGAACTTGCTTACAGATTTCCATGGCCAGTAGTGACCACTTACCATCAGGCCGACAATCTTAAAAATAAAAATTTTAGTAGAATCATTCAGTTAATCATATTATTTTTTATCAACAACGATCATTTGTAGCATACAAAGAGGCAAATAGAACGCAATCTCTGATGTAATCACTGTAAATAAACGTTTATCGAATATACAAGTATAAAAGAAACAATCTTACAGCAATTGGCGAAGTGTGACATCATTCACAAAGCCAATTGACCAAATTGAATTGATTATCACGTTTAGTGATTCGAGTCTGAAATGAAATAGTGTATATATAAAAAATCATTTACCTAAAGTTTGAAAGCCTACCTCGTCAACGAAGTTGAATATCTTTTTATCCATATAAATAAACTAACTTTCCAACCTTCCTAAATAAACCTTCCTGACTGAATCTAAGGAAAAAACCAAAAACACAAACTATCCTTATCTTACATGGAGTCTACCTACGCAGGTGACGTTACTCTACATTATACAGCTATTTGTATAGCTACACTTGTTTTGATCAAAACTGACCAAAATGGCCGCTGCTTATATTGCATTTGCAGATTTATTGCTAATTTACCGTTTATCACGAGTTATGAAACTGCTTAACTGATAAATGATGACCGTGACTGCTTTGTAGTTGTAATGTCGATTAGTTTCGCCAATTCTGTTTTATTTATCATTACATCTATATTTACTGTGGTTAATTAGTTTGGCCTAGAGTTGTCGACTCCATTAAATGGAACCTTGAAGTAAATAATATCATTAGAATTGTTAACCATGCAAAATGACTAAGATACATATACTAAAATATATTTAAATCCTTTATCGTGCGAGTAATCGCTTCTACTTAGACACGCTTATTCTTTAGTTTAAGCTTTGAACAATCTGAAGAGGTATCAACGTTGAAAATCAGACTATTCGTAGAATTGTTTCAGTTATTCTGTTTTGTTTAAAGTTTTTCCAAATCTAGATACAAATCTGACAAGTTGTATCCCCGCCAACCGCATTGCAGCAACGCGGATTAAGCTCAAACACATTGAACAGATAGAAGAACCTTATCTAGAAATAAAGGAAATTTAACTGGAAATGTGATATAAATAGACTACTTTTAAAAGAGTAAAGGAATAAGTTTAAAAATTGTAAACAAATGGAATTTAGTTTTAAAAAGTTAATTTAATATTTTCAAAACTAATTTCAATATTTTCAAAATCCGAAACCCGTAATGTTATTCCTAATAAAGTTATCAAGATCTAAATGTAAATAAGTCTTCTTCTAAGAATCAGCCGAGGGAAATTAACGATACCTACGAATGAATTTCATGATATAAGGAAGAAGACTGTGATTTGCAATCCATTGCTATCAGAAGCTTCTAAATAAGAGCTTGTTATAAATAAATCAAAAACTTTAATGAACTATTTGGTTTGGTAATTAAAAAAAATAACAGAATGCCAATTTAGATGAATAAATTGGGACTAGTTTAATTCATAGTTTTTTTATATCAACGATACTCTATAATTTGTAATTTTCACTTACGTCATTAAATCCATTCATAAAGATTCAATTAACATCTACCTGCGATTGATTTTGAAATGCCAAATGTGCAAAAACTGCGGTCGTGTACCTAAGGCATTAGCACTGCGATCTGTGGTAAGAACAACTTCCTCATACACGTACCTACTCACTATAACATAGACGATATAACAAATACTCAGTAGAATCTGTAGATACCTATCTACACACTTAACAATCTTAATTTACTGTACCTAGATTATTCAATTGCTACTGATATATAATTCAAAACATTTCTTGCTTATAACAAAGCTAAATTGCTTAAAAACTAATATACGTATACAGGTATGGGTACGATGTTTTAACAATTCTGATAGAAATGCATACATGTGCTCAATTATATGATACTACAATAGTCATAAAAATATTTCTTTACTTTCTATCTTTAACTTTGGATCGTCATTCTTCATCATTGGCATCACCATCATTGATGCGATTCTCCTCTTCCTTATCTTTGTCCTATCTCTTTACTCTTTCAATCTCTCTATGATCTTAACATACTACGACGTTCATATCTCACATTCCTTTATCTCTTATATCCTACATAACTACAAGTACTTTACTATTGCTATTTATGTATGTGATATTTCTATTCAAGTTAGCAGTACATGAGCTCCCATATCCTATATCATTCAACCTCGCAATTGCTATTTATTTCTTGCTATGGCTATTGGAAAATAGTAGTGTCAGCCCAGTATGCGTCTACACTGAGCTGCAGTCGCCATATCAATCAAAGTGGTCACATGGCGCCCAACAACGCGCCGATAGCCACAGTAATTGTCCACTGGAGCCTTTTAATTGGCGCCTTTTTGTTTAATAACATAGCAAGCTCGTAACAAGCTAGCAATGACAGTGAATATTAACGACCTTAGGTACATGTTCTGTGGATTGCGGTAAGCGGATAAGCGCTAAGATGTAGGTAGATGAAATATATTAAGTGTGTTGTAATACAATAGTTCAAAGTACGTAGATATTTTTGGAGCATAAATATGTATTTTCATAGTTCCGAAATAAAGATTGCTTAAAAATACCTTTCGTTCTGGTTGCCTCAAATGTTACCAAATTTGAAAATTATCTATGGACTGTGTTTAACGACTTTAATAAATAGTACTTGTAAAACCTAAGTATTTTTTGTTCCGAAAGACTAATGAAAAAATTTAGACAAATGACACTTAATTGTTATCAATTAATATCAAAGATATTTTACGTATTTTATGATACATGATATTAGGTATTAAAAAAAATTTGAAGCACTTCTACATATCTTTACAATGATAACTACTACTACTCTAGTGTATCGTCCCTGTAGTTTCGGGATCAGAATAGGGCTATGGCATCCCCTGCCTGTCGTAAGAGGTGACTAAAAAGAGCTTCCGTGGATGCAGGCGGCTAGAGTGGGTGCTCGAACCGTTCGATCAGGCGATCCCAGGAAGGACGGTGGTATGTGTGGTCGCATACCATCGTAAAGTCTAGACAAAACGGTGGACCTAGCCGCCCATCTGGGAGGAGCCCAATGGGACAACGTGCTCAGAGGATTCCGGTTGCGGTTGTATCGAGATCCCGGAGTCCTCTTTATAGCTCCGAGGACGGCCACCGGGGATGTTTTTAGTGCGGTAAAAATCATAACATAACCCTGCGTCGCTCCCACGGCGTCGGGTACCTTTTGAAAGTTTCCCCCCTTGAGAACAAAAAAAATCTCTAGTGCATAGTGCACATGCATATGCACAATGAGACTTATTATTTAGCATTGGCGATTTACATAGATGGCAAACCCAACCTTTTCTCACAACAAATTGTCACAAACACTCAAACAGAGGCAGCGGCCCTTTATTCCATTCAAATGACGCTGTCATTCCGGGGCAATACAATTTCTATCGGCATTTCTCTCCAAATGTACTTGTTAAACGAATCAACTCATTTTGAACCTTAAATTGTCAGTGCTAAGATTTTGGTACAGTTTCGCCTTGAATTGGAATGAGGCAATCGATTTCATTCCAAACTACCTGCATTTCTTTGTCTAAATTGTCTAAATGATTCATTCTAATACTAATTCCTTTAAGGTGGTATTCCCCTCATTCTTGGAATGATGAAGTAAGTAATTTACGATGAACCACACCTCAACCATAAATATTTTCCCCTAACTACTATTATATATTTCTGTCTACATCCTGTTAGCAATGCAATATAGCTTTTATGAGTATCTACTTGCTTTGCTACTTTCGTATTATCTACGTGAAACAGTATCCTAACCCTAAAGGCTATTCCAATATTAACATTCTGAAAGATTTTATCTATTCTTATAAATTTTTAGTTCCTCAACAATCGCTTAGCTTACAAAATGTATAGTTAAAATGTTACGATCAGTCTACTTGTTTAAAAGATTCACTGAAAAAAATTAAAAAAAGTAATTCCATATTATCATAATGAATTAGGACATCGTGTCAATTCGCATTTCATCCATAATAAGTTTTATACAAAACATTTAAAATTGTCAGATATTCCAAATTCAATTTTAAACGTATTGTCAGTAGTTACCGGTAACGGAAAAACACCTAAAGTTTTTAACGGCAATGACATAAAAAGCGAACATTTAAATTCTCCGCAAACGTTTTTACGAGCACAACACGTTCACACGACATGTCGAACTGTAGACATGAGATGTAATGATTACTGTAATGGAAGGGCGACATGCGGCCGATGCGACATGTAGAATCAATATCATCGTACATTTTTGAATTAAAAAAAAAATACAATATTATTTTTAACAACAATATCAATTTAATTCAATTTATAAGTACTTTAACGCGCGAAGTCTTAATTTCGTATCATTAATTTTCAAGTCGAGAGATTATCTATAATGCTATTGCTATCCATGATAGACTCTACGTAGGGTGCTTGTCTAGATGTGGATACACATGTTCCAAGGCGGCAGATACCACTTACGATCAGGTGGACTGCTCGTGTGGTGTTTACCACTAAAGATCATTCTATCATATTGATAAATAAGAACTCAATATTAATCGCAAGCCGCTAGCCGCAGCCGAAAACACTTAAAATGCCGAAATAGATAACATCGCGCGTGCACGCCGGTCATAAATACAAGATGGACGACGGCACAATGCGTGAATTTTACACCGCTCCCATTTTACGAGTGCCACTAAAACATTTGGGCCCTACAATAAAATAGTCTGGTTTTTACGACACCTGGACTCAAATGCTCGTTTCCAAAGAGATTTTCGTAACAGGCAGGCAGTAAGAAGATAGTTCGCAGTTTATATCGATTTCAGATCACTTTCTGGAAACACATTACGAGTACCTTTTTCTTCAGGGCAGCCGTTAAATAGGAAACTCCTAAATACATGCGTGACTTCGGAGTTAACATTTTCTTTATGTTGAGGAGCGTATTAGGCTGATGGTAGATTCTCTTGTCTATAATACGTTCTAGTATTGGTATCAATGTCTTGTATTTCTATTATCGTTCAGCCATAGTCCTAAGATAGGTCATTCATATATTATATGAACAACAATTACGTCAATATATTTAGTTTGATATAATTCTCCACAATGAAATGCTTTCTTTGTTCTATCATTATATATTACATTACAAGTTGACCCGGCGAACTTCGTTTCACCTAAAAGTCAAAAATCAAAAATTATCAGTGTTTCTATGCTATGTTATGCATGTGTTATACATAAAAAACCTTCGTCTCGAATCACTTCTATCTATTAAAAACAATTTGAAACCCGTAGCGTAGTTTTAAAGATCTGAGCATACATAGCGACAGACAGCGAGAACCGATTTCGTTTTATACTATGTAGTGATATTACAGCGTCGACGTGTGAAGATGCTGCAAATTAATACTGCATGGAACTATTAAAAGCGATGCGTTTTTAAAGCAATAACACAAATGTTATTGTTGAAGTGAAACTTCTTTATCGGGGTGGGAAAAAAATTTTGTGTAACATTTTTTCGTTACGCGCCATCTTTTTCTTATCCCTACCACGCGTGATATTAGATAGATTATTATAGATAAGATTATTTATTAATTTAACTTTATTTAACCAATTTCTGTAAAGTTGCATATAGTAAATTATTTTTTGAAAACTAACGTCATAAAGAAGTTTCACTTCTTACGAGTGTACGCTAGTACACGCACACATTTTTTTTCTGAACAATATGGATAGTCAAATAAAATCTCAGACATAACATTAAGTTTCAAGTAAAATAAAATAAAATTGAGCACAACCCATAACCCTCAGGACGTACAAAAGACATCGACACCGTCAAACGCAGGTTATAGTATCATAAAATACGGAACGAAGGCTGCAAATTGACCGTCTAGACGTCCGCGAAAAAATCGTATTTCAAATTCACCTCTGTATTTTGAAATACTATTCAGAGACTTTAGATTTCAATAAACCGTACAGTACCAAGGGTTAAGCTCGCACTTTCGGACCGTATTTAATGGTGAAGAAGTTAAAATTTAAGTCTAAAGTAGTAGAGTTAGTTTATGTAGATCAGAACAATGAATTGGTCGTTTAAGATTTATGTATATTGGAGTCATTTAATGTAATGAAAGCAATAAATATACAAATTCATCAATGATGTCGAAAGGTTGATACGGAAATATCAAGGATGGTTGTAATCAAGAACCGCCAAGCCAATAAAAATATAAACGGTATCGTAATTAAATAAAAATGATGTACGTATTTTATTACCAACTTATTTCATTTTTTTAAAAAGTGGTTCATGTCTACAAGTATCAATTAAATAATTTAACTGTCTTTTGCTGAATATTTGACTCTTACTGAGTCATGTATGTCATGATAAAGATCAGTGTAAAGTTAAATACATATGTGTACCAAAAACAATCAACGAAAAGGTTTATTCTGTGTAAGATTTGCATTATTTCGCACAGTTGAAAACTTTACTCAACTGCAGACAAGTAGCAGATAAAATATCAATATCGGTGGCAATAAACACAGCAACACGTTACACTGGTCGTGTTCAATGACAATAGTTTCAGATTGATGTCCAACGGGTACGTAGCGTAGGCAGCGCATTCCGAACTGTGTGGGCCCAACATCTGTGGACATTCCGCGAGATGTCGTATTTATTGGACGACACTTCCTCGAAACGATTGAGACGTTTTTGTTTTCGTTTCGCAATGGATTGGACCCGAAATAGCGTGATATGGTGTTTGTCACGATTCTCGTTTAAATTGAATCAAGACGTGGGCAAAGATTTTAGTTAGGAAGTAGATGAAACTTTGCGAACAATTCCAATGTTTTCATTATCCTTCGTGTATGAAAAAATATTGATGAGCATAAAACGCAGGGCCATACAGGTAAATTCGCAACTGAAATCTGATACTCAAAAACGTCGAAATATAAAGTGATGAACCCTAAAGGCCCATTCAAATAACAGGAATAATAAACTATAAAATGATATAGCGGGCAAACGATCGTCGAGCTTTCTATTGAACGTCTTATAAATAAAGAATTCTCTTTTATTGCGTCCCTCGTCCAAAGCTATAAATGGAGTAAAAGAGAAAAAAACTGCAGAGGCTTTGTTGAGTTTACAATGATCAAGGATAACACAGACGCCGCGATGGCCCGAGATAGGTTCGGTCCCGGGCTACGCAAATATTTTCCCTAATTATCCAAGCCTCAGCGCAAAGTATTTATAAGATATACATAGTTACGTATACTCCATTGTAGTACCTCTTATAAGATTAGGATATAATTAGAGATAAAATTTGTTCAAAGGAAACTACAGTTAATAAATTGTCATGATTATCGTATCCAGGATGGTGAAACATTACTACTGTAACTTTTGAAATTAAATTAATACAGAGTGAAATATAACAAGCAGAAGTCAAAATTAATAAGCAAGGTTCCAATTAGTTCCAATAATCTGCATTCGGTAGAATCAAAATAAAAGTAGTTCTAGTTACGTTATACCACACATCATATCATAGCGGTTGATAGATAAAATTGACACCGTCCGTCAATCCAATCCCAAAATTGTTGTTTTAAGTAAATTTACCTAGCTAGACACAGCCGCAGATCGTATCTAACATCCATACGCAATAGAATCCCTCGAGAAATCAACGGAGTAATGCTCCATAAGTTTTATAACACGACCTTGACTGTTACGTCACTCAAATGTTTAGTCAGACCGAATGCTCAGAATGGTACCACGTAATCGCTTCATTGATGATAGTCACGAATTTCACTACGTCTTTGCCCTTGCTGTAAACTGACTCTTTATGATGTTAAAATTACTTTTTAATAATCTAACATAACTTTATATCACGGCTCTTAACAAGGTAATATTCATAAAACTTATAGTCTATAAGATCGTTAAAGACAACAAATTCCTTCTAGCGATAGTTAGGGTACATTTATTGCAAATATTAAGATATTTTGTACTTAATGGAACATCGATCATGTACCATCTTTAAGTTTAGATTACTTTCAGAATTTATCCTACGTAGTCCCTCTATAAAGTTAATGTAGACTTTAATGTAGATCCAATATATACCACTTCGAATTCCATGTAACTGTACTGCCATCATAACTATGTAATCTACAATTTCGAAAAGTCATCTTAATAAATATATTTTGCCAACTTGCCAATAGAGGTCATATCGTGCAAATCCTGTTCATTGTATTCTTAATGTATCTTTTATCTATTTGTGTTACAATCTTTCTTTTATTTTCAGGTAAGTCGTGACCTTAATATTTTATCATCGGCGACGTAAGTACCTGACCAGGAAATGGTATTAAGAGCCTATAAATGTTGCTTGTGTATGAAAAACAGCATCCGGTTGCGATCTTCTTTTATTTGGTTCGAGCTAAGCTACAATTAAATTACAGTTATCGTTTTGTTCCAAGTTTTAAGAGTGCGGCGGTTTTTTTGTTTAGTATTGTTTGTATATTTTTTATTGTTTGTTTGTATTGTACTATTCACATTTTGCTTTCACCGAAATATGTTCAAGTTCACGTCAAATCTGATTGAGCAGTATTTATAAACAAAAAATCATCGTAAATGGGACGGTAGCTATTTCGATAGCGACTGCATTAAAAATAATGTACTCTTCTAACTAAATACTTATTTAAGTTGTGCTCTACAACTTCTCACCTACACAATTAAATCAATATGTTTTTTGCGAATTTGTTATGACCCAACGAATCAAACATTTACAAACAGGTATGCACGTTGATTTACACCTCACCGATCATTCACGCTGACGCTTACGTCTCAAACCAGACATGTCCGCACGAGCTCACGTCATACCTAATTGCAGTAGATTGTTCTGACATATCGCTTTGACCGGCTCTGGCCCGTGACGCCATTCCATCTGTAACCGTCACCATTATAACTTGACCCCCTCCATCTCACTGATCTATAATCATTCAAAGCGTACACAGGAAGTCAACGGCTTGTTCGGAGCTCTCGATTAATGGTCGGTTGGAGCTGAATTACATAAATAATGGCTGCAGAGTTTCAAGGTCG
Source organism: Spicauda simplicius (assembly GCA_949699795.1). Taxonomy (NCBI): domain Eukaryota; kingdom Metazoa; phylum Arthropoda; class Insecta; order Lepidoptera; family Hesperiidae; genus Spicauda; species Spicauda simplicius. The sequence goes on along the minus strand of OX453061.1, from coordinate 5,791,356 downwards.
ATATGTTTTCGCTTCACTTAAATCAACGCTCGATCTCGTACGTCTAGTTAGTCCGGGGTAGCTAGTTTGTCTTTTATTAATGTTTGGCACGTGATCTGAATAAGAATGAAGAATTGTAGTATTAATCATTTCGTAAAATAACATGATGAATACTATTTCTGTTTATTTCTGCTTATTTAGTCACTGACACTGATGGACTATATATATCCGGAATCTTACTAGAACTCAGTAGCAGAAAACAGCAGCAAATTTCCAAAAAAATTGGATTTGTTTAAATAACTCATTTATTTTACGATTCTTGCAACTTTCGAAGCATTTGAAACATAATATTCACACATAAGTAGGTATAATGTTTATAACTGAAATTACAAATAAATTAAACATCACATTTATAAATGCATTTGTCGGTGTTAAAGGAAACTCTGTCCTATTCTGTTAAAATTCAAATGGAACATGGGAATTTGTAGCCGGATATCATCACTCCAAATGATAGGTGAATGAACTTTGCGCATGCAAATTTCCGTGCAACTGCGATGCTATTTCACGATAGTGTTTTAGAAATGATACACATTATGAATTATTATGGCTGAAATTGCTATTTGTAATTCATAATAACATGTAAAATCAGCAACACAGAATTATAAATGCGATTAGTATTACGAGAAAACATGTTCAGCTGATAATAGGCAGGTTTGAATTTAGTGAAAAAGAGCAATAACATCGTATATAGTTATAAGGGGTTGGAATATAATTAAAATTCAAGGAGAAAAATAACTTATTTCGATTTTTTTAAATAAATCCCTACTCAAAAAGTCCTAAGAAACACAATTGCCTTCAACGGAAAATCATAATACTCTTGAACAATCTCTATATTTATTTGACTGTGTATAATGTGTTTCATTTAGAGAATTATACCTAAATCGGCTCCTTCAACATCCAAGGGAAGAGAGGGACTAGTGGTATTTAAAACTGTCACCACCCCGTACATACACATAATTAATTACATAGATATTATTATGTATTTCAATAATTATAAAAGCTTGATCCTACGTATGTCTACAAATTTCGCATTAGGCCATCGCCATGGGTTATGGCCGGAAATTCTCTTACTCTACGAGACCCGTGTCCAGCAATGGAACATTAATAGTCGACTTAATGTTTTGTTTTTTGTTTTTTTTTTAAATTAGGATAGTTTTGTTTACATTTTAATCATATAAATAATCAATCATTAAGAAGCAAAGTCGCTAGTTATTAATTAGTTTATCACGAAGCATTGTTCCACCATTAGAGGTAATCCAAACAATTAAAAAATATCTCGCATATATTTTGACCAAATCATGGTCTGGAAACCAGCTCGCTTTTCCATCAACTCATTACTGTCCCATGGCATGGCTCTTCTCTCAAAATGAGGGAGTTTAAGGCCCTAGGCAACCACGCTAGTGCGAATTGGTAGTCGCTCGTTTAATCAGAAACATACTACCCGTTATAAATCTTGACTATAGATATCTCGATGTAAGTGACCCACGTACGTGAGGCGACGCCGACGCCGTCTAGACGAGCCACGTGTGATCCTACCCTCGCTGAAATCCTCATAAGCTCTATCCATATTGCCACACGTTCTGTTCGATATCTAAAACACTTTTCACTCTGTTCTCCACCAGATTTTATTTTTAGTCAATTTCCTGACTATGGGTGGACTATATTTTCATTTATAGTTAACTTTTTTGCTTAATGTACCAGTGTGTTATAAAAGTTAGTAATTATAATTAAAAGTATATAAGCTACCTTGAATTTATCTAGACCTTAGTTAAATCAGCTTAGAATTGATCAAATTACATTATTAGCATCTATTTAAACTCCTATTGTAGACGTATGTACAATGATTTTTGGCGGTTTGACCTTTTATGAAAAAATAAAAAACGGAGATCTATTGATAGATCTCCTATTTGATGAAAAAATAAATTTGGGCCAATAATCAGATATTATTATTATATTTTGTAAATCTTACCGACCATAGGCACTTAATATGTTTAATAACAAAAACAAAAAATATTTTAACAAGTATACCACCGGTGTGCAACAAACCTAATACTCAACTAGGAACATCAATTACACTCAAGTCTCAAGTTACACTGGTCGATTATGATATATCGCTACCTGTTTCAATTTGTACCGCGATCAATGACACTTCAGATAAACTTCCAGTGAGTGTACGAAAGCTTTTCATTAAATTGATCGTACGTCTAACTGTAAGTTATTGTCCCTGTGAAACGTAACACAGTCTTGTGTTCATTCTTCACAACAGATTTTTTATAAGAATGAAGTAGTAACATACAATCGGCAACATTTAAATCATGGAATAAAATCGTACGTGGCAATGTCAACCGATGTAGAGAATCATTATATCCCTAGAGATATTTTTTTTATAAGATTGAAATAGCAAAGGAGCTTGCAATGCATTTAATGGTTGTGATTGCCGCGCAAAAACATCTGTACACCTTCAAGCAACAAGGGTTTTAATCTGAAGACAATCACAGAAGCATTGCTATTATTGCTTGAGGACAAGACTAAGGTGGCCAACTCATATCCACTTTGATAACCGGCAACCACATCTTTCGACCGAAAGGCAGCAACTGCTTCGCGCTAATAGGAGTTAAATAAAACCAAAATGTTTCATCTCATTAATATTATAAATGTGGAAGCATGTATGTGTGATGTTGCTAATTGCTAGTTAGTAGGTAATGTAATACAATTAGGTACGTTAAACTATTTACATTTTACGTATATGTCGTAACATATGTCGACCACACATCGGCATGTAGAAATTTTAATTAACCGACTTTAGCGCTAAGCGGTCACGTACTTTGCATGTGCTAAATTATCACCACCAATTCTTTCTTCGCATACTTACATGGTAGTAATTTGTCCTTGCGTGATGCCAAGATAATCTTGTACCCACATGCATGTTTACACGACTTTATGTCGGTGCAATAAAGCCTGTATTCGCATAACAACCTGTTGTTCAATCGCATGAATAAATGAGTGTAGCTTAACGGTATTCTCCAAGTATGGAAGCATGATGCACGATTTGTCGCACCTTTATCTTGTCTTATCTTGAAATGAAAAACTTTCTTCCAAAGTTGCTTGAAGTAACGGTATCTTATACATGTAACGCAACATAATTGAATATTGTCAGCTATCGATCGGTTTTTTCAGTATATTGGACATGCCACACACGAGGTTTTCCAATTAAATTTATAGGAGGTAATGAAAACTCAAAAAAGATTGCAATCCCAATTGAGTAACTTATGTGGATGGCACGGACAAATTTTCACTGCCAATAACATTATGAACAGGATGTAGAATCAGTTCTAAAACACTCCCTTCCTTCTGACGCGTTCGGGTTATCAGCAAGTATTTGTTTATAATATCTAAGTAAGTGAACAAGCATGCAGTCTATCCGATAGTAAGTGGCTTCTGTCATCCTTAGACATCTCCGTATAAGATTGGTTCAGGTTTGTCTCAGATGCATTGCTACCCCTAAGGACTAATCTGGAACGCCTTGGATACGTCTCTCTTACCACACCCCTCAGACTCTAACACAACAGCACTAAAGAGTGCTATTAATATCCTGCAGGTTTACTTTTAAAACTTAAGTTAATATGTCTAATAATAACTTAAGTTTTAAAAGTTACTAAAAATGCTGCAAGATACGTATTTATCCCTAATCATTGCTTACTTTATAAGTGACACCAATCAAGTAGGTAAACATTCTTTCATCAAGAGTTTCGCATAAAAATGCACATAAATCATATGTTATTAATATTTATAATATTGAATAGAAAGAATATAAAAAAATGTGATAGTTTGTGAGGATATATGTTTGTTTGTTACTTTAACGCAAACCATTAGATCTCATTTCGCTGAAAGGCACACATTTTTTACCTGTATTGAGTGAGACATAGGATACTCATATCGTGCTAAACATGACCAATATAGTCGGAGCCGCGGTAAGTTAGTTAGTCGTATACTTAATATTACGGGTATATTCAAAGGTACCATAAATCGAAACCCGTTCGTGTTTATCGCAAATGACTTAAATAAAGATAAGTAATTAACGATGTGCCTAAACATCGAAGCACAATTTACATATAATTCACCTCGTTTAAATCGATATAATTTAGAACGATATATAATTTATGATAACCATTCACAAGTTTAACGGTAAGCAAAAAATGTTCTAAATCTTCACGGGAAACGGCAAATTAGATTTGAATTTATGTGCACTTTGTGAAATTAAGTGGTACCGTTTTAACTTTGCGTTATTAACTTCAATTATATCCTCTATCTTATATGAACTGTTGACATTTACAAAATACAATAGTTAACAAATTAATTGAACTGAACGTTCCTCCATAGTTCGGTTTGCACGATCATTACAGCCACGAATGCGCAAGATATGGAATGGTTTTCCTCCCGGAGCGCTATGACTCTGGATGCAAAAGCTCTTCTTCAAAGCCGATGATGCATTGGCAACTCCTACTATATTACAAACGCCCATGGGTGACTGCTGTCTATCAGATCGCACGTCTGTCTCATCGCTGGCTTTAAGTATGACAAAATTTCATCGAACCCGCAGTCAAATAATACTTACCCTAGCACCTTGTGAAGTTACCACTTTATAGTTGTGACAACTACTTCCTATGGTAATCTCTGATTGCCCCATATAAAATTACCATTCCCTGGTCACGGTTCCTCCTCCTGAGAAACTGACTGACTAAGTTGAAAAGCTTCGGATAAGTAGGTATGTATCCCTTACCACGCCAGGCAAAGACTGATTCGTACATACTAATAGCAAGTTAATAAAAACGTTGTAATTACATATAAGTAATAACATTATCTTCATGCCAATAACGTAATTGCGACGTATTCTCAGCTCAATAAAAAAGCAATGGAGTTATTACAAATGAATGAAAACTAGTTCTGATGCGATTAACTTCTTTGTGGCGTCTTATTTGTGATATTTTTGCTGTAATTCTGTTTATGTTCATGTTCTCACACGCAACAGGTTTCATATGGATGTAAGAAATTAAATCGTAAAGACGAGTCTGGCTAAGTGTGGCGGATTTGCTCGCCGAAAGCTTACGCGTAATTCTAAACCTTTTCAGTTTTGCACATATTTATAACAGAACGTAATCATTAAAAGAACACTTGTGTGCCCGTGCGTTTTATATATAGCCAATTTGCTTTGAATGTATTTGATCGATTAAGTCAAAATGTGGCATTCACCTGAGTCCATTAATCTGTAGAATTTTATTTAACTACAAGATATAAACGCTAAAAATGAAGGACGAACTGCTGTAACTGTAATAGTGTCTTTTCCTATCAAAAGCTGTACTAAATTACCGAAATTATATGTCGTTAGCTTAAAAATGCTTAACGTAATTTATAAAAAATAACAAAAAATGTGTGCGTGTACTAGCGTACACTCGTAAGAAGTAAAACTTCTTTATGACGTTATTTTTCAAAAAATAATTTACTATATGCAACTTTACAGAAATTGGTTAAATAAAGTTAAATTAGATAAAGTTTAATAAAAGGCTTTTATTAAACTTTATCTAATAATCTAATCTATAATAATCTATCTAATATCACGCGTGGTAGGGATAAGAAAAAGATGGCGGTTAACGGAAAAAAAAGATGGCGCGTAACAGAAAAAGATGACGCGTAACGAAAAATAAAAAAGATGGCGCGTAACAGAAAAAGAAGGCGCGTAACGAAAAAATGTTACACAAAATTTTTTTCCAACCCCGATAAAGAAGTTTCACTTCAACCAACCCCGATAAAGAAGTTTCACTTCAAAAAAACATAAATTAACTTCTATACGAACAGAAGCGGCTATCCGTTATCTCGCAATGCAATAAAATATCTAGACACGACTACACAATCATAAGTGCCTCTTTAAATTTATCAATTCTTTCCTGTTCACGATAGGCAAATGGACTAGTCGGAATGGCTTAGTAAGTAGTAATGGAAACGTCTAAACGGGACTGCAACCCGTCTTAGTTTTCTTGCCGCCAACGCAAAACGAGATCTGGGTTCCGATTGGAACGTCACTCGATAATATATCTAACGGGCTATCGATAACATTTGAAGTTCTTATTTTTGTTAGATGCATTTAATCTGCCCATGAGATGCCCTAGGCTTTTTAACTTTTGACCGATAATATCTGGGATTACTAGTCACGAGGCGCCCGACAAAAATACAAGTTGAGCAATTTGTATTTTTTTCATTGCAGTCGTATAATGTAACATCATCCCGAATAAGACAATAAGTATGTCCAGAGAAAAACAACATGTTTATAGAGAATTTGCCAGGAGTTCAACGTTCCTGTAACCAATAACCAGGTACGAAATCGGGGGCATATTTTTCATCAGGAAGGGGAAATGTTTCCGTCATATAAAAAAACCTGTCAAGTTCAAAGTCAAAACAAACCAACGAACAATAATAGAAAAAATGAATAAAAAGAAAATAATATTCAAATGTCTTCCACATTTGAATATTATTTTCTTTGTCTTCCTGAGTTCTATCGTTTTTGCTTTATATTAATCTTTCTTACACATAAGACAAATTTGAATCTCCGTTAAGTAGAAGCGTTTCAAGGTTAAACGACGTTCAAATATCTCTCGATCACCAAATAACCCCCCAGGATCGCGTTTCTTGGAACTTGTCGACGTATCGGATGTTTTTGCACTACTAAGTGCGTCGGATTGAATGTGCACACGCTTAAATATGTGACCAATTCAATTTCATGGCGCAATGGATCCCGGTGGAGTTTTTGACAGTCCTGTCGGAGTTTTTATCGGCACAACGAGTATCGTCTTTGAGGATGTTTGAGACGGTTTCTTAGAACCTATAGATCTGAAATACGACTTGGTTTTATATTTTTTGGAGGCAACGGAAGTAATCGTTTGCAGAGCATGTCATTGCAAGACTTATCAAACTTTTGAGAACAAATAAAGCACCGTTCCTATCGATTCGAGTTCCGAGTCGATTCGCACGGGGTTCCACATTCGATCCCAGGCCTAATATATTTCATTTATTTAATTGTAAAACTTACATTGATAAAAAATATTGTAAAATAATAAGCTTATTAATAATTTTAATTAGTTTCATATCAATATCCATATATTACCGTGGTAATATTTTGCAACACTGTCATGAAATATAGTTTTTAAAGACGATAATTATAATTATGTTTTTTATTCCTCTAAATTCGTTATGTCGTGTTATTCATAACACCGGTAACATAAATTTGATAAATGAAAGAGAACCAAAGTAAACAAATATAGAATTTGGCAAGCGCAAAGACGATATTCACTCTGTGCCTTATTCCAAAATGGCCTCTAGCGGTGAAAACGGGTAGTCATCGGTAGTCACCCTCCCATTAATAAATAAGCTTTCCCTCCTAAACAATTAATTGAAACGATTTGCGAATAATTTACATTAAGCATTCAATAACAGTACTGTGAAAGCAATTACTCGTGAATCAATATGTTCATAAATCTCTCGTACTCAATGGCGCGAATATACTCGCGTCCATAGACAAGGCGTAGACCGCCATTTTGTTTCAAAAGAGTTATGGGAGTAGGAGGTCTCGCTCGCAGAGGGTTATATTCGTGGATAAAATATAATTTTAAATAAAAAAAATATTTTTCGCTTATTTTGTTTGGACGATAGGTTAAGGTTTTGTACGGACGAAGCAACACATCTATAGCAACTCAGGTATGATTCTAGTTTCATCTGGGGCGGGTCACAAATGTCCAGGTTGTAGTGTTCACGTAATATTTAGGACATAGTCCTTACATTATAACTAAGTCGTTCGTAGATTGAACAGAATTTTGTAAATTTATTTGTTTTAAATAAATAAAAAAAGTAGCAATATTTATATTTAACCGACCTCAGGAAACATAATGATCATATCTTAAGTTGATCATAGACGTTCAATGGCGTCAGTTGCAACTCGGCAGAGAAGGAATAGTATTGATAAACCAGGAGGTGAAGGGATCCATATAAAACATTCCAGGTATTCTAAAACAATAAGATGCTCTCAAAATGCCACGGATCCCACATTTATATTGGCAAACGAAAAAGGAACCAGTATGTGACTCAACCCGCGACCACGTCCGGTGCAAGCCGGAATGGCCAGTTCGAAAAACTAAGGTCACTTTTTTAATTATTGACAAAAAGACGGCTAAACCTGATCCCTGCACGGCTGGTTTCCTGTTATCAGTCTCATTTGCAAATGGGGGCATTGGTAGATTCAGATAACACGTTTAATTAGTCTGGTCATGGTAGTAAAAAGTTTATTCAAAGCAATGTTTTGTACACAAGTTATCTAACTCATTTTACATTACTAGCTTATTCCCGTTTCTCCGCCATTTTATGTCATATTTAGCATATCAATCCATTATTGTCCTACTGCTGGCCACGGGTCTTCTCTCAGAATGAGAAAGTTTTAAGCCTCCGCGCTGGCCAACTGCGAATTGGTGGACTTCACACAACTCTGAGAACTCTTTTTAAAGGACTCTCGGGTGTGTTGGTTTTCTCACGATGTTTTCCTTTACAGAAAAGCAGTGATAATTTCCAATACGCACATAAATCAGTGGTGTGTGCCTGGGTTTGAACCTCAGACCTCCCGATTGAGAGGGTAAGTTTCAACCATTAGGCTATCACTGCTCTTCAATATGCAGTCTGCTTGATGGTATATGGTCACAGTCGCTCATGTAAGAATCGTTATCTAGTAAAGTATACACACCCGAGGTGTGTGAAGTCCACCAATTCGCACTTGGCCAGCGCGGTGGACTATGGCCTAAAACTCTCTCATTCCGAGAGAAGACCCGTGCCCAGCAGTGGGACAATAAAGTGGGACTGTTCGTTTCGTTTGCTTCCTCAATCTTACAAAATAATTCGCAAAATGAGTCTTACAAACCAAAACACTGTAAAGTAGATCAATTAGCTAACTCAAAATTAATTTCAAACGTTATCTATTCAACGCCGTTACAGAGTCCTTTGAGCTAATTTATTTCTAGAATCTAGACATTTATTAACCATTGTCTTAGTAGAATCAATAGTGTAGTGTAGGCACGAATTTGCAAAGTTAATAGTTTCTGGGTGAATCGGTATAAATTCTTATTGAGTGACTCAATTACCTACGCTCTTAGAATTACAAGGCTCTTTATTGAGTTCCATGTCTTAAATCTAGGTAAAGGTACAACCTACATATGAAATGTAAACAGAATTATCTTCAAACGCTGTCGGACTTGAGATTAATCCTTTAATCGTAGAAGTCATATATCTTATGTTTGTTATTGTGAAAAATCATTCAACCGATGTAATTATACTAGTATTTACAAATTCTTAAACATTAATACTGAATGGCGAATTTACGAGGTGGTAGAACCAGTGGAGTTCGACCGGGAAAGTACCACTGCCACACCTGTTTCTAGCGTGAAGCATTTCTTGCGTTTCGATAGAAGGGTGTGGTTGCCGGCACACTTTCACATGAGGCGACCATCACAGTCCTCGGGAGTAGCAACGCATCTGTGATTGACTTCAGATGGAATCCATGTTCTGTATGAAGTTAATTATAGATGTCCATGGGCGGACTTACCATCAGGTGGACTGTATGTTCGGTTGCTACTTCAGTCATAAAAAAAATACTGACTGGCGAAGTATTATGAGAAAAAAATTGCTCTTCAAACGTCAGAAACGTCCAATTTAGACGAAAGAACACCTGTATGGCAGTGCGGTCTGTCTGTCGGTCGTTCTGTTACGCAGTTGGCTCCAGGTTCGATCTCCGGCCAAACACATATCTGAATGTTTAATATAGATTGCCGTCCTGAGTATGTCAGTCACAGGAGGAAATCCTAGCGTTAAACTTAGAATCTTGTTATGAAACTGCTTAAAACATATTAATATTTACCGCTATCACAAAGTGCCACTTAATCCTCTGTTCTTGTGTTTCCAGGAAGCAGTTAACGTAATCCATTACACACTCATCCATCACAAACATTAACGTGATGAGATATCACTGAGCTCATCACATCTCATCACTTTAAAGTTAACCGGTTAGACCACGATCATTTATTATGTTTTATACGCGTTACATTTTTATACGATTAAAGCAGCAAACGAACTAACAGTCCAACTGATGATACTCCTCCTAATTTAGAATAGTATTATAATAATAATACTCTTTATTGTACCCAGAAAGTAGCGATAACAAAAAATATACCAAATAAAAACAATACAAAAGGCGGTCTTATCGCTAAACAGCGATTTCTTCCAGACAACCTAAAGGTATGGAGTTAAAGTAAGTGGTAAATAAGAGAATAGGTTAGGTGCAATAAGTAAGTTTTAGTTAAAATATTTACGAAATAGAGCTAAGGAATAATTTAACGATAGCAATGAAGCAATAGGAGAAGGACAGCATACGATAAAAAGACGGAATACAGTAGAAGATTATATTTAAAGAAAAGAAAAAGGTAAGTTAGGGCTGAAGGATTTAACTAGATTTTTGAAGGAGTATAAAGATTGTGCGTTACGTTCGGGAAGGGAGTTCCAAAGACGGACAGCTAGGACAGTAAAGGAGTTCTTGTAAAAAGAAGTGGAATGGGAAGGAGTATAGAGAGCGAGGTTTTCAGTGGAGCGAAGGTATCGATCATGGGAAAGGTGAAGAAACTGGTCTATTTCAAGTAAATAATGTGATTGTCGGCGGGAAACATCGCATATTTACGAAAATTACCGAAAATAATTATTTTACATAGTTTAAAGATCGAAAATGGTTTGTTTAAATTTGCAATATTTAGTGATTTCTAGAGGTGTTAATTTAGTCTATCCTCCATAAATGTGTTGTGTCCCGTGTGGCGGAGCGGTTACCATACCGGTCCGACGCGCAATGGGTCCCGGGTGCGATGCCCGGCCAGACAGGTAGCTGACTGATGAGTTTAGATTCATGTTCTGGGTTTGGGTGTTTGTGTATTCGTCTTGTGTGTGTCCATGGTACCCACGACACAGGAGAAAATCATAGTGTGGGGCTATGAGTGTAGAAAGCGTGTGTTGTCACCTCACGCAATTTTGTTATGAAGGGGCGAGCGCCCGCCGCTATCAGAAGATTCTTGTTCAACCGTCGAAGCGATCGGACCTCCTCAACCTTGAATAAAACGAAGAAAAATAACTCCTGCGTTTTATTTGAAATCTTCAAGAATGGATAATAATGAAGACCCTGACCTACTTGATGTCACGCCCTCTTCGTCATAGGTACATGAATTTTCTCTCCCGAGAGCTTTAATATGAAAGTGGTTCGGCAATATATCTTTTCGACGAATCAACCACATTCTATCATTATTAGATTTCAAATACCTCTTTTATGATTACGTTAGAAATTTTCAACTACATAACTCTTATCCCTAAAAATACATTAACAGCACTATTATAGACACGTATGGTACATACCATACCCTTTATTGCTTGAAGTGTATAAATATTTATGTTATTCATGTTTTAACACTTTATACTCGAAAATGTCGACAGTAACTAATCAAATGTCATTAAATAATAACAGTGACGATAAACAGTTCTTGGCAAAGCCCATCCAAAACATGCACACGATTCTGGCCCTAAGGCTTTGGTGTATTAAGGTTATATTAGTTTACATAAGTCCGAGGGTAATGACGTGCCATAGATTTACTCGTTATTAATACGCTTCCGTGGTACTTAGACGGCGGGAGATGACCACAGGGGACCCCATTACCGAAGGTGTGAAGTGTAGTTCTTTTTTACTTTTACTACATATAAAATTGTAACGGTGGTTTTGTTTATGTGCCTGAAATCTTATAATCTACGGAAAGCTTCCTGTTTACATGGCCTATTTATGTTTTTAAACTTAGTCAAATCTGATGTACCGATTGCCAATGAGTGCGTTATAACAAGCAAACAATAAGTATATCTAAAGCCAATTAAAAACACGCACACGTGTTCTACTATCCCAGTAGGATTTTCTCCTGTGGCGTGGGTACCATGGACACATAAGACGAATACACAAACACCCAGACCTAGGACATGAATCTAAACTCATCATTCAGATACCAGTCTGGCCGGGAATCGAACCCGGGACCCGTTGCGCGTCAGACCGGTATAGTAACCGCTCCGCCACGCGGGTCGTCGAATTACATATACATACGTACGTTGGTCTTATGACTAAGAAGATTATGTACCTCATATTTCAATATCACTACAGTATAGTGGCTTCCAGCTGTCTGTCCCTATGTATACTTAGCTCTTTAAAACTACGCTACGGATTTTAATGCAATTTTTTTAATAGATAGAGTGCTTCACGAGGAAGGTTTTTATGTATAATACATGCATAATATAGCGGAGGAACATTGATAATTTTGACATTTGACTTTAAGGTGGAACGAAGTTCGCCGGATCAACTAGATATAAAATATTTCAAAATCATAAATGCGAAAGTTTGTGAGGATGTATGTGTTTTTGTTACTCTTTCACGCAAAAACTACCGGTCGGATTTCGCTTAAATTAATTATTCATATAGTTCATGTCCTAGAATAACACATTGGATACTCATTACCATCGATGACTTAGCTAAAGTCGGCGGAAACGGGGGATTAAGCTAGTCTTATATCTAAAAGGAACTAAATATTATGTATTAGTTATATTAGTAATTTTTAGGAATATCATTAAAGCCATAATCTCATATATTACTCTTCTATATTGAGGATAAACATAAAAATAAATATACCATATTTCTTTTTTTTTCTCTTTCTTTCTTACGTATTCTTATATTTTATATTAATTTCCTTTTTTTTGTACCGCCTTCAAGTTTCTCTGCACTTCCCTAAGGTTGACTGGCAGAAAATGCTATTAAGCATTAAGTCCGCCTTTTGTCCATTGTTTTCTGTGGTCAATAAAGTTTTAATAAATAAATAAATATCTCCAATAACGTGACGTAAGTAATAACCGCATTTATATTATTTAATGAGATATAGCTATAAGTTGTTAAAGTTATAATTTTATTTAACGTTTTTTAAGAAGCGACTGACACGCAGTTGTAGTTCGATCTGCGCACAGGTGGAGATTTTAGACAAACACATTCATCTTATTTGTTTTTGATCAGGACCGTTTGCTTTAACTATAATATAATATTACGTGCAGTTGAATAATTGCGTCAATGTTGGTCAAAACATATTGCGGATAATCTAGTGCTGTGATACAATCAATCAGACAGATTCTTAAATAAATATAACACACACTAGCATTTATTCCTGTGTCGTGGGTTCCATGGACACTGGGCACACGCTGAGGACACCGGCGGCGGTAAATCGGAGTTCCCGGAGTCCTCTTCGCAGCGTCGAGTTCGGCCACCGGGGGGGTTTTAGTGCGGTAAGAATCCCACATAACCCGCGTCGCTCCCACGACGTCGGGTACTTTTTGAAAGTTTCCCCCTCGAAAACAAAAAAAAAAAGGTACCATGGACACACACAAACACCCAGAGCCAGAACATGAATCTAAACTCATCATTCAGATACCTGTCTGGCCGGGAATCGAACCCGGGACCCATTGCGCGTCAGACCCAAATGGTAACCGCTCCGCCACCCGGGTCGTCAAATACTGTTTCTATATACATTAATACATACATAAACCCGTAAAATGAGATGAATAAGGAATTTTATATCGAATTGTAGGACCGTACGCGATATGTCGTATTTGCATGCAATGTCGGTGTAAGCGTACCCAACAATTACCGGTAATGTATGCTTCGTATAATAATAGAGTAATAATGCAATATTGTTCTCCCGTTGTGATTTGTAGGCAAGGTAAGGTGAAGTATGCACCAGACTGAAATAACATAGATGTGGCTCTGAGCATTAATGAAGAATACCAAATTCGAAGGCTCCACATATAGCATAGCGTCGGACTTTGGTTATATCTGAAGTCAATCATAGATACGTTGCTACTCCCGAGGGCTAGGATGGTCACCTCATATAAAAGTGTGCCGGCAACCACACCCTTCCATCGAAACGCAAGGAATGCTTCACGTTAGAAATAGTTGTGGCTGTGGTACCTTCTCGGTCTAACTACACTGGTTCTACCTTAAAATATTATGTATCTTTCATACACTTCCATCTAATAAAGTTATTTTATGTAAAAATATTTCAGAGCGCGCTTATATTTTCTCGAAGCCAAATGTGTGATACTTCGTCCAAGCAATTTGCGCGGATTAGTTCTCGCAGACAGATATGAATCTTACTATCGTGGCATCTGAAATGCGAATTCTTGAATTTTCTAGAACTATGGACTTCAATTTCGTTTAAGATATCCATACGCTTAAAACAAGGCTATTGAGAGTAAGAATAATAAAGCTAAATTCTTGTCATTATGCAGAATATACTGTTAATAAAAAAATAGATGAATAACGCTTTATCACTACATAGTATAAAACAAAGTCGTTTCCCGCTGTCTGTCCCTATGTATGCTTAGATCTTTAAAACTACGCTACAGATTTTAATGCAGTTTTTTTAATAAATAAAGTGCTTGTAGCGTGCATGTGAAATATGGTGGACAAACATTGATAATGTTAGATTTTTGTCTTTTAGGCGGAACTAAGTTCGCCGCGTCAGCTAGTTATAAATAAATTAAAGTCAAAGCTCATTTTACTGTCAATTGTATCATAACTTAATAAATGCTTACTAAGTCTTTGCTTATTAATTATTGGTCTAGAATTCTAAATTTTACCTTTTCAACTGAAAAAAAGGTGACCAAATGGAGGTGTCATGAATATGCTGCAGTCAGAACTATTAAGTGGAATGATTTTCCTTATTAATGATACACTAAACTAAACACGAAATAAATTATACACCATGTAGAGAGGAGACAGTATGGACAAATTGTACAGTTTTTATACTCAATTACACAATCTTGAACCGCTTTGCAAAGCGACTTAGCGAAGTTAATTCGCGGCGAGCGTTCCGAGAAATTTCTTTCAACGAGATCATATCTTAATTATTCAAAGATTCTTGGCGTGACAGGCGACACACAAAGCCAGTAAGTGATGATGACGGAGATGAAGTCATTAGACCCGGTGAAAGTTAGATAAAGGTCAACGCTGATATCACACGCGCCGCCCGATATCCTCTTATGAAATTAACACCGCTTATCTTAACGATGAGTTTTATGAGTTTATCTACGGGGAAATGCGTGTTTACCTTAATTCTTTAAGCGAGGCCGCGAGCGACTGAACCTTTGGAGTTAAGTTTGTCGGCTGAATATTAACAGTTGCCGTTATGAAGCGTAAATATGTTATCTTACGATTCACTTTTTAGTAGAAAAGAGAAGCTTACTGGAAACAAAAGCAAATCACTTTAAAATGATTCCTATATTTGTATAAAATGGCAAGCAAATATTCAATGTTTTCTTTTGCCTGTGTTTGTCTCTGTAGACATAGTCATAGACATAGACCATAGTCATAGACCATAGGCAAAAGTTTTGTATAAATTTATGGTCTAAAAGAATGAGTTTTATTTAAAATGAAGACAAACTTTTAAATTAAATCAATAAAAGCACATTTGCGGAAATTACTCAAGGTAATTAATAAAATTCAATAGATAAGTAAGTTAATACAAACGTAGAACATGAAAATAGACGAAAGAAACTCAATGAAAGCTTCGAACTGCGTCGTAACCGCAAGACGCCATTTTAAAATCTCATTTCGTTTGATTTTCGAAAGAAGCCTTTTGAATGGAGTTCTCTTTTCAAACGAATGTCCTTATATTGCTATTACCTGGCATATGAGAATTTATAACTATATGTTTGACTTATATAATAAATTACTTAAGGTATGCATGCCTTATACATACACTATTACTATTACACATATATACAATTATACATATTACTATTATAATTATTCAACAATTCGGAATCTGAAATATGAGTAGTAGAAGTCTCGCAGAATGTTTTGAATAAGCGGGACTAATGATTATGACAATCTTTTTCAAGAAAAAGCCAAATTCTTTGTATCTAAAGCAAGTATAAAGTTTTAAATAGTTGGTCTTTAATGATAAAACGGTAAAAAGCTCTGCTCTATATAAATACCTTACCTTACGTAATTTAAGAAAATGTGTCGACTAATAAATACACTTTATATGTGGAATCAATAAACGAGCTTACCGAAAATCTGATGTAATCAGTGAATCTGTTATTCATTTATGACTAACATAAGTTAATACATACAATAGTATAAGCCTCAACTAAACCATAAGTAAAGAAAGAAAGAAATAAATATTTATGTGTAAAAAAATACTACAACATAATGTGGCATAAATAACAGCAAACATTACTTTTACATAAAAAATAGTACAAGTAAAATAGTATAAGCCTAGACTTTATATTCGTCCCTGTAGTTCCGGGATCAGAATATGGCTACGGTATCCCCTGCCTGTCGTAAGAGGCGACCTAAAGGGGCTTCCGGGGTTGCGGGCGGCTAGAGTGGGAGCTCGAACCGTCCAGCCAGGCGATCCCGGGAAGGACGGCGATATGTGTGGTCGCATATCGTCGTAAACACTAGACGGAGCGGTGGGCCCAGCCGCCCATCTGAGGGGAGCCCGATGGGGCAACACGCTCAGAGGATTCCGGCTGCAGTCCTTTAGAGGTCCCGGAGTCCTCTTCATGGCGCCGAGGTCGGGGGGTTTTAGTGCAGTAAAAATCCCACATAACCCTGCGTCGCTCCCACGGCGTCCGTTACTTTTTGAAGGTTTCCCCCTCGAAAAAAAAAGACTTTATATTCAGCAAATGAATAGTTTGTATCTGAGCCATTTTTTTGAGTTAACGTTTCTGGATTCCATATTTATAAGACAAAATGTGAAATTAAACGCCGTCTTGATCTAAGTGATCATATGCCCAATACGGTGGCATGTTTGCAACGCATAGTGGCGCCATTGACACGAATGTGTTTAAAATTAACGGTTATTACCGACTTAGATAAATGCTGTGAGCTCAGCTGTGATTTAAGATGATTCGGGTTAAGGATTAGTGCCTCAATACATTTGATCGAAGGTAATAGCTTAAATAGTAAGCTCTTAGGACTAAGATGGTCGCCTGATATAAAGTTCGACAACCGTTGTTAACCCATTATTGTCCCACTGCTGGGCAATTTTAGGCCATAGTAGACCGCGCTGTCCAAGTGCGAATTGGTGAACTTCACACACCTCCGAGAACTTTTTTTAAAGAACTCTCGGGTGTGTAGGATTCCTCACGATGTTTTCCTTCACCGAAAAGCTGTGATAATTAATTTCTAACACGCACATAAATCAGTGGTGCGTGCCTGGGTTTGAACCTCGGACGTTTGAAGTTTCAACCATTAGGCTATCATATATGCTCCTATCAAAGTTCGAGAACCACGAACGATTATCAGAATTTCGCTTCCTTTGTGTGAAACACAAGATCATAAGTAAAATTACATATTTTCATTGGGAAGATTTGAGTACCGTATCAAACTGCGGTCCTATAAGTCTATCAACCGATGTTGGAATCAATACTCCATCAGGAAGACAATATAAAAATAAAGTGACAATTATTTGTGATTCTATACACAAAGTTATAAGACTTTTTATATTTTTTCCTATCTCATTCACATACAAGTCTAATAAAGCTTGTATTTCAAAATCACAGACATTTATATGTGAAACAAGAGTAAAGGCACATATAAACGAAATCTCGCATTTTACCGAGTTACACGTCTTCTATATTAATTTTATGCAAACAACATTCCACAAACACAAAGTATTTTTAAAATAAAATTTGTAATGTTTGAAACTCCCGCTGCGAAAACCACTAGAGGTCAATAAATAATAGAATACAGTTATATATTGGCTTGTGACATGTTTCTTTCGTTGGACCTACATTTTGTATTGTTATTCGGGTTTCTATCGACTATTATAACTATTTATTTTCTGTAGCTATAAATATAAGGTTAACGTTTCTTACGGTATCTTAAATGCTTAACGACAAATATTACAAAGTCTTTTTATACAACTTGAAAATAAATAGATATTTTCTATATCAAAAATATACTTTCTATATTTTCTATATTAAAAAAAAAATATATATGCTCTAGTTTATTTGTGAAAACTTGTAAATGGCTGTAACTGTGTATTTATAATTTACTGTTATACTATGTAAGTAAGCTGTAAGTTTTCCTAAAAGAATAAAATAAAAATAAAATAAAAATCAAAATTTATCTAAAGTTAGAATATTTTTACAAGTCCAATATTTTTTGTCACAATTCTTGAATATCGTCGTAGTTGACCCGGTGAACTTCGTTCCGCCTAAAAGTCAAAAATCTAAAATTATATGTGTTCCTCCAATATATTATGCATGTATTATACATAAAAACCTTCGTATTGAATCACTCTATCTACTTAAAAAAATGCATTAAAATCCGTAGCGTGGTTTTAAAGATCTAAGCATACATAGGAACAGAGAGCGGTAAGCGACTTTGTTTTATACGTAGGTACTGTAGTTATTTAACCTAAAGCCTCTCAATATGAGTATTAACCTACGTAAAAAAATCGAAACACTATATAAAAATATATAAATACGAGGTAACATGGAGACTTTTATACTGAATTTTTATCGGCACAGGATAATATTTCAAGAAAATACCAAAAAATCTATCCACCTAAAACTCAGATAACGTTCATAAAATCAGATGTTGTATGTTTGTTTGTAACACAATAACGTAAGAACCACTGATCCGTTTTACATCGAATTTTGCATGGATATAGTTTATTTGACTGGTCACTTTATAGGCTACTTTTGATTCCAATTCACTATTTAAAGATGGCGACTATTTTAGTGACGAAGCAATGAAGGTATCACCGCGGTACCCATTTCTAGTGAGAATGAGAAGCATTCTTGCATTTGCGAAGGGTGTCATAGTCTTCGGGAGTAGCAACGCATCTGTTGCTTACTAATGTCCATGGGCGGTGGCCACTTACCACCAGATGGACTGCATGTTCATTTGCTACTTT
Organism: Spicauda simplicius; assembly: GCA_949699795.1. Classification (NCBI taxonomy): domain Eukaryota; kingdom Metazoa; phylum Arthropoda; class Insecta; order Lepidoptera; family Hesperiidae; genus Spicauda; species Spicauda simplicius. The sequence continues at coordinate 5,772,244 of OX453061.1, read as the reverse complement.
AATCTTATAAAAAAACCGTAGCGTATTTCAGCTAGTAAAATTATAAAGTAAGCCAACACTTGAACTTGGTTACATATCGATACAAATGCGTTTAGCGAAATGAGAGAAAAAAGTAACCTGTCCACACACCCACGCAGAGCCGGTTGAAGCTAGGGTTGTCACAGAAATAAATCGAAGTAATGTTTTTATTATTATTTTCCTAATATCGTAATATACAACCATGTAGTACATCTGATCGTGACCACTGTCGCGCATGGGCATTTATAGTTAATCTTAGGTGGGATTCGCATTCTGAGGTAGGCTACATAAGAGGCAGTTTGTTTTGATGCCTCAAAGGAGTAAGACTGCGTTAGATAGGAATTTCTCACTTCACATCAAAAGATAACAACGCTTAACACTGCCGTTATTACATGCACGGTAGAAATAGATGTGAAGGTGCTGCCACCGAACTCGATATTTCTTTCGACAGTCCGCTCTTCCGACTTACTTAATATTAACGCTTATTGATTTTTTATGAGCAGTGCCTTTCTTTCAGTTAAAGAAGGCCAGAACACAGCATGTGTTGAAAGAAATCAAACAATTCCAAAAAAATAGTTTCTTTTTTGTCATTGATTCAAAATATGTAAATATAAAATATGTTGTTGCCCCATATAAAAGAGCGCCACTGATTCACACTTGCCTCAATGCTTATATTTATTCCATTTTAATATTACAAACAATGGTTGACAACCCTACGCCAAGGCCCCTATTTAAAATTGCTTGTTTATTACCTACAGCACTGAGCCCTATCGAAAGCAAGATACATGGGTTTGCTGGCCACATTCTGAATCATATTTTACGTTTTTTATTAACCTCAGTTGTTATAGGCTCCATAATAATATCAGAATGAGATTATTTCTATTAAGTACAGGGTTTTGATTATGAAACTAAATTGTAGTATAAAATGTTATGTTTAGTACAAATTTAGTGGATATTTTGTTTTGTCATTATCGATGTTTATTACCTTGTCTATTATGAAATAAATTTGATTTGTAACATTAATAGTAGTAAAATGGTATATGAATTCGTTAATTATACAATCAGCTAAGTTATTCTTCCTGATAATGATGTGTAAAGTGGTAAAACATTCCACGGGCACAGCAGAAATATGGGGAACAGTATCAAAACTACCTACACACGTTCCAAAGGACACACTCACACAAACATGCGAATCGACGAGGCCGCTAAGTGGTTTTCGCAGTGTTTCAGTTCAGCCACGTAATACTATGGTATTAGCTCGTGTACGCTCCCACCAAAATTTGTATAAATTTAAGCTGTAATAACATATTAAAGATCTACAAAAAACCAATGATCAAAACATTGTATCAATATTAAACTTTTTTCCGTATTTAACACTATAATAATAATCATCATCATATACTGGGATTAACCGACGCCGTGAGATTACCTTCTCATATTATTTGTAAACTGCGTAGATATTACAATTCGATTGATTGACTACAGGACAGTAGATGCTAATATAAAAATTTATAACAGTATTAATAAAAAATAATATAAAGAAAACCCCATTGCTTTAATAAAATGTAGGTAATTATTTTATCAAATAGGCTTAGTTTCCATATTTCTACTGTGCCACGGGGATGGTACTACTAACACATCTATTTCTGAGGCAAAGCAATGCTTGTATTTTGATGAAAAGGTGTAATTTGCGACTTTTGTATAAGACGAGCATTTTAGCGTTTAGAAGAAGCAACGTATCCGAAAATGAATTAAGACAGAACCTTGTTCACATATAAGTTTCTTGTGTCCTTGCGTGGCAATGACATATCCTTTACTATACGTTCCTATTAGTATCAGATAAACCCGTCCTATAATTTAATTAAATTGTAAAACAATACCATTTATCACAAACATGTTTGACCTTCTTAAGTAGCAAATAGAAGGCCGTAAGGTCGCCTGCACAGGTCGTGATGCATTAAGGTATTTAATTGCTTCGCCTCTATCATTTAATAAAGCAATGATACATTCGCGAGGGCAGGATAATAAGTATTAATAGGATTTAACGATAGCAGGTTTATAATATTAAAGAACACGCTTTCTACACTCACAGACCCACGCTAGGATTTTCTCCTGTGTCGTGGGTAGGTACCATGGACACACACAAGATGAATACACAAACATCCAGACCGAGAACATGAATCTAAACTCATCATTCAGATGCCTGTCTGGCCGAGAATCGAACCCGGAACCCATTGCGCGTCAGACTGGTAACCACTCCGCCGCGCGGGTATTTAAACAATACGAATTTGCTATACCCGTTTAGCTTTCGAGATTCTAAAACAATCTTACCGAATACCTCTAGTTAGTCCAAGTAACTTGGGATACGATTGTATATCTAATCCAGAATGGAAAGCGAATGAAACTGGTAATTTAACTGGTCCATGGTTACGCTACGGTCATCAACCATGTCTTGATCTCTTGTCTCAGCTCTAAATAAGGAAGGGTTTAGACCACAGCTGACTACAGTATGGATGTGCGAGATGTGTAATGAACTTTCTACGGTTTTCCCAGGCGCTATTTTTTTATCTGACTGAAGTAGCAAACGAGCATGCAATCCACCTGATCGTAAGTGGTCAATGCCGCCCATGGACATCTGTAAGCAACTTCATATAGAACATGGTCAATTAAGTCAATCACAGATGCGTTGCCACTCCCGAGGACTATGATGGTCGCCTCATATAAAAGTGTGCCGGCAACCACAACCTTTTAGCAAAACGCAAGAAATGTGTCACCTTAGAAATAGGTGTGGCGGTGGTACTTCCCCAGTCGAACTACACTGCTTCACCACCTGATCTCTTGTCTCAGCTCTAAATAAGGAAGGGTTTAGACAACAGCTGACAATATGGATGTGCGAGATGTGGAATGAACTTTCTACGGTATTCCCAGAACGCTATGCCATGACATGACATAGCGCTCCGGGAATTAACTGATTAAAGACTCCTATGGGACCCTTTAATCAGTGCGAATAGAGCTCTTCTCTCTCTCTCTCTCAAAACCGGCTATGTATTGGCAACTCCTCTAGTGTTAAAAATGTCCATAGGCGACGGTGACTTCTTTCTATCAAGTAACTCGTCTTGTTCCGGTCGCGTCGAACAACTGAAGCAAGAAAAGGTTATCTTTGCTATCTTTTATCATCTCATTCTATTATAGGGTTAACGAATAAGTAATTGCAAATTTATCGAAACAGTGATAGGCTAATGGTTGAAACTTGACCTCTCAATCGGGAGGTCCAAGGTTCAAACCCAGGCATGCACCAATGACTTATGTGCATATTAGAAATTAATTATCACTGCTTTTTGGGTGAAGGAAAACATCGTGAGAAAACCTCCACTCCCGAGTATTCTTTAAAAAAAAAGTTCTCGGAGTTGTGTTAAGTCCATCAATTCGCACTTAGCCAGCGCGGTGGACCATGGCCTAAAATTCTCTCATTCCGAGAGAAGAGAATATATCGAAAGAAAAAACTAAAAAATACCCTTCGTTAACGATTTTTCTTCTCTGAACAATGATAGAGAGAAGAGGACCCCTATACCCATGGTTGTACCTTAGAACTTGAATAAAAAGCCAAGTTCCACTGCGCTACCACCTCTTGAATTAATAAAGCAATTTAGTTCGCGTTTCTCTTAAATAGCTGTCCATTAATAGTTTTACTACTTGTACGAGTGGCTAGCCCGCTGAGAGTTCCTTACTAAAATCGCGGGGTGCCTGTTATTAGTGAGAATGGCTAGTTAAAATTAAAGTGTTGTTTAATAGTTATTGTGAGATAGTTTTATCGAGAGGAAATTAGTATTATGTCGCTGAGAAATGACTATAAAGTAACGTTTATTATGTTAAAATTACTTATGATATGACTATATGATAATTTATTGCCCATTTAGCTTTTTATTTAATAGAAACTAGACAATATTAACATTCTTCAACCTTAGCTCAATTAGTTCCATTAGTGACGAGTAAACTGTGTAAATCATACTAATATTATAAAGGCGAAAGATTGTTAGCATGTATGTATGTTACTTCTTCACGGCTAAACGGCTGGAGCGATTTTCATAAAATTTGCAAGGGAGTTAGCTGACACTCTAGATTAACATTTACGATACTTTTTAATATGGAAAAATATCTTACTCCCACGGGTTAATCGATACATTGATACAGCTGTTACAGATTGTTGTTAATATTATTCTGGCCTACGATTTGAAGATAAAAAACCACACTTAATTATCCACATCTTCACATTGTATTAAAACCAGTCATTATATTATTTCAGTCTAGACAACATTATGATTTGTATATAAGTTACATCTAAAGGATACCTAAAAGAAACAGCGACTGAGACTTTTCTGATTTAGACATAGTTTTGACCATTAAAAGGATTTTTTTTTAATAATATATGAGTTTTTATTTTGTTTAGTACAATTTTAATATTGTATTCCATTTGCATAGATTATAAATGATAATACTTAAAGTATAGATACAAAATGGTAACATTATGTATTGATCGAAAGTTCGCCAAGTAACTTGTACAATCGCTCGTGCGAGTGACTCGCCGAGTGTAAACAAGCATTAATGTTCCCGCTGAGAACGTTATTATATCGACGAAAGGCCATTAATAAAGGATATTGAATACAGTACCCTTAGTACGAAACTCAATCGAGCTCGCACGATCGACGCGAGCTCTCGGTTAAAAATCTTGTTTCGCATTTTCGGTAGTAGTACAAGTGTCAAAAATTATCGACCGAGCAGCGATCGAGTGATTTTTTATCGATAATTTTTTGTCTCCTTCACACGTTCACAAAAAAGTGAGACAGAGTATAATTATGATTCTTCCGATACAAGTAAATACGAGTAAGTACTCGATACTTTTGTTTCGGTACCAAGTACTTTTTAGTGTCGAATCAATCTTGCGATATTTACTTAGTATTGAAATAAAAGTATTTGATATCGAATCGAATGAAAGGCCATTCAGATAGAAGTAAATACTTGATACTTTCGTCTCCGTAGGTACCAAATTCTTTTTGCAAAGATGCAAATCTTGTGATACTAACTTCTATCGAAACGAAAATGTTTGGTATCTATTTATTTATTTTTTTGAACACCAACTTAATGTACACTAATTCCAGCTTAAGCAGAAGATAACATTAGAAAAACGACAAGTGTCATTATAATTAAAGGTGTAGTTTGCATGCACAGAAAGCGAGTGTAAACTAATGAGAAAAAAAATACAAAATATTATTATATCAGCTAATTCAAAATAAAATAACAATGTCGTAAAACGTTGGTAAATGAAATCATCGGTATGTAGGAATAATTGAAAATAAATTTATTCAAATTGATTTGTGAAATTAAATAATAAAAATAGTCAAATAAAGAGATATAATCGGTTAATTAAAGTAATAAAATGTGTCAATTAAATATCGATTAAAGTATCGAATCGAATCTTACTACACGAGTGTTACTTTAAATATTTTTTGAACGTACCTTTCAACAAGTTGTCATTTGTTAGTAAATCCTTCTCCAAGAATATTACTGCAAGCTGAGCACATGCTTATGATATGTCATAAGTCACAAGCCATTATGCCGTTTGCGTTGCAGCCGGCTACAGCGCCGGCCATCAATTGGCCAAAAAAACAAATGTATCGTTATGAGTAAGTATAGATACTTTGATATAAGTAGCATCGAAAAATCGATTGAGTACTACTCATATGAATAAGTATGAGTAGTACTCAATCGACATCTTAGGGGTATTGGAACATCCTTATGTCTAATATGCCATTTTAACACTTCCGCTGACTTTGTCAATGACAGCTTACCTACAGTTGACTGCCACCCGAAAAGACGAGTTTTTAGAAAATGGCTACCAATTTTTTTGTTTCAGTTATTGAAGGAATCTTTGAAAACAAATCGATATTTCTGCATAGAATGAACAGTAGTAGTTTCTTTATTAGGCGTTTTACGTCTACATATAAAATTATGATGATGAATAATAATATTTATAGACGCAATTAACATAATACTGTGACGCGACTCCTTCTACAAAATATGCCGTAAAACTGTAGTAATTAATTGGACTATTTATTCTCCTAACGTGTAATAAAATATTCTATGCAATTTTAGCATTTATTGTTTTTATTTAGTAAGAAATAATGTAAAAATAATAAGAAAAAAATATTTTACGGTGCTTCGTCAGTAGTTATCAAATTAATGAATATATGAATATTGTAATAAAAAAGACAACACAAAAACACAACATCGTATTTTATTCATTCGCAATTACAGAAAATTCTTTTAAAAAAATTGTTCAAGTAACACAATAGGTCTAAAACCTCAACACACTCACATTCGTTTTATCATCGAAAAATCACTGGTAATAGAAAAACCTGTCGTTATTCACAAACTAAACAAATATTTTGAACTTATTACAATGTTTTATATAACACTTTACACGTCCGTTACACTAAAACATTATTATTATGATATTTTACACGAAATTGATTTACTGTATTCCCGCCAAACCAAATGTATAGTCACAGAGCTTGTTGTCTAGGGATGTGACCATACTGATATCGGTAAAAAAATATGTATCGGTATTATTATAGTTCTGCCTAATTGTATATCTGAGTGTACGAAAACATTTTGACATTGATTTTATTATTTTTTGTGCCACATTTATATTAAAACTCTGGATAATAAATGAATTTTATTTTTATTTTTATATCAAACACTTGTTAAACTCTAAAAAGCGCTCACAAATTGGCACCTGTTTTCTCACAGCTATGGCACCTTGCATAGATAAAAATTATAAGATCCTCAAATCAATAATATTCATTGCCCGACTGCGTCAGAAGGAGGGTAATGTTTTTTGCATGCGCTTCAGCTTAAACGGCTTGACGAATAATTAGATTTCTTCAGTCTACATTGACATGGGCTGTAGTTAATGAAAATAGCGTTCGAAAATAGGGAAAAAGAAGCGGGAAGGACGACATTTTATCATAACGACGATATACATAATTATATCAAATAAAAGCTAGATCCGTTGTAATACTTTTATGTAACTATTTTGATAATAAGTAACTAGATACATTATTTTATGAACGACTTAATTCCATCAACTGACGTTTAATTTAAGTTTAGATGCGTAAGCCTGAAAGTATCGTAAAAGGTGATACTTATGCTAACAATACTTACAAATATAAAATATTTGTATCACACATAAATTATACATAAATAATCGAATACAAAACAGTAAACAATATTTTTGAAGTTGAAGTATAACTTTTGGCGCTTTAGGGAAAAATGATGGGTGTAAATTTTTAACCACGCGCGCGCACACCGTCACGAAAAACCGACATATTTTTTTTTCTATTGTTAGTGTCGTTTTTTCTACAAACGTAGAATAAGTCGAAAGATATTTTTTTTAAAAAGATTTTTATCTTATTACGTCAAAAAAATATAACTTCTAACGCGTGAACATAAGTACAAACACTCTATCTTTTGTTTGAATACTGTATTTGTTTTGTTGCCTGTCTGCTTGTTTGACATCTTCTATTTAGCAAACTTCTACTTTTTCGGATAAACTCAGTCACTGTTCAAATCAAGGCTGTCCAACCTTGGTCCAAGGGCCACATTGTGGCCCGCCAATACATTTATAGTCTCCAGTTGCGTTAGTGCCTGATTCCAGTCCATCCCGCTAAACGTGTGACCCACAGACCCTCTGAATGCAAAATTCGTGCGTACTTCTATTAACGCTTTATTATATAGCGATAGCCTTGCATTAAATATAGTCTGAAAAGAACATAAATTCATAAATTAAAGTAGATAGAAAAATATATCGAAATCGATTTTATCCTTCATTATATCCATTATAATAACGTATCGATATTTACTTACTACATAATTAATTTATTCTGAACACTCCGGTATCTGATGTTTTCTGCCTCAGAATTATTTTTATTTCCAAAATTAACCGCATCAAAAACTTTTGGAAAGAAACTCTGTAGGTTCCCAGTTCTAAAAAAATAGAAAAATTCTGTGTCATTATTTCATAGAATATAATTAATTTTATGGGATTAATTATATTTTACAATTACAATTATATTTTACTTATAATATTTTATAATAAATAATAGATGTTTTATATAATTCTTTCAAGTCATGTTAAAATTTATGTTTAGTATGAATACCGATAAAATATGAAAACCGTAAAGGCGATTTTATTAGTACGGCACATCCCTAATATTTGTATAGAAATATTGCAATACGAAATTTTTAAATAATAATATACAAAATAATGTAAGATTAATTTTGTAATGAACAAAATCTTGTTTTTCTAGATTTATATTTATTATTTTCACAAATGCATTATCCCATCTTTCACGGACATTTGTTTTTGTATAGATTCAAATAACTAAATTTTATCTTATTCATTAGAAAGTACATACTATTTTGTTGTATAAATTTACAGAAAACACGAATAAGTAGTTATTCTAAAGTTTAAAATAATTATTATGAATAATGAACCACATTTTACTTACTTTTACAATTTATAAACACGCAAAACAAATCACACCATGACACTTCAAACTCCCGCCATATTGCACTGAGTCAAATAAATCTATGCTAAATACGATGTTGACAGCATACGATTTTAAATGTTACAAAATACAAAATATTATATGAATGCATCAAATCTGTTAATACAAATTTGTGTATAATTTATTTGTCTTCATATTTGCCTAAGACAGCTAGTAGAAATAATGTATATTAAATATAAAAAAGCGGGTTTTGTTTCATATAGTAGTCATAGCACACATGTGTGCAATTGTCAGCGGGAAGGTTAATCTATTTGACATTTTTCGAAACGTTTACGTGAAGTTTTTTTTTTAATGCAAGTTATTGTATGACGTTATATAAACATTATGCCATTAAATGAGTATTTAAATTTGAATTAAATCTTATATCCGTTATTATGAATTTGTCTTATTAGTTTAGCGTTTTTGTTGCTGGAAATAACAAATTGTGGTAATGACTTTCATATAAAGCGATAACTTATGTATACTTGCAAATACACCATCGAAAATAAACAAAATTTACAAAAATAATAGTCAATACTAAAATCCATGTTTTGCATTTTTTGTTTGTGTAATAAAACAAAATCTTAGATGTGCCTACATATAATTATTTAAACGTTTAAGATATTGGGATCATCGACTTTGATTTTTTAGAATTAGCAGGACTACATATATAACGTTAAAAACATTTTATACTGCACTTTACATTGTTTCAAAATTGAAGATAACACAAACAAAACAAGTTTACACAAATTTTTAATATGTTATAAAATATAAAAACAAAATTTACTGATAAAAGTGAAAAAAAATCAAGCTTAAATGCGAAGAATCCATGGCCGCATATTATTATTTATCTATGCCAATTGCCATGATGCCATGGCTGTAAAAATAATATAAAAAAAAAATATCTAAATGAAAACAACTTTCGAAGTTATAGATAAATTGGAATTAAATCTTTAATCGTTTATGTTTTTAAAACATTTAATCGTTTAAGTTATTAAATCTGATAATAATATGATGAATTAAGTGAATATTATAAGGTGGCGGATATGTGAAAAGTGAAATACTAAATTGTACACAAGTGTCCATATTTCATAAAAAAATATATTACCCTAATTAAAAAGAACAATAAACTTCTTTTGAACCAACTATATCGCGTAGTACTTAAGTTTAAGGTATTCATACCTATTAACTGTTGATAACTTATTTAACCTTTTACTATAGAAAATTATAAACAATAAAATCGAATGTAAAATTTTTCTTTGGTTTCATGTTTTATGGTTGTATGTGGTTTTTATAGTTAATTCACTAATTGTTTTAATCAGTATCACACTTAATTAGACCTATATGAAGAAATAGTCATGTAGGCGTCGAATAAAAGTTTTATTGTTGTATGTCCATGTGTTATGTTTGGTTTCTATAATTTTCTTTATAATAGACAATTTCTCTCTTGATAAATGCAAAATATTGTTTCATTGATAGTATATTATTGTGAGATGTTTTTAGACTGCCATTTATTTTATATCAAATAAATATGTAAATATATGAACCTGATCAAACTTCTGTCAAATTAAATTTATGATTGATTTATTCACTATTAAAGGTACTGATTAAACTGGTATGAGGAAATAGTCATATAGGCATAAAATAAAAGTCTATTATTGTATGTCAATTTGTTAAGTTTGGTTTATATAATTATTTGTTGTGCTTTTATTTTAAGTGGCAATTTCTCTCTTGGTTAATGCAAAGTATTGTTTGGTTAATAGTATATTATTGTGAAATATTTTCAGAAACTTTTTATCAAAATATTATGTTATTAGATAAATCTGATCAAAGTTGTCAAATTAAAATTTCTTTTAAAATATATTTCTATTACAAAATAACCATCTTTTATTAATGTTCATAAGTATGCCTAAGTCAGACATTAGTAAATATATATATATATGTTAGATTAAAAGAAAAAATAACTTAAAATCCACTAGTTTGTTAGTATATTGGTGGTTGGGAAGGTGCGTAAGGAATAACAATGCAGGATACAATCATATTTTTTATTCTACTACCACTTTACACAGAATAATTATGTCTGAAATATATGTAGGAGAAAGAAACGGTGCAAGAAAACTCCAAATGCACTTTAAAAACACCACATTCATAGTCATCTTGGCCGGCATCACGGCTCATTCTTGCTTTACTTTTAATGGACTTCCAAAAAGGAGGAGGTTCTCAATTCGTCTGTATTTTTTAGATAGCAAGCCAAGGTTTCTAACTTAGCTGATCTGAAATCAGAATAACAATGATTATTAAATACATAAAATGAACAATTTTGATTGTACCTATAAACCTAAAAAGAGGTACCATTAGAAAAAAATCACTAACTACTACTTCTTTGTTAAAACAGTGTTACAGGATCACTAAAGTGCTATGTCCTTTTGAATCTTCATTACACACCATCATTTAGTACATCCCATAATTCCAAATAAATCTGCAACTCAATATTGTAGAATGTAAAAAAAAAACTTGTTGCTTTACATATTTGAAATGAATTATATTCTATGTCCACATAATGTCATTTAACATTATACGGGTAAGTAAACAATAAATAAGTCATATGGTTGCTGTATGTAGTCTGGTAGTCACCCTGTCATGAATATGACTGAATACTTATTGTGAAGCCTAGAAGGCAAACAGATTCACCATTCTGATTGAATGTTTTCATAAATGTATTTATTGGGTGCTATTTAAGCAAATGAAATTTTTAATAGTTGGCTCCACCATATTTAGGTTTGACTGATAATATTTGGCTTCAATGATCAGAAATCTGACAAGATAATAACTTATAAGTTACTTACTATGTGCATTTCTTATAAATATTTTCACTTACTATGTATATGCACATTCAGTGAGGGAAATTCCTACAATAATAATGTGTCCATAGGCTTCACTATTTTGAAATAAGAGGTGAAATGAAATAGCATCCGATAACACTAGGAAACCTAAATATATCATAGAAACTAAAAAAAAAACAGATATGTAACTTTGGTGTCACAAATGTGAGCACTAATTATTAAATGCGGAACTTTGTTTGATTTGTTGTCTATATTCTAGCAACCATGAGAATTTAATTTTTAAAATATGTACAGGCTTAGAGATATCTATGGCCGGCTTAGCTTCACTAATACTTTAACTTAGCTTTACCAGGTGATCGAACTAGTTTAGTTGAAACTGGTGAAATTCCACTGCCCAACTTATTCTTAGTGTAAAGCAATTCTTGTGTTTCAATAGAAGGGTGTGGGTGCAGGCTCACTTTTATATGAGGCGACCATCATAGTTTTCGGGAGTAGCAACGCATCTATGATAGATTTCAGATAGAAAACTTTTTTATAAGAAGTTTCATACGGATTTCTATGGGCGGCAGTGACCACTTACCATACAATACAAGTTCGTTTGTCACTTCAATCTATTTAAAAAAATAACACGCTGGTAATCCCCATTGGCATAAAAAGTAAACCGCAAAGAACTCGTAAATAGAATTGTATATATTGTACAATAAGTAACTATTAATAAACATCAACAGAAATCATACATAATCTTACCTTAGTCTCCACTAACGCACAAGCACAAAAATCACAAACTTATATTATTCTTATAATGTATATTTGTAAAATAAATATTATTCTCTCATGATAGTTGGCACAAATAATAATTAAAGGTCCATTTGGGGCTAGTACAATTGAATAAACTTTTTCTTCGAGATGCGGTTTATTTGCGATATTTTTTGTATTTCCTTTAAATAACGTTACTCCCAATCCCGACGGTCAACTTCTACAGCCTCTTCAATGACTCTCAGTGCGAAATAATACCTAGCAATAAACATTTTTCTCTCAAATTTCCTACGAATTTCGACAACTCGGTAACAAATTTTTGGTGAGTTACGACTCGATCAAAAATCTTGTAAATGACGTCATTTGCACGTCATTTGCATGTTTTCGAATGTCAAATATGACAGTCATACTGCGAAATCGCGTTTTATCGACTGTTTCTGTACGATTCGCATCGTTTGACCGAGCCGGAGCTCGATCAAAAATCTTGTATTGTAAATATTTAGTTCCGAAACAAGCGGCTAGGGGCGCTGCTTGCCATCAAATATGGGCCGATACAAGAAAAATTCTTGTTTCGCAAAAACAAGATTCTTTCGTACTAAGGGTACTGGATACACTCAGCCAGACACGACTTCTCTATAAAACTACTTATCTATAAAGATCCGCACCGATTTCGTACGGCAAATGCAGAAGTTTCTACGTATTAAATCGAAGAACATACGAGTAGGTTTATATGAACCAATTTAAATTGTTAAATATTTCGTAATTGTTTCAGTACAATACCAGTTTTTCGCTTGTAAACAGCTTTTGAAAACTATTTGATCAAGTGCTTAAGCCTTATTTCTTCCATAAAATACTATCAGTTGTGTGTTTGTTTCAAGGAACTACTGAATAATACGTTCTCATTTGTGGCCTTATATTATAGAAAGATATATTACTAGGCTAGATATGAAATATATTTATAAATAATACTTAATGGAGACAAAATAAAATCGTTGTCGTCTATCTTATGATAAATATAACCTATAATATCGGCTAATTGGTGGCGATTAGGCTCCCGTTACTGATCTTATAACAATCTTATCTTTGTCATCATTAAGTTGTTTGCATGGAACTTTGATCTCTACGGTTTTAATACAAGCTCCTAGTCAATGTTATTATGAAGCTGTCTATTTTAACAAGGATCACGCAAATTTTGACAGATCTTGGTGAAAATACCTGTGATAATAAGCTTAGTCCAAACAGGACTTAGAAACTCCAGTAAAATAAAAATAATAAATTAGGAAAATCAAGTAGAAAAACGTAATACCGAAGGAAATACGTATAAAATACTGCATTAAGAAAACTAAAACATTTCTTACTTTATTTTGTATAACGAAAAAAGTTAAGTATGATTGTTAGCAGATAAATAGTTGTGCTCATCTTTGGGTTTGATGTTAGCCACTACGCGGCAAAGCAGTGCACTTAATATAGTACGTAACAAGTGGTGTGTTTACAACGCCATCTACATGCTTCAGATGAATCAATTAGGTATAAATCTGCGTGACCGGGCGTGGGCTTGATCTCAACGACATTCTTACGTCGCAGACTATTAATTTACAAATATGCGGCGCCAACATTATTGGCGCGTGTCTTTTAAAGAATGATACAATGTACCTACATGTTACGCACGTTGTAATGGAAATTCCCCATTAGATCGTAATTTTATAGCAACATCTACGATCCTCGTAGATAATGAAGGAAGCAGTTATTCTATCAGTAGTAAAATAGGAAGGTGTCTGTTTCCACGGGACAGAAATAGAAGTTAATGGAATAGTAATAAATTTAAGAAAAATAGTATTTTAATATAAATCATTGCATTTATCCTCAAACATAAATCAGCAGATAGTATTTAAATAATTATATATAAAATATGAAGGCATTAAAATAATGATGTAAGAAAATACACACCCATTTATTTTATTGTTGAACATTTCACGTCATACGAGGAGTGGTCCAAAAGTTCGCGGAATGGAGGGGATGGAGTGGGGATAGGGTAGCTCGCTTAGTGTCATACTAATTAGGCACTCATAATTAGTATATATTTAACATTTCAACCCTACAGCGCCATTCGTTTACGAGTACTCGCCTGCTAAACAAGTCAATCCGGAAGCAAACTGCAACTATGGAGAAAATTGAACATCGCGCTGTAATAAAATTCCTTACCAAGCAAGGAAAAAACGTTCAAACCATTTTAAATGAAATGGACGCCGTTTATGGAGATCAGTGCCCTGGTAAAACAATGGTTTATAAGTGGCATGGACTTTTTAAACATGGTCGAGATTCAATTGAAGACGACTCTCGCTCTGGGCGGCCAGTTGAGGCCACCACATCAGATATCGTCGAAAAAGTTGAAAAATTTGTACTCGAAGACACACGTTTGAAGAAAAAACAATTATCTGCATTAGTTGGAGTATCAGATACAACCATTTTGCGGATCCTGCACGACCACCTGGGCATGTCAAAAGTCAGCGCAAGATGGGTGCCGAGAATGCTCACGCCGCTTCAAAAACAGCAGCGCGTCGACGCGTCTAAGCACTTTTTGGAGGTGTGTGGAGACGAACCTGTGCAGATTTTGGAGCGGATTGTTACTGGAGATGGAACATGGGTTCATCACTTTGAACCTGAATCAAAACAGGAGTCCATGCAATGGCACAAAAAGGGTACACCACCTCCCAAGAAATTCAAAGTGTCAGAATCGGCTGGAAAGTTGATGGCCACTGTTTTTTGGGATTGTGAGGGAATATTACTGATTGATTATAAAGAAAAGGGTACCACTATAACCGGAGAATACTACGCAACGATATTGGAAAAGTTAAAGGAGGCAATTAAAGAAAAACGTCGAGGAAAATTGGCCAAGGGTGTGTTGCTTTTGCAAGACAACGCGCCGGTTCACAAGAGCCGAGTTGCCATGGCTGCTCTGCACACGCATGGATTCGAACCACTTGTTCACCCACCCTATAGTCCAGACCTGGCCCCTAGTGATTTTTATTTGTTTCCGAATTTAAAAAAAGAGTTAAGGGGAAGGAAATTTTCCGACGATAACGAAGTGAAGGAGGCAATTTCGGCGCATTTTGAGGCCAAAGACAAAAAATATTTTTTCGATGGTTTAGAAAAAATAATTCATAGATTGAATAAATGTATTAGACTTAAGGGTGATTATATTGAAAAGGAAAAATAAATTTATTGTTATATTTTATTAACAACCCTTTCATTCCGCGAACTTTTGGACCTCCCCTCGTAAGTTGCGTTGTGGTCTTGTTTATGAAAAAATATTGTAACTGACGTTTTGTATTTTTTAATGATGTTTTATAGCCTTAGCTTCTTGCCTATCCGCCCAACATTGTTATCTGTCATTTGTTATTGACAATTTGAAAATGTATTTATTTCGTTTATGCCTCTTTGGGCATAGAAATAATAAATACCATTGACTAACTTAACCGAATGTGGATAATTTAACTGATATTACCCATAACGTATTGATATGTACTCGTAACAATGTCAGAAATGTTTTCCATAAAAGGCACCTTATAGAACGCTTGTTATACCAAGCGGTCTTATCGTTTTCTATTAGTTTTTAAGGTTAAGCAGTACCGATCAAATGTCAATAGATTGTCTCAGTGAAAGTAAAGGCAGTATTAACGAGGGAAAATCAGAGATGATTGATCTGCGCAATCAAGTAAGAGATACGGTTATCACGATATGCGTGTCATGGTAGGCAATTCAATGGTCACTGCACTTACTTATCTGGGCACTTATTCGAGTTGTTTGCTTCTTATTTGAGAATTTGTTTGCGTTAACGACGGAATAGGTTTCTACTTTGAAATTTTGGCTAATCTTGCTGTATAAATCTTGTAGATAGTATTTATTTAATGTGACTAAGTCCACAATATTAAATTTAACCTGTGATGCCTCAAATAAAAAATCAGCAGCGCTGTTGTTACAATCGTAAGTGACAAACAGGTGTGGCGAACAGTGACAAACAGTTCGTAGTAAAACAACGAAGGTAATTAGGTACACCTAAAGTATTCATGAGAGTTTTAGAACTTTTAAGTAATTTAATGTAAATGTGATTCACAGACATCTTATGTAAAACCTTATAGGATATTTGGTTTCCAAACGGAAGTAATGTCTGCAATCAAGGTTACCTATAAGCGTGCATAGTAAATCTTCATATCTTTAAATCCATAGTATCCATTAACGTGCAAGCTTTGATGGAAGTTTTAATACACATCGATACTATTGATCGATCACTCTTAATCGTCAACTCGATAATAGAAAAAGATTGCGTGGGTTTGAGCTTATGACTAGATTAGAATTATATCTCAATTATCATAGGGATTATCTTTACTCTTATATTTATACGAATAAATAAAACAGATATTCGTGATTTTAGACTAGTATATGACTTTAGACTAGTATTATCGCAGAATTGATACATTATAATACTTAACGGGTACTCACGATATGTGGTTTATGAATTCTTATAGAATTCTTTTTGCCGATATTTCGACCCAGTTGCATGGATCGTGGTCACGGCCAAACAAATATTCGTGATTGTAACTTTAATTATTTTAATACATGAAAAAGACACTTTCGATGAGTTTGTATACCCAATCGATTTTAATATTATAGAATAAAACTGTTATATAAAAATGAACCATAGATGAAGTATATATTATATAATTTAAATCTTTAAATATGAAATTTCATAGCTATTTTCAACGATATACTTACTAAGTCCATGATAAAGTATGAGTACCTTTATTTTGAAATCCATGTCCTTGACCTTTTCAAAATTTCATTTGACATCTAAAATAACATCATTATATGCATTGTCTTTTTGCGTGTTCAATAATATGCTTTTCACATTAATTAATTGAACATCTAATTCACGAGTAGACAGCATATAACACGATAGCGGGTTTATTGTTATTATGGGTCCTTAGATTTAAACGTTCCCGAGTATTAAATCGTGATTCTTGTAGAGCGCCACCCAAGCGAGTGTATTATTGACTTCATTTGATATATTATTTTGAATGCTTCAACACTGATATTAATTAGGTATAAATAGTAGAGTTCATCTACTTGGATATGACCACTATGTGAATGTGAGAACATCATCGCTATGCGTGGCATAGAGATAACAACCGTGGTGCACACTGCCATGCTTTAATACTAAATATAGAAATTCTTGTGAGAAGTGATATGAAAACTGGTAGTAGAAATCTGTTTAAACAGATGTCTCGACGTTGGTTACGATTTGCAAGAATCGGGGGTGGTTCTTGGTTTCTTGCTAAACGTCTTTTGCCTTTCGTGGATGTCGTGGGAGGAGACTAACGGACAAAATTCAGATACAGTTAGAATACCCACATTTACCAACGATTTATACCAAGGTATGAGTGGCATGGGTGCAATCTACGCTAACTTATTACTCTGAGTTTCAATACCAACAGCTGACCATGGATCAGTGCCTTAGATTTTATTACCAGGCATTAGAAGTCGTATTACCGATTATTTAGCGCTTCTGGTACGCAGATAATAAAAACGATTTATTAATCTTTCAACATATCGCGTTATTCTATTTGCGGTGTCCATTTATATTCATGTGGACAAATATGTAATGAATAAATAAATAATAAATTGTATTGGAAGAAATGCGATGTTTCCTGGTTTAGTGCAAATTGAGATATTCACAGGCCGTTCAGTCACGTTAAAATATGAACTGAGCCGGTGAGGTTACTAAATTTCAAATGTATTGCTCGGAGCAACGTATTTACTTGTATTTTGCGACAGTCAGACATTATTAAATACTAAAGCTGGCTAAGTTTCCAGTTAGTTTATATTCGATATTATAATTGCATTTAACACAATAAATTTTCCAAGTATTCTATTATCTATATATTTTGTTTTATTACTTGTTATGCCTGTCGTTGTTGATAATAATTGAGATAAAATTATATATCTACGCGCATAAACATTGGCTGCGTTAAATGTGCTTTATATCTTGGCCTCCTAACGTCTTAATACAAATGGATACATACCAAGCTATGATTTGTCTTGCTTCTTAGTATGAGTTATAAAATTGTGTATGTACCTATTGACCTGTCCAGATGTCACACCCGAAACTTTTCTGTCAGACGACAATAACAAATTGATCGTTGATTGGATCAACGTCAACTTACATTAAAATATAAAAACATTAGAAACACCACCTCAAATCTTTCGTATAACGACCCCAACAAAAAGCTCTGCAAAACTTTCTCGACGTTTCGTATGCGTGCCTCATACAAACCGACTGTTTCCGCCATTTTAAATTTGCTAATCGCGACAGAGCACTGAAACCGGTGCGAAATGTTTTATGCAATATACTGCGGATTAATTCCGCTAACCTACGCACTACGAACATGGAAACATGATATTATGTACCGTGAATATTAACTCACGCAAAGTTTAAGTGAAACTACACATTTACGAAATAACCTGCAATGTATTTTTATAACATTGAAGCAAATGGGCATGCACATGATGATAAGTTGTCACTGCCGTCAACATTGTAAAAACTTAAGGTATCCAAGACTAAGATGGTCGTTTCATTCGAAGGGCTGGCCACATCCTCCGACCGAAACGAGAGATTTGCCTCACGCTAGAAAATATTATGACGTTGTTGTGAGTTGGAACGTTTTGGATAAGTACGTTATAACCCACAAAATAAAACACAGCAGCGATTATCACTGCCGTCATTAGGCAGACAGCGATTTGGAAGTGGTCCTGTGGAAACGAATCAAAGAGTCCACCTTTACGTTTTATAATAATTATATCGTTTGGATATTCAGATAACAGCAATTAATTCGAAATTTCAAATTGCAGCTTCTATTAACTGTAGGCACAGACAAATAAAAAATGATATTATTTTCTAACATCCGTTCTTTTAATGTTTTAAATGTATCGCCATTCTTCTATTGAACAAGAAACATGTGTCGAGCGAAAGTAGGCTGGTCCCCGCCACTTGCTCTATTGTCCTGTCGGCAATTAGCCGGACGGAACTGATAAAAGACGTTGGATATAGGTATGTACATAGTGAGTGTTACTAAAAAAAATTTGTAAACCAGGATCATATAGATAAAGTATTGAGGTAGTCAGCATGGATAGAACTAGTGGAGTCGAAATTTAAGAAATGTGACGAAATAAAATAACAAAAATACAAACTATCCAAGTTATTCTAAGATACTTGTAGGACATGAGCTGCATAAAACAGAACGGCTGGCAGTTTTACCGGTACGACTTTTTGTGGGGACATAAGTTCCTCAAAAATGAATGTATTCAGAATTTAGTAGATTAATAATACAATTATGACACCATAATTTTGAAAAAAAATATGATAAAACATGAATTAAATCAGCTCGTTCTTCAATTGAAGACATAATTTAAAAAATGCAAAAACTAACCGGCAAACAAAATATGTTACAACAACAATGACTAAATCTGGTACGAAATTTAATAAAGATAGGCTGAAAGGCTTGAAGCCAAGGCCGTAAAAACAATTGAAAAAAACTTTTTGTGGTTCTCTCTGAAGATGCTACCATCACTAGGTACTCTTTCTAACTTATAACGATAGTGTCAAAGCCAAGGCCGTAAAACCAATTAAAAAAAAAAAAAAAAAAAAAAAACGATAGTGTCAAAAGCAGTTGTAATCTATTTCAAAGAACGTGGTAAGAAAGAGACTGACCTTCTGTAGAACTCCAGTAATTATGTTTGCTATTTCTATATTACAAAAATCTGATCATAGCAGACGTCGGATAGGATTTTAGAGGCTAGTACATCAAAGCCAGCTTATACGGGCTTTGGTTCTAAGAATGGGTGAATGTTTGCCACTTTCCGGTCAGACCACGATTTTACGATTAACCGGTGAGTATTGTAACTCAAGAATGTGTTTCTTATCGGTGGCTTTCACACGGTGCGATAGGAAAGCCTGAGTTGCTAAGATTAAACAAAAGATCAATGCCAGGTAATATTGCTGTTTCTAGGGACAGTGAAGATGTTTTCTAATAGTCAAAGTGCAAGTTAAAGGGTTCACTAAAATACGGTGGAAACGTTCCAAACGAGTACCTATGCAGTCCCCTGATAATAAGTGGCCATTGTCACACATGGACGTATGTGATGAACCCTTGACAAGATTAGCATTTACCTATAAATTACTAGCTGACCCGGCGAAAGTCCTTCCGCTTAAAAGTAAAAATCTAAAATTATCAGTGTTCCACTCTCCTCCTCTTCCACTATATTTATTATACATGTGTTATACATAAAAATCTTCCTCTTGAATCAGTTTATCTATTTAAAAAAAACGGCATTAAAATCCGTAGCGTAGTTTTAAAGTTCTAAGCATACACAGGGACAGACAGCGCGAAGCGACTTTGTTTTATACTATGTAGTGATACTATAGAAACATTGCCATTTCTGTGACTTAATAAAATAATAACAAAATTGAAACGTCGACATATGTGAAGATGGTCAGTTCAAATCAGACCACTTACGAGAAGTAACATTTTACTCTAATATTATGTACTTGTATGGTGAAACGAACCAGAACGAAGGTCGTTGACATGACACCTAATACCATCAAAAAACTTTTAAATAAGTAAGTACCTTACCATGTTTTTTTAAACAAGAGACTAATAACATCTCGTTACCATTGTACGGTTTATCTTCAAAACCGAATAGCTTTAAAAGCTCTGATAAAACGCATATCTGTTTAAAAAGTACCACACTTATTAACACGGCGACGCATTCTTAGATTGAAATTACAGCAGAATACTTAAAATCATTATGATAATGAATACATTGTAGCATGTTTAATTACAGTAATTAACGTACATTAAACGTATTCAACAAAGGCGCCACTCAATCAACATGAAACACTCGATTAAAACATTTTTAGTACTTGATTCATTGTGGTTCATTAATACGACTAAATAAATCATACGGGCGATTGGAGTGACATGTAACATTCTATTTAGCGAATGCTTTCACTTTTAGGGCACTATTATATAAATCTTTTATGCGCCGTTCCGTAAGAGATCGAGTTTCGATAATTACGTTTGAGATCCATGCAGCGAAGACAAAGTAGTTCAGAAGCCTTAGTAAGAGTTATTTATGTACTCTAGAACAATTATTGGTTATGTTTTCGCTCATACCTCAAAACAATACAATACAATACAAAACATCTTTATTGCACACCAAAATAACAAAAGTAAAAACCACATGAACGTATTAAGTAGGTGCAATAGGTGGCCTTATCACTAAAATAGCGATAGAAGAAACAAATTTCAATTGCAAGAAATGGGTAGGGGGTAAAACAATCAATGTTTATCTTTTCGCTCATACGTTGCAATGTACATTGCAAGCATAAGTTGTAAAAAAAATAAAAATGTGCGGCACTCGCGGACTGCCGCGGTAAAGCTACTGCATTTTGCATACACGTCAAGCGAACGCTCGACCGCGCTACATAATAGGCGGAGTGGGGGTGTTAGGTTTTTTCGTTATGGAATTTCTTGATTCGGTCGCCGCGCTCAAAGCCCGCGATAAAAGCAATATAATAATTCAATAGGTTAATTAACAAAACCGGCACGCGACTAGCGCACGAAGGGTTCACAAACGAAATCCCGTTTGTTGTATGGGAGATCATCTTAAATATTTGTTTTATTCTGCTTATGATATTTGTTGTTATAGCGGCAACAGAAATACATAATCTGTGTAAATTTCAACTGGCTATCACGGTTCATAAGATACAGCTTAGTGATAGACAGACGGACGGAGTCTTAGTAATAGGGTCCTTAGTGGTACGGAACCCAAAATAATCTCTATGGCTGTACGTACACAAAAGGCCAGGCGTAGAGTTTTGTTTTTAATTTTTATCAATTTATCTATTTTTTGTTTATCTACATTTGTGCCTACATAGTTGCTGAAAATATATACCCATATTATCTGCACCTATGTAGGTACGTAATAATGTAATTAATGTTTATCTTGACAGAGATTATAGAGCTTACGAAAGTGCAGCGCTTACCGATATGCTAGCAATCGAACTCGTAGATAAATTTTGTATAGGACTTGCTTTACCACCGACTAGAATCGATTTGTGATATTAGAGCATTTTACCTATCTTTTACCTTACCTATGGAATAATGTAGACACACCGAGATTATTTTAGTACCTATCATCGAGAATTAGTGGAAAACATTTAAATTAAGTTTTGCCTGAATAAAATTAACGAATTATAAGTTATTATTTATTTGGAGATTGTTAATAATTAATAGATTTCCCCGCTGTTTTATGAAAACAATATAACACGATTTTTTCCACCACCATGTATTTTTTATTGAATTTATGTGCATACCACGCGTTATTCTATTAATACGAACCTATATAAATTGTTCATTTACATTTTATTATACAATATTTGTTTAAATTTAATAATGACATTAAAATTAAACGTATTCCATCATTATGTCATTGATTTGATGGTAAATAATTCATAGTTTATCGCTTATATTTTCGTCATGTGACACAATTCGCGTTATGCCATTCGTACAGCTATACAACCGCCCTTAATTCCCAATCTTAATTGTCTTACGCTGCTAATCAACTATTGAGACAGAGTTCAAAGCTCAGACCGGCAATGGCAAATATATTTGAGTGCCAAGCAATACAGTACATTGGCAATACTAAAGATAAAGCACTCAATACTGACTGCACAATGGTCAATATTGGGATCGATGTTGGTAAGATTTAATATTTAGATTAATCAGTTTCGTTTTCATTAAAATTCCTGGCATGACCTCGTTTGAGGATTGTAATTAAGTAAATTAATGCGTAGCTAAATGGTGAGGATTTATAAAGACGCGTAGTAGGTACATGCATTGACACAAATTAACCATAATCTTTCGAATATTATTTGTCCACAAGAAATAAGTTAAAGACGAAAGCTTAACAAAATACGAACTAAAAATACCAAACAAAAGTCGGTTAACAAATAAAAAACGAAATATTCTTGTTCCATTTACGCTTATTTATATAAATAACGACTATTATTTTATTTTAAAGTCACAAAGTTTTATTTTAAAGGCACAAAGAAATAGCAGAAAGCCAAAGCCATGATTAACTTCATGGTCCGGAAATGAACTTGGAA
The DNA here is from genome assembly GCA_949699795.1 of Spicauda simplicius. NCBI lineage: Eukaryota > Metazoa > Arthropoda > Insecta > Lepidoptera > Hesperiidae > Spicauda > Spicauda simplicius. The sequence goes on along the minus strand of OX453061.1, from coordinate 5,748,797 downwards.
CTCTACATTCTAGAGACGTGACTTCACCACGCAGGTAGTCAACAAAACCCCACAATTAATAATTTCACCGAAACATCAACAAATTGTCGAGAAAACAGTGCGTAAGTGAAGTAGTGATGCGACTCGAATAGAATTTTGTTACTCGAGTCACTCGAGTAATTTTATTGGTTATACTCGAGTTTACGAGTCACGCCAGTAAAATCCCACTCAAGTTACAAGCTATTTGAGTGAGATTTTTAGTAAAACTTTATTAATATACGTCAATACTTAGCATACCGACAAATGAAAAATTATTGATAACGCGTACCTCACACTTTTATAAGTGTGAAATACACGTAACTATAATTATAACACAGATAATATAAACTCTGTGCACCGAATCAACTCGGTTACTCGAGTACATAGACACTCGAGTGACAGATTTTTTCAATGGACTACGAGTCCGACAATATCACTCGAGTGACTCGAGTACAACTAGGACTCGAGTCGCATCACTAAAGTGAAGACAAAGCGCCATTATCAGTCATTAACACAACAATTACGAAGGGCGTTGCACCGGTAATGAGCTGGGGCTTGCGTAATGCACTCCGGGACATTAGGATTTTGGCTTTTTCGACCCTCCGAATTATAGTTTTATATTGTTACTGTCATATTTTATGCGTTTTAAAGATACAAATAAATATATTTATTCTTTTTGTATTGATATATTTCTAAGTTCATATATTTACAAAACCAAAATATAAACGCTATACCTATACCTATACCTACCTAATTATAATATGTTTTTTTTTAATTTTTAGAAACAACGTAAATCTGACTTTAATTGATCAACGATTTTTTTATTTCCCTATAAGGGAGGCGGGGGAGCTCACATCCCAAACAAAGGGAACCCCACTCACATGTATACAATGTACAATGTCAGTTTTAAGGGAAATTGTACGTTAATATTTTAAGAATTTCAAGTTAATACTCAATTTAGCTGACAGCCTTCACATTAAAGGTTCGCTTCGTCAATAACATTCTCAATTTAATAATTGTATGGTTTTAAGGTAAATATTAAGTCATTAAAGACCAACTTACGCAACTTGACGGCGCCATAGCTCAGATTGGAATTGATTACTCAAAAGAGTATTACAAGATGACCATGTAATTAACAAGTAAGTAATTTTTGTATTTGAAAGTTAATTATAGCTTTAATAATGAGTATACCTACTCTTATTACATTTACGATATATAAGAAAAAACTTTTATCTTTACTCTATACCAAACACAACTTTAATTTTCTCTAAAGAATCTATCAAGGACTTGTAAAAATTAACATATTTCATATAGTCAGATCCATTTATAACAGTGTATCTTAATTTCTTTATTGTAATAGTTGATTATAATATCTATTAAAATATAAAATAACTTAATTATATGTATATACAAAATAATAACTTAAATTTAAAAAGAAACAAAATGCCAAATTAAAAATAAAAATGTATACTATAATATATACTCTATACTAATATTATTGTTCACTTTTGTCGTTAGTTATAAATTAACAATCTGTCGTTTGTAGCATAATCTATGGTCTATGGTCCATAGTCTATACTTGTCTATGGTCCACAGTTAGTAGTGAGGAGTCGTTTCGGAGATTTCGAAGTGTTCGAATCTCATTGTGTCGTTTTCGTTGGCTTTAGCCAAAGTCGTAGTTTCCGGATTCGTCGGGCGCGCACGCGCAACTTGTCGTTATCGTTAATAATCCGGAATAGTAGCCACTAATCGTAAAATTCCTTCTTTTCGCGTAATAATCAAATTCGTGTGCAACGTGCCGTAAGATCGACGCAACGTGTCGGCAGTGGATGGTAGAGGGTAACTGGTAGACCACTGCGAGGTAAGACTAGCTAGCTCGAGCTAAGGGTGAGTCGAAGGTGCCTTATACCCTATACATGAGGCTGCGCCCATCAGCAGCAGGTGAGTGCGTTAGATACTATAGCACGTAGCATTTTTATCGTCGCAAATACAGTCCACTAAACCTATTTCGAGACACGACCATTCTGTCAATCGAAGGAGGGTTTCGGCCTAACTCCGAAATCCTTCATTTTGGCCCTTCTACACCGGATTTATTTGTTCTTCGGCCTTTATGGTGAATAGTGAATTATCGTTTTCGTGTCGTATTTCGCTAAAAGAGCGGAATAAACGCGAAAAGTGGCTTCTAAATTTATCGTTTCGTATTATAATTCGTTTACATTTGTCGTTTTGTATCGAATTTCGTAAAAAACATCGTATTTTTCGTATTTCGAAAAATATTTTAATGTTGAGGGTATGAGGCTTTTTTACAACTCATCACCGTATTACATTTCGTTCGGGTCCCGCCATCTTTGTGACATATTAATTTCCTATTTTTCGTTGTCAGTATTGCAGCGCGCCATATTTGTTTGTCGTTTGTAGCATTGTCAATACTGACAAGTCAGTGTATTTGACATTGACACTTAGTTTTAAAGGACATTGTTGTTATTGTTTTCGTTAGAACTTTTAGCAAAGTTTAATAATGCCTAGTGACGGAAATGAAAGTGGCGCAAATGATGGGGACATTAACAGAGTTATCCGGGATTACAGTATGATGCGTCTTGAATATATAGCCGGTTCAGACTTATCAAATTGTACTGAGGAGGAACTTAGGGAAATTTCGAAGGAATTCCATAGTGCCCAAGTTAAATTGTTGCTTTCCTTAAGTGTTGCTCAAAAGCAGTCGGAGATAAGTGTAACTGCATCGTTTGATACTAAATTCAGAAAAGTGTTGGCTCGACTGCGTAATTTAAAAGGTAACTGCAGTTTAATTAAAACAGAAAATTCGTCGGTTTTGGCAAAGTTACCTAAAATTAATATTAAGCCATTTGATGGTAAATTAGAAAATTGGTTCTCGTTTATACAATTATTTGATTCCTTGATACACAATAGAGACATACCTAATGTTGAAAAACTTCATTATTTGTTATCGTCTGTCGAAAACAATGCCTTTGACTTAATTAAGAATTTTCCGCTCACAAATGATAGTTATTTGGATGCTTATGAAACTTTGAATAAACATTTTAACAAGAAACGTCAAATAGCTACTCTGTATTATCAAAAGTTGTTGTCGTGTGAGCCAGTGAAAATTAAATCAGCTTCTGAACTTGAGCGGGTTCATAGAACCTTTGTGGAGAATTTATGTGTGTTAGAAAAATTTGGCTTGCCAGATAAAAATTTTATGCTTTTTAATTTGTTTTGGTCAAAATTGGATCGATCTAGTAAAGAAGCATTTCAATTAGAATTTAACTCTGATGAAATACCAGAATTCACTCAAGTACAGAATTTTGTCGAAAAGCAGGTCAGGGCATTGAGTGAAGTAACTTCTAAATCAACATTAAGTCATGCAGGTATATTGAAGGAATCAAAATTGAATAAAAAGTCAAAGTCTTCATTTGTCGTCTCGAAAGTGACTTGTGACTTTTGTACTGGCCAACACAGTCTTTCTAAATGCAAAGGTTTTTCAGAGTTAGATGTAAACTGTCGGTTTAAATTTGTGAAAGATAAAAACCTTTGTTTATTATGCTTTTCGAAAACTCATAGGGTAAAAAATTGTCGAGTCCCTCTGAGTTGTGGTGTATGTGGGTGCTCACACCACACTTTGTTGCACTTTAATAAACAGATTGCTACCTCGTCTAATACTGGATCTAAACCGGATCATAACAAAATAAATTCCATTAGGGATACTGCACAACCGAATGTTGTTTTAACTTCTTTGGAAAGTAATAGTGCTATCTTGTTCTCCACAGCTATGGTGCTTGTGAAGGATAGTATAGGTAGTTACCAACCTGTTAGAGTACTGTTAGATTGTGCAAGTGCTTGCAATTTTATCTCGGAAGCTTGTGCACAGCGTCTTGGGTTGAGGATAAAACAATCTAAGCAGTCTATTAATGGAATTGGATTCTCTGTCGCTGAATCCTATGGTTCACTATCGTGTGAAATAAAATCCTATAATTCAAATAGAATTGATTTTAGGGTTGAAGTTTTCGTTTTGTCGTCAATTTGTAATGATCAACCAACACAGTTTGTCGATTTTTCGGGTTGGTCACATATTAGAAACTTGCCATTGGCTGATCCAGAGTTTGCTAGTCCGGGACCAATTGATATGCTCTTAAATGCAGACATATTTGCCTCTTCTCTCGTACCTGGTCTACGACGTGGCAAGCCTGGGCAACCAAAGGCTCTTAATACAATATTTGGTTGGATTCTTATGGGTGAGTGTGATACATGTGATCACACACACAAAAATAGAACTGGTAAACAGAGTGATTGTTTTCTCGTTGCTAACTCTTGTTCCCAGTTGTCGAATTTAAACTTGGATAACTCTTTGAAAAAATTTTGGGAAGTAGAAGAGTTGTGTCCTCTTAATAATAAGATTTTGTCGAAAGAGGATCAAGTTTGTGAAAACTATTTTGTTGAAAACTATTGTCGTAATGATGATGGTAGGTTCGTGGTTCCTCTGCCTTTTTAAAATCCTGAGGATAAACCTTTGTTTTCGAATTCTCGTGAATACGCTTTAAAAAGATTTCTGTCTTTGGAGCGAAAACTAAATTTAAATCCTGAATTTAAAAAGGCATATGTCGATTTTATGAATGACTATGAAGTGTCAGGTCATATGGAAGAGGTGGATCCCCCTTCTTCAAGTGTTGGGAAGTTTTATTATATACCACATCATGGTGTATTGCGACCGGACTCGGTCAGTACCCCACTTCGTACAGTGTTTGATGCAAGTTGTAGAGACTCTAATGGATTTTCGTTAAATGATACTTTACTTGCAGGTCCTAAGCTACAAACTAATATTTTCGATTTACTTGTACGGTTCCGTTGGCATGCTGTTGTTTTTAGTGGTGACGTGAAACAAATGTATAGGCAGATTTTGGTTTGTAGAGAAGATGCTGAGTATCAACGCATTCTGTGGCGCTCGTCTCCTGACGGTCCCATACGTGATTACAGGCTCCGTACAGTGACTTATGGCGTGTCGTCTGCACCATTTCTAGCTCTCCGCACGATAGCTCAACTGGCTGAAGACTCTACTCAAGAATTTCCGGCTGGCTCTACAATCCTTGGTAGAGACATTTATGTCGATGATATCGTTTCAGGTGCTGACTCAATAGAGCAAGCTCTACAATTGCGTTCAGAGCTTACTAAAATTTTGTCGTCTGGTGGTTTTCACTTAAGAAAGTGGACATCCAATTGTAGGGATTTTTTCGTTGAACTTCCAACTTGTGATTTGTATTCAGAAGAATTTAAACACTTAGAAGAAATGTCGGATCTCTCCTTGAAAGTTTTGAGACTTTTATGGCATCCGCAATCAGATACCTTTCGGTTTCGTGTTGTCAACAATGATGACTCTAGGTGCACTAAGCGCACCATCCCCTCCCATATAGCGAGGATTTATGATCCCTTGGGATTTCTTGCCCCGATTACGTTTTATGCTAAATATCTTATGCAACTTCTTTGGACTTCGGGTGTTTCATGGGATGATAATGTACCACCTCACATTGCGCATGAGTGGTTGCGATTCAAGTCTCAGTTGTCGTTGTTAGTTTCGATTACCATTCCTCGTCGTATGGTAAATTCTTTCGTGTCGTTGCAGTTGCATGGCTTCTGTGACGCTTCCGAACGTGGCTATTGTGCAGTCACATTCTTTCGTGTCGTTGAGGCGGACGGCTCTACATCCGTTCTTTTCTGTTGTGCAAAGTCAAAGGTCGCGCCTTTGCGCAAACTGTCGATTCCAAGATTGGAACTTTTAGCTGCTGTCCTGTTATCTAGTTTAATGGAATCAGTGGTAGAGGCATTAAAGCCATTTCATGCAGTTAAAGAACTCTACGCATGGTCTGACTCTACAGTTACTCTCGCTTGGATCAAATCTTGTCCATCGAAGTGGAAAACGTTTGTGGCGAATAGAGTCAGCCATATTCAAAGTAGAGTAGCTCCTGAGCATTGGCGACATGTGAGCTCTTTATCGAATGCTGCTGATATTGGTTCTCGTGGAATGCTTCCTGCTGATCTCATAGACTGTTCCATTTGGTGGAAGGGTCCGTCATGGCTCGTAGAGCCTGAAAAGAAGTGGCCTTCGGTGTTGTCGTTAGAACAGGACACAGGCTCTATCGAAGAAGAGCAAAGGATTCTTAGCCTTCTGTCGCCTGAAAAGGTGAATTTCGTTGACGATTTATTGAATCGTTTTTCGTCGCTTACAAAAGTAAAGCGTGTTTTGTCGTTTTGTTTTCGTTTTGCTCATAATTTGAGAAACCATAATGATAAGTTGGTTGGTTCGTTAGAGCCCTTTGAGTTGCATAAAGCTTTTATGTTTTTAGTGAAGCAAACTCAACTTAATTCGTTTTCGTTTGAATTGGATTGTTTAGGTAAAGGTTCGCCTAATTCGTTACCCAAACCCTTGCGTAAATTGTCGCCTTTCGTTGATAACGCGGGTATTTTGAGGGTGGGCGGTCGGTTAGCTAACGCTGATGTAGAGTTCAGCGTTAAGCATCCTATTCTTTTGCCTCGCAATCATAGATTAACATTCTTAGTTATTGATGAGTACCATAAGAGATTTATGCATCCCGGTGCTCAAACTCTACAAAACTTGCTTTCGCAAGATTTTTGGATTCTATCGCCTAAACGGGCTATCCGTTCAGTAATTTCTGGCTGTATGAAATGTTTTCGTGTTAATCCAAAACCTACTTCGGTTCCTTTAATGGGAAATTTACCTTCGTTTCGTGTTTCCCAAATTAAACCATTTTCTAGTGTCGCTGTCGATTATGGTGGACCGTTCGATATCGCTCTTAGTCGGGGGCGTGGTGTGAGGACTTACAAAGGATATATTTGTGTATTCGTATGTACCTCTACCAAGGCGGTTCATATAGAATTAGCTTCCGAGCTTTCTACAGAAGCTTTCCTTGCTGCTTTGCAAAGATTTATCGCTCGTCGTGGTCGTTGTAGTAACATCGTCTCTGATCAAGGTCGTAATTTTGTGGGTGCTAGCAATTATCTTGGCTCCATAATGAAAAAGGCTTCTGAATGTCAGGAAATAAAGTTTTCGTTTAATCCTCCTGGCAGTCCGCACTTCAATGGACTAGCTGAAGCTGGAATTAAGTCTGTAAAAACTCATCTTTCTCGTGTCGTTGGTAACCAAAGGTTAACTTTTGAAGAGTTTTACACAATTCTAGCTCAGATAGAAGCTATGCTGAACTCGCGTCCATTAATTCCTCTCAGTTCTGATGCAAATGATCTCGCTGCTTTAACACCGGGACATTTCCTTACATTAGAACCTTTGTCGATGCTTCCAGAGGAGAATCTAGTCGAACAGAATATATCTGTTACTCAGCGCTGGAAGCTAATTAGAAAGATGCATCAGGATTTCTGGAGACGGTGGCATTGTGAGTACTTACATACACTACAGCAGAGGGCAAAATGGGAAAAAACTAATTCGGAAATTAAAGTAGGAACCTTGGTTTTGCTTATAAACGAGCAAGCAAGTCCACTAGAATGGAAGTTAGGTAGGATTACAACTCTACATCCAGGATCCGATGGAATTTGTAGAGTAGTTAGTGTTAGGACAGTGTCTGGCGAGTACAAAAGGCCAGTCATTAAAGTATGTCCTCTACCTTTGTATAATTAGCTTGCGTCTTAACGCAACTTTTTCGTAGCATAGTAAGTTTCGTTTTCGTAAATACGTAGTATTTAGGTGGGCGGTATGTTCACTTTTGTCGTTAGTTATAAATTAACAATCTGTCGTTTGTAGCATAATCTATGGTCTATGGTCCATAGTCTATACTTGTCTATGGTCCACAGTTAGTAGTGAGGAGTCGTTTCGGAGATTTCGAAGTGTTCGAATCTCATTGTGTCGTTTTCGTTGGCTTTAGCCAAAGTCGTAGTTTCCGGATTCGTCGGGCGCGCACGCGCAACTTGTCGTTATCGTTAATAATCCGGAATAGTAGCCACTAATCGTAAAATTCCTTCTTTTCGCGTAATAATCAAATTCGTGTGCAACGTGCCGTAAGATCGACGCAACGTGTCGGCAGTGGATGGTAGAGGGTAACTGGTAGACCACTGCGAGGTAAGACTAGCTAGCTCGAGCTAAGGGTGAGTCGAAGGTGCCTTATACCCTATACATGAGGCTGCGCCCATCAGCAGCAGGTGAGTGCGTTAGATACTATAGCACGTAGCATTTTTATCGTCGCAAATACAGTCCACTAAACCTATTTCGAGACACGACCATTCTGTCAATCGAAGGAGGGTTTCGGCCTAACTCCGAAATCCTTCAATTATAAAGAGGAAAACTTTGTATTTTTGTATGTTTGTCTTGAATTAACTTAAAAACTACATAACCGATTTTAAAAATTCTTTCACCATTAGAATTCTACATCATTCCCGGGTAACATGGCTATTTTTAATCACTAGTTTTGTATAAAGATGTAATACTTCAGTACCCGTGTCCTATATACATTTTATCAAAACATAATTGAATAAAACAAGAACTTTTCACTGAGGATTAAATTCGCTAAGGACATTGTAATGCACGATATATTATTATTTTGTACCTCAAAAGTTACAGTGCTCAAAAGTTATCACTAATACGATTATTTTTTAAATTTTTAAACTGTAACTTTTGTGGAGATAGTTTAAAATACGTATTATTCTTTTCATAAAATTTAGGTTTCAATGGTAGGAAATGACGTACGCTCTACCACGAAATAAAAAATCCGAGAAACTTGCTTTTGGCACTTTTTACATGAGGTTGCGACATGAGGTTTAATGAAATATCTGCCTGCCTGAAGTACAAAACACCTAAATCTGATTTTCTCTCGGTTGATCTCGATAAAGGAAAGAATATGGACAAAAGGAAATAAATTGTGACATGTATGGTATTTTACTGAGGGTTGTTTATGAAAAGATAATGTTATTAAAATATGAAAAATAAAATTTAAAAATAGAAATGTACGAGGCTTAACAGAAGCAGGCGTCTCGTTGGACATTGCCCACTTGTTGCTACACCGGTCAATCTATCCCATCATGCATGGCATCATGAAATTAATTACATCGACGCCAGAATATAATGGGAATGGGAATGTAACAATATTACGTTCCTTAATTTAAGAAAATCTTTAAAATTACTTCCACAAGTTTTAAATTTAATGTTGACACAAGATTTGAACTCATACTACCGGCGCAGGCGCATCATTATACAACCCAAACACCAAACAGTCATCGTAAGCACGATTCCAAATTTAGATACACTCAATGCCGCATACTATTGTGTTGATTACAACGCCATCTCTTGGCGGTAGTGTTTAGTACACTACCGCCTATAGGTTTTAACCATTCAACGACATAACACAATTTTTACACACACTTTTTTATGGAGTTTTAATTTTTCATTACTAAACTTATGTATAAAGAAAAAGTGTTAAAGACAATCTCATAGATTGTACATATTTTCGGTTCAACGAAGTAAATTGTTACAAGCGTATTTATATAAATTCTAAAGATTTAAACGCATTGAAACTTACATACGAGTGGAGTACTTACTTATTTTTGTCAAAAGTGACAAATCGAAATTGGAAAATCAAGTAGGTACACACTACATGAATTTCACATATTTCCGATAACACATTTCAAAACCACGAGCGACATTCGCGTCAATCGCAACACTTCAAGTAAGATTCATTTTTGCGCTATCAGCACAAAGGTTCCCAATTTCTATTTGTGAGTTCGGGTTTGGTGTAGTGATGGAAAGTTACGTTTCCGAGTCGATAACGTCACATATCTACGTCCGATCACCGTGAGACCTTGTTGAAGGAAGGTATTTATCTGGTCGAAATTCAATTCGCTCGCAGACAAGCATCCGTACTTTGTGACACTTTCCCTAGAGCTGTTTCGACTACGAACAAATATGATGAGTTGGTGTTTAAAAATTCATAAGTTTAGTTACATTTTGCTAATTAAAACCAAAGTAACGAATCCCAAACACTTCTACGTTCAACCATAACTTTCAACTATAGTTTAAGCTAAGCTAACGACTTTTCGTGTTATTAATTATCGGTAGAGCTTCAGGATAAGTGTCAAGTTTATATGGGAATAAACATAATTAACTTCATATGACATACGTTTATTTAAGGCAACACACTATACCAATGCCCCAAAGCTGGCTGTGTAGATATTGTATCTGTTGTTATAAATGTCCACATATGTATGTATGTATGTATGTATGTATTTAACACGTCTCAAATTTGCAACTTATTTTCCGTATTCGCTGTCTCGTTAGATATATTTATAAGAGTACTCTCACACTAACCGTTATTTCAATCAATTTTACAGACTATCACATAAAATTTAACATTCTTCGCTCATCGTTAGTCCGCGGTAAAACAAGTTCTTAACAAGCTGTCGTTTTGAACCCAAAGGCCAGCGAGTATTAAGGAAATAATTCAGATAACAGCGGTAGAAAGTACCACTTAGAATGTAATGGCTACACAATTGATGAACGTTTTGCTCACTCGCTTGTCTATGGCGGTTTATGTTTACGTCCGAGCTTTGTGATTCTGATGTTTGCGTATTTAAATGAAAACTATTGCCTGTTATTTAACAATGGCACTGTAGGGACTGAAACAGCAAAGTGTGTGTCGCTCGTTGGAGGCAAATAACAAAGCGTGCAAAGGTAACGACCCTAGTTAGCGGTCATAATGTGAACACGTGCATATACGCGGTAAATCAAATTAAACAGTGTGATTTGATATACGGACATTTTTATATATTCCCTAAACTCAATAGTACGTAGGCTCGGACTTTGTAATTGATTTGTAGAGACGAAAGTGTGTGTCATAATTTATCACACATTACGATTATGGACTACATTAACACTTAAAACCCCCTTGGTGGCCTTCCTTTGCGCTTGTAGGGGGACCCCGGGATCTCCAATGGAACGCACCGGTGTCCCCTAGTGTGGCACCCTTCAGTGTACCATCCTTCACCATCCGGTGCTTACGGCGAGATGCAGCCATACATACCGCCGTCCTTCTCGGGGTTGCTTGTTGGATTGTTCGAGCTCCCACTTTAGCCGTCCGCAACCCCAGAGGCCCCCTTTTGGTCGCCTCTTACGACAGGCAGGGGATACCGTAGCCGTATTGTACTCCCCGACTACAGAGTGATAGATTAACACTTAGGATTCATTACCACGATAAACATAATCAAAGGGTGTGCAGCCGCGAGATTAAGCTAGTTCTTGATAATAATAATCCCTATCCATAGAAGGAATATCTCTAACAAATTATTGAAATCTTAAGCAGATTAAAATTAAACAACAAATCGCGTGCCGTGCGTAATTTTAATTAATGATTATCATGGTTGGCTAATTAGACCTACAAATTACGCCTCATTTAATTTTGCATACAGGTTTAATGTTAATACGATAGATATCTCCATGACTCTGCATTTCTGTATGTATTAGCAGCTAATTTTATAGGTAATGTGGATAAACTTACTTATTCCGCCATTATTGTTCCCGTCTAAGCTCCCGTTTAATTTTAAAAGGCAACCGCGTCTCCAGTGGAACAAGCTTCCGTATTCGGTAGGAGGTGAGTAAAAACGGGTCTGATGTGGTATGCAAGCGCATCCTGCTCATCGGGATGAGACGGTATATACGTACAAACATCGCTGAGAGGAATGTCTGTGGTTTCAAAAGATTCCATTACTAACTTTTGCTTTTTGTTAACTTATCTATATAATATACCTATAGGTATACATCGTAGAGGTACCACGGCACACCTAATTCTGGAATGAAGTCTTGCGATGGTAGTGTTGCCGTCCCATTTATATATAAGGCGACTATCTCAGTCCTCAAGAGTAGCGATGCATCTTTTTTATCTGATTGAAGAAGTAGCAAACGAGTAAGCAGTCTACCTGATGTTAAGTGGTCACTGAGGCCTATGATGGTCGCCTCATATAAAATTGTGCCGGCAACCACACCCTTCCATCGAAACGCAAGAAATGCTTCACGTTGGAAATAGCTGTGGCGGTGGTACTTACCCGGTCGAACTTCGCCGGTTCTACCACCTTAAAATGTGTCATCGACTTCAATAGAACCCTTATCCTAACTACCTTACAGATGTTCCGTAGTGACCACGTACCATCTGCTGCATTGCTTGTCTATTTGCTACTTCAATCTTATAAAAAGCTAAATAAATAAATAGGAAAAAAGTGAAATATTTTGACATCATTAACTCAATACTGTGAAGGTGATAAAAACATTGTAATTGTATATTTTGGAGACATGTTTTCTACATAAGGACATGACATAAATGTTGCATTGGGATTTTTTGCACAAAAGATTTTATATTCAATTTAGATTGTTCCAATAAATTTACACCCATGCCCTTATATATTTACGACTTTTAATAAATGCCCTGGAAGCTAGCGTAAATAAATTGTAAATATAAAAGCGTTTATTACGAGAAACGTAAAACGCAGAATCCAATATCTGGAGAATATGATGTCGGCCGTTCGGTAACAAGTTAATTTCGAAGAAGCTGTAGGTACAGCCCTCTCGTTTCATCTCTAATTGCTTCGGGGAAATGAAACAAGTGTTGTAGACGTATTAAATTTAAGGATTACTGTATTGATCCATGGGTCAGGGGCGGTGTGGCTCGAGTTCTAAGGAAGTAATTGGTGGATATTTCACAAAATAATCCTGATGAATTACGAATGAGAGGTATGATCAGAGAGCTGATCTATGCAACGAACCTCAAAATAAATCTAAGAAGATCTACCTATATTTATCTCCAGAATAAATATGGATTCTGTATTAATATTAAGTTTTGAATTTAAAAATGAATGGAACAAGGAATGATTTTCTAAGTATTTAACTTAGATTAGATTTCTCTATTAATTAAATATTTAATATTTATCCTTTAAGATTTTAAACTTAAGTAAAAATTATCATATTAAATATTTTTAACCGACTTCCCAAAGGAAAGAGGTTATCTATTCGTCACGTATATTTTTTTTTTTTTTTTTTTTTTTTTTTTTTTTTTTTTTTTTTTATGTATGTTCGGGCGAAATGGCTAGAAATCGTCGACCTACCGACACGATTCATACGACATTGTATGCGACTAGTTTCACAGGCAGTCCCATATTGAGGAAAATGAAAACCTTCCGGCGGTTTTCCCGGAAAATTGGAAAATGTCGGTTTCTTAAAATCTTGAATAACTTGGGTGTTTATAAACAGATTTCCATTTTCTTTCTTTCATTTGATAGGAAATTTCGTCACGCAACTTTTTCTCTTGGACATGGGTATGCTGTGATGCTTAACTCTTTGAGTTATGGGGTGGAAACCACCACCACTCCTCAAGTTTTTTAGATAATTTGAGATAACTCGGCTTCTGCCGAATCGATTCTTATGAAACTTGGAATATGTATTATATATCTATGCTTATATAGGTTGACGAAAAATTTGACCTTCAACTCTTCGATCCTGATGATGCAGGGTTACAGCTATCCTAAACTATAACATTAGCTATTTGGTGCTTACATATATGTAACAAGACTACTAAGCAGAGACATGTAATGAAAATTTGACCTTCAACTCCTCAATCCTGATGATGCAGGGGTGCCTCAAGCCTAAACCATAGGGGTTGACCATTTGGTGCTTATGGGTATGTTATAACAATACTAAGCAAAGACATATTATAAAAAAAATGACCTTCAACTCCTCAACTCTGATGATGCAGGGTGCTGTAAGCCCAAGCCGTAGGTGATGGCCATTTAGTGCTTACGGATATATAATAAGATAGCAAGGCAAAGATGTACGATACCAAATTTGACCTTCAACTCCTCAACCCTGATGATGCAGGGGTACTGCAGGCTTAAACTATAAAAGTTAGACATTTGTTGCTCACGGATTTGTGATAACATTGCTAAGCAAAGGTATACGACGAAAAATTGGACCTTCAACTCCTCAATCCTGATGATGCAGGGGTATTGAATGCCTAAGCCATAAAACTTAGCTATTTCAATCTTACGCATTCAAAATGATATTTAAAAAAATGTAAGGTAAAACATTAGAAAAATGGTTGTATACGGTGGAAAATTGGACCTTCAACTCCTCAATCCTGATGATGCTGGGGTGCTTCAAGCTTAAACTATAGGCGTTAGCTACATGATCGCTACGTATATCTGATAAGATTACTAAGCAAAGATATAAGATGAAAAATTTGACCTTCAACTCCTCAACTCTGATGATGCAGGGGTACTTCAGGCTTAAACTATAGGCGTTGGCCATTTGATGCTTATGGGTATGTAATATATTTACAAAGCGAAGACGTATGATAAAAAAGTTGACCTTCAACTCCTCAACCCTGATGATGCAGGGTACTGTAAGCCCAAGCCATAAAAGTTGGGGATCTGTTGCTTACGTGCATGCGATAAGATTACATAGAAAAGATATGACATGATAATTTTGACCTTCAACTCTTCGGCCCTGATGATGCAGGGGTACTTCAGGCTTAAACCATAGGCGTTGGCCATTTGATACTTATGGATATGTAATATATTTACAAAGCAAAGACGTATGATAAGAAAATTGACCTTCAACTCCTCAACCCTGATGATGCAGGGTACTGCAAGTTTAAACCATAAGCATCGGCCATATGGTGCTTACGTATATGTAATGAGATTACTAAGCAAAGATATGACATGATAATTTTGACCTTCAACTCCTCAACCCTGATAATGCTGGGGTCCTTCAAGTTTAAACCGTAGGCATCGGCCATATTGTGCTTACGTATACATAATGTTGTTGTTCACAATACCAACAATGAGTTTCGGAGAGGATATAATTATGATCAAAAATTCCACTTTGAATACAATTACCTGGAAGATGCAAGAGTACTACCAACCTTTTTAAATTGGATGGGTTATTTTTATCAGTATCAGTTGAATTATACTCTTAGTTATAAGGTTTATATTACTTTTTCTACTTTAAATATTGATAATTATATGTCGATTCTTTAAATAAATGTTTACTCAGAAAAAGTTGTTTTATTCGGTTAGGTTAGGTTCGAACAGATTTTTCCAATTCAGAATCTAAGGGAGGGGGCGCGGTAGCGCCCCCGACCGGTTGTGTCAAAGAAGTCTATTTTATATGATGACGTCAGCACATAATTTTATTCATCCGAAAATCGGACGAATAATTAATTTTATTCATCCGGTTAGCGGACGACTAGCAACAGCCATAACTGATTTTATCGTGACTGAAAAGCGTGAAAAAAAAAATTTTAAACAAAAAATACAACCGACTTCCATGCCACATAAAAGTAAAAAATAATTTAAATACATGTTGGTTTAGAGCAAACACAGTTCTTAGTACATAGTCCCGAAGTCGGCGCTCATATAAGATACATGTAGTTTCGTCATGATCCAGCAAAATATGGTAAGCGCCGACTTCGGGACTATGTACTAAGAACTGTGTTTGCTCTAAACCAACATGTATTTAAATTATTTTTTACTTTTATGTGGCATGGAAGTCGGTTGTATTTTTTGTTTAAAATTTTTTCACAATACTGGATGCTTCTCAATATATATGTACATACCTTCTCGTTTAATAGTTTTCGTATGTACAATTTGCCATATATAGTCGCATATTATATTTCAGAAAATCAAGCACTGAAGTAGTTTCGGAACAGGTCGTGCATTGGATAAAGTAGGTACTTGGTTTTTATCTAACAGCAACCTAGCATGCAGTCCACCTGATGGTAAGTGCCCAATGCCGCCCATGGACCTCAAATAAAGTGTGCCGACAACTACACCTTTCCATCGAAACACAAGAAATGCATCACGCTAGAAATAAGTAAGGCTATGGTACCTCCCTGGGCAAACTACACTGGTCCTACAACCTGAGAAATACTAATCATACTATCATACTTTCATACTAATATTATAAAGGCGAAAGTTTGTGAGTGTGTATGTTTGTTACTTCTTCACATCTAAACGGCTGGAACGATCCTCATTTGTTAGGGAGTTAACTGACACTCTGGATTAACATATAGGCTACTTTTTAGTGTGGGAAAAAATCTTATTCCCACGGGACAGTAGATACATCGATTTTTTTAACACGGGCGAAGCTGCGGAATTCAGCTAGTTTACATTAAAAAGCGCTTATAACAAAACTAATTAGTTCACGACAAGTTTAAAAGCGTCGATAAAACACCAATAAAGTGCTGAAGGTGAAAAACGTAAGAAAAGTACTTTTTAACGGTATTCTGAAGTTCATTGCGTCTTCCCGAAACAACAAAACAAGGAACGAAGCGGGAACATTATCGGGAAGTTACGGTTTTGTTTACCCGCCCTGGGGGAGATAATGGTATGGGAAAATGCCGGAATATTTTACATTAATGTACAAACAACTTATTCTTTAAACGTATAAGAGTTTTCGCGGTTTGGACGTTTTTTTTTTTTTATTTGACTGAAGTAGCAAACGAGCATGCAGTCCACCTGATGGTAAGTGGTCACTGCCGTCCATGGACATCTGTAATCAACTTCATACAGAACATGGGTTCCATCTGAAGTCAATCACAGATGTGTCGCTACTCCCGAGGACTATGATGGTCGCTTCATGTGAAAGTGTGCCGGCAACCACACCCTTCTATCGAAATGCAAGAACTGCTTCACGCTAGAAATAAGTGTGGCGGTGGTACTTCCCTGGTCGAACTACACTGGTTCTACCACCTTTAAAACGTGGCTTTACCACGTGGCTATATTGTTATGGTTTGGATGGTACTGTAAGAGACCACTGAAACCTATTGGTGTTGCAATTACGGATGATTTGCACATGTGTACACATGTGTGGCTTTCGTTTTATTGGAAACATGTATTTTCGTCGTCAACCCATTATTGTCCCACTGCTGGGCACGGGTCTTCTCTCAGAATGAGAGAGTTTAGGCCATAGTCCACCGCGCTGGCCAAGTGCGAATTGGTGGACTTCACACACCTCCGAGAACTTTTTTTTTTTTATAAAGAACTCTCGGGTGTGTAGGTTTCCTCACGATGTTTTCCTTCACCGAAAAGCAGTGATAATTAATGTATAATACGCACAAAAAAAAGAGAGCAGTGATAGCCTAATGGTTGAAACTTGCCCTCTCGATCGGGAGGTCCGAGGTTCAAACCCAGGCACGCACCAATGATTTATGTGCGTATTAGAAATTAATTATCACTGCTTTTCGGTGAAGGAAAACATCGTGAGGAAACCTATACACCCGAGAGTTCTTAAAAAAAAAAAAAAGTTCTCGGAGGTGTGTGAAGTCCACCAATTCGCACTTGGCCAGCGCGGTGGACTATGGCCTAAAACTCTCTCATTCTGGGAGAAGACCTGTGCCCAGCAGTGGGCCAATAATGGGTTGATGCACGCACAAAAATCAGTGGTGCGTGCCTGGGTTTGAACCTCGGACCTCCCGATTGAGAGGGCAAGTTTCAACCATTAGGCTATCACTGCTCTACATGACATGTATTTTACTACTATTTAAATCTTACTATCATATAGACTGAAATTGGACAAGTAGTCTATATCATAGTGAGTCTCTACCTCTCCACTAAGCTACCTCTCAACTTAAAAATCTATAAGTAGGGGTGAAGTTCTGCCCACTGTTTACAGAAACGAAAGAACTTATTTGCACTTGGTGCAAAGGTGGAAGAACTCGTGAAGCATTTCTTGCGTTTCGATAGAAGGGTGTGGTTGCACACTTTTGTATGAGGCGACCGTCATAGTTCTCGGGAGTAGCAACGCATCTGTGATTGACTTCAGATAAAATCTACAGATCTTCTACAGATCTACTAAAATCTTCAGACAATGTTCTATATGGAGTTGCTTTTATACATGGGTGTTGGTGACCACTTACCGGTGGACTGCATGCTCGTTTGCTACTTCAATATTATAAAGAAAAAGTAACCACTAGAAATAGTTGTGGAGGTAGGATGTACCTCTCTCGTCGACTAATATACCTACGTCCTGCCGCCTTGCATTCACAAAAATTTGATATAATCATTTAATATTAGCATTGTAATATTGTAATGTAACACGCATTTCGGTAATACAACAATCCCCTGTTCCTATGCGTGTTTGACATGTCACGGCATAAATTAATTTAGTGTAACCTATTAATTAAAATAGTAAGGATGTTAACGTTATAAATGCGATGTTTAACAAGCTTTTATTTAGGTAACATTATAGTGTGTTGGTATACTTTAGATTTTCAGTTTAATTTCTACTTTTAGGTTTATTTTGAGAAAATCGGTGTCCAGTATTGGAATACAATAAGGGTTGTAGCTATAACCGTAAACAGAATCCGTATGTGACCGGTCGATGCTAAAATATAAAATATGTCTTATTAATATTTGTTTGTCTTTAAGATCGAATGTCGTAGGCAGGTATACTAACGATTTTATTGATCTTTATATTTTTCAAGGAATAATTTTACTAAATCATACTAATCATAGATTTACGTGTACTCTTAAATGACGCGACCATCTCTGTCCTCGGGAACAGCAACGTGTCTAAGATCGACTTCAGATTGAACTCCTGTATTAAACGAAGTTGCTTACAGATATCCATGGGCGGCAATGATTACTTACCATCAGGTGAACTGCACTGCTACTTCAAACTTATAAAAAACCACTCTGACAAACACTTCCAAAGATTTATGGCGACTGTTTTTTGTTTCTTTGTGTGGGTATGATTAAAGAATAACTCTACTTCGGGTTGATTTCGTATCATTTCACAGGGACAATTAACGCGAGTGTTACCTTCATATACCTGTGCTTCCTAACTTACATACAGTTACTATCGGATTGTAGATCAATACTTTACGTTTAAACATAAAGTCGTATAAGATTTAAAAAGATTAAGAAGAGCATTTAGGACTTAAAAATATTTTTGAATGTAATTTAAGTGTCAGTTTTTTATTTAGTTAGAAGAGTAAAAGGATATATTTTTCGCCGGAAACAGAGTTCTTGTGCGAAAATCGAAAAAACACATGTCGGCGAAACTGCTAACGGAAGCAATGTTACAGAGAAAGTAATTGAAAGTAAATTGATTAAAACTCACGGAACATCTTATGAAGTCTTGTATCTTGATCAAGATAAGTATTTCAAAAATAAAATTTCAACTAGCTTTGCAAGGCGGGTTCTCTTGAATGCAAATCTTTTCTCAACCTCGCTCTACTCTATAAACGCTACTTATAAACTATAATCCAAAATAAATTGACCTCTCGTGTGTATAACGGCACATAGTCCAGAGAGGTCAAAACTGGTCTAGCAGTTCCAGATCACCGATTTTTGCAAATTGTATTCTAAATTCAAAATAGAAAAAAAACATGCGTGCGTACAAAGTACACATGTCAGAAGTGAAACTTCTTTGGCGAACTAATTTATAAATCTTGTTTATATTTATACAAATCTAAAACTTTAAATTTCCAAGATTAAGAGGAAGGGAAAAAGGCGTGATACGACGTTCGCTCTGTCTCACTTTTTCTCTCAATCTTTCTCACTCGCTTGCTCCCTACTCTCACTCCACGGCTAGTTGCTCATGCTACGTTCGCCCTGTCTCAATCGGTCTCGATCACTCTCTCTCTCTTTTCCGACACTTCCGTTGCATACCGGCGTGACGTTTCATCTGTAAAAATTTTACCCTCATGCGCCTAAAGAAGTTTCACTTCAAAAATCAGTGAAAATCAGTGTCGTGCTTTTGCTGAGTTTCCGGTACCATTAGCGATCTTGGCCTGCAGCACAGAATAGTATTTCGAAATATTCGAAAGTAGGTTAATTGATAAGTACTGATTAGTTAAGTTGTTATGTATTTTAAATGTACTTTTTTGTTTTGTTTTATTGTTATTTGCTGTAGACCTTGTACTGTAGACTAATAAAAGTTATTATTATTATTACAAATTCTTCCTCTATAAATGTTCTATGAATTTCAAATATGTATTTTTTTAAATATGGTTGATTCTCCTACAGATGAATACGCTTAAACAATTAATTTCTTCAGCTTTATAACGTTCGTTTTTCAATTTAGTCATACATACAACTATTTGGGCCAGTGATTTTCACTTCGATTTACAAGATACGGTCGCACGCATTCGTTCTGAAAACTAATCAATCCGAAATTGACAGTTAGAGCGGAATCGATATTTTTTATCGCTTTCTTACGGCACCTGTCTGCTTCGATGATGAATAAGGGATAAGTAATGAACGGTCCGCGATATTTTTGCTTATGGATCAAACGACTGACGTAAATAAACAAATGTTACGTGATAAATAATCTCAGGACAAGGCGTGCTGAGAATATTTTTTAAATTGTCGAATAATAAAATGTTCACAAGGGATATACTTACCTTCATATGAAATATCATAGAATAATATTAAAATGAAATTAAACCGTATGAATGTGCCTTAATTTAATTATCATAAATATATTATGCATACGTTAATCTTATGGTTTTCTTTTTCATTTGTTTTTAATCAATTGGAGTTTGATCATTAGGTACATATTTTGCTGCACACGCTATTAAATTATATTTTTTGCATAATTATCTACTTACTCATTTAGTTCTGGTTATAGGTAATAAACTATTTTTTATAGGAATAATTTTAAAATTATGTTGATAATCTTACTTTGCAGTTTAGTCAAACCGTTGTGCATGATTAGGTGTACTAAAAAACTCACACTATGTTTCGGATACATGTTCTCAAAAACATTTTTATATCTGGTATCACTAACTAGTATAGCACGTAGGGCCGCGTAACCTACTTCAGTGTTGCAATCTTACAAATTGGCGCTAACAAGTGTTCTACTGGCAACACGCGCCTTTTTGTTCCGCTGCTTTTAATTTGCCTCGAATTAATGAATACCATTTACAAAATTGCTAATTACACCTGACCGTTTAATGAGGTCGTCGCTCCACGGGGAGGGAGGAACCGTTAATTACATTTTTAATTTTGTCGTATAATGTTACTCTAATTTATTAATTGCGCTTCTTTTACATTCAACGGGGTGATCATTTTAAAACCCAAAAACTTTGTGAAGTATATTAAGTATTTATTATAGTATAGATATTAAGGAAATTTTGTCCTGAACGCATATCATTTTTTTATTTAGACATGTACATAAATCTTAATTATATATTATTTACAATTTTGCTAGAAAGCATTACGTATATAGATATCAATAATATAAGTACTAACCTATTATTGTTATACTAAGTAAAGAAGATGTTTGAAAATGTAAACATTCTTTGGTCGGTTAGGTTGTATTTACAAAAACCTTATGATGCACCTAAAATTTTGTAGCAATCAGGTACGAACGTTCGTATTATTTTAGCATTTGTAAGGTAACGTAAGTGTATTACTTAATCATGGCGTTCTAAGTTAGTTTACATAAGGATAGCAAAGCATCACAGGTAGGATTCTCATCCTATCTGGTTTAAAATACGGGTGTTCATGAACGACAGTAGGTACCCATTTAACTTTAGGTTGAATAAATGCTCCTTTCCTCTTCATGTAGTTATTATAGTTTCTATTCAATCAATATTTTCGCACTTCAAAAGTTGACTTAACAGAAATAAAATATTAACACATAGTTAATAAGAGCAAAAAGTTTAAAAAAACTTGTCCGGTTTATGATTTGAGATATTTGGCGTTGCCATTTCATAACTTCGATTTCCCACGTTTTAAATTGCAGCGAAAAATTTAAGACGAATTTATTCACATTGAGTACCTACATAAATGTATAATTGTACCAATAAATTTTTAAGCATGCCGTAAAGTCGTGAATTGTGAATTAGCGAATGAATGAATTTATTGCCCGTTCTGCAGTTAGCGATTAAACGCGAGAACGATTGGCGGTCGTAAACTATCATATTGCGTATTTTATTATAAAATTTGTACATGTTAGTACTAATTAATACCGGATAAAACGGTTTACATGATTGTATTTGTACGTTTACCCCGCAAACTCGTAAATGTTAACTTGAAAAATATTAATGCTGTGAATTTAAGAACTTTTTCCTTTTAAGAACTGGGGTAAAACATCAAACTGGCTACTTTGCGCTTAAATGTTTCTTTTTTCTTTTTTGTCTATGATTCCCTGGCAGCCAACTTACCTGAAACAAAAGAATTGAAATATAAGTACACAAATTAAATAGTTTTACTAAAATATTAATCCTATTTATAAACTTCATACGTTATAATAATATTTCGTTACAGTTTAATCATTCACTTATGATGTGACCACGACTTGCAGTTAAATTTAATCTCTCCAATATTACCATAGGTTATTGCACGAGGCGCCATAATTATGAGCGATGAAAATCGATAAAAATAAAAATGTGACATTAATATGAATGATATTCATAACACTGAATAAAATTAGTCTAGTGGTTAATAAAAATAACTTATAAGCATAAATATTAGCATTTAAAATGTAAATATGCGCATCCATTTAAACATGTACTTCATTTAAATTAAACAGTGTGATTGTACCTTTACATTGGTGCCCTTATCAGCACATTTGCTCCGTATTCGATATCTAAACAACGCTTTGAACTTTTTGTTTATATGTATGGTGATTAATTGATTTAATTCACTTAGAAACAGTGATTGTAAATGTAAACAAGTATTTGCAGCAATTTTTATTCACTAAAACTACTATTTACTTTCTCCTACTGAGTATCAAAAATAATCAAGCAATAGGCATATGAATATACATTCATAATTACAAAATAATTATCTAATATATAAAATTCTCGTGTCACAGTTTTATGTTGCCATACTCCTCCGAAACGGCTTGACCGATTTTTACCAAATTTTATATGCTTATTCAGTAGGTCTGAGAATCGGCCAACATCTATTTTTCATACCCCTTAAGGGTTGTCGACCCTTAACATATTATTTTTATTTTTTATATGGCAAAACAACGTTTGTCGGGACAGCTAGTTAATTTTATACAATACTGCTTCAATAATGGTTTGATATTTAAACGGAATCGCGTGGTTAACTTAGCGCTTAACATAGATAATGCAACAAGACAGTCAAAACGTAATCGATATCTGATGCATACTTTGTGCATGTAGTTAAATCTAATGATCGTGACTCGTGTATAGGTCGAGACATTACATTAAATTGGCTCAGTACTGAGCATGAGTACGCATGTGAAATAGTTTGGCGCCATAATACAGATTCAACAGATAACATATTCGTTGAATTCAAGTTAGTGACCACAGATCAGAAATGGAAGCACCTTTGAAACTTGGTACATTATTTTGTTCGCCACAGGTGGTGGCAAATTTTCACCTAATCTGAAAAACAGAAGTAGTAGGTAATCTAGTTTCTGACTTAAAGAGTAAAGGAGATTACTTATTACAAGGCGTTCAAATTTAATCCATTATGGGTGAGTACAAGTAGGACCATAATCTGGACTTAGAACAGATACAGATAGAGGAACTGTATGCAAGTATGTAAGTAATTTATTTAATAAAAAAATAAAGGTTATATTTTGCGCCGTATTAAAATTTGTAGAGATTATCAATTTTTTTTTTCAGTTGAAAATGGAAACTGACAAAATAAATATTGGAATTACTGAAATGATGGTAATCCGACGTTTGCTTCCGATGAAATATTCTTTCATTTTTCGCGCTTCTAGTTTCGAGTATTGTGTCCGGTGAGAAATGTCAATTAAAAAAAATGTGCGGCACTCGGGGGCTGCCGTGTTAAAGCTATTGAATAGAATATTTTGTCAATTTATGCAAATAGAGTTATTTATTTATGCAGTATTTTTTTATATTAATTCAAGTTTTGTTTCGTTGATACCATATACTTTCTCACAAACAGCTGCGACTAGTTAATTATAAATTGTTACATAATACACATTACACTGAAAATTAATATAAAACTACTAATAAAACAAATGAATAGTTATAAAATACTCGATTATATATAAACTAAATTAATAAACAAAACATAAATTAAAATAATTTCGATAATCATTTTATAACGTGTCACAATTTGAACATCACTTATTAATCTGTCAAGAGAAAGTAATCTATTGACCGGAGCACAGATGAAAAACGGCAAATACAAAAAAGTCAAGATAACACTAAAAAGCTTAACGACCTGCACGGAGACGAATGTCAAATCATAGGTTAGGAATTTTGGCGCCAAACATTTCTAATGGGTGTGGAGAAAGCGTGTCGTGTTTGGCCTCTGGCGTTACAGATTTGTGTCAATCTATACTTAATATAAAGGAGAAATATTTGTTTATCGTAAACTCGAACTACTAAACCGATTTTAACAATTATTTCGCTGTTAGAAAGGTTTATTATCCAGTATTACGTTTTATTTATTTCTGCAATAAAAAGAAAACGGCAGAACGTTGTCCGCTGAGCTAGCTATTGCATTAAAAAAAAAATAGGTATTATAAAAATGTTAGCCATCATGCGAGAATTAGCCGATACATCAGCGCCATGATGTTAAAAGTTTTTATTCCTCTTGCTTTTGTTGTCTGTGGTCAGATGTTAACTTTTACGACGGGTTCAATAGAATCTGTGCCACGTGGATTATAAATGTTTTATTTGGTACCGTTACCTTTTCTTTAATATGCAGGGAAATATGTTTACGATATAATACAATGTGAATTATACAGGCTTTTGTTGACCTCGATTTTTGAACCGAATTCAATAATGCCGATATTACATAAATATCAGAATAGTTATGTTTATATTAAGGAATTTGAACTTTTCTTCAGTTTAATATTCATTTACTATTTCCATATAATTTGCAATCAATAATCATATACAATAATTAGCTAAGTTTTAGTCTCGTTCAAGTATCTAGTATCTGTTAACAAAAGAGCTATGAAAAGTGATTTGTGACAATTTAAAAATAGAAAACGGGGGATAAACTGAAAAACCGTGACTACTATCAATATTTTGTATTGGAACTAACTTCATATTCATTTTGATTTAAGTATTTATGATATTTCAATCTTTAATTAAAATTTCTATCTATAAAGGCTCAAGACAAATCCATATGAAAGAAGGAAATACAGCTTAGGCTTAATAATATAATTCTTTTTTCATTTTGGGTACAAACCATAAAAGTAGACATTTTAGATTTCTTTTTTATGGCATTAGTCACGAACGCGATATTCTTAATATGTTAAACCTATCATGAAAAATGAAATTGGGGATCTTAATTGAGTTAGTAAACAAAAACAAGTCATTAGTGATTTACAACATACAGTATATAGATTTGTTTATGGCCAATTTTAACGTGAGAAAAATATGTAGATGATGCACTCTAATAAATAGTTTGAATCTGTTTTACAAATTAAAACATCTTATAAAAATATTTCAAATCGTTACATTCATCTTCTTATTTAAGAAATAACAAGACTAACAAGCTGCAACGACAAATATTCTCAACTAACTAACCAACGTAAGTTGGTTGTACAGCCGACGTTTCCGAACGAAGTTGCCTCATTTCTTTTTTAAATCGATTGCATCAGGCGGAAGCCTATTACGACATAAAACAATTTGAATAAGATTGATTCTACACAAATATAGAACGCATCCAATCATAAACATCGCTACCCATAGAAGCGAGCTTCAATCATTCACCGCAAAGTATCTCTCGTTGATTTACAGCTTGCGGTGGCTAATAATTTATTTATGCTTCCAATAAACGGCACATGCCGTCATGTGTACTATTAAGTGGAATCTGGAGTGAGGTTGGCCACGTCCAACGTTAGCTTTGGGACATTTCAGCACAATCAATATTTGAAGTGATCTTGTCTAGGTTTATTGCTATCCTTTTTGACACCTATAGTTCGGTAGATCTTCCGTATTTTAACTTAGAGGTACCTCCGCCACATATATTTATGTCTAATAGCGGCCGCGTTAAGTTGTAGTCAGGTTTAAAAGTTGTGTGTCCCTGTAGTTCCGGGACCAGAATAGGACTACGGTACCCTCTGCCTGTCGTAAGAGGCGACTAAAAGAGGCTTCCGGGGTTGCGGGCGGGAAGAGTGGGAGCTCGACCCGTCCGGCCAAGCGACCCCGGGAAGGACGGTGGCATGTGTGGTTGCATGCTGCCGTAAAAACCAGCAGGTGCAGTGAGCAGTTCACGCCCACCAGGGAAGAGCCCGATGGGGCACACGCTGAGGACACCGGCGGCGGTCAATCGGAGTTCCCGGAGTCCTCTTCGCAGCGTCGACGTCGGCCACCGGGGGGGTTTTAGTGCGGTAAGAATCCCACATAACCCGCGTCGCTCCCACGACGTCGGGTACTTTTTGAAAGTTTCCCCCTCGAAAACAAAAAAAAAAAAAAAAGGTTTAAAAGTTGTGGTGTAGTACAGACTTTTATAAGACGTTACAAGTAACTCCTTTTATTATCCAAGGTAGAAATGCATAGGACAGGTACTTACCGGGAAGTGAAATAAATGCTTGTTTATTTTTTCTATCTCATAAACGGTAGTATTTTAGCGTAGTAGATCACTACAAAGATCTTTTTACTCGTTTCAAATTTCCAATAAAAAACAAAATCAACGTTCCAATTTGTATAATAATTCTCCTAAAGCTTATGGGACTGTCTCTAGAACACCAAACGTCTAGCCACCACCATAAACTGATCCCTGTGAATAATCGATTCCCAGCTTGCTAAGAGATTACGGGCTTTATGTATGGCAGTGTATTGGTGGCAGGGCTTTGGTGGCCAAGTTAAACGCAATTAAGCAAAGTCACTTCCCATTTGTATGTTACATTGTGGTACAATGTTTTCTTTTGTAAGATTTGACACTCATATGCTCTTAAGTGTTTATTCCACGTATTCTCAGTATATAGTCTTCTCTGATTACAACGCGCCATAGACAAATCTATATATTTTATGTTTTAGGTAAACCAAATTTCATTTGTTTCATAACTTAAATGCTCAAGTTCATTTCATGATAGGTAGGTTTTTAATGCTTAGTAACGATATTTTTATTTGTTTATTTTTATACGATATTTTTATAGATTTTTTTATTGGTTTTATTACCCATTGCGATGATCCCAAGACCTTACATGACAAAATCATCGTCGAATATGGTCAACGTCGAAATTACACAAGTATTCCAAATTAGGCTGAATTATGTAAAATGATGGTCGCTTTAATAATTTTATATACCGATAATAATATTTCAAGTTAATAAATAGCTGAAATAATTATGTTAAATTTATAAGCTATAAAAGAATTACGAAAAAAACCGTTCAATATTTCTCTACATAAGTTCAAATATAGCCACATGGTAAACTTATAGTAAAAATCAAAACTTGCAACTGACTTATTACAAACAGATTGGTTTTGCGGTCGCTAGATGGCGCGCAACGGGGGTCAAAAGCTATCTGACAATCCTACAACCGGATCGCGACTGTTGCTAACAACTTAGATGCAATTTCACGTTGCGTAAACATGCATCTGTGATTGTATCCCTTTTGTGTCTAAAAGCCGCTGGCAGGACAAAGAGTAAGAGAAATGGGAATGGAATGGTGTTTTAAATGCGATAAAAATGAGTTTTGCTGCTGCTCCGTATCTGGCAATGACATAAGTAATTAAAAACGAAATGAGTTTTTTGTGTCAACGTAAATAACAAACACGGCTATAATATTTGTTATATATTGGAATTTCCCACTTAATCTTCACGAGGAACGAGAATATTTTATGAAAAACGTGATTATTTTATTTAATTATTACTTATTTGTGCGTCTTTTTATTAATTATTTGTTCTGCTTTATATTACAAGACAAATACCTGTCTTTATTGCTTATTATCATTCTTCGCCATTGTAGTTATTGCTCATTTATTTGATAAATAGCTTGAAACAATTATACCCTGTTGATCAGTGATAATTTTAATAACTCTCATTAGTTACTTATATACGCCATTTGTTGGTTGTCAAATTAAATTTAAATGTGATATATTGTCGTTAGATATTATTTTCGATATATTGCCTAGTGAACTATCGTTCTCAGACGTAAGGTATTGTCTTGTAGACTTACTATCATTTGATGTTAACAAATGTTATCGGCTCGCTTCGAGTTGACATACTGGTTATTAATGATATTAGTTTAAACTAGAAACTCTAGGCTGTGTCCGCCTAAAGCGTCTGTAAAGTGCTTGTATTTACTTGGAGATATTCCGATGAAATATTGTTTAGACGACCGCGTGGAAATTGTTCGGGTGGTCTCAACAACTCAGCGCCATGTTTGCTTTGTAATATGTATCTTCTTTGTCGCGTACATTTGTTCGTGTCTCGAGATTAACTGTTCTTGTGTTTGTCTGTTTATCTGGACAAGATCTAAGCGTGGTTGATTTCAAAACATGAAGTTCGATTAATCTTTTGCATCAATCAATGCAGAATTGTTTATTGATAACTGCAATTTGTCAAACATCTATCTATATTGCTCTGTTAGCTTTTTGCTAGAGTTCTTACTTTTTCAAGAAAAAGAAAACAAGAATAAATTAAAACCACAGTTCTACAATTTACCCAATATTAAGCAAATCCCTTGATATATGCAAAACTTAAACACAATCCTTAAATAGCAATCCTAATTTAGCAGGTTTATGTAGGAACCTGTCTCCACGGTCTATGACAGGCGAGATAGGCCGCTAATCCAGGTTAAATTACACTGAACAGGTCCTACCAGTACGTGGGAGTCCCGGTTCAAAGTCGGGATTTATGTAATCTGGACGTGAAACGCAATCTTATCTGGCCGAGTCTGGAATGTGTCCGTTTTGAAATACATCGATCTGTCGCGGTCAACCGCATTCATTCAGATAATTATATAAATCAGATATAAACAGGTAATAATTCCTTTAAGCAATTGGACCTGTTATGTTTTGTGTTCGTTTTTGTTTTTTTTTAGATTCCAGTTAATATACAGTTAAATTAATATGCATACAGTTAAATTAACGTCACAGATCTTGAGCATAATCGCCGCTACCGTCGCCATAGTTGTTTCTTGGTCAACAACGCATTTTAATTATCTAATTAAATTTAATAAACCCTCAGTTACGTCGCTAATCTCGACAGTCGTGGATTGTTAACTTAATGAACATGTTTAACCTTTTGGTGAAATAGTTAACCATGCAGTAGTTAGGCTGTCGACGTGTTGTCGATTTCGTTATTACTTCTTCCTACACGTTTCAATATTTTAGTCTCCTGCAGATCTCACAAGCTTTAATGTAATTTATGTGTAGTTGTATCTCAAGCACAATTTTTTTTATTATACTCCTGATCTATAAATATATTTGAAATAAAATTAAATTTAAAAAAAACGGCACTCGGGGACTGCCGCGACAAAGCTATTGCATAGTAATTTTATCAACGTATGCAATTATAATTACAAATTTATTTATGTAGAATTTTTTTCTTTGATACTAAGTATGTAGGTCTCATAAACAGCTGCATACATATACATGGTAGGCGGAGTGGGAGGTGTTAGCTTTTTTTCGTTACGGAATTTCTTGATTCGGTCGCCGCGCTCGAAGCCTCTGATAAAAGCTATGCAATAGCTTAAAATAAAGTATCCAAAGATACACCTGATTCAATAGTTTATATTTATGTAAAACCTAGAAAAAGTAATGAAATATTTTTAGTTCTCAACTCACAAAGAGACACAAAAAATTTTTTAGAAGCTACTTAAAATCTTTATGCAGTTACGAAATAACATTTTACTTTTGAGTACAGATATACACTTAAATTTTATTGCTTACTAACTTAAGTAAGACTTATACTTGGCACTGTCACAGCACACAACATCAGCGACTATTCACACGGAGGTGTTAATTCAGCTATCGATAATATTTATTGAATTTCCGAAAGAAATAACTGTCACCCGAGAACGTAACAGAATGTGAAATTATTTTGATAAATCGTGGCACGGGGCGCAATAATTCAAAATGGCCGTGTGCCCGCGAGAGAACAGCTTGTTAGTGATATCGAGTGCGCTTGCGCATTTTTCATCAATTCGAATGTTGTACCTTCTGGCGTGAACACGTTTGATGTATCGACGCGTGTGAACTTGAGTTTACAAAAAGATATTGGGGGAATTTTGTAATACAAAGATTAACAATAAAAAAATTTACATTGATTGAAAACTGCTTGCCTACAAAGATAACGGACAGAAAGATACCGTTACTGGTATCTTTCTCTTAGATAGGTATCATGAATAAATAAATAGAACCAAAATTTCAGCTGCTAAAACACTAATTGATAAGAGAAAAACAAGTTCTATAATAGTAAACGATATTAAAATGGAAATTAATCATAGTTTCATAGAAAACGAGATTTTAGCTTGGTTCAAAATAATTCGTTTTTCATTGACTTTGGGCAACGTATCCAATAGGCTGCATTTTCTCTGTGAATTACTATAGCTACCATTTAATTGATTGAAATGCGTACTAGCTCTCATGTCACCAAAAATTTTTTTAACCCTTGCACCTACTTAGTCTGAATGCCTATCCGTCAGTCTGTCTGTATCTGTCGTAACTCCTGAATCTTTAAAGCGGCAAGTTTTCCAATTTATTTCCATGCATAAATGTATTGATTTAAGACTCGACCGTTTCATTGATTGCAACTGATGGCTGGCCACGTTTAGTGTACCACTAAACAAACTGCGGTCCCGCCTTTCACTCTTTATAATATTTACTGCCGCGGTATCGGCATCAGTTGTCTAATGGTCATTTTTCATATTAAAACAGATAATGTTTATTGCTGCGCGCTTATTTATATCAATCTAGGGCCAGGTAATAATTCTGTTTGATTTATTATTCTCGTTCCAATGTTTAATGCTGTATCTACTGGTCAACTTTTCGTACAGAAGTTACGTTGCGTTACGTTACGAACTGAAAGGTTTAACGAGATTATTTATGCACCTTTTTGTGTTATCTCGGTTTAAACAATTGATTAATATCCGTCTGTTTGTACGGGTTTTCAAAACGAGATGGTTTCGATCTGTAATATTTATGTACAATTATAGAAACGCTTTCTACACTCATAGCCCCACAGTAGGATTTTCTCCTGTGTCGTGGGTGCCATGAACACACACAAAAACGAATACACAAACACGCAGACCCAGAACAAGAGTTTAAACTCATCATTCAGATATCTGTCTGGCCGGGAATCGAACCCGGGACCCACTGCGTGTCCCGGGTTCGATTCCGTGGTAACCGCTGCGCCACGCGGGTCGTCATTATATATTTCTGTGTGATTAGCACAGATACTTTAGCTGAGGATTCGCCTTCCGTGTATGATTTTGGGAGGTACCTAATAACGTGTCTAACATTTATAAGACAATTCAGTAAAACACACGTCGTTTAAGAATGATCCGCAAAACACGTGAATCGTTTAAAGAGGATATTTCAATCTCTTTCGCATGCATACCACATCGCGGCACATTAAGTTATGCTTTATATTATTGGCAGGCTGACAGAGAGTGGGTGTTGTGTCGTCACGGATAAAATGGTTCGTGAGGTGCTACGCTTGCATTTCGAAGTTGAATTGCAAGTAATTTTGCTTATTCCGTATTCAACGATTTTCGCCACTTAAGTATTTCGCACGGCACGTGTGCCAAGAATCTAAAGTAAAGCTATTAAACAAATTGGCAAGAGTGATCTGAATATATTTTATGTCTAATAATGTATTAGATTGTCGTCAACCCATTATTGTCCCACTGCTGGGCACCGGTCTTCTCTCAGAATGAGAGTTTTCAGCGCCGAGGATGGCCACCGGGGGGGGTTTTAGTGCGGTAAAAATCCCACATAACCCTGCGTCGCTCCCACGGCGTCGGGTACCTATGGAAGGTTTCCCCCTCGAAAAAAAAACAAGGCCATAGCCCACCGCGCTGACCAAGTGCGAATTGGTGGACTTCACACACCTCCTAGAATTTTTTTAAAGAACTCTCGGGTGTGTAGGTTTCCTCACGATGTTTTCCGTCACCGAAAATAATGTATTAGATTATTGTCTAGTTATTAACGTATGCCGCATCCTTGTAGTCTTAAATATCATCGCTTCCTCTCTTTCTTTGAATATCATAGAAGTTGACTAAGGGACAAAATCCATGGGCAGCAGCGTCTTCCTGTAAAACAACAACACTCACTGCCGACACCAACACGCGTGCTAAGCGCGGTGACTATTTGCTAATACTCGCATTTGATGAGACCTATGTCCAGTGAACCTCAAAGGGCTGATGGATATATAAGGTACGGTTAAAGACGAGACTAGTAGATTAATAAATGTATTTTTTCTACTTAGTACTTAGTTTTTTCTTAATGATGTAGAATCCTTTGCGATTTGCTCTGGAGATATCCGGAGGTTTACCGCTGATGTGTTCTTGTTTGAATGGTTATATTAGAGAGACAGTAATACAAGGTTGCAATTTAGTTTAGAGCAGTGATAGCCTAATGGTTGAAATTTGCCCTCTCAATCCGAGGTTCAAACCTAGGCACGCACCACTGATTTATGTGCGTATTAGAAATTAATTATCACTGCTTTTCGGTGAAGGAAAACATCGTGAGGAAATCTACACACCCGAGCGATCCGAGTAAAAAAAAAGTTCTCGGAGGTGTGTGAAGTCCACCAACTTGCACTTGGCCAGCGCGGTGGGCTATGGCCTAAAACTCTCTCATTCCGAGAGAAGACCCGTGCCCAGCAGTGGGACAATAATCGGTGAACGATATGATTTAGTTATCAAAGATCAGGAGCCGGTTTTCTCCGTATATGATTGACTCCGATATTGAAATTAGACAAAATTTTAAAACACCGTCACCGATTTCGATTCCGATAAGCCTTCATAACAACTTTAGGCAACTAATCTCATTGACGGTCCAATTCAATTATAACGGAATACGGAATAGTATTTCATTCAGTAGCAGCTATAATCGAATTGATTGAAATAACCAGAATAGTTCCGAAGTCAATTCCGCTTCAAAATCCAATTATTTGCGGTCAGCGGTCATTTTAACAAAGGCATCTCAAGTTGTCGAGTTAAGTCCACTAAAACTGAATTGGCGGATGACATCAATCTGCGAATTTGATTAAGATATTCACCGTAGCTGCTATTGATTTGTATGCTGGGATAAAAATTTAATTATTTAAATCAGGGTTTCTCAAATTTTTGACTTCACGTACCCCTGTAAAGTTTCCAAGTGCCAGCGGACCCCCTTACTTAACTAAGTAATTAAATCCCCCCCCCCCAAAAAAAAAAACAATGAAATTGACTATTGAAGAAAATAATGTTTTTATATCAATAAAAGTTAAAAAAAAGAGCCAAAAGAAATTTATTTTTACTATTAATCATGCGATGGGTGTGCTTGTTTGTTGTCACAAATGGAGTTAATTTTAGGAATCATTTTTATTATACGTAATAAAAATGATTCCTAATTCGCGACAAGATTTACGAATCTTGTCGCGAACCCCGTGCCATTGAATGACGAACCCCTAGGGTGTTCGCGTACCCGACTTTGCGAAACCCTGATTTAAATGATTCATTTTATAGATGACTAAGTTCTTCGTGGCTTTGCGCGCTGATGGTGAGATCTATGATTATTTATCTGTACGAATTAAAATCAATTTTCACGAAATATTTTTGTTTATCTGTGAGCATGGTTGATTTTATGTCGGGTTGCTAATAGCGCCGTAGACTGCGATTTGATCATCCCTGTAGTTCCGGGATCAGAATACGGCTACGGCATCCCCTGCCTGTCGTAAGAGGTGACTAAAAGGGGCTTCCGGGGTTGCGGGCGGCTAGAGTGGGAGGCCGAACCGTTCGTTCAGACGACCCCGGGAAGGACGTTGCTATGCGTGGTCGCATAACGTCGTAAAGACTAGACGAAGCGGTGGGCACAGCTGGTAACCTAGAGGAGCTCAATGGAGCAACACGTTAAGAGGACTCCGGTTGTGTTCCATTGGAGATCCCGGAGTCCTCTTTGTAGCGCTGAGTACGGCCATCGGGAGGTTTTAGTGCGGTGAAAATCCCACATAACCCTGCATCGCTTCAATGGTATCGGGTACTTTTTGAAGGTTTGCCTCGCGAGAACAAAAAAAAAAGACTGCGATTTGATACCGTACGGTTAAAATATTCCCGATAAATCTAAATATGTACGAGTAAATTCGAATCTGAACTTGATTATTACGGGACATACAAGAGTAAAATCAAAATTCCGATGACAATGACAACCTAACCATACTTAGGGCGACACATGTTTTACAATCTATAAAACATTAATTCACATTTTCCTCCAAGTCACAAATGACATAAGTATGCACACATGATCTACTTTCGATGAGGCGTGGTCGCCATATTTGCGTAAAGCGACGGCTAATTACAATCCTTGAGTTCCAGCTCCCTTGATGGTCAAATCATTACTCGTTACTGTCCAACATGTCAATGGATTGAGTATATTATTACAGTTAATAAGGCCCGAGCGGTTTTGGCCATCTCTGTAAATACTACTTACGTTAAAAGTATAAACGTTTTAATAAATTAATTGTATGGACGACAAATTGATATTAATAACCGGCGACCTTCTACGGGCCAAGGATTTAGCGACCACACTGGTATTCAAAAATGCTACGACATGACAGCTGTTCTCTGAATAGTTTGTAATCTACCGCAGTTATCGAGGTTTAGCTGAGTATAGGTTAACCAGAGATGCGTTGCTATCTTACTACCGTTCAGATCGGATCATAATAGCAC
This sequence comes from Spicauda simplicius, assembly GCA_949699795.1. NCBI lineage: Eukaryota > Metazoa > Arthropoda > Insecta > Lepidoptera > Hesperiidae > Spicauda > Spicauda simplicius. Next base: position 5,713,975 of record OX453061.1, on the reverse strand, counting down.
ATAGCGTAGAGAAATAGTTGTCGCTATGGTGCTTCTAAGTTAAAACACAAAGAGTTCTATCATCTTTTAGAATATAAAGATACTTTTAGAATATCTTATATTAATACGCGAAGCTAAAACTTGTGATTCGTTAATAAGATACTTGCCACAGGCGGAGAAGTATTACACAAACAAATTACGGACGGTTATTGTTGATGTAGAAAAGGATTGCGCAATGCTAACATTTTTTTAAATGTATAAAACATACATAAAATCAACTATATACACATTACACACACTACCTTGCATTTGACACAAACACATACATAATAAACGAAATAGAACATTAAATGTCTTACTATGAAGGCACATAACGTCAAAAATGTCAAATGTCTTTGTCAAAATACCTGCTATTGCTTTAAATGCAGCTTAGTTTAATAAACCTATTTTTATCTTTAACGCGTGCCTTCAAAATAACTTGAAAATTATTTCAATTTAAATTAAATATGAAGTTTAATTTTTAACCGACTTCAAAAAAGGACCTCCTCCTTTTTTGATTTAAATTATTTTTTAATTTATTTTTTTTAATTTAAATTACGATTTTTTAATTTAAATTACGGTCGAATTTCGACCGTTGCGACGAGTGACTAGAAAAGATATAATAGACCATTATAAAGCGTATGGTTATCCTCAATGACCTCAGATTACTATCTTTATTAAAACTATTATAGTTCTAGTTTATAGTTGCGTGATATTGGTTATCGGGACATCGAAAGCCTGACGTAAAACGGTGGAATCATAAAATTTAATTATTCCCTTTGTGGGCAGGCTCGTCATTGTATGTCGTGTTAATGTCTTTCGTTTTAATATTGGTGAATACTTATGTTTGGAATAAAGTAATGTTGGTTCGGTTATATGTCTATGCTTGTGTTATATTTATTTCCACGATAGGAAAACACATTTTATTCTATGTGTGCTTGTTTGCTTGCTGAACGTTGTGATTTTAAATATATGTTGCATCGTCGACATGTAGAGCCATCTCTTGCCAATTGATTCAAACGTCAGGTTGACATTGTCTTCTGAGCGAAGTCGATGTCACGTTGTTAGATTTGACAAGTGTCACTGTCAAGGAGAAAAAAAGATGGACGATAGCCATCATGGCGTTTGATTCGAAATTTGGGAACGAGAGTGATTTTGGTGGTCGCCACGTGAAGTCGAAATCGCTGCGTTTGCTCACGAGACCCCACCTACTGCCTTCGTTAGATATATAACCAGCTAACTAACTTACGTCACTACATGTGCATCTTTTGTACAAAATTAATTAACAAAAAAATTTTATTTGAAGTCACTTAGTTTACTTTCAACACTGTGAAATTTTATAACACTTAGTTATCTTTCAAACTTTAATTGTTTACACTGTTCACAGTGTTGTTACCGCTGGATAATAGCTATCCAAGGTGTACGTGGAAAAGTTGTCATTAAAATTATTAATTATTCCCAGACCGTTATACGTTACCACATTGTCTATCGTGTCAGTATCGATCGATATTCGTTTTTTGTTCTTTTTTTAATACAAATGACAATCTAGCATGCATTTGCTGGTGTTAAACCCTTCGTGTTTTGACTCTGGATCATACCTATAACTAATTGCCGGCGAACTTCGTTCCGTCCAAAAGTCAAAATTATCAGATTCCAAAATATTAGTGTATCTCTACTATATTATACACGTATTATACACAAAAACCTTCCTTTTGAATCACTCTATCTATAAAAAAACTGCATTAAAATCCGTAGCGTAGTTTAAAAGATCGAAGCATACATAGCGACTTTGTTTTATTTTATACTATGTAGTAATTTGTATTTTAGGGCGTATTTTCTCCGGGCTCCAATATTCACAAACTCAAGGAAATGAAACGAAATGCATTGAAACAAAAGATTGATTTTAATGCCGTTTTTTAATAGGTAGAGTGATTGAAGAGGAAAGTTTTTGTGTATAATATGTGTACACACTGATAATTTTAGATTTTTGATCTTTAGGCGGAACGAAGTTCGCCGGGTCAACTAGTATTATAAAACAAACAAAGTTACGGCCCTACAGCCAATATTTAAAGCATCACCTTAATTATGTCACTTTCTAAAGAATATTATAATAATGTTTACAACTATTCCACAGAATAACAAATACCTGCCAACTCCGTCTCCAGCGGTACATGACCGAGGGAAACTTACGTACGCCGCAATTTTCATGCAAAATAACTTTACGACTTGCAATGTTTGGAGTTTGCAACGGAACGGAACATTTGTTTCGTGTTCCCAGAATGTGGATCAGGTACCTGTGTTTCTTACTTTGGAATTAACGAAAAACGAGTATAGACAAAAATGCATATGAGTGCTTGTATACTATATAATTGTGTATACTATTTGTGCATCAACCCATTATTGGCCCACTGCTGGGCACGGGTCTTCTCCCAGAATGAGAGAGTTTAGGCCATAGTCCACCGCGCTGGCCAAGTGCGAATTGGTGGACTTCACACACCTCCGAGAACTTTTTTTTTTTTTAAGAACTCTCGGGTGTGTAGGTTTCCTCACGATGTTTTCCTTCACCGAAAAGCAGTGATAATTAATTTCTAATACGCACATAAATCATTGGTGCGTGCCTGGGTTTGAACCTCGGACCTCCCGATCGAGAGGGCAAGTTTCAACCATTAGGCTATCACTGCTCTTGCACTTTGCTCTTGCTTTGCTTGTATACTATTTACTTGTGTATAATTTATCTGAATGATGAGTTTAGAGTCATGTTCTGTGTTTGGGTGTTTGTGTATTTGTCTTGTGTGTAACCCACGTCACAGGAGACAATCCTACTATGGGGCTATGAGTGTTGATTGCGTGTGTTTTTTTTTATTTTCATTTTACAAAAAAAAATCTCACTTATTCTATAGCAGGGAAACCGTACTTTTTTAACTTTATAAAGTGCTATTTCATACTATAATCTATCACTTTTTCCTTTTTCATCCAGATCTGTTATACTATTCTGACGTGGCTGAGTAACAAACATTAATCCACCCAAATTCTTCATTTGTAATAGCAGTATGGGGTCACTTGTCACTCTGCCATCACACCAAAGGCGTTGCCTGCGTTACCACACCCTTCATACTAGCCTAAAGCAACGCTCAACACTATTTTTATAAGGTAAATAAAAAAATAGACGATTACCCACTTTCTTTTTAAATTTGTCTATTTTAAGACTACCTTTGTTCCATCTAGCGGTATTTTCGCTGAGCTACATTCACGACTTTAGTCTAACCTATTGCCACCAAGTGTGACTCATGCTTGTTAAGCTTCTTATTTTTCTACTGTCTGTTTCATTGTATTATAAACGCTTTACAAATAAATACAATGATGAGTCTGAGATATAAGTTTACCACTAGTCACTTATTCTAAAAGATTGAACTTTAATCTTACCTGCTAGTCAGATAAATATTCTATTTTTTATTTTATACTAGCAGTACCTACCCGCGGTTTCACCCGCGTAAAAAAGATACCTAATATGTGGATGATCTAGAAAATTGAAAGTTTTTATTCACCTACTCTTCCCATTTTGCTCCTGTGTCTTGTAAAAAACATATAACAATTTTTATTGTACTTCATCGTATACGACGGCGCATGCGGCATATACTTCGGGTGGATCAACATGAGGTTAATATTTTGCTCTAAAATATATCTAACCAATAAATATAATTGTATAGCCTAAAGCCGCCTTCCTCAATAAACGGTCTATTCAACACAAAAAGAATTTTTCAATTCGAACCAGTAGTTTCTGAGATTAGCGCGTTCAAACAAACAAACAAACTCTTCAGCTTTATAATATTAGTATAGATGGTCTTGAAACAAAAGTCTTAATATTATTAGTACTTTAAGCGTTTACATTTGGGTTTTATTGAATGTTTTAGTCGATGACGATTTGTTGGAAAAAAAAGCGTCGTTCATCATATTAATACGTGAAGCAAAAACTTGTAATTCGTTTTTAAGATACTTTCCGCGGACGGAGGAGGATGGAATTATACATGGTTACAGTTGATGTAGATAAGGATTACCAAATGCTATTTTTTTTTCAAAAAAACATAATATACCTGAAATATACTAAAACGCATTACACACATTACCTTGCATTTGACACAAACACATACATACTAAATGAAATAGCGCATTCAATGTCTCACTATGAAAACACATAACGTCAAAAATGTCAGATGTCTTTGTAAAAATACCCGCTCTTGATTACAAAGGCAGGTTAGCTAATTAAACATCTTTTTACCTTTAATTGGTGCGTTCAAAATAACTTGAAAATTAGAATTAAAATTTGAGAAATATTCGTGCTACTTTGGACAATATGAAGTTTAGTTTTGTATTTTAAATTACGGTCGAATTTCGACCGTTGCGACGGGTGACTAGTAATAATAATTACTTAGATAGCCAGTCGTATAACCCAAAATTTAATTGCAAAATACGTATGTATTTGCAACAATAGAAACACATTTAAAGGTATGTGAAACAATCGAAATGGGATTGGCAATCGGAACCATTGATCAACTGCGAATAACGGAGTAGATAGATACCCAGTGCAATAACAAATGCATGGCATTCGTTTTCTATTTACATGAAAACCGTTACGTATCCGATATTTGGTTTTATATATTAAAAACTGTTTTTCTGATATTACAGCACTAAAACCCCCCAGGTGGCCGTCCCCGGTGCTATAAAGAGGACTGCGGGACCTCAAAACGACCGCAAGTGGAATCCTCTGAGCGCGTTGCCCCATCGGGCTCCTCCCAGATGGCAGGCTGGGCTCACCACTCCGTCTGGTCTTTACGACGGTATGCGACCACACATACCACCGTCCTTCCCGGGATCGCCTGACCGAACGGTTCGAGCTCCCACTCTAGCCGCCTGCAACCCCGAAGCCCCTTTTAGTCGCCTCTTACGACAGACAGGGGATGCCGTAGCCCTGTTCTGATCCCGGAACTACAGGGACGATTATATTGGTTACGAGCTGTGTCTCATATAGGTAATACAGTCGTAATCAATATAGAGTTGTGACAGATCCATTAAAGATCTTTTGTTTGGACACATCATATCTTTAAGTCTTTCATTTACGCTAGGTTTAAAAATCGTACATTCGTATAATTTAAAGTACAGTTGTAGTTCTTCTTCTTATATGGTTACGAACGTTACCGAGTTTGGTTTCGTAATATCGGTTAACCGTTGCCGAGTATTGATACGATATCTGTATCAGTTAAAACCGTTTTCATTTAAAGTATATCGAAATCATGTCTAGTATTCGTTGAATGTCATTCTTGTTCGTTTATCGCGTATCTGACCACTGACCAGTTCGTGTTACTCACTCGCAATCCAATTAGAACAATAAGACATAAACATCGTGGCTACAAATGCCTGTTGACAACGTATCTACTGCAATCTAGATTGGAGGTTCTCAAAGTTGGTGGAACCCTCGGGGTACGTCAATCGTTGGGGGTACGCGGCAAATTTAAATGGTTATTAAACCACGCGTGCGTTATGAAATACGCGTAAGTAAATCATAAAATTGTTCCTAGAATCAATTCAATTTGCGACAAGATATAAACCCAGTCGCATTTATCAATAGAATATTTATTGCTTTTTATGAAACACTTCCATAAACTACCTTGTATGGTACTTTTAGTCAATTATTAAGTGATTCGTCGTAGTAATGAAAATACAGTAAGGTTCCCGGAACTATAACTTTGGGAGCTTGATGTTCTTAAAAGTCAATGGTTCCGTATCATTTCAATTTCACGTTAGTTTGATGGCGCTGGAGTTTTGTTCATCTGAATGTACATTTGTGATATTTTGTTCTTGGCAGTGACTGCTTTAGTTAAGCTTTCTACAGTCATAGCCCCACACTAGCATTTTCTCCTGTGTCGTGGGTACCATGGACACACACAGGACGAATAGACAAACACCCAGACCCAGAACATGAATCTAAACTCATTTAGATACCTGTCTGGCCGGGAATCGAATCCGGGACCCAATGCACGTCAGACCGGTATGGTAACCGCTCCATCACGCGAGTCATCAAGTTATAAAATCAAATAAGTTTTTTTTTGATAATTAGTGTTAAATTGCAGTTTAACTTATAGTTATTTGGTTTATTTTTCAGTTTAATTTAATTTAGTCTAAGATATTACCAAGCACGCAGTGATAAATAATAGCTTGCCGTTGCCGTCCATAGAAATCTCTAAAAACGGAATACTAACCACAGATCCGCTGATACGATATTGGAAAACTTCAAATAAGTCTCTTCAACAAGTTCTTCTCAGCAGTTAACTTTATTGGAAATATCCATATAAAATCAATATCTATAAAAACAATTATAATATACCAGTGAAATAATAAATATCTTTATCCAAACTATTAACTTTGGGAACAGTTCCAACAGTTAAAAAAAATATTTTTTATTTGTATCTTCCTTTATTTGAAAATCTCCTTTAATTTGTGTGTTTTTTTTTTGTGTAATTCGGCAACAAACACTAAAGACCGCGCAATAAATCAACAACTAACAGGTAACATGGCAACAAATCATGGACTCTATCGAATCAAGCCGTCAAGTAAAGCCCGGAGGCTTCTGTGTTAAAGCATTTTTTCCAAACACATTATTTAAAAAATCCGCAAAGGGGTTATTTGAAGTCGTTCGTCATTCGATATGATTATTACGGATTTTTAAAAGGATTATAATTTTAGAAAAGGATGCAAAATATGTATACAGAATGTATTTCAGATTTAGTTCATAATCTCGCCTTCAGATGTTCATAACCGCGAACTTAACATTTATGCGTTGGGAATATGTAGGTATATTACATTTAAAATAACAATTTGCCGTTTCATATTTCGACGGGTCCCTAGAACAAAATCGTATATGAAACATTACCAGTTTGCAGTATGAAGCTTAGAAGTTTTGTGGACATACAAACATTGATTTGTTACGCCAAGAAAGACGATCTTTGGAAAATCGTTGTAATAGCTATTTAGGAAATTATTAAATAAGTTCCTAAATAGCTATTATGTACAAGCAACTATTGCAATCAACAAAGCTTCATACTGTAATTGGTAATTTTTTATATACGATTTTGTTCTAGGGGCCCGTCGATTTATCTATACTAATATATAAAGCTGAAGAGTTTGTTTGTTTGTTTGTTTGTTTGTTTGTTTGTTTGTTGTGGAACTACTGGTTCGAATTTAAAATTTAAAAAAAAAAAATTGTATTGAATAGATCATTTATCGAGGAAGGCTTTAGGCTATATAACATCACGCTGCAACTATTAAGAGCGAAGAAATAATGGAAAATGTGAAAAAAACGGGGAAAATTATTTATCCTTGAGGGCTTCCGTTGCGTGCACTGCGAAAACGGTACAAGATACCAAAAAAATATATATGAAAGAATTATTTCTCTTGAAATGATCTAAAAAAATGTCCGCGACAGTATATGTCTATCTTTTAAGATTAACTCACTAGAACCGTTTTCATGGTAATCAAATTCGGTCGAAATTAGTTAAGAGTTGTATCAACGTAATAATATTAATCTTTGTCCAAATAAATGTGTTGTTGAATAAGAGTATTTAATTGTGAACAAAATTGTCTTTGACATCACTTAATTTCAATGAACATCTTAGAAGATATGACAATTTTAAAATAACACCGATATAAAATTCAGCCACGCCGCATGATGTGAAAAACATGACGCTGCAAGGAAAGAAAGGGGTGAAAATAAAACTAAAAATATAATTTACGCAGAAGTACTCTAAAATAATTATGTTCTTTTCAAAACTAAATTGTATAAAATAATAATAGAAAATGAAACGGACAAAGTCGTGGGTAACAGCTATAATTTATAAAGCTGAGGAGGTTGTTTGCAAAAAAAAATTATGCCCAAAATAACTATTCCACGCGGACGAAGTCGCAGGCACAGCTAGTTTCAGATAAATTAGTAGGTAGTAGAAACGTATTTGTGTCTAATCGCAGGTAAGACTGGGGTCTGACTGTAATGTGCAAGGAAAGGAGATGCCACTTACCATTTCCATTTCTTTTTATCTGACTGAAGTAGCAAACGAGCATGCAGTCCACCTGATGGTAAGTGGTCACTGCCGCTCACGGACATCTGTAATCAACTTCATACAGAACATGGGTTCCATCTGAAGTCAACCACAGATACGTTGCTACTCCCGAGGACTATTATGGTCGCCTCATACGAAAGTGTGCTGGGAACCACACCCTTCCATCAAAACGCAAAAACTGCTTTACGTTAGAAATAGGTGTGGCGGTGGTACTTCCCGGTCGAACTACACTGGATCTACCTTGAGAATTGCATACTATGCTATGCTAGCAAGTCAGTGTTAAAGATTAAAATGAAGACTGATGCATAAACTTTCATTAATGACAAAATGCACACAAAACTATAGATTTCGTTCATGTATAAAAATATGTAATAAATAAGACCTCCGGAAACAATCTGCTAAGAATTTTCCTTAAGGTGATTCACTACTATGTAGGCAGTACCTGATTCTTAAAAAGACATCCGTAAACTTTAGCACGATTCCACGAATTTTAAACGTTGTTTTTGGTGACAGTACTCACCTACACAAATATCATCATTATGCGGAACAATATGTTATGACTGAAAAGTAAATTCAAAGAATTAGAAATGACTAGTTTTTTTTTTTATCTAACTGATGCAGCAAACGAGCATGCAGTCCACCTGATGGTAAGTGGCCACTGCCGCCCTTGGAGGTCTGTAATCAACTTCATACAGAACATGGCCTCTATCTGAAGTCAATCACAGATGCGGTGCTACTCCCGAGGACTATGATGGTCGCCTTATGTGAAAGTTTTTCTCACTGTTCCGTCTGCCTTGACCACCTTCACCATGGCAATGACCACTCCATTTTACTACCACTTTAGTCGAGGTCATAAGCTATCTCTGTGCCAAATTCCAGCGAAATCTGACTTTAAACACTTGAAACATGTATTTAGATTATTTTTTACTTTTTTGTTGCATGGAAGTCGGTTGTATTTTTTGTTTAATTTTTTATTTATAAACACGGGTGATTTTGCCAATAGTTATATGCGATTTGGGGTATAACCCATTATTGTCCCACTGCTGGGCACAGGTCTTCTCTCATAATGAGAGAGTTTTTTAGGCCATAGTTCACCGCGCTGGCCAAGTGCGAATTGGTGGACTTCACACACCTCCGAGAACTTTTTTTTTAAAAGAACTCTTGGGTGTGAAGGTTTCCTCACGATGTTTTCCTTCACTGAAAAGCAGCGATAATTAATTTCTAATACGCACATAAATCAGTGGTGCGTGCCTGGGTTTGAACCTCGGACCTCCCGATCGGAAGGGCAAATCTGAACCATTAGGCTATCACTGCTCTAAGCGATTTATAAACAGAAAAAGAGATAGTATATTATTATACCTATATAATTATGTATGTCTAGATTTTGTACTCTTTTGAGAACATAATAAAGTTTATTTTCCATCATAGCTACCTGTGGATTGATAGACGATAGGTACCTACCTACGTAAAAATGTAGAGGTACACAAATCAACTCGCGAGTTTTTAATTTCTTATGATTCTTCAAAAGATTCTTACACTAATATGGTATGGTTGTGTGGTGACCCTAACATAGAATTTATGAGGCTGAATTAATATTCCTTCCTGCTCGCAGCTGACAAAACAAGTTTAACAGGGAAAAATCGCATCTAATGCTCGCGACTCACGTATGCATTATGTTGCATCTCGCGCAGCATCCGAAATGAGTACCGCAGATGAGTTTGCGAGCGGATGAAACGCAACGCCTGTGGATGTAGCATGATATTGCTGCTAAAAAGCCGTTGAATACAAATTGGTTTAAATGGGTATTTTAACTGTTTTGGGGGTATCACACACGATCCTTTAATAGATACGTGTTATCTTAAAATATACGAGTACATCATATTATATTGATTGTTATATACAAAAAAGGAAACCAAAAATATATAAATAAAAGAGAGAGAGAGAGATAAAGAGAGACAGAGACAGCGTTGCCGATATTTTTTTATGGTTTGTTTTGATTTGTTTTTCTTTTTTGTATATATTTAAATTTTGCAAATAGATTTTCTCCTCATATTATATAGGTATTATATTTTTAAATTGTTCATAGGTGTAAATATTGTTTCATGTAATATTACATGTCGTTAACCCTTTATTGTCCCACTGCTGGGCACGGGTCTACTCTCAGAATGAGAGAGTTATAGGCCATAGTCAACCGCGCTGGCCAAGTGCGAATTGGTGGACAAGATTACATACCTTTACTTTATTTATTATTATTTCGCGAATATACAATATAAAAAGCTACTTTAACGCAGATAAGTATCAATATAGCAAGAAAAGAATAATATGACTGAATTCTCCAGAAATCTGTTAAAATGACTCGGTTTACGTCGGCGTATAGTTTAAATAGGGAAGTGGTTGTAAGTAATTAAAAGCTGGTACAAAAAGAAGCACATATCCGCTTTTTTGTGTGTCTATTGTTAGCACTCCTTAGCTCTTAAACTACCTAAAACTATGAGTGTAGAAAGCGTTGTTTTCATAAAGCCACCATAGTTGTGTCCATCGGAATACTAAGCTATTAATACGAAAATCAAATAGTCATTATACTTAAGCTGAATAATGTTGCATGTTCAGGCATAATAAGCTGAACTTATACAATTTAAGGCTTCACGATGGCCGCGCGCCAACCCTATCCGCCATATGTGGGCGCCAAATTTACGATGGACCGAAATTTTAACAAGCTTAATGCGCACGCTTCGACTTGCATGATATTATGTTTATTTTTATATTGGTTTATTCCCGCCGTTTTACCTAATTTAAAACAAATGTAACTTGATACAAAATAAAACAGATTTTCTGAGTGTCAGCTGTTTTTACAAAAAAACATTAATTTAAAGAGGATTGACAGAAACTGAGTAATCTCAGTTCCTCTCAATGCGCAGGCGGTGATTGAGTGCGTGTGAAGTGCGTACAGATTTTTGTTTTATGATTTTTCTACGGAATCCTAATTTTCCTCAAATAAAAGCCAATAACCTGAGTTATGCTTCATATCATCAGCTATCTATCAAAGAGAGTCCCATCAAAATCGGTCCTGCGGTTCCGAAGACTAGCCGGGAAAGGTAGACAGACATAAAATATAGTAATTGATTTTTTATTATAAGTACCGTATCTACACTCACTGATACACATTTAGAAAAAGCTATTATTTAAATGTTACAAACAGAAACAATTTTATATACATAAATGTATGGATGTATCTCTTTAATGACGTTGCTTGATTAGCTTATCTGATGATGCACTGTGCTTGGGGGTGTAAAATTTAGGTAGACACGTCAAAAGAAATAATAGACAAAGGTGATGGATGAGTGCTTTCGAATTTAGCATTAACTAGCTGTCTGTTAGACGGCATGGTTGGCCAATCTTAGATTATTCTTATTCTATGAATAACGAATTATGTCAACTTAGAATTTCTAATTCATTTTGTGTTGAAAACAATGCATAGTTGACAGAATTTGTCATTCAGTTAAATCTTAATTATTCTCAGCAAATAAAATTAAAACGAATGAAAGAAATGACTTGTCACTTACTCTTAAATTTGTTTAATTGATTTGTTGCATAGATCGGAACTTACCTGTAAAAGAAAATATAAGTTAAGCATACATTCAATGAAGAAAACAAATGATTGAATACAGTTATCTGGCTGTGACAAAAACAATGAATTGCCCTTTATCACTGCTCCTCTGAAAATCTGAACTTGAAAACCTAAAATTTCTGAACTTATTACTATCGTAATATCAATCTAAAATTTTAAACATGACTTTTTATTTTTGGTGTCTACTCTCACTAATAGACTAATGTTGGAAAGTTTTCATCAAATTAAAATTTCCATTTCACAGCCTACACGAAGTATCTTATACCTCAATAATATTTTAGGTTTCTTAACATAATTGTAGCCTCGCAAAATTTCACTTATTTAATAAAACTAATATTTTTAGGAATATATTAAGTATAGACAAGAAATTTACCTTGATAAAACATAAATAACAGAACTGAGACGGTGTAGAATTACCACTTGCCCTCCATACCGCCTTAAGTATAAAGTTTCGCAAAAAATCACATTGTTATACCATAATTTTCTTATAACACTCCTTTGTTGAGAACATTCTAAAGAATCCCTACTATTGTAATCACAACGTAAACCTAATGGATTTTTTATGAATTCAAAGTAGCGGAATAGCATGTACTTAATCCACGTTGAGAGTCCACACATCAATCCGCAATCGTGACACATGTCATCAATTCGAAGTAAGATTGTGGGCCTATAAAGTTAGAAGGCAAAAAGAAAAGTTTAGAATACATTGGCAAGTTGCTGGATTCAGAAGGCATAGGTACGTTAGAATGCCTAGTTAGTTAGTTTACCTCAAAAGGTTAATCAAAGTATGGATGGAAGTCAGCAACAGATGTGTTACAATCCCTACATTCCTCAGGGGAAATTTCTCGAAATGCCTTGCTTGTGTTAGTTTCGTATCTCTCTCACATCATCCTTCAGAATAGTAAACAACATCGATTGACATTGTATTATAAGGCAGAAACAAAATTAATAAAATAATACGTGTAGGCGGATTTACCACAAATATGCTTATGAAAATTAATGTCACTACATATTTCGCAACTCACTCGAAACTCGAAATTGTCGAATGAAATCCAATAGTAGAGACTTGAAGAGTGACACCGCAATATGCAAATTCGTATGCCTACACGGTGTCCCAAATCGACCTCACAAGTGGCCATTGAGGTTAGTGTGAGGTTATTGACGAAAATGTTATAAAGATGGCAATAAAATGTCACCTTTCGCGTTAATGGTGCAAAATTACTCATAAATTAAGATTTGTCCGCGTATATTTGCGTTTCGCGCTTATTTAAAAAAGTATAATGTAATCTAATACCATTCATGAATAAAATTAAGACGTATTACAAAGATATATAAACATTCTTCTAGTTTACTTCACTTTAATCAAAGTTGTTACGTAGTATAATGTGTTTACGATGATTAATCTATACATAAAATTCTTTTATTGGTTCAGTGTGACACAAACGTAGTGTTAATAGTTCTTTTTTTAAATTTATTGTCAAAATCTATTAAGCCATAATAAATATCCTAAAGATGTGGGAATATAAGTAGTATATTCCCGCATCTTTAAGATTATTGGTATTATTACTATCGAAGATTATTCGTATTATTCGAGTATTCGTACATACATACAATCAAAAAATATTAATCTCCTTCTGCTACAGTTGTTTAGAAAACTGAAACATCTACGTCTTCTATCTGTGCCTCTAATGAAAGCGAGATAGATATATTTTTTGCTAAACTAACTTCTAAAAATAAAATCGTTATTAACGAAGACCTTTGATAGATCCCTATTTTTTTTAGCTATCTATAATTAGTCTTCTCTAGCAACTTTATTAGAAAAAGTCAAAATGGCAAATATCTGACTTTATCCCGTTTTAAGACCAGATATAAGTTCAAGAAACTTTAGAACACAAAGATTGAAAACATCATCCCCACTCGTGTACAATCGCTAATTTACAAAAAAGTTAGCCACATTTACATACAAAAGGCATTCGTATCTCTTTCACTTAGTCGTGAGTTTTATTCTTAAGCGAGAGACACGAAGCCTCTTTTGAATATTAATGGACCTCAAAATTATCATAACGTCATATTTATTTATATAAATATACACGTTATAACAAATCTAAGCGTTTTTGCTGCTCAGTACGAGAGGAACCGCAGTTTCGGACATTTGGTTCATGCACTCGGCCGAGCGGCCGGTGGTGCGAAGCTACCATCCGCGAGATTACGCCTGAACGCCTCTAAGGCCGAAGCCAGCCTAGCTGAATCCGGCAAGGATATGCTCACTGTGGAGCCCCGAGAGTCGGGAGGCTCTAAACAATGTGACTTTGTGATAGCGGCATCGCAGTATAAAAGCTACTAAAAGATGGTAGAAATGTTTTTGGTTCGACTCAGAAATACCACCGCCTCATCTATTACTGAAGGGTAAGTGACATACTTCTCGTTGACCCATTATTGTCCCACTGCTGGGCACGGGTCTTCTCTGAGAATGAGAGAGTTTAGGCCATAGTCCACCGCGCTGGCCAAGTGCGAATTGGTGGATTTCACACACCTCCGAGAACTTTTTTTAAAGAACTCTCGGGTGTGTAGATTTCTTCACGATATTTACTTTCACCGAAAAGCAGTTATAATTATTTATAATAATAATAATCTAAATCTTATAAAATCAGTGGTGCCCGGGTTTGAACCTCCGACCTCTTGCCCTATTACATAAAAATATTGACAACGATTCGTTAGAACCAGTAACCTTTTATATACGACCACGATCAATTCTACCACCACTTATTAAACAATTCAATAGCGCTATATTTGTCTAATTTATTGACCAAACTGGTTTTTCCATTTTACATATTCATTTGTATTCAAACCAAATAAATCTAACATTACAAACAAACGGCCGGTGACTTTGCTAATTTCGGCATAATGTGTTTGCCTTTGTTTATTTTAGTTAATTGTGTGTTGTAAGTAAATAAGTCAAAAATGTGCTTATCTAAATAAATAGTGTATATTTTGAACGCATAGGAGAATAAATCAATCATAGACAAAACAGAGGGAAATAAAAGAAAAATAATAAAAAAGGCATCCACCAATTCACACTTGGCCACTGGGTGGTCTATGGCCTAAAACTCTTTCATTCCGAGAGAAGACCCGTGCCCAGCAGTGGGACACTAATGGGTTGACGAGACGAAAATAAAAAGGCGGACGTTAAAGATGCTATTAAAAATTAAAAATACTGAATCGTTAACTGTGTGACAATTATTAATTGACGTGTTCCTTTTAAACTAGTAGAATTAAAAGCAAATTATTATAATACTCATTCTGATGATTAAAGATGCATATAATATGAAAGAAATAAATTAGCAGAGTTAAAATTGTCTTGAAACGAACGCAAAATTTATATATCATAACAATATAAACGTATTCTCTTACCTAGTAACCCCAATAAGACAAAAAAATGTCCTTTATTTACAATGCCTTTTACAATAGTTTGTAAACGGTATTCTAAAAGCACGACAAAGTTTTGTCTCCATGTCATTTTAATATTTTTGAGACAGTCGTCGACTTGACAAAAAGTTGGAACAATTGAGGAATATTGATGAGTTACCAAAAGGTCGTGAGGAAGACACTTCCCTGTCGGCAAACATTTAAAAATATAATAATTGTAATATTAAATAATTCCTGTAGAGGAGTTGAACTCGCACGCAAAGCATTTCCTATAAACTGATAGGTCTGATGAATAATTTACTATTGGTTTATTGTATAGTGGTAAACTAAAAACACTTAATTATTGAGAATAAGGAAAACAATAATATGGCAAAATTAAGAAGAACATTCTAAACGATCTGAGGAAACAACAGTAAAGTAAATAATATAAACAAAATTAAAATTGACAAAGTATATTTACTACCAAATCATTTTATACATAACGATTTGACTACCAATTATAATTGATTTAGTGACTTAAGAATATTTATATTGAAAATAATGAAGGCGATGATAGCTGACAGTCGTATGAAATGTTGACGCAAATAAATAGACGAATATACATAGCGTCAAAAAGAAGAGTTTTAATGTCACCTCTCATTTGACTGAACACTCGTCCGGCGACACGAATTGCCACCAAAAGTGCCGTTATAACAAAAATCACGTCAATTAAAGTCAATATAAAGCTCGTGGCTAATGAGCGGAAAAAACTAGTTGTCAAATCGGAACGAAAAAACCTATTATAAAAGTTGTCACGCTCGTAAATACGACTTCCTTTCAACGTCGGTGTGGACGCGCCATTAACGCTGTTAATAGCTTGCACTCGGTCGCCACTAAATATTAAAAAAGCGAAACAAATTATTCCAGTAATTATACAGGAATAAGGTGACTGCTGAGATTTTTATCGCGGCTTTTTATTTGTATTCAACTCCATGAGCGCTTTGACAGGTGAAGTGTCAAATCGTTGTCAATTCAATGATTTAACTTCAATTTCTTTTCTGTCATACAATATACGCTTAAACATAGACGTGCTTAGACATAGGCAATTTATAATGATTAGTGATGATAAAATCAATCAGGGATGTATTTTTTGATATACATTTGAAAGTAGTTTTAATGACTATTTCCTTATTTAATTGAGAGTAATGGGTTTACTATAACAACCTTATTTAACTTTGTGTCTATACTTTGAAATTAAACAAACAACACAACTTGAATTAAGTCCAATGACAGTGCAAAGTTCATTTAGACGGAATGTCACATTTAAAATGTTATTAGAACATTGAGAACATTCACAGGCATTCCAGTGCAATATTGCTAGAATTGCGAGCGAGGAATGGGAATGCGATGGAAATTATCTGCCTTGGAGAAGACTGTTTGCTGAAATAAGTGGTAATCATAGACATTGTTCTTAGATTGACGTAGAGTTAGGATAAGAAGGTTAAAAAGTAAAATAAAAATATATTATGAATGGAAATTCAATTAGTTAAATTACATCATAAACGGATTTGCCTGCAAGAAATACTGAGAAAATATTGAATTAGATGTACTCAATAAGACTATTTCGTTATCGGGATACTGTTATCGGGATGCTGAATCTTAAAGAATATGTAAAAATTAAGTTAAAAAAGAAGTCAAATCTGATTTCTGCAGCTATAATTCTAAATTTAACATTGCAAAGACGCTTATCCAAATCGTAGAGTCATGAGCGTTACTGAGCAATATTACAAGAATTGCGAGCGGGATTATTAACACGGTGGGAATTATGTTACCGAGAGCGAATCACATGTATAATGTCATAGAATGTTATGAGAACATGTATTAAGCTTGATAATATTGACGATAACGCTTTTCCGCGCTTTAAAGGGGTTGTTTTTATGGATCTACATACATGTAAGATTTTTAGTAATGTCATGTCATACAATGTGACGGGAGATGACGGGAAGTCAACGCACATTTCATGATTAACGCCATCTAGTTTTATAATTCGTTAACTTTTAACATAGACAAGAGAGGGTAACCGTCAAATATTCGAAAATATTTAGATAAAAAATAATCATTTTTGTCAGATTTACGAAAAGAAATATATCGTAAATATTGTTGACCTGCGTAATGTAGCGGGTGACTAATGAATAAAAATAAAAAAGTACCTTGTTCAAGGAATTGGTGTATATATGTTTACATGATACGGAGTATCATTCAATGATATTTCGAAATAAATTCATTCCCTTATTATCAGACTTAAATTAAAAACGTAATCCAAAACCTCGCCAACGCTGAACGCCTTCAATTTCAAAGGAAACAAGTTCGCAAGCTGGTGGGCGGGCACTCTCAAATCCTTTAATTAAATTTTGACCTTAAAGTCACACGTGCGTACAAGGGTTACGTTATAAGAATACGGAAAGTCAGTCGAAATCACCCCGTCATTCGGCTCTACAATAACTCTGGGCCGCTCCAAAAGTTAATTTAGTTGGAATGGCCGTCTTGATGGCTCCAGGCGAATATTTTCTTTCATCAAACGTCAAAAGATCGTCAGACGAATTGGCATTTCGAGCATTGGTATCGCTTGCGACTTTGTCTGTTAAAATGTGAAAATTCTAAGAAACTTTTGAAATTAAAAATGTATTTATTTTGTATAGCGTTTTTTTTATTAACCTTGTCTTGTTGTTTTTATGTAAGTAATATTGTCTGTGGTTTTTTTCACAGACAAGGATTTAAAAATAGTTTCAACGTACAAACGCAACTTACTGCCAATTTTATTAAATTAGATGTCTGTCTTTATATTTCTTTAAAGGAAAACGACGGTACACAGAATTCATTTCAAAATGAACTTTTTATGACGAACCTTATTACTATAACTTCTATCTTTTTCTCTTTTGTTTTAGACGAGAATTGTTATGAGAAATTCGTTACGTTGTCTTGGTAATGAATCTCTCGAGATGTCGTACGAAAACATTGCCAGCGTCTGCTCTTATTATTTCAACAAACTCTCATTACTGTCGGTACATTGCACATAAATATATCCAGAGGACCCTTAAAAATGGAATAATAAGTGGAGTATGTTAATTTGAAGAGGTTGAATCGAAATGGTTGAATATCGTTTGATTTTATCATATTGTTTTATCATTTATGTCTTGATTAACTTTACGTGTTGAATAAGCATAAAGCTACAATCATGGAAGTTGATCAATCAAGAGTAAGTAAGAGCAAGATATTTATTATTATATATTAATTGCAAACAATTGTAATCGATTCGATTAAATTAGAGGCACAGCAAATTAAAAAAAGCCATTAATTTCGATTCGATTATGTATGAGATAAAGAGGAGCCAGATGATTTAGACACAATCATCAAAAAAGCCATTAAATTCGATTCGATAATATATAAGGTAAAGGGAAGCCAAGTGTCTAAATCATCAAAAGTACGTGTAGTGTTAGTCGCTACGAAATATTGGCAAAGAGAATGTATGGTTATGCACACACATACCAAGCCTTGTTGTTCCACTGACGATTCAGATACATTCAGTCAGGCGTTAGATTCTAAATATCCGGTACATTTCTAGATACGATTGGCTCAATAAATCGAATTTCAACGGTGTATCTACAAGCAATGGTTCATGCTACTGCTATCTGTTTTCGTTCCGAGGCGAGCTAACGGATTATTTTGGTTCATGTGCCTATATCAAACAAGCACGACGTTTGTTAAGACAAGAGAAACCTGTGTTTGCGTACAATCCGAAACGACTGGTTCTACATCTGGACAGCTGTCGTGGTCAACGCTATTGTACGCTATTGTTAAATGTACAAGTGTTTTGGTTAATTAATTGGGAACTATTATCGATTATTATGTCAGTTTATAAAATATTATAAAGGGACATAAAGTATTATCAAGACAAACACATAAAGACATAATGTCTTCATACGTTCATCTTGATAATGTTTTAAGAGACAGAAAAAGTTCCATCAAAATTAATTAATTTGCGTTTCACAATCATTATCATTTTAATTAAATTAAACCACTATTATGACCTTGTAAAAAAAGGAAAAAAATAAAGAGGAACCTTGACAAGAGCTAGACAAATGTGCAAGTTCAAATACTTTCGATATTAGAAGATGTATAATTATTTATAGAAGGTATATCCTGCCTTGTGTGAAGTACTTGAAATATTTCTCTCATTTGCAGTTTTAGTACTAATTTTGTTTTGCTTAATTACATTCGTAGAAAAATCTATATGAACAAATATTCTGTGAAAAATTTTATTTTACGAAAAATTTTGAAAAGCATTTTTTTCTACCCAGTATTTCACGCTTGACCTCTTTCAGTTCTGTGTCGTGTCGACACCCACTCGCTAGAATCCAGTTTTCAGGCACTTTACCTATTTTTCTTTCTTTTAACTGACTTAAAAAAGGTGGAGGTTTTCAATTTGACCTGTATTTTTTTAAATAGCCATCGTGATATTTTAGAAATAACGTGCAGATAATAATATCTTGTTACTGTTTTTAATTCATAACTTTTATCTAGATATATGTTACAGATGAAGTAACTAAATAGACTTTTTATAGTAATTTTGATAATTGCTTTCAATACAGTTAGGCTGCATATATATTACCTTATTGATATAAATATATTTTACTTAGCATGTACCCCCCGAGGGGCGTCCGCTCCCTCGTGAACTCGAGGGCCAGGTGTCCTCCGACCATCTGGAGGATTAAATCTGCGTAGCAGCATAGCGCGGTCACAGAAGGCCGAAGGCTGCAACACTGCCTGACGGCAGCTCACAACACCGGTGGACAGTGTTTCCACTGAGGGAATTGCCCGGGTAAGGAGGGGATCCTGGAGGCCCGCAGACCTTACGCCAAGCGGCGACACCACGCCGCGGCATAGGACGACTTACAAAGTAAAAAAAATAGTTTTACTTAGAATCTTTTTGACTTATATGATGACCAGGTTACTTCGCCTTCGGTTATGATATTCTGTTTCTTTCTATCCTATTCACAACAGTTGCACAGTCTAACACCAATTTGTTTGTCAAATTCTCCTAGCGAACATCCATCAATATATTCCTATCTATAATCTAGACTATACCCACGGTTTGTATTAAACCGCAAAGCCGTCAACTGGCTGGATAATTCAGATTTGCTTTAATTATGTCTCAACTGTTAGAGGCAGTTTGATTTCCCTGGAGATGGTGCGTATGTGCCGTTGCGACATGGCGGTGAATGTTATACGCATAATTTTAGATGTTATCAACTTCAAAGTCTGAAATTCTTTCAATGTCACCACTAGCGTCGCCCTTTCAGTGATTGATCTTATCTGAGGCGAATGGATTTATTCTTTACTGATCTATATTGTTTATTTGATTTATTCTGTATTTTCTTCATATATTTCTGTATTTTCTGTAACATCCTTTTTGTTTTTACATTATTATTTTCATATTTGTAGTATAGTTTATATGTAATTTTACAAGGCGCAATGTAATGTACTTTTAATGAATAATATGATATTTTTAATGTAGAAATTTTTAATGAATAAATGATATTTTTAATGTAGTCGACCCGCGTGGCGCAGCGGTTACCATACCGGTTTGACGCGCAATGGGTCCCGGGTTCGATTCCCGGCCAGGCAGATATCTGAATGATGAGTTTAGATTCCTGTTCTGGGTCTGGGTGTTTGTGTATTCGTCTTGTGTGTGTCCATGGTACCCACGACACAGGAGAAAATCCTACAGTGGGGCTATGAGTGTAGAAAGCGTGTTTTTTTTTTTAATGTATTCTGTGTATATGGGACATGTTTTCCGAGATAAATCATTATTGTTATTATTTTTAATAATAATGTCGATATCTGATATGTACTTCGTGAAAATGACATTGAAGCATTAAATTCTGGCGTAAGTTCTTAAGTCTGGCGTAGTATTTTAGTTTAGATTTCTATTTCTAAATTAGTGAAGGCCTCTTCTCAAAATCGTAACATTCCAAAATGACAGCTTCCTAAAATGAGAATTTCGAAGAGAACATATGATTTTAGACTAGTATTATCGCGGAATTGATACATTTTAATACTTAACGGGTACTTACGATATGCGGTTTAAGAATTCTTATAGAATTATTTTTGCTAAATTCTAATTCTAAATTCAAAAGAATTCTATAAGAATTCATAAACCGCATATCGTGAGTACCCGTTAAGTATTAAAATTCGAAGAGAACAATGATGAAGGGCTAATGTAACACTTTTAATTTGGACATTTTCATATTTTTTTCTATTTATTGCTATTTCAATAAAATAAAAATAAAGTTCAATAAAATATTTTAATTCCAATACGTAGATAAAATATTAATTACAGGTCATTACGGTTAAATTTTCTAAAAAAACTAGAACTTCTCGTTACATTTTTATCGCCACATGGCGGTTGTGGCTTTGACACGGATATCGGAATTTACAACCGTGTCACTAGCTCACATATTACACTGTAAGCGAGCAGCGAGTACTTTTGAAAACTATTTAAATTAATATCTTTATGACGGCATAAAGTAAAGAAGAAGAAAATAAAAATAAGTATAACACATGTACACCGGTGCACGTATTATACTTACTTTTGTCTTTGAACTAGTTTTGATTTACAAAATGTAAATTATGAAATGTAAATTAAAATATGACATAATTTAAATTGTAGTTATTTTGATAGGATTATATAATTAACTGAACTTAATATTGAAGATTATTAAAAATGTGGACTATTAATATATTTTCTATAATTTTAATTCAAGAACCTCAATAAAGCAATTTCTAACACAAAGATCAACAAACAAGAAATTCAAAAAAAATCTCTGCAATTATTTATTCAGTACAAACTATTTTCTTGAAAATAGGTATATAAGTTGTACAATTGGCACTGTCATTTTAGTTATATTTATTTATTTTAAAAGCAAATAAAAGAAATTAAATAATCACTAAATTTAAATTTTATGGCTTTAAAATTATGACGAAATAAAAAATCATACCTGCTTATTCAGATAACCATTCACAGCATTCTAGTGTTGAACGATGAACTGTAAAACAGCCGCATTACATATTGTATACATCACTAATTACTCGCTTGTCATTCGCTGTTGATGTGAGGGATGCCTTACACCGCGCTCCAAATATCAACTAAGGTTAATATATAAAAATGCAATGAGTTTATTGGCGTCTTCCATCGGATGTGATTCGATGGCTAGTGTAAATGAGGACGGTGTTCACAGCTGAAATATTTTATGAGCATTGACAGGTGATGACAACGTTTTTTGTTAGATTTCTTTATAACTTTTTGACTGTATGAATTTTGCACTCTGAATTACCGGTACATATAATATAATGTAGAATCTTAATATTGTCTACAGATGGGAAGACGAGTACAAAAACACCAAAAACCAGAGCTGAGTGCCCGAGGATTGATACCGAAACTTAATGTAGTTTCTAGTCTCACTATTGAAGGCTGTAACATGATTTACAGACAGATCAAATACTGTAACATTGTCTACATCATTCTCGCGGCTTTGCCCAAATTGTTCACATCTACTCGGTAATTGGTTACCTATATTTTTGTCCCAGTAGTTCCGAGACCAGAATAGGGCTACGGTATCCCCTGTCGTATGAGGCGACTAAAAGGAGTTTCTGGAGTTGCCGGCGGTTAGAATGGGAGCTCGAACCGTTCAGCCAAGCGGCCCGGGGAAAGACGGCGGCAGGTGTGGTCGCATGCCGCCGTAAAGAACTTAAGGTATGGTGAGGGCATTCGCTCACAAGGGAAGAGCCCGAAGAGGGCATCGCGTTCGGTTGTGTTCTGTTGGAGATCTTGAAGTTCTCCACGCAGCGCTCATGACGGCCACCGGGGGGTTTTAGTGCCTTTTTGAAGGTTCTACCCCCACCCAGGGGGTACTATTTTGAAGGTTTCCCCCTCAAAACCAAAAAAAAGGTAACCTATGTTTTAATATAGGTTATAAACTATTTGTGTACGCAATTTCAGTAACATCTGATCAGCAGTTTTTACGTGAAAAAGCAACAAACGCCTATACATCCTCACGAACTTTCGCATTAGTGATATTAATAAGATATTAATCCTATTTGAAAATGATCTGTGTAATCTGGCTATATAATAACTAAGTGACCTTTTGTGACCCCCGCCTCCGTGCTTATGAACTTATTGGTACCAACTATTGAGGCGCCACCTACGGATTTCCTTGCATTTATGATATTATAAAGGTTTATAGTACAGACTAGTTGACCCGGCGAACGTCGTTCCGCTTAAAAGTCAAAAATTTAAAAATTAACAGTGTTCATCCACTATATTACGCAAATATTATACATAAAAACCTTCCACTTGAATCACTCTATCTATTAAAAAAATCCGTAATGTAGTTTTAAAGATATAAGCATACATAGGGACAGACAGCAGGAAGCGGCTTTGTTTTATACTATGTAGTGATGAAAGCCTTGATAGTTCACAGGCGTTGGTGTTATTTAAGAATTCTAAAATTCATAAACCGCATATCGCTAGCTTAAGTATTAAAATGTATTAATTCCGTGATAGTATTACTCTAAAATTATGTAAATAATATCACAGGCTAGGTCAATGTGCCGTGGCAACAGATAATAAAAATAAAATACTACCTTTAATCTGTAGATTCAGTCAAGAAATAGGTGGCGGAATCTGTGTAGTTCGATCGCAGAGATAACACCACCACACCTATTTCAAGCGTGAGTCAGTTGAGAGGTCACTTTCGTAAGACGCGACCATGTTAGTCTTTGGGAGTAGCAACGCATCTGTGATTGGCTTTAGGACTATGAAGATGCTTACAGATCACACGACAGGTTCGTGGTTATAAAGATGTCGTCCCTGTAGCCTCGGGGTCAGAATAGGGCTACGGTATCCCCTGCCTGTCGTAAGAGGCGACTAAAAGGGGCTTCCGGGGTTGCAGACGGCTAGAGTGGGAGCTCGAACCGTTCGGTCAGGCAATCCCGGGAAGGACGGCGGTATGTGTGGTCGCATACCGTTGTAAAGACAAGACGGAGCGGTGGGCCCAGCCATCTGGTAGGAGCCCGATGGGGCAGCGCGCTCGGAGGATTCCGGTTGAAGTCGTTTCGAGATCCCGGAGTCCTCCTTTTGACCTCCGAGGTGGCCTCCGAGGACGGCCACCGGGAGGGTTTAGTGCGGTAAAAATCCCACATACCCTGCGTCGCTCCCACGGCGTCGGATACCTTTGGAAGGTTTCCCATTCGAAAAAAAAAAAGTTATAAAGATGTATATGTTCTTCTTCTTTTTTTTTAGGCACTGGCGATCAGTGTGTGGAGTTTTTGTGTTATAATAAAAAATAAGAACATATATTTGTTAATAACTACGAACCTGTCGTGTGATCTGTACAACATAATTATATGTGTCAGAACTTATTTGGCTACGATATTCCTCGCAAGTTATAGCGTTTGCTGAAGTTACCTCGAAGCTGCCGTTTATTGCGTTTATACTTTCTTCATATGTGAGCTACTCTAGCGGGCACCCATCCCATTACCGGCTGCATGTAACATTGCTTAAGTTTGACGATGAGTGTACACAACTCGCTAAATCTATAAAAATCAATGCTTAAAGCCCGTAAGGATATATTTTCATCGTAAATATCTCTTCCGGAGAAGAAATTTGTGTTAAATTCAAGCCTCATGCACGGAGATGCTCATGATATATCAAACAAACAAACGCTGACATATTTCATAACACACGCTGATGGCCATAAATCTGTAGGAACGTAAAAATCTTACATGTACATACAGCCCCACACTCCGCAGAACATCAAAATTGTGATAATAAAAACTTAAAAGGAAACATGCATAAATCAAGCGAGATATTTATAACTTGAGCATCGGTTTAGCATCTACTAGTTTTGTTCTATTTATATGTGAATAGAGTAGCCAGGTGTACTGAATTGCGCAGGACGTCCGATTTTCAAGGGTCTGGGGATCTATTACATGTTAACTGGGACAATTATCAAATATCGAATGAGACAATTATCAAATTACTTTACTTGAGACAATTATTATAAGAAGCTTAAATTATTTACGCCAAAGTCATGGGAATAACCTAGTAAACCATATATAAAAAATCTGTATGTTTTTGTTTGTCTGCAACCCTAACCTTCAATTTTCCTGTCGCCAATTAATATTCTTCTGTCCTGATTTTTAAAAATGCCACCTGGAAACACTAGCTAGCAACACATGTTCAATCAAATCGAAATCAATTTATAAATGTGTAAATTTATGGCGTCGTAAAACCGGATCAGTTGGGATGGTCGACGGCCACCGACCACCATGGTTGTGGTTCGGTGACATTAGAATATGCTGTCTTTTAGAATGGTAAATGAGCGAATTATGGGTGGTCCCCAGATAATAGTCACTAGAAAACAAAATTATCTTTCACTAATTGACTCGGCGAACTACGTTGCACCTAAAAGTTAAAAATCTGAAATTATCACTGTTTTGTCCGATATATTGTACGTGTATTAGACATAGAAACCTTCCTCTTGAATCACTCTATTTATTTAAAAAACTGCATTAAAGTCTGTAGCGTAGTTTTAAAGATCTAAGCATACATAGGTATACATACATACATACATGCATACATATTTTGGCGTAAGCTTCTTTCAGAATGTCAGATCACCACGGTAACCGAGTGCAAATTTGATAGACTTTATATAACTTGAAAAGTTATTTTTAGGAAACTCTTCAAGTTATCCTTCACCGTATCGAAGTAACTATTACTTCTAATACTCACATATTTTTTCGAAAAAAAAATTGGTGATGCGACTACAAATGCCGCCGTCCATCCCGAGGTTGCTTGACCGGACGGTTCGAGATCCCACTCTTCCCGCCCGCAAACACGGAAGCCCCTTTTAGTCGTCTCATAGGACAGACAGACGGTACCTTAACCCTATTCCAGTCCCTGAACTACAGGGGCATGGTGATTTGGGAAAAAAAACAAAAAAAAACAAATTCACTTTTTTGATTTGTCTGGATTTGAACCGGGAACTCTAAAGTACCATATGAGGTGTAAAGTATATTTTCGCCTCACGAGCCATCGTACGACGAGATTATCGGCCAAATATTTTAATTATCGTCTGTGTAATGAATATATCAGTATAAATTACTGTACAGAACTGGAGCGGAACTAAGTGTGATGGAATTTGAAAGGGTGATGAGAAATATGTATATTTCACACGTTATAATTCCTAAGGTCACTTTATAATAAGTAAGTGTGCATACGATGTTGTATACATTATAATGTAATGTAAGTTATCAGATAATCTGAATAAATATAATACCTAAATATTATTTTATGTGTCTGCCTATTAATTGCTTGTTAATAGGCAGGTATATAAAATAATAAAAGCTATCTCTGAAGATCTAAAAGATCTCAAATATGTATATTGTGAAGTCTACCAATTCGCACTTAGCTAACGCGTCTAGAACTTTCTTGTTCTGAGAGGTCACCCGTGCCCAGCCGTGGGACATTTCAACCTCATATTTTAAGCTTATGTCATACTTTAAGTATCACTGATAAATCCTTTCATATATTACTTTATCACACCTTCGCATTTGTATTTTAAATATTATATTAAGTTTGTGACCATGTATGATTAAATAAAACACGCTTTCTACACTCATAGCTCCAATAAAACTTAAAACAAAACGATCGACTACAATATTCATCATAAACTAACTAGGTCCCAGGTTCATTGAAATATCGCCACGACAAAAATATGTCAAACAATGGGGTATTAAATTTAGCACCATAACGGCACTATGGCGCTACGAGGCACGGCAATTTGCCGGTGCGAGGTCGCGGCGTGACCGTCGCCATAGTTTTATGGGAAATATTGGTCGAGAGTTTTGTTATTGAATTTTTGCCTACGTGCACAAATGTATTTATTGTTTTTTTTTTATCTGATTGAAGTAGCAAACGAGCATGCAGTCCACCTGATGGTAAGTCACTGCCGCCCATGGATATCTGTAAGCAACTTCAAATAGAACGTGGGTTCCACCTGAAGTCTACAGATACGTGTGTCCATGGTACCCACGACACAGAAGAAAGTCGTAGTGTGGGGCTATGCAGTGCTATAGTGCAGAACGCGTGCATGTGTTTTTTACGTCGACATATACTTATCATATAAGTACGTTTATATATTGCTAGTGCATTTTATGTAATCAAGTGATAAACATGAAATTATATAAAATATGTTTAATAAATTTCATTTAATTCGATCCTAGCAATACCGCAATCGCTTGCATAACTAAACGATCCGGCGCCATCCAATCATTCAAACATTTAGTTATTTAGTATCTGTTGAAATCTTTACAAGATTTGAGCAAGGGACGCGTATAATGTTAAGGTTTTGCATAAATCCGTCTCGGATGGCGCTTATCCCTCATTTTATATGCACTAACCAAGTCTAGACGTAGGCAAGCTCGCTAATAGGATTTTACATATTTTAATAGCTCTTAATACTAAGCTGGGTAATAATGCGCTTGTGAACCCTTGTTTGATCAAAGCATAAGGGATTTGTAAATATTTGATATAATGCATATTTAGGAATTAATGAGGACATATTTGTGGGCACAGTACCAAGGTTCGTCTTCGGAAGCGGACTTTTTATCTACCCGATAGAGCTCCCATGGTTTGGTTTTCAGAGTGTAGAAAGATACGATACTCAGCCCTCTTACGCACTAGCGGTTAACCGCGCGGCTAGTCGCTTTTCCAGTTTAATATGAAACCGCCCCAAAATTTTAAACCGCCGCGGTTAGACCGCTTAGACCACAGAGTTACACCTTAGACCGCAGGAGTTTAAGCGCTCGTCTTACCATCAAATTGCCTTCATGAATCTCTGCTATTAACGAAAACATAACGTAAAAATCAAAACAAAAACAAATTTTATTGTTTACCAAACTATGGAAACACACGATTACTTTAATAAATTGTCTAACAATTTTAATGCCGACGTTAGCAACCGGCTGATAGCAGATAAAAAATGTTGACAGTTCCAACAGAATATATCGCAGCGAAATAATAAATACATCATGGGGTTATCGTGCAAAACATTCGCCTATTTGCCGAGTGGGCGATAAAATCGTAAACGATATGAAACCTATTTTTTCCATTGCAACACCGGCAAAGGTGAGTGAACTGTTACGTAAAAAACGTTCGTTAATAAATAAATAGTAATATCGATGAGAAAGTAAATAATTATATGAAATTGTCCGTTAATACTACTAATAACAGAGCAGAGATAGCCTAATGGTTGTAACTTGCCCTCTCAATCTGGAGGTCCGAGGTTCAAATCCAGGCACGCACCACTGATTTATGTGCGTATTAGAAATTAATTACCATTGCTTTTCGGTGAAGGAAAACATCGTGAGGAAACCTACACACCCGAGAGTTCTTTAAAAAAAAGTTCTCGGAGGTGTGTGAAGTGGACTATCGCCTAAAATTCTCTCATTTCGAGCGAAGACCCGTGCCCAGCAGTGGAACAATAATGGATTGACGGAGACTACTAATAATATTTATTTAATGTTATTATGTATTATATTATAATTATTATATAGTATTGTGTATTATAATAAATAAAAACTTTTTTATTATTAACCAAACAAAAATAATAAACTCGAATTCAGAACGTCCTTTCTTGAAGTCGATTTAAAAGAGTATTTATTTAACTTTTCTGTGTGTGTCATAAAAGCTATATAAATAGCGAACTGGCATGTAGGTAAAAACATTAACTCAAATTTTACTTTATTTACATTAAGTTCTAATTGCAATATATAACCTCAATTTCCGAGAATTTTCACTCCATCCCTAAACGTAAAATTATAAAATGTTAAGTATAAGACAAATACGTACATTAAATGAATTGCCCCATAAAATATTTGCAACGATTTTGTTCTCAAAAAGTGGAGCTAATTTATTTGAGTGTGAACGAATACGGAACGTAAGCCGGGCGCAGGGTTGTCACTTGCCAGAAAGTTTAGACTTGGCAGATGTAATGCTACACTTGGCAACGTATTCCGCCAAGCATGAAA
The DNA here is from genome assembly GCA_949699795.1 of Spicauda simplicius. NCBI lineage: Eukaryota > Metazoa > Arthropoda > Insecta > Lepidoptera > Hesperiidae > Spicauda > Spicauda simplicius. The sequence goes on along the minus strand of OX453061.1, from coordinate 5,684,665 downwards.
TCTATACAAATTAACTAACTTAATACTAGACAAACAGTTTTTAGTTTAAAACCATGAATTCCAAGTAATTCCTATGCTTTACTACTATGTAGTTATATGCTAGTTCTGGTATATAATATAATAAGTCTGTAATTTGCAATTTAACATCGTAGCAAATCCACAACGTCAAGCAACTTCGGGTGTTAAGGAGGTGGCTGGGTGACCGCTGGTGGTGAAACTGCGCATTTCTTTGGTTTGCTTCCGCTTTGAAAGGTATGTTGAGCCTCGGGTTTAGTTTTTTTGATCCGATCTGTATCTTTGTGCTTGGCAGAATAAAAATATCCATTCTTATAAACTTTACCGTTGACGATATACTAGCTAACTCCCGCGGTTCCACCTGTGCGGCTTTGATGTTTAATCATGGCAATGAATATGTACAATGTGTTTAGAAGCATGATAAGGAAATATTAGTCAGAATTAGTCAGGTAAGATATATCTGACAACCCTGTACAGGTCAAATCTGCGCTTAAACAAGTGGTCGGGGAATTTGCATTATATATACCCTGAAAAAGAATCACCTGTTTACTGTGCTCTTGTTGATTTTCCGAGCGCCATTGTTATATCTCCATCCCTCTCTAACGGGGTAGGGGAGAACGGGACGGTATACGGTTGTATTGGGCCTTCAATTTTCGATGAACGTAAACCAACTGAAATATCGTTGAGTTACCTTTGTACCCTACCTCGTTTGCTGGTGACGCATATTCCCAGTGTAAGGGTTGGTTGCTTTCACATACATTAACTTGTTAATGTTGTACGTTAGCGGAAAAGGATAAGATATTATTATTAGCCCATTTCGCGTGTTTGTTCAGCTAAAGACTTTATGAGATATATTGAATAATATAGGTGGTAGAACCAGTGTAGATCGACCGGGGAAGTACTACCGCCACACCTATTTTTAGCGTGAAGCATTTTTTACGTTTCGATAAAAGGGTGTGGTTGCCGGCACATTTTCACATGAGACGACCATGATAGTCCTCGGGAGTAGCAACGCATCTGTGATTGACTTCAAATGAAACCCATGTTCTGTATGTAGTTGATTATAAGTAGATGTCCATGACACTCGACACTTTGGTGAGAAAGAAGAGAAATTTATTTTGCTCCTACCAGCTAATTGCACCATTGAATACAGATGTTTGTAAAAAAACGTGATATTAAGCCAATATCCTCTTTTCATGGCGTGAGATACGTTGGTGAAATTAAAATTAGTTTACTATGCATCTTTTAAAGTGAGAGATTGTTGATAAACATATAAGAAGTAACAATCTGCACCTACAATAAAAGAATTGATATCGGTTTAAGAAAAAAACTTTTAGTATAAGTAGAACCCAAAGATATTTGCTACGCAGGAGTTTTTAATGAACACTATAAATGTTTTAGGTTTCCTTTGTTTCTTTAACTCAAAACAAGTAAGACCTAAGATAGTAAGATATCCATGCTATAAGAATATCGGCATAAATAAGAATAATAATATCGCATATCGGCACAAAAAAACGGTTTTTCATATCGATACGAAAACTAAATATCGGCTACGCAACCGTTTCCAAATAAAACCGAAACCGACCGTATCTAACTCTAACTTACGAGCTAAGACGTGAACGGCATGAAATTTTAAAACAAAATAGAAACCGACTTGGTCCGACCCACGCATTAGTTATTGCTTCTAAGAAGCGCGGTCGCGAAATAAAATATGTTTCACGGTAAAATATAGAGAAATAACAGTACAAATATGTCTAGAACATTCATAATACACGACATACAGAACCTAAGTTATGACGTATTTTGACGTTTACGTACAAATTGTAGAAAAGCGGTCAACTCCTACTTTCCCCTGCCTACCCCATTAAGTGTTTCAATATTAAAAATGGTAAAAAAATACTTTTTATAGAGAAAAGAAGAAAGATGAAAGAAAAGAAAAAAATATTATACTATGTCTAAGATAAAAAAAAAACACTATTAATGTCCACAATCTTATAGTATCCACAGATTATTCTGAGGACAATGACATGCAATAATCACAAAAAATACGCTGACTAACAAATTAATTAAAGAAAGAAATTTCTTAGTACTTCAAACTAAAATTTATTTATTTATTTACCTCAGCAATAAAATTAAATTATTAAAATTGAAACAACATGCATGAATACGCGGGCGTAGATGTACCAATACTAGCTTGCATATAAATTTGAAAAACCTTCAAATCTGCCGTATACAAGGCATGCGTGCTCAAACCCACGCGTCAACATATAAATTTACTTCTTGGAAGAGCCGCATCTTATGAAATATGGTTATATAAACAGACCAAAAAGAATAATAAAAAGGCATATATTGCACGCGCGAATCTGTGTCCCGCCGGTATTGTTAGGGCACTCCCACACTGTGATATAAGCCTTTTAAGGTTTGTTACCTTTGAATAATAGAAGTATATATAATAATATTTTTATATTGTATGATTATTTTACCAATTAATAGTTTATTACTTTTTTAAATACCTACCACAAATTATCACTATCGCCCAGGGTGGACTGGCAGAGAATGCCATTAGGCATTAAGTTTAACCTTGTAACCCTTAGTTTAAGGTGTTAAAATTAATTAAATAAATAAAATAACTGTATAATTGAAGATTCATCAATTTTAAGTTAAATCTACAGTTTAAAAAAAGGCCTTGTTTTGTTCTTGAAGAGGAAACCTTCAAAAGGTACCCGACGCCATAGGAGCAACGCAGGGTTTTGTGGGATTTTTAGCACACTAATACCCTACGGTGGCCGTCCTCAGCGCTACAAAGAGGTCTCCGAGATCTCCAAAGGAACGCAACCAGAGTCCTCTAAACGCGTTGCTCCATCGGATTCCAACCAGGCGCTCGCCCAAGGCTGGGCCCACCGCTCCGTCTAGTCTTTACAGTACTTTAAAGTGAAGCAAACTAGTAAGTATTGAAAAAAATAAATATACACTTTTTAATATAAAATTATGGTTTATTTCTTAGTTTTTGTAAAGCAAGTAGAAACGTACGTATTACGAAATGTTATTAAACATATTTGTTTAAGCAATATGAATACTGGATAAAAAGGTACAATAAAAGACGTTATTTTTAAAATCACGACACCTTTGCAAATTTTATGAAACGCCATTAAAAATACCTAGATTTAAAGGTGTATAAAACTTTAAATCATTCATTCTATCGTACTGTCATTCGTTCGTCGGTCTTTTTTTTTTTTTTTTGTTTTCGAGGGGGATACCTTCCAAAGGTACCCGACGCCGTGGGTCTACATCGTTTCAACGGAAATGCAATAACAAAAACTCGTTACACACTAAAATTACAAAAAATGTCGCACAAATTACGTCATCCATTATAAAAGACCGACCCACGCGTTCAATCATTCACTCGTTCATTGTACCGGTCCCGATCCCCAGAATCGCGGGACTTCTCCGAATGGCCTGTAAACATTTTTCCCCGTTGCTTTTCGATTTTACGAGTCAATAGCGACTTTTAGGATTGCCTATATACTCCTAGCTAGTGATGTGATACGATTCGATTTAGATTTCGCGAATTCGAATGCGAATGTGCATATTCAGTTTATTAAGCTATTGCATAGCTTTTATCGTGGGCTTGGAGCGCGGCGACTGAATCAAGAAATTCCGTAACGAAAAATACCTAACACCCCCCACTCCATAACCATGTAGCGCGGCCGAGCGTTCTCTTAACGTGTAAGTATATGGCGGGACAGTACGAAGCTCGGATCAAGACGAGCTGCTCGAAAATCTGACGAATATGTACGCAGCTGTTTGTCAGAAAGCAGATATATAGTATGAAAGAAAAAAAACTTGAGTTAATATCAAAGATAAAAAACTTTATGCAGTTTTTTTTTGCAGTTGCATAAATAAATAATTATAATTGCATAACTTGATAAAAATGCTATGCAATAGCTTTACCGCGGCAGTCCCAAAGTGCCGCACGTATTTTTTTTAACCTGACGTGAACACGGTCGCCGGGGTTATTTTCAGGGAGGCGCATCGGCATCTACACATATTAGAATGTAGATTTGACGCCCTATTTTTTTTAGTCGTTACTGCAGTTCGACTTAAAATTGTATAGATTTGGCGACCTTTCTTGTTTGGACAATCCTTACGAATGTGTAAAAACATTCGAATATTCCCGAATGCGTACGTAATCGTAACATCACTACTCCCAGCGCCTCCACATATTTGAATTATTAAATTGAATCCTTACTTCGGCGAATCTCGACCAAATCCCGCTGATATATTCTTCGGCATGATGAGGTGCTCTTCCCGCCGGCATTTTATAAATAAAAAGGTAATATTTACTTACTCGTACATCAACAAAGCTGTCGAGTTACTCGTACTTACCTGTAATGAAAAGAAAATTGAACATTAATATTTTTTTTTTATATATTTTTTTATAACAGTGAGTAGCCGCTTCACGGATTATCTCCTTATTTTCAGGCAATGAAAATGTACACTAATGATAGAGAACAAACCGTACCTTAGATTTAGATTACTTCCTTTCATTTTTATGTCGATGACAAAAGAGACATGTACTTCTCTTAGCCAAGCTATAAAACAGGTTCAACACTGCTGTTTTTAGATAGGTAGAGGCCGTGTCTCCAGAGTAGAAAAACGGACAGTTGTACCACTTTTAATATTTATATTTATTTTTGGTGTTTTATATCCGTAGACTACCGTAAATAACTCTAAATAGAGTTAGGTCAATAGTAAAACTAAATTCTAAGCACGTTATTAACCTACGGTAGTAGCGGGTTGCATAATTTAATCCAATAAACTTTATTGCGAAGATACAAGATATCACGATATGATTAACCTGCTTCTCATATTGAAAGCGGCAAGCTACAAACTATTTATAGATTTTTAAGGTATAGTATCACATGTATTAAATGAAGAATACGGCGAAAAACCGTTGCATTGAGAAGGGCCAGGACCGGTCAGAGTGGCATTTAGAGAAGGTCTATGTCCATCAGTGTAGTTTAAAAGGTTGAAGGATTTTTAAAAGGTAAGGACTAGCGGACGACGTGGTAAGACGAGTGGACTAACACCTTGCTTGGGGGGAGTGGACTAATCCCTTGCTGTTTTTGTCATCGCCTATGTTTTAAGTTGAAACCTAATTGAACAATTAGACTTCATGTATAATCCGCTTCGCGGTGCAATGTCCCGTGCAAATATCAGCGTCGAGCTTTTATAAGAATGTAACGAACTTGATAAAATTTTGAAATATTGCTTGAAGCGAACATATCGTATCTCTCAGGTTAGATCCTAATCGTTTCTCGCTTCTAATAGAGCAAGTGACCAAGCTTTGTACCCATAACCTTACAATGATGAAGGCAGATTGGATTTAAATGGAAGTGTCAAAATAATTTAAGCCCAGAGTGGCAATCAAGCTTTCAGTGTAATATTAATGACTAGGTGCAACTTGGATTGATTTAGGCGCACGGTGTTCTGATGCACTTTTTAATAAACCTTCATTTTTGATGGAAGGAAAGTTATTTTGAGTATTTAAAATTGAGTTTCTTGGAGAGTAATGCTAGAATGTTTAAAGTTTGTCGCAAATAAAAAATATTAGTTTACTTTTCGTATCGCGATTGGTTTCTATTACCTACTACTAGAGCATTAACTATTAACTCTTTAGAATTGAGTAGTGGATGGTATCCTAGACTAACCTTAACTTTAGGTAGACTGCTCTTTTGCTATTTCAAATCCATAGAAACTCCAATCTAGGTAGATATAACTGTAGGTAACTGTATTCAATGAAATATCGGTTGAGAACATGTTGCTTTTTAGATAAACTTTCATAAGTTTTAAACACAAGATAATAATAGGTAGGTCATCCACCAATTCGCACTTGGCGCGGTGGACTATGGCCTAAAACTCTCTCAATCCAAGAGAAGACCCGTGCCCAGCAATAGGACAATAATGGGTTTACGATGAGACATTATTTACAACGTATTTTGACGGAGTAGCAAATAAATTTCGAAGTACTTACAAAAGGAATGTCCATTGCAACAAATCGATCCACTTTTAATTTTTCAATTTATCTCAATCCCGAGACCATTCTGCTGCCGCCATTTATTTTGACTGCATTAACCGACAGAAATTAATGCTAGACGTATAATTATCTACCCACGCTAAGTAAAAACCGTTCTGTATTTCGCAACACAACCACAGTATTAATATCATACAGTAGTCTAACTCTGCCGTGTCCTTGAATTTTATACCTGCAGACGCGCTGGACGAGAGTTCGCGTTAGGGCTACCCGCCTAAAGTATTTTAATACATCTGTATACTTGTTATTATGTATTTTATTCAGTAGATTAAGGTAAAAAACAACGCGTTCTTTTAATATTTAAGAGACTTAATAATAAATCGTATCGCCCGCTCGCCACTACGGCACATTCGCTAGCTGTTGGGTACCGAGTGCATACCGAAATCATGGCGCGTAGGTACAACTTTCGTGCGTTTGTAAGAAGTTAGAATACTGTAGATACTAGTACTGTGACACAACCTACGCGAGTCCGTCTGGTGTTTAGAACAAGTGAAGTATTTGCACGAAAAGGGACTTTTATTAGATTAAAATGTTGTCGGATTTGCATTGACGCGATAAGAGTATAATGAGAGGCGGCCGGCGCCGCAGATCTCGGTAGATGGCGCCAGAGAGCCGCTTGCGCAAGCGCTAGTGATGTGACTGATTTTTTGAATCGAATGCGAATAATTATCTCCCGTTTTCAAGAATGTAGATATAGATTCTAATTATAAATTACTTTGACAGTAATAGGTAGGTGCTTGTTTTGCTGCGCTAGCAGAGGTGAAAATAATTTTCGTAGCGGAAACGGTTACGTTTGAGCATTATATTACAATAATCACAGTTATATTAGCGCTGTACAGTTCGATTTCATACGATACGATATAATATGTACCACTTCAGTATATTTTATTCGTAAGTAATAAGTTGCAGATCTAGTGCATGTACACATTGATAGACGTACATTTTTTAATCTGTTGATTAAATTAATTAACACTAGATAAACCCTGCAGCTTCGGCCACGTTAAAAAAATCGTTGTATTGATTGTCCTGTGAGAATACGATATTCTCTCACGGTAAAAAGTAGCCTATATGTTAATCCAGAGTGGCAGCTAACTCCCTACCAAATTTTATGACAATCGCTCCAGCCGTTTTGACATGAAGAAGTAACAAACACATTCAAAAAGTTTCGCCTTTATAATATTAGTATGATGTTAGTATGAAGTATGATAAGAAGAAAGTATTTCTAGTTTAATTCCCTACCTTAAGTGTGTTCTGGATCATTTTTTATCCATAACAGTAGTGACATTTTTACTTACGAAAACGTCCTTTTCGTTTCTCAAATTCCGTCAATATAGCCTTTGCAAACAAATGCAAATATCGCTTACATCACTACCCCGCACGCAACCGCTCGCTCGATCATAGATCATTGCAATTAATACCCCATGTGTACGGAAATTGATTAAACTAACAATGAGGAGCTATCGCTTTCGCCGATTACCGATTCCATGGGGTTCCGTGTAATTCGCGAAAGCTGCGGAACGGGATTTTACAAAACACGCCTTCACGGGCTTACAGATTATTTCTCGCATTCGCAACAATTGTTCAGGTGGTATATCTTGTTAATCTTGTTATGTCTTTGAAATTATATAACGCTTTTACCTTAATAAACTGTACATTCCAATTTCCAATTTGTCCACCAATTCGCACTTTGCCAGCGCGGTGGACTATAACCTAAAACTCTCTCATTCTGAGAGAAGACCCGTGCCCAGCAGTGGGGCGATAATGGGTTGTACCCAAACCGTATATTCATATTCCCTATCATTAAAATGAATACAATATAGGTGTAATTTTATAACGTGCCTTTGGTGGGTACGACTATCTACAATAGAAGAAGTCTGACATCTTTCACTAGCGTATATTTGAAGCGTATCATCACCACGGTAATCCAGCCAGTATATAACCAATTGCCGTGTTATGTCGACCTTGAATAGCTTTTCTGTAGAATAGACAGCAGAAGAAAATTACAAGTTTGGCTCATCAATTGGAATTTCTATAGCCTAAGTGATTATTTTAATAGTGAATTTGACTAAGTTTCCTTTTATTTTAATTTTGAATATTGACAAAGAATAATAGAAATAATGAAGTACTTATACTATTTGACATTGACATTTATTGATGTAATTATGTGTATTTATATGACATTGTTATTGTAATTCTAATAATCAAATATTTAATATAGTTGTAATTTGCACACCTTATTAGGTAGAACATATGAAAATATAATGCTAAATTTAAGACCTATGTACTACCCTATGTTCTGGCAAATAAAGTGAATTTGAATTTGAATTTGAATTTTGAATTTGAGTGTGTAACTCTTCCTGTGTAAGATTAAACCTACTGCATGCCAACACGCGAGGCGCAGTGACTATTGTCAAAGACCTTGATAGGAGTAGGCCTATGTCCAATGATGCGTTTCAAAAGATTGCTGGATGGCCAGATATCAACCGGGACAATTTAGTGAGTCCGAAGAACGAAAGCGAGATAAAAAACCACCAACTGTCAACCATCTAACTCTAAACCATGCCACTGTCTCTTAATAGTAACTGTTAGAGGTTTTTCTTATCACACTGTTATATCCGCGTGTTATCCGTACGATTTTCAATTTATTGTATCAAACATATTTTTTTACTAAGCCACAACTTTCTACGTCCCGAGAAGTGGAGAGACGGTAACGAGTAATTCTACCACGCGGGTAATTTTAGAATTACCCGCGTGATGGTGATATTATGTTAGCATAAACCGCGTGACAGGAAATAGACCCTAAGTCCTTAAATTCTATAAAATGGTGCGCTTTTCTTAGCTTCAATTGCACACAAATATGTATATCTCTTTCCTCAGTTAAAGTTTTTATTATTTCTTCACACACGCCTAAGGATAACTTCAATAAACCGCCACCCCGATTATCTTGTTTCTTCTTATCAGATAGATAATCTGTGAGTGTTTCTCTCCAGTAGCGGCTTGTTAGAGAGTGTGTTGTAAATCCTTTATTGTTTATTACTGCAATCCGCAACCGATGATTACCTTAGTAGCCTTAAGGACCTGCGCGTTCATTGAAATGAAATTATAAACTAGAAGTGGTAAATAACTGTAATGAGAAAATAATATCGAGAACGCGACATTGCGCTTGGAAAATAAAATGTATCTTCTTGAAGTTAGATATAAGTGCGAAAGCTTTTTTTTAAACCATTAAATGTTACAATATTATTAGTGCGAAAGTTAATAACAATTAATTTTAAGTGACTTCCCAAAGGAAAAGGTTATCTATTCGTCACGTATATGTTTTTTGATTTGTCGATTTATGAGAAACAGGAAACAGAAATACAGTTAACACACATTTCATCCTCATTAGGTTCTGAAAACTTAAATCATTTCTTATCCTGACGACCCGCGTGGCGCAGCGGTTACCATACTGGTCTGACGCGCAATGAGTCCCGGGTTCGATTCCCGGCCATGCATCTGAATGATGAGTTTAGATTCCTGTTCTGGGTCTGAGTATTTGTATATTCGTCTTGTGTGTGTCCATGGTGGCCACGACACAGGAGAAAATCTTACTCTGCGGCTATGAGTGTAGAAAGCGTGTTTATACATTTGATTTAAAAGATATTATTTTAGTATAATAATGTTAATACTGATATATTGTTTTTAAACTCAAATATAATGTTTTACGTCTACAGCCTTCCAATTCTGAGCTTCTTAAAGTAAATTGCAGTCTCATATTTATTTAAATCAGTACACAACGGTATTACAACAGTTACACCGCAGAAAACCAAGTACCCACTCTTTACCCCATCATCCTTTGTGTATGTACCTTAAATTATGATCTACTCAAGAACAGCTTAGTATGCTAACGAGGTAACGAGCACGTAAATATGCAATGTACATGCATACATGCATGCGTGTAAGTCGGAGTTAGGGATGTGAAAAACGATCAATTAAAATCGATGTTTTAGAGCAATCGTTTTTGATACTAAATTTGATGACCAAAACACTCGTTGCTAACAAGCAACTATAATATAGAGCAGTTGTTAAACTATCGAAAGTAGGATGTTAAACTACGAAATAAATAATCCACTTAGTAATGCAAAATTGCGGCTATAATAAATCGAAACGATGATGTAAAATGACAAAAAATAAAATCTATTTATAAACCATCGATTATTTTTTGGTCAGTAAATACGTTAATAAAAAAATAATAGTTTTTTTTAATAATCGATTTTTTCACATCCCTAGCGGGAGTGCGATGTTTGTGGTGTCAAATTGCGAGCACTGAGCAAACATGCTTTGAGTACTTCTGTTTGCAATTTAATTATTTTATCACATTTGTCAATATGTTGCAATTGTTTGCGATAAATGTTTAAGTATATTATGTTAGAATGATGGTTAGAATGCGTGTATCTGCCCGTGTTTGCGAAATGTAATAATAATTCTGTTGTATTTAGTATTTAGTTTAATAAATATATTATTTATTTTAGATACTTCATTATTTATTTGAGGTACTTATATACAAGTGTGCGTTTTAAATATACGAGAAACAAATTCTCTGGGTATAAATTACTCAAATAATTGCCCGTAGAGTTTACTATTATTGCATATATATTGAAAAAATACTCGTTCGCTTTAAAATATGATTTGAAAATGGGATGAAATTTAAAAAAATGGACCAATCGGTAGTAGTGACCAATTACCAGTGGTCTTCATGCTCGTGTCTACGTTAATTCTAGTTCATAATATAAATATTTAAATATTAGTAAAATGAAATAAATCGTATATTAGCTTCAAGCAAAAGACTAGATTTTAGTCGACCACAACAATGATCGACACTCCCAATTACAATAGCAGAAATATTTTATTGCGCAAATCTGCAATAAGGATAGCCATTCACGGTGCGACCTGCATTGCGACTGCCTGCGACTTGCGTTTCATTCCTTACAATAGCTAACGCTGTGCCATATAAAGAAACCCAATTGGAAATGAAATAGCCGACCAAAGCCCCATAAAGACGGGGCTCTCGATGCACTGAAATAAAGTTAATTGCTCGTAAACTGCAGAATGTGTCCCGGCCGCCATCTTGAAACTCTCGACATGTTTAAGAATGCTTGCAGTTTAATTCAGTTTATAGTTGTTTGTCCAATTCGCTGTAGCGTTGTGCCGCTTGCCAGAAAATTGGAATAAGGTAAGTTGGCACTTAAGGACAGGTACGGGATTTATTTTAAGGAATATTAAATGTTTCCGTCTAGTTTCTGCATTTTGTCGCAATATCTTTCGTGCTTAAGTTTTAATTTTGCTTTCCGCTAATATAATAAATTATAGAACAATGCTACATAATATAGAATAGATAAATACTTACGACTAAGGAATTGACTTTTAGTCGAAATTTAATATTGAAAAACGTAAACAAAGCAAATTATTAAAGTTGGCTATGAATTGGCGATTTTTTGGGTGAAAGCACATACTTTGAAATGTATAAAATTAACATGTAAATATATAAGTTATTTCCTATAAATCTATAAACATGTTTTCGATCAAAGTCTATTTATCCTCACTAAAAGACCTTAAGGATTAAATTTCGTGGGCGATATCCCTGACCCGGCTGGAGTGAGCCAATCCTAAAACTATTATACCTAACTTTGATACTGACGTAACTTGCTCCCGGGCCAAGGTCTAGCTTTTCAAAAGGCTGTAGATTGTAACCTGAGAATACACGATAACATCTATGTAACAAGTAATAATCATTAGGGAGCTCAGATATATCTTTACGATTCTGTTTGGACCTTGTTATACTCCGACCATGTTGGATATGACTAGGGTTGGGGAAAATAACGAAAACCAGGTTTTGGTTGCCGGCACACTTCTATATGACTATATGAGACAATCATCATAGTCCTCGGGAGTAGCAACGCACCTGTGATTGGCTGCAGATAGAACCCATATTCTGTATGAAGTTGATTACAGATGTCCATGAACGGCAGTGACCACTTACGATCAGGTGGACTGCATGTTCGTTTGCTACTTCAGTTAGATTAAAAAAGACACTGCCTTTGTGATTTGACTGATGCTTTATATTCTCACTAGCTGATACGGAAAACTTCTTTCCGCCTAAAAGTTAAAAATCAAAAATTTCCACTGGTCCTCCACTATATAATGCATGTACTATATATAAAAACCTTCCTTTTGAAGCACTCCATCTATTTAAAAACTGCATTAAAATCCGTAGCATAGTTTCAAAGATCTAAGCATACATATGGACAGACAGCGGGAAGCGACTTTGTTTTATACTATGTAGTGATGCCATATAAGTGACATGGTTTGGGTATAGAAAATAACTATAAAACTATTTATAGCAACAAGTCCAATTTGTGTTAAGGTAAAGCGTGGGAATATAGATCTTCGTGAATGGACTCGCAATAAATAAAAAAGGCATGTAATTTATTACTTATCACATTTTAAGAATAAACAGAATTAGTCATTTCAAACTTGATGAGGTGGACCTGGATGGCCTCAAACGCTTTCAGGCTAAAAAAAGACCCGTGCATATCAATGGAACATTACTTTGATGGCTTTGATGACAACATATATTGTAGTGGTAAGTATAATACGTTACTAACTGCATTGTTCTCTTCAAAATCAATTTAATTATAGACCTATGATGTTTATTGAAGATGTAGATGGCGAAAGAAGAAACGAACATGGAAAGAAACACTAGCTCAAATAAACTTACTTCTCTCTAATGGATGTAGACAAGTGCTTATTACCACAAGTTTTTGTTTCAAATTTGTGGATTGAAAAATATTAAGATGAAAATACAATTCTCTAGAGGGTTCCGAAAATAAGTAAAAGATGATTTAAAGCGACAGATTTTAATTAAACATAAAACAACGTATTATAGCATATCGTCCCGTGTATACGGTTACACAAGCAGGCTATCTTCAAAGAGTTAGAAAGGTTCGGCGCTAAAATATCGTACGGAATGTTGCACCCACGGCCTAGGCGCCGCCGGTCCCCGTGGGTGTGAGTGAAGGGAGTGGTATTTATAGAAAAACCTGCGGTCACCTGCCCGATATCTTGAACCGAGGTATTTGGAAATAGGGCGTTGATTTTATGTCAGACTTTGCAGAGATAAAGATAAGTGATATTGTTGATAAGCAAGTTTAAGATATCGTAGATATTTTGACTATTTTTAAATGGTTACCAAATGTAGTTTGATTTAATACGACATAAACACTATTAAAGGACTAAGCGATATAAATATTATTTTAAAGAGATAAGAGTCGTAATTAGAATATTAATTAACATCCCTTAATCTAAGCTAATTTATTACAATAAATTATAAAATAGCTAAACTTTACTTGGAATAGATTTACCTACAAGGTTTTTAAAAAACGATTTATGCATGAGCCCTAAAAATTATTTAAGTATCCTTAATAATCTTCCATGAGACCATCCCAGTAGGCGGTTGTATAAATTAGTATGAGTATCACCTAAATGACTAGGATTGACTATGATAACCAAGAAGGGAGTTAATCATTGGTTGAGTAAGGCTTCTACCCTAAGTTCTAGTTAGACTGCTTTACATGGTTGTTCTGTTCTGACTAGATCAGAACACTAAGCCAACGGAGAAGATGCGACAATGGCGGAATGTCTTTCCTTTATTCTTTTTTCATTAGTTTTCCTTAGTACCAAAACATAAACAACTATTTAGAAATATAATAAATTCGTGCTAATGGAAAGGCGAAGAATTAAGTCCATATAGAAGACCAGAATTTGTCGTGACCATCGTTTATCCTGATAAGAGGCTACGAAGCTTCTCTATCTTTTTATTCCACCCGAATTCCAGGACCAGGAAACAACACAATTTTTCCACTATTTTTTTCGATAATAGCGCAAGAATTCAAAACTTGGAATCGTGAAGGTCGTGTTCCCATCACAACCACCGGATGGTAAGAAAAAATATCTTTATTGACAACTTGTGATTTCCCTTATAAGGCTATACAAAATTTATACATTTACTGCTTCTCTGAGAGTTCAATTAGTTTACTATCATTATCAATTGGAGATCACTACGTGATCACAGCTTGGATGCTTTCTTTATGACTGAGGTTTGTTAAAGGAGTCGAAAGGTAATCTAGTCTGATAATTTTCAACTCATTCTCATCAATTCTAAAATAGGGCAAAAATTAACTTGTCCACAAAAAAGAAAGGTATTCTTTTATTAGAAGTTTTAGCTTTTATGACCTTTGCCAATCCACTTTTCGCCGTACATACGTCCATAATGAGATACCTATTCCAGTAGTACCACAGAGTAAACAAATATTCTTGGTTCCCTGGCGCCTGCAGTCTGCTCCCACGATCCTACGACCACGCATTCGGCCAGTATTTATTGGAAATGTTTATTAACTGAAAACTTGATGAATATTAAAGTTGCTTAACGATGTCCATGGACGGAATTCATTGCGTCTAATATCAACTGTTTAGTTACTGTCCATAGTAATTATACGATTCAATTATGTTTGATTAACTGTTTTTTATTATCTTTGAGACAAATATCCTCAAAGGTGATAAATTTAAAGTTGCATTTTTTTAATATCATCATACAATAAATAATAGCGTATTATTAGGTTGTAGTCAAGAAGTTTTTTTATATCTTAATTATTCATAAATCGTCTATGAAGTGACATAAGATTATGATTTAAAATGAAAAGAATGAGCGAACTTAATGCCTGAATTATGCAAAAGAGCAATGGGTACTTTGCGCATCCATCCATCTAAATCATTGTCATCATAATCATTTTTTTAAACAAAAAAATCTGTTGTCAATAAAAAAGATATATGTACCAGAAGAAGCAGACTACGTGATGAAAAGGCCAGACCGGTGCCTTCACCGAAGAAAGTACGAATAGAAAGCTAAAAACTGAACACCTGCAGGACTTCGCTAAATTGGTATATAAAATGCAGGTCAATCGGCAAGTGGAGTATTGCTAAGTAATTCAAATGCTAATGAGTAAATTCACTTTATTACCAAGTCTCCAAGCACAGTTGTAATGGGCATAATAAATCGAATGTAGGCATGGTTATGTGGATTAGTTGCACCATTACATTTATTTGTGGTGAAACTTTAAAAGATTATGAATGCTATGATTGAACGCTACAAAGTGAAATTTCTTGTCATTTTTATCTAAAACTCTTAAGACTTTATAGACAGCACAGCGGGGACGAAAGGGGTGTAACTTGAAAATTTTGTCAACTTGAGTTAAATGTAATCTACCCCTAATGTACTCTATCTTCGAGCGAATGAACAAGCGATGATTTTGTGCAAGAGAAGGACAACCATAGATAGCTTCCTGCGAAATACAAGTAGTCACAGACAAATAATAATTCTGTCAGTCCTGGGATCTCTCATATCAAAAATACTTACTACCTTTTCTAATATTTGATTTTTTTTACATCTTATTGTTTTTCACAAAGAACACACGTATCTTAAATATGTATTCTACTAGCTGTACCCTGCGCGCGTTGCTACGCCATCACAAAAAAAATACACCAGAAACCTTCACGAGTTCGATCATCACATGATCGAATGAATAGTTTACGATTCTACAGAGGACATATAGACAAAATTCATTTTTATAAAGAAGAAAATGTTAGCCCTCTTTGATTAGGCATATTTCTCCTTACGCATATTTGACATTATTTAAATGAAAAACGAGTAAACATAACTCTATTTGCTGGGCACTCCGCACTTAAAAAGCTCACCTTCATGAAACCTGTAACTATACATTACATTTATCTTTGGTATAATATCAAAAGAAACTTGCGGGCATTTAATATAAGTTTTACGGAGAGGTCCGTATTTTTACAGCCTTTGAGAAGCGGTCGCCGGAAGGATTAAAAAAGAAAAATAAACTGGTAATACCACAGATAATGAACGAGTGAACTATTTTTCGCTTGCATAAGCTATTCCTTACGAGACCTCAGTGTTGTTTTCATTTTTATTATCTGTGCTCTTAATTATATCTTCAGGCCATCAGTATCCGTTATTTCAAACTGGATTATGTTCTACTAAATCCACTATTAAGGGCTTTAATGCCTTTAAATAATTAATGTTTAAGGCTCATTACCGCTAGAGTAATCTCGCTTAATACGTATATTAAGAGATTATACTTTATGGCTGTAATTAATAGTTGATATAAATAAAATCACTCGTAAAACTTCACATTTAAGGGATTATAAAAAAAAAACATAGACAAAATAGATAGTACCTAAGTATCCTATATGTTAATTTAGGTCTTTAACTATATGGTTGCCTACTTTCGGTAATAACCGACGGGTAGTTTTTGTGTGAAAGAGTAACAAACACAAACAACCGCATTTATCATATAAACAACTAGATGACCTGCCGAACTTGGTTCAGCCTAAAAGTCAAAAATCTAAAATTATCAGTGTTCCTCTACTATATTGTACACGGATTATACATAAAAACCTTCCTCTTGAATCACAAAATCAATTAAAAAAACTGAAATAAAATCCTAAGCATAGTATTGCAGTTTTTTTAATCCTAAGCAAAGTTTTAAAGAGCTAAGCATACATAGGAAGAAACGAATTTATTTTATACTATGTAGTAATATTTTCAGCGCTGCTATCTAGTTCTGATGGATTCTTATTAGTAGCAACGCTTCTGGAATCGACCACAGAAGGTAGGTTCTTAACCCTACAAAATATATTTTGTAAAGGGCGAGTAATATTTATACATATTTAACTTCTAAAAGAAGTTTAAAAATACTTAATGCAATGTTTTTTAATACGTGAAGCAAAAACTTATGATTCGTTTTTAAGTTACTTGCCGCGGAAGGAGGAGGATGAAAATATGCACGGTTACAGTTGATGTAGAGAAGGATTACCTAATGCTAATATTTTCTTTAAATCCTATCCTACTAATATTATAAATGCGAAAGTTTGTGAGGATGTATGTGTATTTGTTATTCTTTCACGCAAAAACTACTCAACGGATTAGGTTGAAACTTTACAGTAGTATAGGTTATACATCAGAATAACACATGGGCTATAATTTGTAATGATTTTTTTTTATAAGGTTATAATATAACGAGAAATATCAGGTTAGTCGGAAAAAAAGTTGTGCTCTGAGAGCTATCTTCGCGTACGCTGCCTAAACCGTTGGAGATATCCAAATATAATGTACCATGGGATTGTTTGGCTCACATAGATCTAAATAAAAGTCCGCGACAGCATATGTCTATATTTTATGTATAACCCACAATAACTCTTTTTATACTTTGAAATTTTTAAAAATATCAAGTTTATGTTTCCAGGGGTTTTATACAAACTAAATATAAATCCTTATCAAAATAAATGATTTCAAAAAATCAAGCATCTAATAAAGATTGAATCTGCCTTTTACACCATGTAAATTGGATTAGTAGTTTAGAAGATATTACGAGTATAACATATTGCGTAGTCAATTCATTGACCGGGAGTACGCGCCGTACGCCGCCGCCGTATACAACGAAGTTGTATGATATTAATATTTGAATGGTAATAAAACAAGGAGCAAAATGTGAAAGGTCGATGACGTCTCTGTAGTTCCGGGAACAAGGCTACGGTATCCCCTGTCTGTGGTTAGAGGCAACTAAAAGGTAGCTTTCGGGGTTGCGGGCGGCTAGACGGAGAGCTCCAAACACCCAGTCAGCAACTTCGGGAAAGATGTCAGCATGTCAATACATGCTGACATCTGTGGTCGCATGCTATCGTGAGAGCCAGGAAGGACGGAGCTTGAACCGTCCAGCCAGGCGATCCCGGGAAGGACGGTGGCATACGTGTGGTCGCATATCGTGGTAAAGACCAGATGGAGTGGTGGGCCCAGCCGCTCTCTTGGGAGGAGCCCGATGGGGCAATGCACTCAGAGTACTCCAGTTGCGTTCCTTTGAAGACCCGGAGTCCTGGTGCTATAAGAATCCCAGATAACCCTGCGTCGCTCCCACGGCGTACCTTTTGAAGGTTTCTCCCTCGACAAAAAAGAAAAAAGTCAATGAGAATGAAACAGCGGAAAGGTTAAATATGTTATTCAATCGTCATCGACCTTTTAATGTAACACAACTCGGCACATATGTCAGATTAGCAGTAGTTTAGGTCGTAGTTGACCACGCCAACTATGCGTTGGTAACCGTCACGCGTTTTGAGACCCTTTCTTAAAACTTTTAATTTCAGAGTAAGCATTAATATCTGTTGCCGACAAAACTAATTCAAATTAATATACGTGCCTGTGATTTGAAATTTGAACACACTGATTTAGGCGATTAACACACGGCACCGCGCACCGCCGCGAATAGCGGTGCCCCGCGCGGTAAGGCGGTTTACGCACCTGTACGCGCGGATGGACCGATCATAAAAATAAACTTTTCGACATCGAAATGCATTTTTGCTTCAACGATGATCCGCGCGGTTAGGCGCCAGCCCGTGTGTGAGGCGCCGACCCCCCGCACTGTCGTTCGCGCGGAGACACGGTGGTGATGAGAACACCGCTGGACCGCGCGGCCAGTCGGTGTACGTTTGTTAGCGGCCGTTCGCTTAATCGAACCTATTCAACAAGCAATTCGAAACAATACCTTTACTGTGAGGTTACCTCGGCGACGTAGACCAATAAAACCTTGGATCACCCCAGGATTATTGAGATGCATGAGACATAGAGACCGACTTTACATTAAAGTGAAGAAAAACCCTAATAAAGCCGACCTCAAACTCTCCTACAAAAGATATCGTAACTTCTGTGTTAATATCTTAAGAAAAGCTAAGATTGAGTTTGAAAAAAACGAATTTAAAAAAGCTGGTAATAATTCTAAACGCCTATGGGACGTTATTCACGACATAACAAATTCAAAGAAATCCAAGTATTTCCCATCAGAACTGCTCAAATGCAAAGACAACCCCTCCGAGGCTGTTGAACACATTTCCGCATATTTTTCGAGCATCGGTGAAACAATCGTCCAAAACATCCCATACGTTGATTCCTCTGCGGATCGTTTGATTCAAATCATTCAATCCAAATCCCATAAAGACTCCTTTGTGCTTCTCGCAATAGATGAGGCCGAGGTCGCCGCCCATATCGAATCACTCCGCAATGACAGTGCAACGGGCTGGGATGGAATCTCACCCAGCTTTCTGAAGTCCTACAAGAATATTATCGTCACTCCGCTCACTTTCTTATGTAACCTCTGTCTCACTTCTGGTGTATTCCCTGAAGCCTTTAAAAGAGCGGTAATCCATCCAATTTACAAGTCAGGTGATCGAAACCAAGTCAATAATTACCGCCCCATTTCCGTGCTATCAGCCATGTCAAAGGTCCTTGAACGAATTCTAAACACACGTCTAGTCCAATTTCTTGAATCTAAAGGTCTCTTATCGTCAAACCAATATGGCTTCAGAAAAAACCGTTCTACAGCTGACGCTGTCCAAGCATTAGTCAGTGACATAGTGTCTAATTTAGAGAATGGTCATAAGTGCCTCGCTATCTCTTTGGACCTTCGAAAAGCTTTTGACACGGTGTCTGTGCCATTATTAATTAAAAAACTTGAGGCTCTCGGAGTCAGAGGTGTCCAACTCTCGCTGTTTGAATCATACCTGTCTGATAGAAGCCAGTTCGTCAAAGTTGGTCAGCACACCAGTTCACTTAGAAAAGTTAAATACGGCGTACCACAGGGAAGTATTTTAGGTCCTAGCTTATTTTTGATATATATCAATGATCTTTGCAACCTTAACTTAGAATCGGGTAACATCTATTCGTATGCTGACGATACGGCACTTTTATTTACCTCAAAAGACTGGACCACTACCTTTGACGTTGCACAAAATGGATTCGACATTGTTTCTAAATGGTTAGACTGTAATCGGTTGTCTCTAAATGTGGATAAAACTAAATTAATCACTTTTGCGATCCGTAGCTCATCCCTTCCTCCTGACACACCGAACCTCAATATTTTCACTAATAGAAATACTAATTCAGTGTATACAGTTGAACGTACAGACTCGATTAAATATCTCGGTGTAATATTGGACAAAAATCTGAATTTCCGCTTACATATAAACACTGTCTCTGGAAGAGTTCGTAAACTTCTGTATATATTTTCGCAACTACGTGCCTCCGCTTCTCTAGACATTATGAAGATGGTATACAAAACCTTATGCGAGTCTATAATAACATATTGTATTAACACGTGGGGAGGCGCATCCAAGACATCCTTAATACAGTTGGAGCGGGCTCAAAGGTCAATTCTTAAAGTTAGCTTATCTAAACCATTTCGCTTTCCTACAGATGACCTTTACAGCATTGCTAAAGTCTTAACCGTTAGACAATTATTCATTCTCGCTACCATTCTGAAACAACACCGACTTACTACGTACCAACCATTATCTATTCGACGTAATCATCCAGTGGTTCCGTACTTACCGACAAAAAAAATCTTCACACAACGCTTTTTCATATATATGGGGCCTCATCTATATAATTTACTGCACAAAAAATTAAACCTTTACCCATTAATCACACACAAATGCAAAGAACTTACAATCAACTTCCTCCTCAGTATTGACTATGACAAGACTGAAGCTCTCCTTAGGTTACCAATATAATTAATTCAACTTTTAAATCATCACCCACATAGATGTCCTCACATTCCAACGCGCACACACATACACACAATCACATACACACACACAATCAATACACATATATTCTTTTTTGTTTTCTTCTTTATTGTTTTCTTCTTTTTTGTTTTCTTCTTAATAGTACTAATTTATATTTTAATCCTGAATCTGTTTTTCTCACACAAATAGTCCCCATGTTACTTTTAAGTTTGTTTGCATAATAAAACTATCGTTGCAGTGGGCCTGGTCTCCTGTGGCACAGGTTTTTAACCTTTTATAGGGACCAGCCTCCACAAATACTCTAGTTTTGTTATAAATGCACCTAAGTTCTGTAACCCTTTATGTATTTGTGGTGGAAATAAACGATTATTATTATTATTATTATTATTATTAGGCATCAACGGATTTATTAGACCCCAATACAACATGAGATCCGCTTCACCGCCTACCGTGGCAGCGAGCGGTACCGTATGTTAATCGCCTTAAGTAGGGCAAGGGTTCAATCTGAAGTAAATCACAGAAGCGTTGCTACTCCCGAGGACTATGATGATCGTCTCATATAAAAGTGATCCGGCAGGCACACCCTTCAGATGAAACTCAAGAACTGCTTCACGGCAGAAATAGGTGCGGCGGTGATGCCTTCCTGGTTGAACCATTGCTCTACCACCTTGCAAACTTTATGTGGCAGACTAAATTCCACGCGAGCGAAGCCGCGGGCAAAGGCTAGTAATGCATAAAACATACCTAAAATCAACTAAAAGCGCATTACACATACTACTCGCATTTATCACAAACAAATAAACAATAAACGAAATAAAACATTCAATTTCTACTATGAAAACACATATCTTCTAAAAAAGATGTTTTTGTCAAAACACCCGCTATTGCTTTTAAATACAGCTTAGTTAATAAACCTCTTTTTACGTTTAACGGGTGCGTTCAAAATAACTTGAAAATGATTACAATTTATTTAAATTAGAGAAAAATTTCTGCTACTATGGACAATATGAAGTTTAGTTTTTTTTAATTTAAATTACGGTCGAATTTCCACCGTTGCGACGGGCGACTAGAGAAATATAAATATTTGTTTAAATACAAAACATAATCGATGCCGCTGCAATAATGTACAACATGATAATTTCAAGTCACGAAGCGCCGACTTAAGAGATCTTACATATTTATAACTCGTCCTTATAAATCTTATACCACTTTGTACTCGCCACTCGTAAAACCAAATCAGATATAACTTCTAATTTGTTCAATGACAGAAATTAAACTAAATCACGATTACTATAAAATACAGCCTTATAAGGTTTGCCTGCAGTTATGTAATTAGCAACGCTAATGAATAAAATAACTTATTTAGTCCAAACAAATTGCACTGACATTTCGAATCTCTACGTAGAAATAAAATAAAGTTCCGTTTGTCTATACATTGCATATTTTAGCGAAACGATAGTTTGATGGACTGAGTATAAATCAGTAAAGATATTTCTATAAATTTAAAACAATTTTTTTTCACACACACACCGGTCTAACACGCAGTGGGTTCCGGGTTCGATTCCGGTCAGACAGGCATCTGAATGATAAATTTAGATTTTTGTTCTGGGTCTGGGTGTTTGTGTATTCATGGCAGCTACGACAAGAGATAAAATCCTAGTGGGGGGCTATGAGTGTAAATAGCGTTTATTCGTATGTTTGATATGTTATTACGCTTAAACTACTAAATTTAGTTTAAAGAATTGATTGACTGGTTAATATATGCGACGTCCTCCTTTCTTTGGGAGGTCGGTTACAAAACGGCAAAATCCTGGCTAATCTTAACAGAACTCAAACTAATACATATGCGCTAAACTTGAAGACTAGCGGAATACTTATATCATAATTTCCTTATTTATAATCTTCGCAACCGAAGACGCGAGGAACACTTAGTTACACATATTTGTAATGAAAATCAAAGTTAATATCATAAGATTAAGTTTAGCATAACGTTTGTTAAACAATTTAGTGGTCGATCTTATTTATCGCCGCCATATATTTTGAGCCGTTGTAATGTATTCGACATCGTAATTATACGGGGATAGTTGTTCCTTGAATTATGTATGCGCGCGCGCAGCTACGAGGAATCAAAGTCCTCGTGTTTGTCTATGAATAGGATCTATAGACGGAGATCGCTCAGTTGTCTATGTTATAGGATTTTTATTGAGTAGTTTGTTTAGAATAGTTTCGAGTTTAAAATTAGTATAAAGGATCTTGAAAATACTTTACAAATGTAATTCTAAATGTAAGGTTGATTTTTCAAAGTTTTTATTTGCTTTGTATCATGTTATTACTTAAATGCGTGGAATCTACGTGTAGCATTAATTTCGTCTTTTAATAAATAATGATAAGAATTAAAGATAAATTCGTGATGAGGATCCTTGTCAACTTCACGAGAAAAAATGGATAGAAGGTAAGAACAATATCAAACCAATATAATGGATAGAAAAAAGTTATTTGTGGCATTAAATTTGTTTTCGTGAAATAAAAGAGAGATCTCAAGTTCAATTAATCCTTAACAAACGTTTACTGAAACAGAAGCAATGAGAAAATCCTGTTGTGAAAATGTTCAATGAACATAAGTATTTTCTCATTGCTTCAATGAGAAAATCCTTATGCAACAATGGTCGAGGACCGACACATAGAACAAGGGTATCAAGTGAAATCTGAATACGGCTTGTGTTTCAGTTGTGTAAAAGCTATAACCTCTCCTGATTATATGTAGGTCCAATTTTTAAATGACTACGTCAGAAGGAGGGTAATGTTTTTCAAATGTTTGTTCGTTTGTATCTATGTGGTAGGTATCAAGGTGGTAGAACCAGTGTAGTTCGACCGGAGAAGTACCACCGCCACAACTCTTTCTAGCGTGAAGCATTTCATGCGTTTCGATAGACGGGTGTGGTTGCCGGCACACATTCACATGAGGCGACTATCTTAGTGCTCGGGAGTAGCAACGCATCTGTGATTGACTTCAGATGAAACCCATGTTCTGTATGAAGTTGATTACAGATGTCCATGGGCGGCAGTCACCACTTACTATCAGGTGGACTGAATGCTCGTTTGCCACTTCGGTCAGATAAAAAAAAATGTGTGACCATTTCTTTGGCGCGCTCTATAGCCCAAACAGTTGAACGGATTGGAATATGTGACATATTGTTGGAATTATCTAAGTTATTATTACGATATGCGTTAAATATTTTTTTAAAACTTGTTTCTTATTTAACAAACGCAGAAGATGGTAGATCATCAAAGGCGTAAATGAAAATCTATCTACCTGCAGACTACAAGGCTTTAAATCTGACGTAATAAATGAGGACAATGAAGACGTTAAAAGCCTTATTTCAGTGTCTTTGAATTATACACGTTTTAAACCAGAACAGTAGCGATTAAGACCGTTGTTGTAAGACAAACAAGTATGGCAGTGGTATTCAAACTTTCAAATATACATAAAAGGTAACGGGTAATTCTTAAAAGTAACGCCAATCAACTATCACCAACTTTGTTGCATAAGCAAATACGTAGATTGCAAGAGTTAAGATAAAGCCAAAAGCATTTAATAAGTTAAGGACTTTAGCAGAGATTGCAAACATGATTCGCCAAAGTAAAATTTAACTAAATACAAAAAAAAAAATCATCCATCGGCCTTTAGATGTTCCCCTAAAATAGCTAATGAAAAAATATTAGTTGCAAAATTATTAGATATCATTGTAGCAAATCAATTTAGTTTAAAGTAATATCATCTTACAATCTGTCAAAACGCTTTAACACACTCATGAGTGCCATTACCCGAATAATCCCTAGGGAGATTAGTGATCAACGGGGGTTACGTGGGAACCTTGAGTCACTGGTACTGAATCTAATGGGACTTGAGCTCGTTATGAAGAATAATGATATGTGAAAGTGGTACATTTGTTGGATCAATAAGTCTCTTTGTTTGGTTAGAAAGCGTTCGAATTCGCACGCAGAGGATCTGAGGGCACAATGGGTTTGAGCAATCGTATAATCTAGGTTGATGGGGTTGTCAAATGTCGCTTTGAATGTGTCGAATGATATGCTGATTAGTTCGTGATCGCCGAGAATGAGACCAGAGAGCAGACATTTCGCGTATTTAAAGTATAATTAAGAGTAATGAAAATTTTGAGAAAAGAAAGATATTTTTCACTTTCTTTTATAATTAAAAAAATTGGTCAAATGACTGGATAATACACTTTCTTTTTCTTCCTTTTCTTCCGTACATACAAGAAATGGACTTCTTGCATTTTCCTTAAAAGATGTTTCTTTTCCTCAAGCAAGGCACTGCTTTGATGAATCTTACGTTTATAAACTGATGATTTATTACCATTAATCGGAGAGCAATATTTTCTGAACGGTCTTTATTTATAACCCAATTAATGGTTATATGTAAAGCCTACATATCTCCCTCTAAGTAGTCTACATTCTTATTCAGTCGTATTTTATTATATCCAATAACTGATGAGCGTTTACGTCCAAAACCCGGATATTCTTATCGCATCATCAGGCAATTCAGATAGGGCATCTGTTGGCAAAAAGTTACTGATTCCTAGAACTGTGTCGATAACCTTAGTTCATGTGCTGATTTCGTTACGCATTCGGTCGCTGTCGATCTTGGTTGCATGAATAGAAGGCGTCAGGTGGTCCCCACTTGGCAACGTACCGGATAACCCGTGACGGGCAACACACGCATAATTACCCGACAAACTTGGAACAGAATAGACTCATTAGCATTTACAGCCTTCTTGAGCAGAGCTCAATATCACGTTCGCGTTATGGTATATCCTATCTCTCTATCTGGCTATCCATAATTTATAATTTTATAAGCTTTGAGATGAATATAATAGAACAATCTTATGTCGTGTCAAGCTATCGTAAAAAGAAATTTCACCTTTAAAGCTTCAACGAAATAAAGGTATATTTTTATTTCAGCCATCCTTAAATTTATCAAAAATGAATCTATCCTGGTCTCCTCCATTTTATGAGGATTGATCACATTTAGATGGAAATTTAACTATTTCATAACTATTATATTATGCCAATTCGCTGATCTTAATAGTATTATATGGCTAGCGAAGTAATCTTTTCAAATCTGGATAAACAATAAAATTCCCAGATGCTGAATTTGATGGATATTCGGGTTCGCACCAGAATACTCAAATGAAATCTTTGCAAAACTTCCAAAAAGTCGAATGCTTGCGTGTTCAAAATCGTCTGGAAAGACCATCAATAATCCAGATTCTGAGATCGACATTCTGCTCCTAAGTGCAATACGCCCGAATTATTATATAATCGGGCAGTCGGCAACGTTGGTGCATACACACGATCGGATTATGCAAATTGCTGGCACCAGCCACCACTCTGTCGCTACGCTCGACCAAAACGGAATTATTCCTGTTAGACTGATTTTTATATCCATCATATATGAAGCCTGACGTCCCGAATTCCATTGTCCAAGCCCCGCTTTTTAGAATAAAATGTGGTAAGTAAATGCCGTAGTACCAAAAGTGGTTCGGCAAACAAAATTTAATACCTAACAAATACAAAATCCAAATATAACGGAACTTGTATATGATATCGGTCATAGGTAAGTCGCTTTCTCTTGAGGACTAAGTTGAAATACTTTTTTAGTAATTGCTTTTCAACAAACTTCAAACATCTAATACTGTTGATAAGGGAAGAAGTTGTGAGTGCCATTGAATTATAATAAAGAGTGAATAAATAAGGATGCTACAATAGATTGTTATATATACACAATAAATAATTGGACATTTTTGGACATCATGTCAAAGTTTTTTCTTTGTTGCTGTCCTTCAATTTTGGTGATTTTTATTCTTGGCAACTGTTCTATCTGTAGATGCTCATAGGTCATGCAAACTATTCTTATATAATAAATATAAAATATATGTGACGATTAAAATTGTCTATACGAATTGTTGCTTAATCTTGAATTGTTACTTGAATAGCTCAGTAGTGTCTCTGTATCGGAGAGCTCATAGAATTCGCACTTTGCATTGAAAGCGCAAGGAATGGCATTGGATGTTGGCGCAATTTTACAGGATTAGGGCTTATAAATAGCTTAGCTTGAACACTAACAATAGCATTAGGCTCGCCTCAGCCCCTTTTATGCTACTGCTTATGGAAGCTTTTAATGTTAACGACAACGACATATCACGACTAGCGACCATACGACCACTTACTGGACGTAACTCCTCGTTTATTTCATGGTTGTCTGGTCTAAGTAAATGTATCATTCATATCCGCTGTTTACGTAGTCTGGTGTGCTTAGACGTTAGTACATAGCGAAGAATAATTTCAGTGAATCTAAGTGAGCAATCAATTTATCAGTTTCGATGTCAAGCTACTTAAGCGGAGAGATACCGGTCTCATGCAATGGGTACTGAGTTCGATTCCCAGCTAGATATGATATTTGTGTATTCGTCTTTGTCTGAGTTCATGGCGCCCACAACACAGGAGAAATTATTGGTGTGACACTGTCAGTAGAAAGTTTTATGTTATCCTTAATATTTTAAATAGAAAGTAGAACAGACACTATCTTTGAAAAAAATACGATACTTTTGCAACTCTCTGTAAAGACCTCAGGCAAAAACTTATTCTACTTACTTGATGTCAATTTTGTTATATTTGTTTATTCATCTTTAGCACTTGAATTTTAACTTTTAATATCGGCGCAACTATAAGTGACCTTCAAACGAAATTAATGATTACATCATGATCTTTCAAGGATATTACCAGTGAGATCAGTGATTATAACACAAGAACATGTCATTCTATCAAATCCTATTAATATTATAAATGCGGAAGTTTGTGTCGATGCATGTGTGCCTGTTACTTTTTTCGCAAAAACTACCACTTAGATTTCACTGAGGTATACATATTACCGTGGTAAATATGGCCAAAGTAGCTGGATCCACAGAAATAAGCCAGTCTGAAACAAAGATAAAAATGACAAAAAATCCTCATGAAATTTTATAACACATTTCGAAGATATAAAATTCCTCACAAACTCCATCGGGTTCACGACTTGTCGTAAACAACAAATCTTGACGCTTAACATAATACTCTACTTAGTTCTTCCATTTTGAAAAGTTGGATAGTATTAGTAATTCTCATACAGAGGTATTAAAATTGGACCGGTTTCTCTCGTGTGGGTGGTCGTCTCAAGCATAGGCGAAGTAATGAGAAAGACTTAAAAGTAACCATTTTTCACACGGATCGCTGTCACGACAAGCGACGGAGAAGTGCACGTTGATTGGCAAAACCTGCTCGCTGAGCTGCTGTATAGCAAATTATAATGAACACAATTAAATTACCTCAACAAAAAGACATCGTTATAAGACCTAAAGTTTATAACATAGAGACAATAACCTCCTCTATTTTGAAGTGGGTTAACAAAATTAAATGATTTATTTCAAAATATTTTATTTGAAATACAAATATTAGTAAAAAATCAGTACCAATTAGATTTTCTTCTAATACTATAAGTGTGTTAAAGTTTGTAGGGATGTATGTTTCTCACTCTTTTAGACAAAACTACAGATCACACTTTGCTGAGATTTTCAAACAAATAGTTCACGACCTGGATTAATTTTACCACATAAGTAACAAATACCTTCATAAAAAGTAGCTTATATGTTAATCCAGAGTGTCAGCTAACTCCCTACCAAATTTTATGAAAATCGCTCCAGCCATTTAGACGTGAAGAAGTAACTAACATACACACTCACAAACTCTCGTCTTTATAATATTAGTATGAGTATGATGATTGAGAAGCTAAATCTACTAGTACTTAGACTCAGGTCTTAAGTCGAATACCTACGGAGTGACATAATTTAAACCGGTTTATCTAGAGGTATATCATTTCGTATTGGTGTTCCTTATAAAATGTAATTAGGTGACAAGAAATAATTAACGAATTATTATATTAATACGTGAAGCAAAAATTTGTGACGGATTTTTAAGTAATATGCCGGGGACGGATTAGTATGAAATTTTGCACGGTTATAGTGGACGTAGAGAAGGAGTGCAGAATGTTAATATTTTTTTCAAATAATGCATTTTTCATACATAAAATCAACTAAAAACACATTACACACACTGCCTTGCATTTGTCACAAACACATATGTACTTAGTAAATGAAATAGAACATTCAATGTCTTACTATGAAAAGACACAACGTCAAGAATGTCAGATGACATTAATAATAATAATAATATTTGACATGTATAATATTTGACATTTGATTTGAATTAGAGAAATATTCTTACTAATTTGGACAATATGAAGTTTAGTTTTTTAATTTAAATTACGGTCGAATTTCGGCCGATGCTACGGGTGACTAGTCATTATAAATTAGCCAGTGGTTTTCTTAATCTGTAGCTGGATAGCTCGATGGCTTTATCTCATTTGAAGTTGATTAAAATATTCTTGAGTGGCAGTGAGTTTATGTATGGCATGCTTGTTTTTTTGTAAACTGGAAGTAACAAACGAGCATATATTTTACTTGATGGTATGGAACCAACCATACAGGGACGTTTTTAATCATCTTTAGATTTTTTTATGACTGAAGTAACAAACGTGCATGCAGTCCACCTAATGGTTAGTGGTCACCGCCGCCCATGGACATCTGTAATCTACTTCATATAGAACATGGGTTCTATCTGAAGTAAATCTCAGATGCGTTCCTACTCTCAGATGCGTAAGCACGATCGAAGTAGGTGTGGCGGTGTTACTTCCTCGGTCGCACTGCTCTGGTTCTAGCAACTTAAAGTCATAATAAGATCAGTAGCTAATCAGTACTTTAGGTATAGCTGAAGGTGGCCACTGGTGCGTTTTGCTGCTCTACCGACTGATTGGATTGTCTCGGAATTGTATGTTACACATTAAAACAAAAACTAGCAGCGGTAAACACTTTAATATTTTTTTACCGTATACTCTTTCAATTCTAAAAATGCAACAAAACAAGAAAAATCTTTCATGACCATATTTGTAAGAATATCTTTTATATAGTAGTCTTATTAATAGCCTTATTAATAGAAGATTACAGACTTGTAAGTATATCAACCATATAAATTGGAATTATGGCCGTCAAGATTTTTTAAAGCCATATATTTCTTTAAAATCATAATTTTCTCATATTTCACGTGTCTGGAATACCGCACTATATTATCCGATTCGATTTGCATAATCGAGTCGCACGGAGACGTTGCAAATTGGCCCCTGACTTACGACTGAGGGTACTACGAAAGTACGAGATTCTTAGTTACGTCCGAAGTATAGTCCGCAGTTTCGTTCAAAGTTTTGTCCGAAGTTTCGGACATTTATTTTCTTACAATGCACTGTAAAGGTAAGGCATCGTCGCTACATTAATTTCTGTTCAAAATAACAATAGTGTTTAATGCAGTGGGGATTGAAAATAGTACTTTTAAATAGGGACCAGTAAAGAGACCGCTTTGCCATTCAAAACAAATTAATTCGCATTTTTATTAATACTAGCATAAAATATGGTATTACCACTTGTAATTCAGAGATTAAGTCAGCTTACTCGTGGAGAAGGACTCGTGAGATTGAACAAGCATTCCACGTTCAGACGAGATCTTATGCAATTTCTATTAAGAATAATTTGCATGCATGTCTATCAGACGTTTCATTGCGAATGAATTCACTTCGAAATGCAGAAACACTTACAATAAATTCTACCGTCTAGCATTTTGCAATCAGCGAAAGTCACTGGCGTTTAGTTTAAAAGTTAAATTAGGGCCTTTAAGCCGATTGATATATAGGGTATGGATTAAACAGATGTATGAAATTAAATGGTACAAGTAATATTCGAAATAAATTAATTTAGGAAAGTGAAGCAAAATTTCCTGTATCTTTTTCATTCTTTTTATAAGGGTATAACAACATTGTTAGGTGCGCAAAATAAATTTATACGTTTTTGAAGACTGGACTACGTAATCGATTGGAAGTTATCCTCTCTGTGAAAGAGCTTTATGAAATTGTGGTAGAAATCGGCACTCTGCAAATTGTTTGCATGTTTTCAAGGATTTCAGGTGCAATAATTATAGCCAAAGCTCTGATTATTAGTGGATTGTGTCCAGCAGTCTCAAAAGACTGATAGATGGAGCCAATAATTATACTTCGGGAAAATATATAAGTCATTATATAACACAGAAGTCCAGCTATAAATAAAACGGTATCGCCAATGTTCTACTGAAAACTTCACCTGTACCCTTAGTACGAAAGAATCTTGTTTTTGCGAAACAAGAATTTTTCTTGTATCGGCCCATATTTGATGGCAAGCAGCGCCCCTAGCCGCTTGTTTCGGAACTAAATATTTACAATACAAGATTTTTGATCGAGCTCCGGCTCGGTCAAACGATGCGAATCGTACAGAAACAGTCGATAAAACGCGATTTCGCAGTATGACTGTCATATTTGACATTCGAAAACATGCAAATGACGTGCAAATGACGTCATTTACAAGATTTTTGATCGAGTCGTAACTCACCAAAAATTTGTTACCGAGTTGTCGAAATTCGTAGGAAATTTGAGAGAAAAATGTTTATTGCTAGGTATTATTTCGCACTGAGAGTCATTGAAGAGGCTGTAGAAGTTGACCGTCGGGATTGGGAGTAACGTTATTTAAAGGAAATACAAAAAATATCGCAAATAAACCGCATCTCGAAGAAAAAGTTTATTCAATTGTACTAGCCCCAAATGGACCTTTAATTATTATTTGTGCCAACTATCATGAGAGAATAATATTTATTTTACAAATATACATTATAAGAATAATATAAGTTTGTGATTTTTGTGCTTGTGCGTTAGTGGAGACTAAGGTAAGATTATGTATGATTTCTGTTGATGTTTATTAATAGTTACTTATTGTACAATATATACAATTCTATTTACGAGTTCTTTGCGGTTTACTTTTTATGCCAATGGGGATTACCAGCGTGTTATTTTTTTAAATAGATTGAAGTGACAAACGAACTTGTATTGTATGGTAAGTGGTCACTGCCGCCCATAGAAATCCGTATGAAACTTCTTATAAAAAAGTTTTCTATCTGAAATCTATCATAGATGCGTTGCTACTCCCGAAAACTATGATGGTCGCCTCATATAAAAGTGAGCCTGCACCCACACCCTTCTATTGAAACACAAGAATTGCTTTACACTAAGAATAAGTTGGGCAGTGGAATTTCACCAGTTTCAACTAAACTAGTTCGATCACCTGGTAAAGCTAAGTTAAAGTATTAGTGAAGCTAAGCCGGCCATAGATATCTCTAAGCCTGTACATATTTTAAAAATTAAATTCTCATGGTTGCTAGAATATAGACAACAAATCAAACAAAGTTCCGCATTTAATAATTAGTGCTCACATTTGTGACACCAAAGTTACATATCTGTTTTTTTTTTAGTTTCTATGATATATTTAGGTTTCCTAGTGTTATCGGATGCTATTTCATTTCACCTCTTATTTCAAAATAGTGAAGCCTATGGACACATTATTATTGTAGGAATTTCCCTCACTGAATGTGCATATACATAGTAAGTGAAAATATTTATAAGAAATGCACATAGTAAGTAACTTATAAGTTATTATCTTGTCAGATTTCTGATCATTGAAGCCAAATATTATCAGTCAAACCTAAATATGGTGGAGCCAACTATTAAAAATTTCATTTGCTTAAATAGCACCCAATAAATACATTTATGAAAACATTCAATCAGAATGGTGAATCTGTTTGCCTTCTAGGCTTCACAATAAGTATTCAGTCATATTCATGACAGGGTGACTACCAGACTACATACAGCAACCATATGACTTATTTATTGTTTACTTACCCGTATAATGTTAAATGACATTATGTGGACATAGAATATAATTCATTTCAAATATGTAAAGCAACAAGTTTTTTTTTTACATTCTACAATATTGAGTTGCAGATTTATTTGGAATTATGGGATGTACTAAATGATGGTGTGTAATGAAGATTCAAAAGGACATAGCACTTTAGTGATCCTGTAACACTGTTTTAACAAAGAAGTAGTAGTTAGTGATTTTTTTCTAATGGTACCTCTTTTTAGGTTTATAGGTACAATCAAAATTGTTCATTTTATGTATTTAATAATCATTGTTATTCTGATTTCAGATCAGCTAAGTTAGAAACCTTGGCTTGCTATCTAAAAAATACAGACGAATTGAGAACCTCCTCCTTTTTGGAAGTCCATTAAAAGTAAAGCAAGAATGAGCCGTGATGCCGGCCAAGATGACTATGAATGTGGTGTTTTTAAAGTGCATTTGGAGTTTTCTTGCACCGTTTCTTTCTCCTACATATATTTCAGACATAATTATTCTGTGTAAAGTGGTAGTAGAATAAAAAATATGATTGTATCCTGCATTGTTATTCCTTACGCACCTTCCCAACCACCAATATACTAACAAACTAGTGGATTTTAAGTTATTTTTTCTTTTAATCTAACATATATATATATATTTACTAATGTCTGACTTAGGCATACTTATGAACATTAATAAAAGATGGTTATTTTGTAATAGAAATATATTTTAAAAGAAATTTTAATTTGACAACTTTGATCAGATTTATCTAATAACATAATATTTTGATAAAAAGTTTCTGAAAATATTTCACAATAATATACTATTAACCAAACAATACTTTGCATTAACCAAGAGAGAAATTGCCACTTAAAATAAAAGCACAACAAATAATTATATAAACCAAACTTAACAAATTGACATACAATAATAGACTTTTATTTTATGCCTATATGACTATTTCCTCATACCAGTTTAATCAGTACCTTTAATAGTGAATAAATCAATCATAAATTTAATTTGACAGAAGTTTGATCAGGTTCATATATTTACATATTTATTTGATATAAAATAAATGGCAGTCTAAAAACATCTCACAATAATATACTATCAATGAAACAATATTTTGCATTTATCAAGAGAGAAATTGTCTATTATAAAGAAAATTATAGAAACCAAACATAACACATGGACATACAACAATAAAACTTTTATTCGACGCCTACATGACTATTTCTTCATATAGGTCTAATTAAGTGTGATACTGATTAAAACAATTAGTGAATTAACTATAAAAACCACATACAACCATAAAACATGAAACCAAAGAAAAATTTTACATTCGATTTTATTGTTTATAATTTTCTATAGTAAAAGGTTAAATAAGTTATCAACAGTTAATAGGTATGAATACCTTAAACTTAAGTACTACGCGATATAGTTGGTTCAAAAGAAGTTTATTGTTCTTTTTAATTAGGGTAATATATTTTTTTATGAAATATGGACACTTGTGTACAATTTAGTATTTCACTTTTCACATATCCGCCACCTTATAATATTCACTTAATTCATCATATTATTATCAGATTTAATAACTTAAACGATTAAATGTTTTAAAAACATAAACGATTAAAGATTTAATTCCAATTTATCTATAACTTCGAAAGTTGTTTTCATTTAGATATTTTTTTTTTATATTATTTTTACAGCCATGGCATCATGGCAATTGGCATAGATAAATAATAATATGCGGCCATGGATTCTTCGCATTTAAGCTTGATTTTTTTTCACTTTTATCAGTAAATTTTGTTTTTATATTTTATAACATATTAAAAATTTGTGTAAACTTGTTTTGTTTGTGTTATCTTCAATTTTGAAACAATGTAAAGTGCAGTATAAAATGTTTTTAACGTTATATATGTAGTCCTGCTAATTCTAAAAAATCAAAGTCGATGATCCCAATATCTTAAACGTTTAAATAATTATATGTAGGCACATCTAAGATTTTGTTTTATTACACAAACAAAAAATGCAAAACATGGATTTTAGTATTGACTATTATTTTTGTAAATTTTGTTTATTTTCGATGGTGTATTTGCAAGTATACATAAGTTATCGCTTTATATGAAAGTCATTACCACAATTTGTTATTTCCAGCAACAAAAACGCTAAACTAATAAGACAAATTCATAATAACGGATATAAGATTTAATTCAAATTTAAATACTCATTTAATGGCATAATGTTTATATAACGTCATACAATAACTTGCATTAAAAAAAAAACTTCACGTAAACGTTTCGAAAAATGTCAAATAGATTAACCTTCCCGCTGACAATTGCACACATGTGTGCTATAACTTAAAACTACCGCTGGCTGGACTATAGCACACATGTGTGCTATGACTACTATATGAAACAAAACCCGCTTTTTTATATTTAATATACATTATTTCTACTAGCTGTCTTAGGCAAATATGAAGACAAATAAATTATACACAAATTTGTATTAACAGATTTGATGCATTCATATAATATTTTGTATTTTGTAACATTTAAAATCGTATGCTGTCAACATCGTATTTAGCATAGATTTATTTGACTCAGTGCAATATGGCGGGAGTTTGAAGTGTCATGGTGTGATTTGTTTTGCGTGTTTATAAATTGTAAAAGTAAGTAAAATGTGGTTCATTATTCATAATAATTATTTTAAACTTTAGAATAACTACTTATTCGTGTTTTCTGTAAATTTATACAACAAAATAGTATGTACTTTCTAATGAATAAGATAAAATTTAGTTATTTGAATCTATACAAAAACAAATGTCCGTGAAAGATGGGATAATGCATTTGTGAAAATAATAAATATAAATCTAGAAAAACAAGATTTTGTTCATTACAAAATTAATCTTACATTATTTTGTATATTATTATTTAAAAATTTCGTATTGCAATATTTCTATACAAATATTAGGGATGTGCCGTACTAATAAAATCGCCTTTACGGTTTTCATATTTTATCGGTATTCATACTAAACATAAATTTTAACATGACTTGAAAGAATTATATAAAACATCTATTATTTATTATAAAATATTATAAGTAAAATATAATTGTAATTGTAAAATATAATTAATCCCATAAAATTAATTATATTCTATGAAATAATGACACAGAATTTTTCTATTTTTTTAGAACTGGGAACCTACAGAGTTTCTTTCCAAAAGTTTTTGATGCGGTTAATTTTGGAAATAAAAATAATTCTGAGGCAGAAAACATCAGATACCGGAGTGTTCAGAATAAATTAATTATGTAGTAAGTAAATATCGATACGTTATTATAATGGATATAATGAAGGATAAAATCGATTTCGATATATTTTTCTATCTACTTTAATTTATGAATTTATGTTCTTTTCAGACTATATTTAATGCAAGGCTATCGCTATATAATAAAGCGTTAATAGAAGTACGCACGAATTTTGCATTCAGAGGGTCTGTGGGTCACACGTTTAGCGGGATGGACTGGAATCAGGCACTAACGCAACTGGAGACTATAAATGTATTGGCGGGCCACAATGTGGCCCTTGGACCAAGGTTGGACAGCCTTGATTTGAACAGTGACTGAGTTTATCCGAAAAAGTAGAAGTTTGCTAAATAGAAGATGTCAAACAAGCAGACAGGCAACAAAACAAATACAGTATTCAAACAAAAGATAGAGTGTTTGTACTTATGTTCACGCGTTAGAAGTTATATTTTTTTGACGTAATAAGATAAAAATCTTTTTAAAAAAAATATCTTTCGACTTATTCTACGTTTGTAGAAAAAACGACACTAACAATAGAAAAAAAAATATGTCGGTTTTTCGTGACGGTGTGCGCGCGCGTGGTTAAAAATTTACACCCATCATTTTTCCCTAAAGCGCCAAAAGTTATACTTCAACTTCAAAAATATTGTTTACTGTTTTGTATTCGATTATTTATGTATAATTTATGTGTGATACAAATATTTTATATTTGTAAGTATTGTTAGCATAAGTATCACCTTTTACGATACTTTCAGGCTTACGCATCTAAACTTAAATTAAACGTCAGTTGATGGAATTAAGTCGTTCATAAAATAATGTATCTAGTTACTTATTATCAAAATAGTTACATAAAAGTATTACAACGGATCTAGCTTTTATTTGATATAATTATGTATATCGTCGTTATGATAAAATGTCGTCCTTCCCGCTTCTTTTTCCCTATTTTCGAACGCTATTTTCATTAACTACAGCCCATGTCAATGTAGACTGAAGAAATCTAATTATTCGTCAAGCCGTTTAAGCTGAAGCGCATGCAAAAAACATTACCCTCCTTCTGACGCAGTCGGGCAATGAATATTATTGATTTGAGGATCTTATAATTTTTATCTATGCAAGGTGCCATAGCTGTGAGAAAACAGGTGCCAATTTGTGAGCGCTTTTTAGAGTTTAACAAGTGTTTGATATAAAAATAAAAATAAAATTCATTTATTATCCAGAGTTTTAATATAAATGTGGCACAAAAAATAATAAAATCAATGTCAAAATGTTTTCGTACACTCAGATATACAATTAGGCAGAACTATAATAATACCGATACATATTTTTTTACCGATATCAGTATGGTCACATCCCTAGACAACAAGCTCTGTGACTATACATTTGGTTTGGCGGGAATACAGTAAATCAATTTCGTGTAAAATATCATAATAATAATGTTTTAGTGTAACGGACGTGTAAAGTGTTATATAAAACATTGTAATAAGTTCAAAATATTTGTTTAGTTTGTGAATAACGACAGGTTTTTCTATTACCAGTGATTTTTCGATGATAAAACGAATGTGAGTGTGTTGAGGTTTTAGACCTATTGTGTTACTTGAACAATTTTTTTAAAAGAATTTTCTGTAATTGCGAATGAATAAAATACGATGTTGTGTTTTTGTGTTGTCTTTTTTATTACAATATTCATATATTCATTAATTTGATAACTACTGACGAAGCACCGTAAAATATTTTTTTCTTATTATTTTTACATTATTTCTTACTAAATAAAAACAATAAATGCTAAAATTGCATAGAATATTTTATTACACGTTAGGAGAATAAATAGTCCAATTAATTACTACAGTTTTACGGCATATTTTGTAGAAGGAGTCGCGTCACAGTATTATGTTAATTGCGTCTATAAATATTATTATTCATCATCATAATTTTATATGTAGACGTAAAACGCCTAATAAAGAAACTACTACTGTTCATTCTATGCAGAAATATCGATTTGTTTTCAAAGATTCCTTCAATAACTGAAACAAAAAAATTGGTAGCCATTTTCTAAAAACTCGTCTTTTCGGGTGGCAGTCAACTGTAGGTAAGCTGTCATTGACAAAGTCAGCGGAAGTGTTAAAATGGCATATTAGACATAAGGATGTTCCAATACCCCTAAGATGTCGATTGAGTACTACTCATACTTATTCATATGAGTAGTACTCAATCGATTTTTCGATGCTACTTATATCAAAGTATCTATACTTACTCATAACGATACATTTGTTTTTTTGGCCAATTGATGGCCGGCGCTGTAGCCGGCTGCAACGCAAACGGCATAATGGCTTGTGACTTATGACATATCATAAGCATGTGCTCAGCTTGCAGTAATATTCTTGGAGAAGGATTTACTAACAAATGACAACTTGTTGAAAGGTACGTTCAAAAAATATTTAAAGTAACACTCGTGTAGTAAGATTCGATTCGATACTTTAATCGATATTTAATTGACACATTTTATTACTTTAATTAACCGATTATATCTCTTTATTTGACTATTTTTATTATTTAATTTCACAAATCAATTTGAATAAATTTATTTTCAATTATTCCTACATACCGATGATTTCATTTACCAACGTTTTACGACATTGTTATTTTATTTTGAATTAGCTGATATAATAATATTTTGTATTTTTTTTCTCATTAGTTTACACTCGCTTTCTGTGCATGCAAACTACACCTTTAATTATAATGACACTTGTCGTTTTTCTAATGTTATCTTCTGCTTAAGCTGGAATTAGTGTACATTAAGTTGGTGTTCAAAAAAATAAATAAATAGATACCAAACATTTTCGTTTCGATAGAAGTTAGTATCACAAGATTTGCATCTTTGCAAAAAGAATTTGGTACCTACGGAGACGAAAGTATCAAGTATTTACTTCTATCTGAATGGCCTTTCATTCGATTCGATATCAAATACTTTTATTTCAATACTAAGTAAATATCGCAAGATTGATTCGACACTAAAAAGTACTTGGTACCGAAACAAAAGTATCGAGTACTTACTCGTATTTACTTGTATCGGAAGAATCATAATTATACTCTGTCTCACTTTTTTGTGAACGTGTGAAGGAGACAAAAAATTATCGATAAAAAATCACTCGATCGCTGCTCGGTCGATAATTTTTGACACTTGTACTACTACCGAAAATGCGAAACAAGATTTTTAACCGAGAGCTCGCGTCGATCGTGCGAGCTCGATTGAGTTTCGTACTAAGGGTACAGGAGCCATAAAACAGAACACGTAAAGCCTTTTACAGTACTTTTGCTTTATTTATAGCTACTGCTTTCATGTCTGATTAGAACTTTTGATTAGAAAGCTAAGTATACTGACTGAAACTATTCCTTAATCCTAAACTCGCCCTGACCTTTTTTTAGTAATTTGTCTAAGGCAACGCACATACAATCTTCCATGCAGCTGATTTGATTAATTTTCGATAAATTGCTTGCTTGAGTTGACTCGTATATCTTCTGAAGTAAACATATATTACTAAATCGTTTAGTCGAATGCAACAAATTTCAGTTAATACGAGATAACCCTTCGATTAATCTCGCGCTGATCAAAAGCACATAAAACATTCCTTATTATCGTACAATCGAAAAAAAATACAGAAATATGACACGTCACTAACAAATTACCGACATTACACCGACAATAATCTCCGTAAAATAGCGCTTTTATTACTCCTTTCACCCTCGTAAAGTGTCAGTGCTAATGTCAGGATATCCATCAAACGTAGGGAGGTGGTCAAATAATCCGCTGGGGCAATGAATCTTTAAGACGACGATAAAAGAAAGTAGGTGGCACTGTTTGCCAGATTATGAGCTCAAGAGGTGTGAAAGTTAACATCCTGTGCAGAAGATAGTTCAAGGATTACTTGTATTAACGATGTGTACTTAAAAATTCCATTGCTAAAGTTCTTTTAATCGCTATATGATATATTTCTATTCTACGTGTTCTTGCTTTTATTCAAATTACCTTGCTTTCATTGACGTAAACACTGTCAAATTACCTAAATACCTAGGTAAATAGTCTTTAATTAACGGTGTTTACATTAGAAAATGGAAAAGGATCAAAATAATATACAAAATATGCGGAAAAAAGGGTTCCCTTTTGATAATCATTATAC
The DNA here is from genome assembly GCA_949699795.1 of Spicauda simplicius. NCBI lineage: Eukaryota > Metazoa > Arthropoda > Insecta > Lepidoptera > Hesperiidae > Spicauda > Spicauda simplicius. The sequence continues at coordinate 5,644,466 of OX453061.1, read as the reverse complement.
ATAGGTAATCTGTTTTTCGGAATATCATCAGCACTAAGTTGGGAAGTATTGAAGTACGAAAACATACTTAAATAAAGCTAAATTTGAGCCATTCGTTTTGAAAAATCTTTTTATGCAATTAAATTAAAATAAATTCACATATTGCATGACTTAATCTTTATTAAAAAGTAATACGACTTAATAGCCATTTAATATGCAGATGGTCGCGTGCAAATAATTGACGATATGTAGGTAGGTACATTTTTATTGCAAACGAAATACCCGCTGTTTCATTCGAAATAATGACGAAATAAATAAGTATTCAATTTTTTATTCACTTTGTTTAATCGTAACTTCAAAGTAAAGTGTATTTACCTATTATACTATATGATAGAGGAAAAATATACAGATATGCATCTGTATATTTTTCCTCTATCAAGTTTCTAACCGCTTTGCGAATATTTATATTCATACGCTTATTTTCTTGTCTAAACTCAAAATCCCTTACCCTTCGGAAGAGGTAGATTGCGGTTGGTGTCTACGGGATTTATGTTTGCATCGCGATTATTTTAATGACGATTTTTCCCGGCCATTAGTTAGTGTTATCGATTCGGCACAAGCAATTAGTTGTCCGATCCGATCCGGTCGCCCGGTCTCCGAGCGGCCGAACATGATTGATGGTGTTTTTAGGATATTACTAAACTCCCTCGCCTCTCTTCCTTTATCAGCTTTGCCGCGCGAAAAAGGGATGCCTGGCACTCATTAAGATAATGCGGGTGATGTTTTGCGGACACTAGATAACGGTGTTTGATGTTGCCCTAATAGCGTTTTTGTAATTTCATTCTCACTCGTGGTGTTTAGAGGGTAACATGAATGGATCATGCAACTACGGTATAAAGGCTAGTGTATTTAAAATCATTAGCAGATTTCCAAATGCTTTCCTAACATGTGTTTTCGTTAGACCTTAAGATACCAATAGAATTTTAACATGTTTGCATTTTCCTGCTAAACATTTACTTATGCAGAACGCAATAAGACCGCGTGAACGTAAATGAGATCGATGAAACAATAACAATCAATTGCGCGTAAATCGTGTCACCGCGAAGGTTGCCGTAAAATCAAGTGTTGATTGGTGATTTATTCGTTTCCAGTGGGCGGCATGTCTCGCGGCGGCAGCGGCGCCGGCAAGACGGCGACCGCGAAGCGCGTGCCCCCGCCCGCCGTGCCCGGGGACGCGTTCGGCACGCCCCAGCACAGGCACTCCGGGTCCAGCTTTGGGTCCCAGGGGTACGCCTCGTGCGAGGAGCAGCCGTACCCCCAGCCGCCAGATACGCCTTCACATACGCGAGGTGAGTCGAACAATTTTAAATAAGTAATAGGCTTTTCAGTCTATGTAGTAAGTAGGTATTTTACCTTGATTGCGAATTTTAAGATTTAATCGGTAGAGATTGTCTGAAAACTTTTGTTTAAAGGTTGTTATCAAATGTGTCTTAAAAAATGACAATTTTACTTCTTTTTCAATATTACAAAGCAATACGGAACTGGTTAGGTATAGCCTCTTTAAAATTTTACTTCTAGGAACGGGACTTTTTCCACGTATGACTGTTATATTATTTTATTTAGATAAGTAACTCCCCTCCAAATTTTGGAACTTATAATTTATTCAGAGTCTTAACTATTTGCTCGGGATCAAACTGAACTGAATGCTGTGGGAATCAGTTTGACCAGCCTCCAATACCGGGACTGAAAATTTCTAACAGGCTTGAATTCCTTACTTGAGATCTATATAAGCTGCGGGACAATGTATATTTATTATTGTTGCTAATTGCCAAATTATTTGAATTCCAGATGACCACTCCGACTACGGTAGCACTGTATCCGGGGTGTCCGGTGTCAGCGGCGCCAGCGGTAGCCTGGGCAAAAGTCCGGCTGGTGGGGGGACCTTCACCTTCCCCCCACCCTCGCAGCCGCTCACACACAAAGCCGCTGTTTACTATCACCATCAACTGGCGCTCAGCGACGACCAGGGCATTGATATGACACAGGTAGCTTGTTTACATTTCTCCTTAATCCCTTATGAGGTGAGAACCCACAGTTACTACTTTCTGTAACTGAGTAAAAGTATTCTTATAACAAGTGTTAGGTAGTGTCAGACGAAGGGCATAACTGGTGACCTGCTCCGAGCCTCTAATCACAGTGAGACTCCAAGTAACATCTAAGAAACGCCCTTTGTGTATTAGTTCTTAGACTAAAAACAAAAAAATGGATATAAATAAGAAAAAAGACAAACCCGCTGAGTTTCTTGCCGGATCTTCTCAGTTGAGGTCGTATTCCGATCCGGTGGTAGTGTAAGAAAAAAAATGTAACTGACAATTTGTAAGTGCCCCCGTAGGCCTATACAAAATAAAGACATTTCATTTCATTTCACTGCCTGGTCTGTCTGGGCTTAGTGCGCCATTGGCGTCAAGGGTTGCTGTATTCTGATTATGCCTCACTGCCTGCCTCTCCATTCAATTCTCATTCAGGTAGACTTTTAAATGATGATTTTCAGTTTCTGTTGAGATATTTGTCAAGTTGTCTTTTTAAGCGAATTCATTTTTATTTATTTATTTTATTCAGGGCATTTTATACATTTGTTACAACATATTTAAATATAATTTGGGTACCATTAAAAGCGCCGATGAACTAAAATTTTGAAAGTAAATTATTAAAAAAAAAACTCATAAAAACATATTCCTTTGTCTAGCAATCTTTGAATAAGAGGGACAAAATATATTCTTCGAAACATATGCTACATCTTTGAAAATGAAGAAAACAGGCATATTTATTTGAAACCATTACGTTAACTGTAAATAGAAATCTATGTTATCTTGGGTCATAATAAACAACGGCCGTCATAAGAGCGTTCAGTAAGATACATTAGAATCATTTGCCATGAACTCACCAAAATGGACCATGATACAGTTTAAATATTTGTTTCAACGTTCCTCTGTGACACTTGAATAGAAATGCTTTCTTCCTATCGGTATTATTACAATCGCACCCACCAGTATACCAAAGCCTTACCTAAACGGCAATGGCTATTTTATTGTCCTCCATAAAGAGCTATCTGATCCGAATTTATCAGATTTCCATCTCAAACGAAACTTAAGAATAGGACTATAAACTTGTAACAGCTGAGACAAGGGACAGCCTACAAGAAATATATTTTATCGATATAGCAACATTGTAAAATAAATAGTGGTGAGTCTAAGAATACTTGCTACAACTTATTCAATTTACTCCACTTTAGTTAATCTCGTGCCCCTATAGGAAGCCAATTGATTACTAAACAGACGCCCACGCATCCTTTCTCAACAGATCTTGTTATGTGAAACTTACGGTTCCCTAAGTATAATTTAAATCAGGATTTTTTAACTTTGTTAGAATTTATCCGAAGTATTTAAATATAGAATGTTCATATTTAATCGTCTTGGGCTGAAAATTCTTCGGATTTGGCGGTATTAGAAAAACAAAAATAGTATCTTGTAAGAAACAAAAAAGTATTGGGAAGCCTATAGTGTTATGTATTTCATTCTTGTATAAATAGGTCGAGTTTCTTACGAAATTTGCAAAATTACTTTATTCCCTGTGAATTTAAACAATAATTCAGCTTCCACATACCACCAAGACAGCTAGGCAATGGATACTGCCTCGTAGGTAATCTTTTCATCGGAACTGATAAAACTAAACTATTTAACATAAATGAGGTATTCTAAGTCAACCTCATATGTGACAAAATTATGACAAATCCAGAACGAACCCTGTTTTTATCTACAGAGTCCAGGCCGGGACAGTCCAGGCTCATCGTCCGGGTCTGCCGGCTCCGGGTCCCGGCACTCATCCGCGTCGCTGGACAGCGGGCGGGCGTCCGGCCGGATGCCACATCACCACCACGCTGCCTGCCACTGCGGGGATACTGTGGACAGGGTGCGGGCTATGATCGCCCAGGGACTGCCGGTAAGTACTTATCAACATTAAAGCTGGGATAAACGAAGCTTATATTCTGATTAGCCGTTGCAAGGTGCTGACAATCGCTTTGATCTTTTTTTGCAATCGTAGATGTTCTGGAATGGATATTTCCACGGTGCTATGATATGGGGCTCTTCATAAAAGCTCAAGGTCTTTATGAATCAATACTGCATTGCCATGCACTGGCAGTTTTAAGGATTCTTTATTTTATGTTTGAGTTACATGCATTTTAGTTAATGAGTCTGAAATAAATAAATACTGGTGATGCGTGTGCTTTGACTTCTATGACGTTACTGCAATTTTTCGATTGGCGATGAAACCACTTTGCATCAGGTAGTTCGTATGCCTTATCGCCAGGTTTAATTATGAATAAAATTCCACCAACACATAGACTAACATTAAGTAAATCAATGCACAAGACATTTTGATCTAAATTTCAGCGGGTGCGTCATAAACGTAATTACGTACATAAATTTAATTAGACAGACGTACAAATACTGATAGTCTCTGCAAAACCTACATTTTTCATTATTTATAATTATTATGCGTCGAATAACACTGCATAATTTCTATTTCCCGCTTCCTCTTATTTAGGCACTATATTTTGCCACAGTTGATATGAAACTATTATTTTATTTTACAGGATTCGGACATAATCCACTCGTGGTTAGCAGATCTCCAAATGGAAGAATACGCTAGACTCTTTATAGAAGCTGGTTATGATTTACCGACGGTGACCAGGATGACTCCGGAAGACCTGACTGCAGTCGGTATAAAGAAGCCCAACCACCGCAAGAGGTTAAAGGCTGAACTGGCGAATTTGAACGTACCAGACAATCTTCCTGATTATATTCCGGTATGTATTTTTTAATTAAGTATGATTTTTCAACTGGACTCTTTAGGGGACCTATTCAATTCGGTATGTGCTTTATGCATAATATGCAATGGTCTTTCTCTTGAACTATTCCCGGTGCGTTATGACATAGTGCTGTTTATGAAAGGTGCAAAAAGAGTTCTTATTTTAAGTCAACGATGCATTGGAGACTCCTCTGGTGTTGCTAATACCCATGGGCGATAGGTCTACTATCTGATAGGATTCTATCAGGTAGGCTGTACCATTGGACCCATAAAAAAATATATAGAAGAAGTAAACCCTTAAAACAAATGTCGGTTAGCGTTAGCTAATTATCGTTAATAAAAGTGCTACAGTTACAAAAATATTTAAGCGTTTAATTAACCAATTCCAATGATTACGTAACTATTCTGAGACACGACACTTCGTGGCCTGTAGATACATTAAACGTTGAAGTTACTGCCAGGCGCAATCTTGTCACCGCTTTCCTACAATAACTTTAATTACCTATGCGAAAACTACTGGGTCCATTTGTGCAATCTTAATGGTTTGTACGGCTTCAGGGCAAAATAATACTTATTTGCCACGAAGCATTATTATCACCGGTCATTCTAGTCATGTATTCTTTGCACTCCGGATTTGGATGGAAGACATGAAAAGCCTTATTTTTTAGTACAAGCCTCCGGGACACTTACAAATTGTCAGTTACAATTTTTTTTTTTTTACTCTACCAACGGATTAGAACATGACCTTAATTGAGAAGATCCGGGAACAAACTTAGCATGACATTTGTTTTGTTATACCTTGTAACAATCGTAAAGGCTGTTAAGAATTTAGGTGGTTCAAAATCTTACGATAACTTCCTATTAACTTACGATACTTAGTACCTACTTACATAATAAATAAAACCTTAATAACAACACTTTTTAACACAATATCCTATTTACTGTTTTTTTTTTAAATAAGATCATCATATTATTTTCCAGGGTTCATTAGAAGAATGGCTCCGATTGCTGCGATTGGAAGAATACGGACCGGCACTTGTCGCACAAGGATACCGCACTGTCCATGACGTTACGCAGTTAGCTTGGGAGGTAAATATAATAATTATTGTGAATTGCATTAAAAGCAAATTTCAATCCCTATCAAATCCTTGTGGGTACACTCAGTGCCATCTTTACCATAAAAGCTCTCGGGGCCAATGACCAGGGCCCCAATCCTCAGAGGGCCCCAAAGGACCAACAATCTTTGTCACATGAAATATCAAAATATTATTATCGGGCGTATTACACTTTTCTCGTTGAACAAAAGTCGTCGTCGGGGCCCTTTTGGAATGTAAAGAAAGTACGTACATCATACTTTCTTTACATTCCAAAAGGGCCCCCAATTCTTGCGTACCCAAGGGCACCCAGCATAGTCAGACGGCCCTGGGTACACTACAGAAATAAACGAATCTGTAATTTATATAATATTTACCAAACTTAATTGGGGACAGTGTATAAAATATTTGATTATACATACTGTCCCAAGTTGAGTTTGGTTTCTATTTTAAGGAGCGTAATTACATTCTCATACATATTCAAATAGAGGATTTAAATATATAGGATTTGATGAGGAGTGTATCTTCTTCCCATACTTGTACTATATCATATCTACACATAATATAACCTGTTATATATATAACGTAAATAATTTTTACGCAGTTTTAAACATAATTAAACGGTTGTGTGATTTAACACACATCTCGCTTGTATGATTTAACACAATCTCATGTCAGACTGATCTGACAGTAAGGGAAATATACAGAAAACAAAGTTTTCTTGGACTTATTACTAAAATTCCATCTTCCTATTTACAGGATTTAGAAGACATGGGAATAGTGCGACTCGGCCATCAAAAGAAAATACTTCTTGCCATCAAGAGAGTCAAAGACATTAGAGCGGGTAAACGAAGCATCAGCAGCCAGGGGTCCCTCGACTTCACCAGAATACAAGGCCAGGTCAGTAAATAAATGTTTCTATAATAATATCTACTATCTGTAGTGATGTTAGATCTAGCATACGATAGCTCCTTGAATTTTTGTGTCGGCGGACGTTAATTACAAATATTCTATAAAGATTTCTTTGATATTTCAATTATTGTGGAGTAAACAAGTTTTTTATTTATAAATATGTAATTTTCGTTGTGTTGCCATATAGTATTCTAACGTCCGCTGAACTGAAGTGTCACTTCGTGAGATAGACAGCAATTTTAGTATTTCTACTGAGTTCTACCTATCTTTTGATATGTAACTTTTAAATCACGTCGATATAATGAGTTTGTTATCATGAACTTTCGTATTAGTTTCTTATTTTATATTTTCAAATCATAAACCATTTCACTCATTAATCATCTCATTGTTATTTTATAATTTTATTTACTGTGACATGTCTCACAATCTTTATTTTCTAATATAATAACCGAACTTTGACTTAATACCTAACATTTTCCGACATTTCTAACTACGCTTTACTTAACAAAACAGAGCGTTTTAGCGATGCTTCAATAATTATAAACATATATTTAGCGATACAAATATTCGCGAGGTCAATGAACAAAAGCTTTCATTGTTAGCTCCATGCAGTGTGGCCAACTTTGGGATGTTCCCCCTAAACCTATAAGTATTGAAGGATTTTATTCAATAAAGAAAAAAATATTAAATATCTGACAATATTTTTTTCTTTCATGTCAGAGAATAGCTCTATTTTATAAACAAACCGAATATGCTTTTGGTTTTATTTTAGAGATAATTGGATTTTAGACAACATTTTTAGGGGGAAAACAGTTTACGGAGTTGGTAACACATGCTCCGTGTTACTGTTATATCTAGAGTTTTCGTTGCGAGCCAATACATACACGTTGTGGGAAAATAAAGTTCACGAGAACTGAATTGGCTATAATCGATTTCGATACTGCCATCAAAGTATCGGTATTTCTAAGTTTTAATTTTCCCGTTTCGTTCATAACCCCAACTTCACGTCGCTTAGACTTCTAGAAGTCTACTATCCATCGCCACTCGTCGCCGACGGATATAAACAACTCTGCGATGTTTCGTTTGTTCTTCATCCGAGATACGTTTATGTAAGTTAATCGCAGAGTTGTCGTCCAAGCTCCACCATTCCATCCGCTGCATCCACCTCATATCACTAGCCCGAAGCAGCATGTGAATGTTTTGTTTTCTTTTCTTTTTCCAAACACAAACCGCACATTGGACCTAATCGGCTAAAGGATTTATATCCGAGGGAGCTACATTACCAGCCTTGGGAGAGACATGCGAGGAGTTACCATAAACCCCCCGATCTAAACTTTGACGCCCTACAATGTGGCACTGACTTGGTCCCAATTCAGGTATGAAACAATCTCCTTTGACACGAGTCTTGAGAATTTCTCAATGCACCCAAGCACCCGGCTTTTATGTGCACCCCACTTCAGTAAGAATTTTGCAGTGTTTTCGATGTTTTTAATGTTTTTGGTACGTTCTAGACCTATCTAGTACACTTATTTATAATGCCATGCTCTAACTTTGCTTGCACGGTAGAATTTGATATTACTATAATTTAAGTAATTATAATAAATAACAATTATAATGCAAAAGCATGTAAGGATTATCTTTAATATGATCATGTCATATTTTTATCTATTTTTAATAATAACAGGAATGAACACAATATTTTAAGTATACATAATGAAATGGCATGGTATTTAAACAGTGCAAATGAGTAACCAATTTAAACAGCAGTTTTAACGCTATCATTGTTTTAACTCAATCAGTATTGATCAGACATATGAGTAAAATATTTTTTTTATATTGGCATACAAAATCATACATGTCTGGTGTATAAAAATGGTAAAATAATATATCATATTCACAGATCCGTCACCCTCGTGGCAAATCCTTGGAGAGTTTAGAAGATCCCTCAGAGAGGACGTCTCATACAACATTCTCACCGGAAGCGGGATTCTACTACGGTGGAGGGCAGTGGCGGCGTTCGTACGACGACGGTGATATAACACCGACGAACGATAGCTCGTACGAAGGCGGTGGAACGTTGCCACGGCCCAGAGGGCTGGTCCGTCCACGACCCGTGGCTAAGATACAAGCCACGCCGGCGTACAGAGACAAATCGCCGGATTACACGTACGACGAGATCGCGTACTCGGCAAGACTACAGCGCGTCGCGTACGGCGCTAGTCCTCACGTGGCTAGGAAACCACCGCCAGAGCCGCCGAAACGGCAAAGTTCACAATACGCTCCGTTCACGAGATTCGGTCAAACGACAGTGGAAATACATCCAGAGAAGAGTCTTCCGCTAAGTTTACCCGCGTATCCGAGTTCAGATTCGCTAAGTGTATCTCTGGACAGCACGGGGTTGCTGCCCCCGCCGCCCGCGCCCTCTTCTCCGCCGAGGAGGTACGACGACGACAAGATGAGAACTGGCTCGGACGCCAGTTTTAAGGTAAATCCCAGGTTCTATTCATATAATTTATTATAAATTATAAATAAATTTAGAAATAAATTCCTCTATTACCTACCTAATTAAAGATTTCCTATTGAGCGTATGATTTATTTAAGTGGTACGTCCTACTCTCATTATTTAAAAAATGTGTCTGTCTTTTAAATTTATAAATATACTTTACTCTTACTATTATGCTTAAAAATAACAAGAATAAAAATGTTTCAACCACCATTTTAGGCAAGAAACTAATTATTTGATGTGTTTCGGTTACAGTCGAGTTCTAGTACGGAATCAGACAGCATCCCGTTTGCGAACGAAAACGCCGGCACGATAAAGCAGAACCGGGGTCAAATTGGTGGCAGACCACACACCGTGGACTATGGCCGAGCAGGAATCGGACTGTCGAGCCTTCCACCCAGAAACCCCGACATTAAACCTTCAACCGCACACCCCCTTCCAGAACATAAAGACGAAGGCAAGAGTACTGAACCAGTGGATGTTCTTAACGACATCGGCAATATGCTTGCTAACCTCACCGACGAATTGGACGCTATGTTAGAAGAAGAAAAACGCCAAGGATTGGCCGATTCCTAAAACTTTGCTGTAGAATCACATGCATACTCGAATACAAAACTAATTTTAGGTAAAATTTAACTACAAATTCCAAAGATGTACTGTCATAGTGATCGGCAATAATTTCGACGTGTAATGTCGGCGGTGGTAAATATTAATGAATGTATCAGTGCTATTGTACTATGTAATTTTGAGAATACATTGATGTAAGAACTGTCCTTATTAATATATCTGTTTTTGTGGACTCATTTATGTTTGTGCAATTCGGAACACAATTGAATGTTTCTACAGTGTCCATGGCTCGTGTTTACATATTAATAGGATTTTGGTACCTTTCCGGTATAGAGTCCTAAAAAGCTGGTGTTTAAGAAAATGTAAAGAATACATTTTGTGTTCCCGTTTAAAACACTAAAATAAGAAAATGTTATAACTTCTTGTATGAATACAAGAAAAGCAAACGGGTTAACTATAAATATGGTCAAACAGGATATTCGTTTTTAAATCAAGAATCAACCACAAATAGATACTTACTTAATTAAGTAAAACCGATTTCTTTAGAAGCTTCTTATTTTAAATGAACACGACAAAAATTAATATTATGTACCTATAGCATTTGTACCACTTAGAAATGTCCGTAAAATTTTCGTTTATGTTGCACTATACAGTTTAAGTAAAATCTTTTGTTGATCTTTATTTATAAATAATTAGTTCCTTATTTAATACAATCAGATTTTATGTTTTACCCGCAGAATAATTAAAAATTAGATATACCTAGATGGATCGAAAAACACAGATGAAAATGGCTATTTTTGTAAATAATGTTTTACATAAATTATGTCATAGATGAAATATACTATGCATTAGCTAGTTTCCCATGTACAATAAAATTGTAGAGTAAACATGAATAATAATGAAGTAGATGATCTAGTTAGAATTTATACAAATAATAGCTTAGTTATAGTGTGAAAAATTAGGGGTTATAATAAATGTATCATAGCCATTCATTTAAATAGTGATAGACCTCATAGACGTCGTATGTTATAGGTATTCTTGTATTCCATTAAGGACATGACATTACCCACTCATAATTAACACATAAAAATATGATATACAAAGTGTAATTTTTTATTGCCACGGCTTTTGCGCAGTTTCTCTTACCGCACAGTTATTTTACGATTCGATTACGCTCCTTCGATGTAAAGTCCCTTGTAAATAACCAAAAATCACGGTCTCTGTCGATTTTTTTCCTAACTATACATGTCCACTAAAACGTGATAACCAGTGGCCATAAATTAAATGCTTTTTCGTAATAACAATGATTTTATTAAAACTTTATTTGAATATTTCTTCATTTGTTTCTTGTAGATAGTAGACGGGACGATTTTCTAAACTTGTATATTTTTGTTATATCAATGTAACAGTAACAATAGTTACAAATTATTGCTTGTAATAAAATTCGTTTTCTGGTATATTTTATTATTTCTTAACTTTATTTTATCATTCTATTGATATTTAAAACAAGTATAGAAAAATGTACAATCAATTTGGGTAACATTGAACAGCGGTGTAACTTTGAACAAAGTTGTGAAAAAAATATATTAATTTATTACATGGAAACTTCTTGTTGTTTTAATATCGTACCTGCGTAAAATGGTTTGCCAAAATGTTGTAATAGCAATGAAAGTAAAAAAAGGTACCTATCAATGTCATCATTTTAAAAAATACCGCCTTTTCCGTAGTGAAGTTGTTGCAAGTGTTTAATGCTTCATTTTGAAATAGCAATTATAATATAAAACTTACCGTAAACAGGTGTGTTTTGGTGTTTATCTTTAAAATGTATATTGTATATTATTATTTTGAAACTGTACTATCCGTATCCCATGTTGAATATTGCGTAAAACTGTTAAACTTTTGACGACGTCGAAATTTGATGTTATATGGGTAACTTTGAACGGTTCAAAGTTACCTGTATCATAAAAAAATATTTTTTTCGGAGGCTCAGGGTCGCTCAGCGTGCTATGGAGAGGGTTATGCTCGGAATTTCGCTACGAGACATGATTCGCAACGATGAAATCCGTAGACGAACGAAGCTTAGGTACCGACATAGCTCTCAAAATTAGCAGGCTGAAGTGGCAATGGGCCGCCACATCGCTCGTAGGACCGATAACCGATGGGGAAGAAAGGTCCTCGAGTGGCGACCATGTTTAGGCAAAAGGAGTACCGGTCGACCCCCTACCAGATGGACCGGTGACCTGAAGAAGACAGCGGGAAACCGTTGGATTCAGAGGACACAGGACCGGTTGGAGTGGCGCCATTTAGGGGAGGCCTATGTTATGTCCATGTTCCGTCCATCCTTTTTTTTTTTGTTTTCGAGGGGGAAACCTTCCAAAGGTACCCGATGTTCCGTCCATCCTATGGATGGATGGAATAAATAATCAAAAAAAAACTAGTATCTTATTTTACCACCAAATTGATCGACCTTGATTCATATGGCAAGACCAAGTTGTCTATTGTATTTATATATCAAAATAAATGTATTTTTTATAGATTTGGTTTTAATTAACAAAAATATGTTAATTAATTTTACTCAGACCTTAAAATATTCGATTAATGACGGATTTTATATCCTCAAAAAATTATATTCAAAGTTACCCAAAACTAAGGATAACTTTGAATTTGAGTTTTAGGGGTAATTGTGGATAGTTTAATTGTTTTCTCCGTAAATTTATTGTGTTAGATTAATAAACCAGCTAAAAAGGACACTATTCATTTAATAAAAACAAGGTGCAATAAATATAAAACAGATTATAATATCACAAATATTGTAAAAAATGTTCAAAGTTACCCAAATCGAGTTTAATAGTTTCTTTTTTAATAATAAAGATGTATGTAATGACTATGTACCGTCTTATAAATTTATTTGAATTTTTTTCATTACAAATTGCGAAAAAGCATAGATGACACTTGGATTTTAACAATAAAATAGTACCTAAATGATTTTTGATTGGACTATAATTACTCGTACTTATTTTTGAGTTTTCTTTAATAAATAGGTTATCATAAAATTATTCACAAATATTCAAGACATTGTAATTTTAATTTTCATTGACAGCAATTAAAAATCCAAGTTCATCTACCAACTAATTTATATATAATTAAGCTGATGTTAACATAAAGCGTACCTTCATTAAAATAATATTAATATTAAATAGTTTAGTGCACTATGAACTACTTTAAGCTTTGTACTGTAAATATCTGTAATAGAGATCAGTTTATATACAGTCTTCTTTGATACCTAACAAATAAATTAGAATTTTGTATACCTAATACCTATCTATTGAAGCAAAGCCGCCATTTTGTTTCTGTTTATGCTAGGAACGCTAGGTTAGGAAGGTGCTAGATTTAAATCGTGGAGCAAATAATACAAAAATATGTCATATTATTGTTGTGAGGTCTTTAGTTTATAATTTTCATGTTCACTGAACTAGTCAAAATTATTTCGAGTGGCGGCAAGCAAGAAAATGTAATGTTTACTACCTATAGTTTTAATTACGACAAAATATTACTGGAAGCAGCTTAACATTTCTTATTTAGTTCATTTCTTATTTGAATAAATATTTGTAATATCAAACTTATATGTTTTTATTCATATTTCCTACCAACCTTATTTCCTTTGACTCGAAACAAATTATGTGTTTCGAGTAATAAATAATATTGAGAGGATTTAAAACAAATTTTGATAAGAATAACGATAATTAAACCTTTTTAGAAGAATAACCACAATTGAAGCATTTCATTTATCCATATCATATAATTACTCAATTAGATCAATTCATACTAATCTAGTGATATTAAAATACTACCTAATTTAAACATAGGTATGTGAATATATCGACTGATAACTGCTATAAGATATACGTATACATAAAGTTTAAAAGTATTTTATGTAGATCATTATTTTATGAGTATAAATTATTATCATGTCCTATCCAGATATAATATTTTGATAAAAATGATATAGGCAATAGCATTATTACGGTATAACAATGAGTTAATCAATGTGGTTAAACAAAGTGATTAATTATCTTATTAAACTAAAAATGTTTTGCTTGTCATTATGTACTTGTTTATTTATTTACAAATATAACTGAGTGTAGTATATCTACAGCTCAATCAATAGAACGCTATGATATATCTCGGTTCATGTCACAATATTATTTTGGTTTTCATATCTAAGGAAAACTTTAAAATGAAAATATAATTTTATTAATAATTGTCACATATTTTAATGATCATCATTTATTTTGCATATTTGTACTGTTTCCGTTGCTATATTATAGAGAACGAGCGATAGGGGAATAGAAACGCCGCCATTTAATACCAGAGTCTATAATGAAATAACAATCTTATAATTTTCAGTAAATTGACTAAAATAATATAATGGGATAGAGTTCATTTTCTTGTTAGTTATTAGTCTGTGTTAGGGACAATGCCACAAATAGAATTGCCTATATTATTATTTATAAGCCAATATAGTTTGGCATTCGTCTACTAGATGTCGCTAGAATAGTTGGTTGACCGTAATACAACTAGAGGTCGCTACAAAATTTTACCTCCATTTTCTGAATCACGCTGTTGAGAGGTCGTTCGGGTTTGCATAAAACGACGCGGGACTCTAATTTTGGCATCGCTTCTCGGCCTTTTGGCTAAGATCAAAGTGTAGTATCTGTTCTTTTCAGCTTAATATCTGAAAGTTCCCGCACGTCGGGACCAGTATATTAAACTGATTTTTGTGACTTGATGGGATGTTCGGGGCTCGCTCCACTCCCATCGCGGGTCGGCCCGGCATTGCAGTGCCGCCGGGATCGGCCCACATAAATAATTTGGAAAAACCTTAAATACTTAAGCATTCCAGCAGTACTATGGTTTTTCATATCGGAGAGGGTATTGAGGCAGCAAACAGTATCAGTCATTATTCGATGTATACTATATATGTATAATTGTATACAATCCATAAACTAAAGTCGGTTCATACCTAAAATAAGCAGTATATTATTTTATTGTAATTATAATAACACTATCACCTAAATAATTATTGGTAATATTTGATACAATAACATAAATAAATAAAATATTATAATAATGAATTTGTATGACAATGATGTGCATAATAATAAATTAATATATATCAATATCACTAATATTAAAACAAACAAGAAAATAATTCATTCATTTTCAAAGTATAATCAGCCAAATATTAAATATGAAGTACTTTAAATATTTTATTATCATAATATTATGTAAACATTCCATACAAATGCATAATATCATAGACTATAAAACCATTCTTAATTTGATGTAATTATTTTAATAATGTATATTAATAATATGCTTATTATTTTCCTAGTAATATGGATTGTGATTATAATTGACTGACTAGGTATACTTTAATAATCTAGTGTACAATGTACAATAAGCATTAAGGAAACAATATTGTTTTATTATAATCTATACTATAATAAATCTGTAAGAGGTCGCTGTCTGTACATGGAATAAATTTAGGTGAAAACCATTTCTAGAGGTCTTTAATACGATATAGAACCCAAAATAATGGTTTTTAGAAATCTTTTCTGTTTGTCTGTTTGTCTGTTTGTCTGTTTATCTGTTTGTCTGTTTGTCTGTTTGTCTGTGTGTTTGAAAACGCTAATCTCAGAAACGGCTTATCCAATTTGAATATAATTTTCACCAATGTGTTGTGGGAAACTTCACTTAACATTTAGTGTTTATTTTATGTAAATCGGTTTTTATATAAAAAAGTTATGTCAATTTAAAACTACGCAGTATTTATTCTGTGTTCGATGAGTGTTAACAAGATATGTTACTGCATAGTTGAATTGGTTGAAACTAAACATGTTATGGTCTGTAAAATGTATTCCTTTGTTATGTATTTTTTATTGGTTATGTGTGTACCTATGTTATTTGATACTATACAAATCTATATCTCTATATCTATATATACTTATATAAAAACGAAAGGATGCTCTCTCACTCATCTATTGAATAAACATCGCAGAGCCAAAACTGCTAAAGATACGAATATGATTTTTGCTAGGGGTTCCTTTTATGACGTAGACGTCAGTTAAGAATGAATTTTCTGATCCCCCCCCCCCCCCCCATTTTAACCCAAATAGGAGATGTAAGTTTGTATGAAAGTCAGTCAATTTTGAGGCCACCTCAATAAAATTTAGTATTTTTATGTTAAAACATAGTTTTAAACCGACTTCCAGAAAGGAGGAGGTTATCAATTCGTCTGTATTTTTTTTTAATTTTTTTTTTATTTTATATTTGTTACTCGATTTCTCCGCACTGGGTGAACGGATTTGGATGATTTTTTTTTCATTTGAAAGGTAGTGCGTGTCATGGGGCCCATTTATTTTTAGTTCACTTTTGACAGTGGCATCCATAAGAAAAGCGCATAAGTCTGATATTTGCATTAACGATGTGCGCGATAAATAGATGAATAACTTAATTTCCCGCCAACCCATTTTGATGATTTTTCTTTTATTTGAAAGAATGTACTTCAAGGGTACTCTGATGACTTTGATACGGTTCTGATCACAGGATCCATTTCCATGAAGCAAATTAACGAAATTAGCGATACTCGGCCAAACCTAAGCTGTAGGAGTCCAATTAGGTTGAATGTAGAATGAGATTACTAAGCAGATATTTCCTAAAAAAATTGACCTTCAACTCTTCAATCCTGATGATGCAGGAGTACTGCTAGCCTGAACCGTAGAAGTAAATCAATTTCTTTTTATGGATATATAATAAGATTGTTAAACAAATTCGTGGGACCAAAATTAGATCTTCAACTCCTCAACCCTGATGATGTAAGGGTATTTCAAGACTAAACCGTAAGAGTTGGCTATTTGGTACTTACGGTTATGTAATAAAAATTCCAAGCAAAGATGAACGGTAAAAATTTTGACCTTCAACTCCTCAACCCTGATGATGAAGGGTTATTTCAAGCCTAAGCCATAGGAGATGGCCATTTAATGCTTTCGGGTATGTAATATGATTACTAAGCAAAGACACAAAATGAAAATTTCGACCTTCAACTCCTCACCCCTGATGATGCAGGATACTGCTAGCCTAAACTATACGAGATGGGCATTTGGTGCTTTCAGGTATTTAATATAATTACTAAGCAAAGACAAATGATGACAATTTTGACCTTTAACTCTTCAACCCTGATGAAGCAGGGGTGCTTCAAGCCTAAGCCATAGAAGTTAGCTATTTAGTGCTTTCGGGTATGTAATATAATTACTAAGCAAAGACACAAGATGAAAATTTCGATCTTCAACTCCTCAAGCCTGATGATGCAGGGTACTGCAAGCCTAAGCCATAGGAGTTGGCCATTTAATGCTTTCGGGTATGTAATATAATTACTAAGCAAAGACACAAGATGAAAATTTTGACCATCATCTCCTCAATCCTGATGATGCAGGGGTGCTTCAAGGCTAAGCCATAGAAGTTAGCTATTTAGTACTTTCGGGTATGTAATATAATTACTAAGCAAAGACACAAGATGAAAATTTTGACCATCATCTCCTGAACCCTGATGATGCAGGGGTGCTTCAAGCCTAAGCCATAGAAGTTTGCTATTTAGTGCTTTCGGGTATGTAATATAATTACTAAGCAAAGACACAAGATGAAAATTTCGATCTTCAAGTCCTCAAGCCTGATGATGCAGGGTACTGCAAGTCTAAGTCATAGGAGTTGGCCATTTAATGCTTTCAGGTATATAATATAATTACTAAGCAAAGACACCAGATGAAAATTTTGACCATCATCTCCTCAACCCTAATGATGCAGGGGTGCTTCAAGCCTAAGCCATAGAAGTTTGCTATTTAGAGCTTTCGGGTATGTAATATAATTACTAAGCAAAGACACAAGATGAAAATTTTGACCATCATTTCCTCAACCCTGATGATACAGGGGTGCTTCAAGCCTAAGCCATAGATGTTAGCTATTTAGTGCTTTCGGGTATGTAATATAATTACTAAGCAAAGACACAAGATGAAAATTTCCATCTTCAACTCCTCAAGCCTGATGATGCAGGGTACTGCAAGCCTAAGCCATAGGAGTTGGCCATTTAATGCTTTCGGGTATGTAATATAATTACTAAGCAAAGACACATGATGACAATTTCGACCATAAGCTCCTCAGCCCTGATGATGCAGGGTACTGCAAGCCCAAGCTATAGAAGTTGGCTCGCATTGCTTACGTATAAGTAATAACTACTCAACTCCTCCCTGATGATGCGGGATAGTGCAAGCCTAAATTATAAAAGGTAGTCACATAATGCTTACGGTTGTTTTTAGTATATATTATGAGTTTAATGACAGCTCATTAAACTGAAATGTGATTAATAAATTAAACTTCAATTCATCAACCCTGATAATCTAAGTACACAACCTACTTAAGCCGTATGAGTTTGGTACTTATTGATTACAATACATTACGACCCGTTCCTGAGAGAACATTATGATGAAAAGTGTCACTTTGAATACTTAAATCCTGAAAATGCAGGAGTATTGTCATGTTATTATTAAGAGTTGGATTTAAGCTGTAGCTTTTTCAACAGGATGGGTTAGGTTAGGTTGGAACATAAAAGAAAACATAAAAAATAAGCGAGCAGGGTGCGGCAGCGCCCTGCGAGCGGGTGCGCCCTGTTCGTATGAATTGTAAAAGTGTTTTGATTCTGTCTTCTGCTTTACAAAGAACAATTTACGCGCACAAATAGCCCGATGCACCTCTTAAAAGATCTTATCTTTGACCACATGAAACAAAATATGAACTTAGAATATATGTCGCTGTTCAGTGATATTCCAATTTTGTAATGATTTACTTCAAGTAGATAATAGTGCTTTGTTACCCAGAAAAGTCAAAATCAATCTTTATATCGATACGTCTTCGTTTAAATGCGGAGGAGTTGGTTGAAAAAGTATATCCCGATATCTATACTAATATATAAAGCTGAAGAGTTTGTTTGTTTGAACGCGCTAATCTCAGGAACTACTGGTTCGAATTTAAAAATTCTTTTTGTATTGAATAGACCATTTATCGAGGAAGGCTTTAGGCTATATAACATCACGCTGTAACTATTAGGAGCGAAGAAATAATGGAAAATGTGAAAAAAACGGGGCAAATAATTCATCCTTGAGGGCTTCCGTTGCGTGCGCTGAGAAAACGGTACAAGATACCAAAAATATATGTATGAAAGAATTATTTCTCTTGAAACAATCTAAAAAAATGTCCGCGACAGTATATGTCTATCTTTTAAGATTAACTCACTAGAACCGTTTTCATGGTAATCTAATTCGGTCGAAATTAGTTAAGAGTTGTATCAACGTAATAATATTAATATTTGTCCAAATAAATGTGTTGTTGATTATTGTGTATTAGTATTTAATTGTGAACAAAATTGTCTTTGACATCACTTAATTTCAATGAACATCTTAGAAGATATAGATCTTAGAGATCTTGCGTCGTTTTATCGTCGTGTAATAATACTTTTTAAATACTATTTGATTTTGTTATAAGGATATTTTGTTTTAGGTTCTAATAATTTCACAATATTTTTTTTATATATGAGCTATATGAGTTAGCTATGTTCTTTTCAAAACTAAATTGTCTGAAATAATAATAGAAAATGAAACGGACAAAGTCGTGGGTAACAGCTATAATTTATAAAGCTGAGGAGGTTGTTTGCAAAAATAAATTATGCCCAAAATAACTATTCCACGCGGACGAAGTCGCGGGCACAGCTAGTAAAAAATATAACTGCTAGTTATATATAGTGCATTAAAAATAAATTTTAGATAGTAACACATTAATAGTAAATTAAAAACAGTATGCTATTGAATCCTAGAAGTCTGATATCATTATTATTATTATGTTAATAAAATAAAATGATAATACATGACAAAACAATATTATCATTTCTTATGCAGTAAAGTTATGGAATATTTTTAGCTGATAAACACAAGTAGGTACACACATTGAAACGGGCTTAAATATAAACATTGCTATAATTATCAACATTACACAATAGGTACTTACCATTATATGAATTTGAAAGATTTACTCAAAATTATATTAGTTTTGCTATATCTAAAAAATACATTAAAATATCGGCAGCGGTCTAGAATCGTGCCACCTTAAGGGGGGGATGAGGGGGGGTGGAGGGGGTAGTTAGGGGTAAGTACTACCCCCTCCCGCAATCCCCGCCTGCCGGAGGCCAGTAGTTTTTTTTTTATCGAATTTCGAAATTCATAACCTCAAAAGTGCTAAATTTAAAAAAAAAAGTGTGTATAGTGTTCATTTACTATATATTTTTAATTAAACAGTTTTTAATCTAACCTAGGACATGCTTGTTCTATAATTTGAAACATCATTTTTTCTTTAATTTTTAGGGCGCATTGCCTAAAAAGCCGACGGAACCCCGCTTCGCGGGGTTCCTTTAGTGTGTTTATTAAAAAAGTCCAACCTAACCTAACCCACTCAAATTAATTTTTGAGCTATACATTCTTGCTCTTATCGGGGGGCTTCGCCCCCCGAGCCCCCCTTCTTGATCTTTTACATCTTTGTATCTAGAATAGGGTGACGGGAAGACAAATTTGGGCAGTGGGGTAAAAGGTTAAAAGAGGGGTAAGGGTGGTTGAAATGGTAGGTAGGGATTAGTACTTACCCCTCCCACAAACCCCGCTCGCCGATGGCAAGTATTTTTTTTATCGAATTTTGTAAATATTACCTCAATAGTACTAAATTAAAGAGAAATAACACATGCATTGTTTTTTTTCTGTTTATTTTGTTATATAAGCAGCCTAACTTAGGACATGCTTATTCTATGATTTGAAACATAATAATTTTTCTTGTAACAATTTATCGGGCATTGTCTCCGAAGTCGACGGAACCCCGCTTCGCGGGGTTCCTTTTTCTGTGTATTAAAAAAAGCCTAACCTAACCTAACCGAACCTAAATTTACTTTTGGACTTTTTTTTATATTTTTACTTGTCGCCAATGGAACTAATCTGTTAAGTATGAGTCTCATCTCATAAAAATATGAAATAACAAATAAGAAAAGTACAAAATCGGGAATTTCGTAATTTTTAAAAAATTAACAAAAAATACATTAATTTCTTCTGGGAAAAAGGTATGTGACCACTTCTAGCCTTCCAACATAGTTGAAGTTCCAATCGAAGTGACACGATTCTACACCCGACCCAGAATCGATATAATCGAATTTCGACTTTTATTTAAGTAAAAAAAAAAAAATTGCTCATCATTTCCGAAAAAAAAGGTGTCAGGGCTATCGCCTCGACCCCTTCTAGCCTTCCAACATATTCCCAATTATGATTTCACGATTCTACACCCGACACGAAATCGATATAATCGGAAATTTCAGACTTTAAAAAATTCAAAAAAAATATTATTTATTATTTCCGGCAAAAAAAAAATATATTACGGGGTTCGCCTTGACCCCTTCTAGCCTTTCCACATAGTCAGAAGTTTCGATCGAGGTGGCACGATTCTAGACCCGACCCAAAATATCAATCAGAATGTCTTACGAAGTTAGACAAATCATACTTGATAGACAAAGTTATATAAGATTAAATAAATAGCACATTTTTAGCAGATAATGGCGGCTATATGCAAAAATTAAAATTCATGCATTATAAGCTCAAATATCTTTTATTTGCTCATAAATAATTGGCATTTTTGGTTATTGTAAGCAAAATATGAGAGTTTTACTTACGTTAACGTTATACGTTGATGCAAGATAAATTTTACTTAATTTTTTACGGTACAGTCTATCCATTTCACTTAAAATACAATTTTTGACAATTAATCAATTCACTTTGGAGTCGTTGGACTTTTTTCCCGCCATAACGCAGAAAAGCAAATTCTAGTTAAAATCTTACCAGTTGCCAGCATAAATAATACCCTAGCTATATAAACCTTTTTACTTAATTTACCGCCATAGATTCTCTTTTTTTTATTTTATTTATTTTCTTACATGTTTATAAGGACCTCTAATTATGAAGTAGAGTCAAATATTTAACATTTTTTCTATTTACCCTTGAAAATATGTAAAAAAAATCTGTGCGCTAAAATTATTTGAATAAAATCGTACAATAAATTAATATATGAAATTCACAAATATATTATAAAGATATTTAAAAGTGGTAAATGTACATAAAGCTGTGTTGAAATGTTAAACGAACCACAATAATCAATGTGATATATTTTTTATCTGTGCCATAACATTTGTCAATCCCGAATCTTGTCGTCTCTGCGCGATCGATAACATTCGTTGATTCGGTATTTTTCGAGGTCGGTTCATTGATGGACTGTGAGGTTTAGAAGTGCAGGCACTAGGGTTTTTGAGTGCGAAAAATGGATACCACTGGTGCGTACGGCGGTGGCAAGGCTGGAGGAGCGTTCGACCCCCAGGCTTTCGTGCAAAGGCCGCCCGTAATAGTAAGGGCGGTTTGCTGGGTAAGATATCTTCTATTCTTTGTTTTATTCAGCCCATTCGCAATTAATTTGCGATGTCCGAAAAGTCAACTCAATGCGGTCGTTGCCGTATTATCCAAGAACGATGTTTGTTTAGCGGAGCGAGAAATCCTTGAATAAAATCTACAATTACATAAAACATGCAAAAATGCGCACAAGTGAATTTCATGATGTAGAGTAGGAGATTCCATCAAGTATGCATTTATTTAACCACGACTAAACACAATAGATGCAATGATGAAGTTGACCTTGTAAAATTGCAAATAGTACCCACAGATAGTTAAAAACACTGCTAAAATAATTTACTATTTTTGTAATAAAAAAGACTCCACCTAAAACAAGTTAGATTGAAATAAAAATTGGAATTTTTTAAAATACATTACTAGATTTTGACCAATTTATTTATGTACATTAATTAAATACAACTACAAATTTCTATTTATTTCAATTGCAAATTATATTTAAAGTTAAAAATAAATACTTACATTTTCTTAAATAAGTATAAGAATATAGTAATCAGCTCAAAAAATCCAATCCTGAGCTATTTAAAATTAGTCATACATTTCCTAGGACAAAAATTAATTGAAGATGCATTTCTGTTAGCATCTATTACATAAACTAACTTACCTGGTGAACTTTGTTCCGTCTAAAATTCGAAAATCTGAAATTATCAGTGTTCCTCCACTATATTATGCATTTATTGTTCATAAAAACTTCATCTTGAATCACTTTATCTATTAGTAAAAAAATATTAATATCTTTAGCATAGTTTTAAAGATTTGAGCATACATAGGGACAGACAGCGGGAAGCAACTTTGTTTTATACTATGTAGTGAGAAATAAAAAGTCAGTATTGGAGGCAGTTCTGAAAAGGTACCTTCCACAAAAACTTAGCAACTCTGGTAGCAATTTTTTTTTATATGGTAAGTAATGTGCGATAAGTATTTAGGCCCCTAGCACATGCTAAAGATCGAAGAGGTGTAACAATACTATTTCCATAACGCATTTTATACCTCGTTTCTTTAGCTATATTAACCTTAGACAGTTAGTTACTGCAGGATACTGAAGCTTGTTTTTATTGCCCATTTTAAGAACAAGATGGTTAAGAGAAAATAAAACATATTTATTACAGAGAAAATGCACAAACCTGCTGTGTTTATTGTCAGAATTTCTCAGTTTATATTGTGTTCCCATTCATGGGTAGTGTAAGAACAATTATTCTAACTATCAATTTGTAAGTGACTTTTTAGG
This sequence comes from Spicauda simplicius, assembly GCA_949699795.1. Lineage (NCBI taxonomy): Eukaryota > Metazoa > Arthropoda > Insecta > Lepidoptera > Hesperiidae > Spicauda > Spicauda simplicius. Next base: position 5,620,721 of record OX453061.1, on the reverse strand, counting down.
CCTATACAAAAAATTGAGATATTTCTTTTTACTTCGCTTCTGGCACACACTTCCTACCTAAAGTAGGGATGGCAGTGGAGAATATTTAGCTTTTACTGAACACATTTAATGAATTGAAACCCGCGTGGCGCAGCGGTTTTCGTACCGGTCTGACACGCAGTGGGTCCCGGGTTCGATTCCCGGCCAGACGGGTGTCTGAATGATGAGTTTAGATTCTTGTTCTGGGTCTGGGTGTTTGTGTATTTGTCTTGTGTGAGTCCATGGCACCCACGACACAGGAGAAAATTCTAGTTTGGGGCTATGAGTGTAGAAAGCGTTTGAAATACTTCTATGACCTGGTTTCCTGATTACCTGAATAAAACTTAAATGCATGCCACACCTTACATACCATGTGTATGTATAACACAAAAGGTGTGGTTATACACTACACTATACACACTACATTTTACTACACAAAAGGTGTAGTCAAATGGACAGTGTTAAATTATATTTTAATAAAACATTTCATAGACTTGCAAATTAATGTGTGTATGTAAACCTATATGCATGGGATGTGTGTTATATAATTTATGTTATGCTAATGTTCTTATTTGACAATGCAGTCTTTTTGTTAATTGTGTAATAAGTTGATTGTAATACCCACCATTTTTTAAAATCTTTTATTGAGTATGAGTATTACATCTTTATCAAACCACTACTGATCCACAAAATTTCATAGATTCTTCACACACCTCTGTTTATTTTTTTTTTTGGGACAACAGTAAAGGGAAACATTTTAAAGAAACCTATAGATGGTTTCTTTAAAATGAATTCCTGTTTAATATGGGCATTACTTCTTAAAATCCGCGATGTGACCCATATACCATGAGTTGGACAAAGCCCATCAGCCCCTACCCTCTCTTGCATCTTAAATGTTTCCTCCAGCCACAAAGGTTGTCTGGAAGAGATCGCTATCTAAGTCATAAGACTGCCTTTTGTACCGAAAATTTTATATCTTTTGTTTTTGTTACATATATATTGGTAAATTTTGTATTATATTTGTAGGCCGCAATTTGAACCGCTAGGCTATCCTTGCTGCTGAAAGTGTTGACTTGCAGCCATTAATCCATTGCCTTCACTCCGCAGCTGTTCAGCGTGATCGTGATGGGTTGCATATCGGCCAAGGGCTGGTACGTGAGCAAGGTGGACAACAAGGAGTACTGCGTTTACAACGACGACACCAACGCTTGCAACTACGGCGTCGGCATCTCCGTCATAGCGTTCATAGCGTCCGTCGGCTTCATCGTTGGGGAGTACCTGTTTGAGCAGATGTCGTCGGTGAAGACCAGGAAACACTATGTGCTGGCTGATATGGGCTTCTCTGGTGAGTTTGTATATCTTTTGTAATATGGAAGTAGCAAATGAACATGCAGGCCAATTGATATGCTACGCTACGTCCCGATTTTGATCTGAACTTTCCTGTTTATATCGAGGTAGTTACTGTTATACAAAATTTAAGCTAAAAATAAGATGGTATTATCATGTTATGGCATTGTAGCGATGGATAGGTGTACGTAGCTATGTGTAACATTAATTTATACGGACATTAAAATTACAAACGGTATTTTATATTTTTTCCACATTAAACGTGCACGTTCATTTGACTGTGTGATATGGTAAAATATTTAAAAAATGCTTTTTTTAACACGTTTTAGTATTTCTGTGTAAGTTCTGTTAGAACCATGGACATATGATGTATATGATGTCATATGATGTCCATGGTTCATAAATTTCATGTAGATCAAGGGTTCCGCCTGAAGTCAATCGCAGATGTGTCCCGTGTGTTTCTAAGATGGTCGCTTTATATGAAAGTGAGCCGGCTACCACACCCTTCCATCGAAACGCTATAAAATGCTTCACGCCAGAAAAAGGTGTGGTGGTGGTACTTCCCCGGTCGCTACACTGGTTCTAACACCTGCAAACCGAAATAATATGCAATCACCTTTATAGCAATTGGTCACTAAACCAATGGAATGTGTAATCAACCCTAGACGGGATAGAAATGAGGTCGCCCACGGTAAAATTACCGAAATAAACGAATAGCACCGCCTAAAGGTGTTCGCACATTACAGAGACAACGCCAACTCAACTCACACTATGGCACTGAAATGTAATCTTTATGTTATGTTACTTTAGAGTAAATTTGTGTAATTAGCGAGTTGTGTACTACGCGTAGACCACGCGTGGTACCACAAGTCCTTCGTCGTTTAACTTTAACGTACAAGTTGACAAATTCACTTTGAAGAAACATAACGTAAAGCTAACATTTTAATGCCATACTGTGAGTTGGAGTTGAGTCGGCGTTGAGGCGGTGTAATGTGCGAGAACCTTAAAAATGCTTTTATTGGTCAGAAATAGACGCGGTCTTGTGGAGACGATGCCACCCGATTTTTTCTATAAGATGAAGTAGTAAACGAGTTTACAGTCCACTATAGTCCAGTATATAAATGTGAACTAGCCACTACACCATTCCACCGAAACGCAAGAACTGCTTCACGCTAGTAATTGATGGGTGGAACATTGCAAATATATGCGAATACGGGTACAACCCATTATTGTCCACTGCTGGGCACGGGTCTTCTCTCAGAATGAGAGAGTTTTAGGCTATAGTCCACCGCGCTGCCCAAGTGCGAAATGGTGGACTTCACACACCTCCGAGAACTTTTTTTTTAAAGAACTCAGGTGTGTAGATTTCCTCACGATGTATTCCTTCACCGAAAAGCAGTGATAATTTATTTCTAATACGCACATAAATCAGTGGTGTGTGCCTAGATTTGAACCTCGGACCTCCCGATTGAGAGGGCAAGTTTCAACCATTAGGCTATCACTGCTCTGAATGCGTCTGATATGCGAATAACTGCCACGCAGAACTCCAATTTTATGAAATATACGAACAACACCGTAACATGTGATTTCAGTACAAATATTGCATATCACGTGCCGCGTATGCATTTCAATGTCTTGAAAACGTGACGCCGTCGTTGTGATACAACACTTTGTAATGGCGATATCGATTCGCACTGGTACATTGTTGTCTATTGGCGGAGACTTTAAGATCGTTAATACGTTCTACGTTGTTTTGTAAGGTAGTGTCGTTAACCCATTATTATTCTACAGCTTTGTTTTTGTTCGAAAAGGGAAACCTTCAAAAGGTACCAGACGCCGTGGGAACGACGCGAGGTTATGTGGGATTTTTACCGCACTTCAACCCCCTAAATACCATAACTAACCACAAAAGTAAAACTTGAAATCGTTTATTCATCACATACGCATTTTTTAGAATTGAGATTAGGAGGCCTTTTATATGAAGGTCACCCTTTCATAAGATAAGCACTGTGTGCTACAATACAGGGCGGCGAACTTTGCCCTTAAAGGGCTGACTGTCCTTATAATAGCAGTGACGCTACCTACTTTCAGATGCTGGCTGGAACCTTTTTATAACCCTCTGTTACGTAACAATTAGGCAATCGCGTTTACAAATGCTACCCTAAAAACGTCTTACCTTAGAAAGGTGGTAGAATATATGGCTCGGCCGGGGACCTGTTTCTAGCGTGAATCAATTCTTGGGTTTCGGTGGGTGGGGTTGCTGGCACATATTTATATGAAACGATCATCTTAGCCCTCAAGAGTAGCAACGCATCTGTGATTGACTGACTGAAGTAGCAAACGAGCATGTACTCCACCTGATGATAAGTGGCCACTGCCGCCCAATCAATTTCATACAGAACATGGGTTCCATGGGTAGTTGCTACTACCGAGCACTATGATGGTCTCATGTGAAAGTGTGTTGGCAAGCACACCCTTCTATCAAAACGCAAGAAATGCTTCGCGCCAGAAATAGGTGTGACGGTGGTACTTGCCCGGTCGAACTACGCTGATTCTACCACCTTGATAGAATACTCTAGATTGAATCTTTGTTGAACTGGCTCACAGATGTCCATGGACAGCAGTTGCTACTTACCATCAGGTGACCCGTATGCTCGTTTGCTACTTCATTCAGATACAAAAAAATACGTCTTACCTCGTTGATTGCCATTGCGTATCCCTGAAACCAAGATACAGTGTGCCATTGCCATGAATCGGAAATGGAGCCTTGGCGCCGTCGCAAACGAACATAAATCTTTGACTAAAGCGCACTCGATCCACACATCATAAGTGATTGGATATGCTCCAAATCGTTCCCAAATTTAGCCGATTTTTAAGCGCTTAATGGAGTAATATTTGGCCAAGAAGATTATTTTCCTATACATTTAGACTAATTCATAGAACAAAAGTAACATAGTTAAAAATATTACAAATAAAAAACCCGACAGCTTAAAAAAATACATTTGAATTCAGAACCTCCTCCTTTTTTGGAAGTCGGTTTAAAAAGAGTGATTTCCTTCAGTTCATTGTCCAGTTCATTGCAATATAATTATATCATCTAACGCAAAAAGTGTTGAGAGATATGAGTTTTTTTCAAAACTAGTTTTCATTTGATACCCATATTGTCATGTTGTAAAAAAGTACCTTATGTAACATTCCGTCGACCAGTTTGCGCTACAGCGTATGTCAAGGAAATTTACATACATACAAACATATATGTAGAAACGTAAATTTACCCTCGAAAAAACATTTCGCTTCTTGTGACGCAGTTGGGAAAAAACAGCCTGAAAAGACTGTTGTGTCTATCAAGTTACGTCATGACCAACCCTCATATCAAATCGTTTTTGATTTAAGTACGTAATGACCCGTTTAAACGAAGCGCCGAAGTAATTAAGGCAACGACTGGTCCCGACCCAGATCCCAGCCCTCAGATTCATGCAGATTCATCTCGCTCCGTAACCTTACATATTAACCTATGACCGAGAATCATGAGGAATATGTGTAACGTGATATACATGCGTATGTGTGCGAATGACGTCATTTCTATGATGCCTTCTACGCTCATAGCCTTATGAATTTCATGGTTTTCATTTTCAAGGTGGTAGAACCAGTGTAGTTCGAACGGGAAAGTACCACCGCCACACCTATTTCTAGCGTGAAGCATTTCTTGCGTTTCGATAGAAGGGTGTGGTTGCCGCCACACTTGCACATGAGCCGACCATCATAGTCCTCGGGAGTATCAACGCTATGTGATCGAGTTCAGATGGAACCCATGTATCTGTATGTAGTTGATTACAGATGTCCATGGGCGGCAGAGACCACTTACCATCAGGTGGACTGCATGCTCGTTTGCTGCTTCAGTCGTATAAAAAAAACCTGAATACCCGTAATATAACAAAATATAATACAATAATATAACTAATCTTGTGTTTTTAAAGATAATTAATTTATACGTGAAATATTAAATAAGATTGAAACGTGAACAAATTAATATTTTGTGACACACAAGAACGACTCAACGGATCACGCGAAATTCGAAAACAACAATTTCAAAGAGACATCCGTACTAAAGCTCATTAAAGAAGTTGAAATTAACAGCACCCAGATTCTCTCAAAACTTATTTTCCTATTCAAACTAAGATACTCAACCTGGGAAAGTTATTATTTAATACCTTTGAAGTATATTTCTTTTCATTTATTAGCCTTTTGGGGCCCGGGGCTACGTAGGATGCCCCCAATGAGTGTTTTGCTAATTAAGGTGGTAGAACCAGTGTACGATCGGGGAAGTATCACCATCACTCTTATGTCTAGCGCGTAGCATTTGTTGCGTTTCGATAGAAGGGTGTGGTTGCCGGCATACTTTCATGAGGCGACCATCATAGTCCTCGGGAGTAGCAACGCATCAGTGATTGACTTCAGATGGAAGCCATGTTCTGTACGAAGTTGATTACAGATGTCCATGGGCGACAGTGACTACACTTACCATCAGGTGGACGCTTCTAGCTCGTGGTTGATGCTCGTTTTCTACTTCAGTCAAATAAAAAAAAAAAAACATCGCTTCTGATATATTTATTTGTGACTGTACAAATGTAGACGTTTAGGAGTAGCGTCTACATGTGTAACATGCTACTCCCCATTTCCAGGATTGTGTGCTATAGTCGCCTCCTAAACCCGCGGGAAAAAGGAAGCAGTATCTATTATTTTAGGTCAATATCGAATGGCACGGAGATCTTCTTCTTTATAAAAATGAATGTTTGTCTGTATGTGCTCTATAGAATCGTAAACTATTCATTTGATCATGTGATGATTTTTTTTGTAAAGTTCTCTGAACAACAATATATTTTTTAAATAGCTGTCTTGCTGGGAATCGATTCTTTCTCTGCTTTGTAGACCGTGTTAACATTTGGTACCCTAATAAATTCTCAGCTCGAAGCATTGTTTATACATAGAATGTTCGTCATTGAGGTACGTGTATCCAAAAATATTTGTACCTGTCAATTTTGCGCTCCATATGCTAAGGACGGCCTCATTAATTTTAAAACGTCGGCTGTCGTTTTTCTAAATTTGGCGAAACAAATTATCTACATTTCCTGTTAAATATTATTTTAGCTATTTAAGCAATAACGGGTAATTAAATAAATATTTTATCCTCATTTAGTAACTACAAATATCAAATGCGGGTGTGTTAAGCAATATTCGCTTTTTCATATTATAGAAATGGTAGAGTCTACAGTCTAACTTGATTTTATTTGGCATATACTGACCACCTACTGATCATTAGTAATCAACCCCTAATATTAGAGTTCCTTTTTTTGGTGTCAGAAAAAATCTTGAGTAAAGATTGGGTTAGGTGAAATTTCTAATCATTAAGTCTCGCTAATATAGGACAGCCCATGATCTCAAAAAGAAAGCATCGTCGCCTTCATTGCATGAAGACTTTAGGCCCTCCTCGAATCAGGTTCTTCGCGAAACAAGTAACACTTTACATTGCAAATTAATTATTTGTGATTACAAATTGTTGCCGTATTAAGTGCCACAGCTACACTCTGATCACTAGCGTCTTACAAGTCCCTTATTCGAAAGCGATTAGGCTCTTGACGATTCCGATTGCAGTGTCCTTATTACCATAACCACCCTCGACTCCTGTTTCTCCACCAGCATAGCCACTATCTTCGTTGACGAAGTAAGGTCTCTCCCAACCCCATTGATCAGTATTCACCAATCTAAAGTCTCATGCGGGAGTTGCGGGACTAACTAGCGGCTGAACAACGAAACATCGTGAAGACAAAGTCAGAACACCTCGGAATTGTATTTCCCTTCCTACATCTTCAAACCAAAACATAGCAGCGCTTAACACTGTTGTTATTAGGCAGAAATAGGCCATGCCTATTGCGGTGCCTGCTTAATAGAACCACCCACTGGACACAGGTTACTCTATCTAAATACAATTAGGTCAGCAGTTCTACCTAAAATCAATAACATTGATGAAGTTTCTCACCACCATCAACTTTATCATATAATGAAGCAAAGAAAAGAAAAAAAGATGTAAACACGAGCAGACTATCCCCCTCCCCCTCCCCTCTTCCTAACGAAGTTATGGCTACGCTCATGACGAATCATTTTACTTTGAAAGAGCAAGATAATGCAAATCTCTGGGATTTTTAGCCAAAATATCAATGAGAGAAGTCTCGATTGGTACTACCAACTTTACAAATCTTTGTTATGCCACATGATTAATGATTGTATTGTTTACTAGGTACTATACTCAGGTAAGGTCGTTCCCGCGTTATAAAATGTAACGCACGTAAATTGAAATTTCAATGAGTTTTGATAAAATTAATGGGTTTTGATCAAATAATACTAAAAGTTACCTCAACCTACAGTATAAGGATTCTATTATTTAAATTAAATTCTATAAAAGACTAACACAGGCGCCTCATATAAAACTACTAGTTGACCAGACGAACTTCGTTCCGCCTAAAAGTCAAAAATGTCAAATTATCAGTGTTCCTAAACTATGTCATGCATGTATTATACATAAACCTCATTCAACCTTCCTCTTGAATCACTCTATCTATTTAAAAAAAATGCATTAAAATCCGTAGCGTAGTTTTAAAGATCTAAGCATACATAGGGACAGACAGCGCGAAATGACTTTATATTATGTAGTGAAGCCGAACACCATACTCTTCCACCGAAACACAAGGACAGCTTCACGCTAGGTGCAGCGTTGGTACCTTCCAGATCGAACCATACTAAAAAAGGTATTGAGATGAGAAAACGCCTTATGAGTTCTTCAGGATTGAAAAAATCATATATGTCGTTTCTCAGTCTCATTATAGAGATAGTTTATAGGTGCTTTCACACCTTATGCGTTCTCAGTTATAGGTGTGAATCACATTCTATTATCATCTCGATACGCTCATCTCGGAAAATTACATTTGGGTCAAATAATTTAACCTGTAATGAGTACAGTGATATTGATTCATTTCGCCGAATTCGAAAGCCTCATGAGGTCAGGGCCGTGAGGAAACATAATACACCTAATGTCACGTAGTTTTGGAAAACATTATCATAACAACAGTATATTTTCGTATATGACAAAGGTGATAATGCAGATATGATAGATACCTTTTTTGTTATCGAGGGGAAATCTTTAAAGGTACCCGTCGCTCTTGTGGCGACGTGTTGGTTATGTAGGATTTTTACCGCACTAACAACCTCACTCCGGTGGCAGTCCTCTGCGCTACGAAGAGGAGTCCGAGATTCATAGATAGAATTTTAGAAACTAGTTAGAAGTTCGACCGTAATTATGAATTTTGAAAATTCAAAAACTAACCTTCATATTGTCCAAAGTAGTACGAATATTTCTCAAATTCAAATAAAATGTAATAATTTTCAAGTAATTTTGAACGCACCCGTTAAATATAAAAGGGGTTTAATTAGCTAAGCCGCATTTAAAAGCAATTGCGGGTATTTTGACAAAGACAGTGACATTTCTGGCGTTATCTGTTTTCATATTAAGACATTGAATGTTCTATTTCATTTATTATTTATGCGTTTGTGACAAATTAACGGTAGGGTGTGTAATGTGTTTTTAGTTGATGTTATGTATGTTACATGCATTATTTGAAATAATTAATATTAACATTCTGCACTCCTTCTCTACGTCCACTATAATCGTGCAAAATTTCATACTAATCCGTCCGCGGCATTTTACTTAAAAATGCGTCACAATTTTTTGCTTCACGTATTGATATATAGATTCTCTATTCATAGATAGATCGTCCACCAATTCGCACCTGGCCAGCGCGGTAGACTATGGCCTAAACTCTCTCATTCTGAGAGAAGATCCGTGCCTAGCAGTGGGACAATAATGGGTTGACGAGAGATAGATAAAACTCTAAAATTTATAGATAGGTATTCGCGGGCGATAGTGACCCCACAAGTAGACTATGTTTGCGACTGTCTATTAAATATTCTACACCTTATTGATTCGTAAATACGAGTACAATATACGTATAATGACTTACTATGTTCTATCACTTACGTTCATTGAATTGGGAATGAATGAAATGGTTACTGAAGTTATGGTAAGATAATTTTTTTATAACCGATTAAAGTGACAAACGAGAATGCAGCATATAGCACATGGGCATATAGTAACCGAAGTCAATCACAGATGCGTTGCTACTCCCGAGGATTTGGACAGTAGTCGCATATGAACTTGAACCGGCAACCACACCCTTTCATGGAAACGCAAGAACTGCTTCACGTTCCAAATAAAACACGCTTTCTACACTCATAGCCCTACGCTAGGATTTTCTCTTGCGTCGTGGGTACCATGGACACACACAAGACGAATACACAAACACTCAAACCCAAAACATGAATCTAGATTCGTCATTCAGATACCTGTCTGGCCGGGAATCGAACCCAGGACCCGTTGCGCGTCAGACCGGTATGATAACCGCTCTGCCACGTGGGTCGACAAACACACAAACGACATGGGTTCTATCTGGAGTAAAATCAAAAATATCTTGCTACTATCGAGGCTTACATGGTCGCCCTATGTTAAAAGTGTGCCAGCAACCACACCCAGACTTTTTTTTTTTGTTTTCGAGGGGGAAACCTTCAAAAGGTACCCGACGCCGTGGGAGTGACGCAGGGTTATGTGAGATTTTTACCGCACCAAAACTCTTTTCTTTTTTTTTTTGTTTTCGAGGGGGAAACCTTCCAAAGGTACCCGACGCCGTGGGAGCGACGCAGGGTTATGTGGGATTTTTACCGCACTAAAACCCCCCCGGTGGCCGTCCTCGGCGCTGAAAAGGAGGACTCCGGGATCTCGAAACGACTTCAACCGGAATCCTCGAGCGCGCTGCCCCATCGGGCTCCTCCCAGATGGGCGGCTGGGCCCACCGCTCCGTCTAATCTTTACAACGGTATGCGACCACACATACCGCCGTCCTTCCCGGGATTGCCTGGCCGAACGGTTCGAGCTCCCACTCTAGCCGTCTGCAACCCCGGAAGCCCCTTTTAGTCGCCTCTTACGACAGGCAGGGGATACCGTAGCCCTATTCTGACCCCGAGGCTACAGGGACGAACCACACCCAGACCTAGAACATTGATCTAAACTCATCATTCTGATACCCATTGCGCGTCAGACCGTGTGGTAACCGCTCCGCCACGCGGGTCTTCAAACAGGTGTGGCGGTAGATCCTTCACGTTCGAATCTGTCTCGTTCTATCTCACAAAAGTTGTTATCAGTTCAGGGAGGAACAGTAAATGTGTTCTAGAAACATGGCTTATCCTCTATCGATAGAAATCTCCGCGCCCTACTGACCTTACGATCAAGCGACAACTTCGCTCGTAACATCCTAATACGCTTTCTTGATGAGCTGTCCTCAATTCCAGTTTCCACTAGGTATTCAGGTTCTAATGGACAGTATGGCTTATTTTGATGATCCCCGTGAATTGTCACGTGATTAAAATGCTATGATATACTTTATTATGTCCCTTATTAATGCTCGGCAGCGACCACTGATCACATGATGGTGCTTCGTGCTTGTTTCATATTGTTTTCTTCATTTACCTCGAAACATTAAGGTGGCTCTGACTGCAGAAGCTCCTTTACATTGCAATAAGAATTGTGATGGGCCTCCGGATTCATACCACGAAGAGTTCTACCATTATCATCGTTAAAACTATCAAAGATCTAGGCTAGCATTATCGACGTCCGCGTTGCAGAGCGGTTACCACACCTGTCTGACGCGCAATGGATCCCGGGTTTCACTCGCGGCCAGACAGGTATCTGAATGATGATTTTAGATTCATGTCCTGGGTCTGGGTGTTTGTGTATTCGTCTTGTGTGTGTCCATGGCAACCACGAAATAGGAGAAAATCCTAGCGTAGGGCTATGATTGTAGAAAGCGTGTATGGTGTGTGTGTGCATATAAGAAATAGCATTGGTTGCAAAGTAGGTATATTCCTTCTAAAACCTATCGATTCCGACGCACCCCGACTGACCCCCGGTCGTCAATGCCGCCGTAACTTTCCTCGTAAACTTGCTAACTCTTATGTCATGGAGATGACATCAGGTTTAGTAGGTATCCAATTGCACGCACAAATTTGTTTGGAATTAATCTGCTTATTAAATGCAAGAGGAATATTTATTTCCAGCGCTTGTACCATATTGGTGACGAAGGAAAAAATCTTGAGGAAATACCTAAATGTAAATAAGTTTCCAAAATAAAGTTCCCTAAGAAGTTTATAGTCTAGAAACCTACATTCAGTCATTGTAGTAGAATATGGTCTCCGTCTTAGGGATTACCACTTACCATCTAAAAATCTATTTACATTTACTATATAGGTACATCTAAGTCAAGCCGTTTAAAAAGTTTTCAAAGGTGTGTGAAGTCCGCCATCTCTCATTCTAAGAGAAGAGACATACACTTTCATAACTAGGTACAGCCATACAAAGTTGGCCACGTCCTTTGACCGTGATATGTGCATATCTATTTCAGCCTTATATCAGCTAGAGGCGATTTTGCTTTGAAGGCTGTGGTGAGGCAGTTATTCTAATACGGGGCCGGGCAGCTCCGTATCTGTGATCGATCTCAGGCGTTGTTTCGATGCTATTTCTGTGTAGGTGCTATACATCTTGTCCGATATGCTTGTTTGTATACAGGAAGTATACAGCAAACAAGCATATCGCTGTAATACTGCATACTATGTAGTGATGATGTACAGGGGCTGTATATGCGCGGGTGAACGCGGACCATCTGGTTGAGAGCTTGGTCTTTTGCTACTTCAGTAAAAAAAAAATATTATAATTAAATTCATCATTTATTTTTGGCTATTACAAAAAAATATATTATCCTTAGAACCAAAGGCATAAGTTTAAATCTATCAATCCGCACTTTGCCTTACTTAAGGACTATGGCCTAAACTTTTCTTATTTTGAGAAGAGATCTGTATATAACAATAAAAAAGTATAGCTTTTTCGGGATTTGCTATATTAAATAACAGTATTACAATTAAAGTATTCCAAAAATACTCTAATTTAACCTAAACTGGTATTGTTGTTAATGATACTCATAAGTTTTAATGACCCACATAGCGGAGCGGTCTCCCTCCCGGTGGAACAATTTGGGGTGTGGTTTTTGAGGTCTGGGTTCTAGCGTATTCTTCTTTATCTATAACTAGCAGAATCGACGCGACTTCGTTCGCACAAACTATAATGTAATCTATCCAACCATTATACATTTGAGCACCACTCCTGGTCATGTCATTTCTCCAACTGTAATGGGGATTTGGTCAATAGTCATAGTCAGCAGTGGGTATCGATGCTATTCCGATAGTAGTCCCAAAAAATTTAGCGACGACTGCTTTGCGTAAGGATACACTGATCATTGTGCGGCGGCGGTGTCCAAGTCTCTTATATTGCAGATCATTTTTTTGTTCTATTATCAATAGATATGGCAGTTTAGTGTAATGAAAAAAAAATTGACAAGTTGAATCACATTACTCAAGTTTTAGCAAAGACGATTTATATATTCTAGTAATAAAAATAGCCTATGTTGCTCAGGCATAATGTAGCATTCTAATTGTGAAAGAATTTTTAAAATCGGTTAAGTAGTTTTTAAGTTAATTCATGACAAACATACAAAAATACAAAGTTTTCCTCTTTATAATATTACTACGAGAATACAAAACGTAAGTTTTATTTTAAAATGACTAAATTTTTAACGAATATTTTTGTACGTTCCAGCGTTCTGGGCATTCCTGTACTTCGTGGGCTTCTGCTACTTGTCCAACGCGTGGGGCAAGACCGAGAACCCACCGATGGGCACCGCCAACAACATGCAGGGCGCTATTGCGTTCTGTTTCTTCTCTATCTTCGCTTGGGTAAGTATCTGTGGCGACTTCCCGCGATTAATCAAGAGATGGCGCTACTAATATTCTGAAACACGCTATCGAAGTATTTTTAATACCACGCATATATACAAGTTCCGAACAACGACTGTTGGAGCACGGCCGCTCCCCAGGCACGATCATCTAGCCTGGCGGAAGATCTCCCTTTGCCAAATATCTTTTTAAGAGTCCCGTATTCGCCCGTAGAAGTACCACCGCCACACCAATTTCTAGCGTGAAGCAGTTTTTGCGTTTCGATGGAAGGATGTGGTTGCCGGCACACTTTTATATGAGTCGACTATCTTAGTCCTCTGGAGTAGCGACGCATCTGTGATTGACCCCCATGTTCTGTATGAAGTTGCTTACAGATGGGCGGCAGTGACCGCTTACCATAGGTGAACTGCATGCTCGTTTGCCACTTCAATCAGATAAAAAAAATGCTCGTTTGCTACTTCAATGTTACTAAATTCATTTCGGTAGAAACGAGTCTTCTGACTTAGGAGTAGCAACGCATTTGTGATTGACTTCCGATAGTACCCTTGCAGTTGCTCACAGATGGCCATGGGCGGCAGTTACCACTTACAACGAGGTGGACAGCATGCATATAAAGAATATATAAGATACAGGACACAAATCAAAACACATTTCCTACAATTCAGTACCATTTTAGATTTGCACGCAGCGACGCGTTAATGAAAGATAATTGGCGCCTGCATCGTAACAGCCTGAGTAGTTTATTGTTGGTGCTGCAATATTGTACCTACGCTTGCTCTATATGTATAATATATCATAGAGATTATTATCATATTATATTATCATTAGAGATGCCACAAATATTCGGCAACAGTTCGATATTCGGCCTATTCGTCCACTGTTTTTGCTATTCGGTATTCGGCCGAATAATGCATACTATTCGGCCGAATACCGAATACCAAATCATGTAAAAAAGACACGTTATATTACTCTAAATAATTATGTTTTATTTCCAAATTATAACACATTAATAATAAAAATTAATTAGAGGTAAATTGTGATGTATGAATAAAAGGTTTTCTGCATTTTTTGGCAATAAATGAATGATTTTCATTATAAAATGATGCCAGCCTCAGAAAATAATCTCCCACTGTACACTACTTCCAGGAGAAGAAAGATATTTTTTTGCGAATTTTGATAGGTTTGGATACTGTTGCTCGTTTGCTGACCACCACTTAAAAGGATCGGCCTTCCGATCTAAGCTAACTGTTTTCAAATAAAAATCCGACCCGTTTGCCACAGCATTATTCCCTACGTCCACAGCATTATTAGCATTTCGCATATTATCTGTAGCGACTTTTCGGCGAATATTCGGCGCTTCGGCCGACAACGTTGCCGAATATTCGGTAATCGGCCAATTCACTATTCGTGGCAATTCTAGTATAGATGCCATGAATATTCGGCATCTATTCGGCTATTCAGCAATAATGATGGTCCTAATAATAACGGGGGTAAGTAAGCCGGTATCCACAATCATCCACCAAAACGCAAAAACTGCTTCACTAGAATGAAGACACTACAATACACTACAATGAGGTAGATGTGGCGGTTGTACCTCCACAGTGTGACAATGCTTGCTGTATCACCTTAAAAATAATATAGGTATAGTTAGGTAGACCTACCTGTCGGCCACTTTGCTACCTCGGAGGACTAAATTTGAGGTTTTTTGATACTTATCCAATACTTGTATAAACCAGGACCAAACAAACAGCACCTAAAGTAGCTTGAAACAATGTTTTACAAAGCCTGAGTAGCAGTCCCTTTGGGGGTTGTAACTCTCTCACGAAGCCCCCCTGAAGAAGACAAAAGACTATTAAAATTAAAAAAATATGTATACAACAAAATGTAATTTAAAGGCGTTTGGGTATGTTATCTATGTCTAAAGCAGCTCAATCGGGAGGTCCGAGGTTCATACCCAGGCACGCACCACGATTTATGTGCTTATTAGAAATTAATTATCAGTGCTTTTCGGTAAAGAAAAACACACGTGTGGAAACCCGAAGGTTCTTTTAAAAAAAAAGTTCTTGGAGGTTTGCGAAGTCCAGCAATTCGCACTTGGCCAGCGCGGTAGACTATGACCTAAAACTCTTGAGAGAAGACCCGTGCCCAGCAGTGGGACAATTATGGGTTGACGATCTGTCTATTTTATCTTTTGCCTATCTATTTTAGGTTTGAATTGAAATTAAATGGGATTTTATTGATAAAACTAAATCTTGTCACACGCTATTCACCTGGTGGTAGAATTAGTGTAGTTCGCCCAGAGAAGTACCAACGCCACACCTATTTTTAACGTGAGCAGTTCTTGCGTTTCAATGGAAGGGTGTGGTTGCCGGTTCACTTTAATATGAGGCGACCATATTAGTCCTCGGGAGCAGCTGCGCTTCTATGACAGACCTCTTTTCTATAAAAAGTTGGTAACAGATGGCAGTGGCCACTTACCATCAGGTTGTGTGCATGCCCGTTTACTAGTTCAATGTGATACAAAACATGCACAAAATAATAATATCAGTTGAAAAATAAAACGTCATGAGGAGACCAGCGGACCATATGACCAGGAAAGTCTTAGAGCTTGATTCAGTGCCGAAAAAACGTGGGAGACCCCGACTCACATGGATAAAGACCATAGATAACGACCTTAAGAATAGTAATATTGACCCAAAGACAATCCAGAACCGCCAGCTCTGGAGAAAAATTATTAGGAGAGCCGACCCCAATTAAAAATGGGAACAAAGCCAGTTGAAGAAGAAGAAGAAGTTGAAAAATAAAATTAACCTATTTTTTTAACGTTTGGACATGTCTACTTGAGTAATGATAAATTAACTTTAAATTATTCTAAATCACCAGGTGGCTTGCGCATTCTTCGCTTTCCAACGGTTCCGCATGGGAGCGGACGCGGCGTTCGCGCCGGCGTACGAAGTGGAGGGCGCCACTAGCCCCACGTCGTTCCCCTCGTACCCCGGCCACCCGGGGGCTCCCGAGGCCCAGCCCGCGTACAGCGAACCACCATTCTCCCAGCAACATGATGGTGAGTTAACAAGCTATCTGACGCCTATTCAAGTGGTCTGATATCAAGCCCACGCACAGCGAACCACCATTCTCCCAGCAACATGATGGTGAGTTTTTTTTTTTTGTTTTCGAGGGGGAAACCTTCCAAAGGTACCCGACGCCGTGGGAGCGACGCAGGGTTATGTGGGATTTTTACCGCACTAAAACCCCCCCGGTGGCCGTCCTCGGCGCTGAAAAGGAGGACTCCGGGATCTCGAAACGACTTCAACCGGAATCCTCGAGCGCGCTGCCCCATCGGGCTCCTCCCAGATGGGCGGCTGGGCCCACCGCTCCGTCTAATCTTTACAACGGTATGCGACCACACATACCGCCGTCCTTCCCGGGATTGCCTGACCGAACGGTTCGAGCTCCCACTCTAGCCGTCTGCAACCCCGGAAGCCTCTTTTAGTCGCCTCTTACGACAGGCAGGGGATACCGTAGCCCTATTCTGACCCTGAGGCTACAGGGACATGATGGTGAGTTAACACGCCTATTATCCAATGGTTCAACGTACAGAGCAGATGGCGCCACTAGTCTTACATACAGCTTTACCTTCATGCCCCAATCACCCAGGACGGCGTTTGACACCAAGCTCGCGTACAGTGAACCACCATTCTCCCAGCAACATGATGGTGAGTTAACATACCTATGATCGAATGCATCCGTCTGACGCCTATTTTTAAAGCAGATGGCTCCACTAGTCATACATACAGCTTCGCCATTGTGCCCCAATCACTTAGGGGGGCGTTTCACACCAAGCCCGCGTACAGCGAACCACCATTCTCCCAGCAACATGATGGTGAGTTAACATACCTATGATCGAATGCATCCGTCTGACGCCTATTTTTAAAGCAGATGGCTCCACTAGTCATACATACAGCTTCGCCATTGTGCCCCAATCACCTAGGGGGGCGTTTCACACCAAGCCCGCGTACAGCGAACCACCATTCTCCCAGCAACATGATGGTGAGTTACCACGCCTATTATCCAATGGTTTAACGTACAGAGCAGATGGCGCCACTAGTCCTACATACAGTTTTACCATCGATATTCGTATACATTCGCGTAGTCTAAAGTAGATGACTGGTATCACAGCTCTCCCCTAATACTCCACCACCCGTAACGTGAGGCCCAACTTGCGTACAGCGAAACTATATTTTTAGCATATTCCCAAAACAACAAAAAGTGTGAAGGTTTATTTTTGACTTTTTTTTTCAGGCAATGTAGACTACACCGCCCCGACCTACTAGGCTGGTTTGCTGACGGATCGGTTCACGTACCATAATTCCACTTCACATAACACGAGTGAGTCATAATTAATGGAAAAAATGACTTTTCTGCCATTCACCAAAGATCTCAATTACCTTATAACTTGGACGTTACGTAACCATGTCTTGTACTAAGTAGGAACATGAGGCATTCCGTATCAGTATGGTTAATCCACCGTTCGCACGAACATTTGGGTACAATGAAAGCTTATTCGCTGTTTCCTCATTCGCGGATTAAAAACATTATGACCAATTTCTTGCAATTACCGTATGGCCTTGAACGCCAAGAATAGCGCTTTATTTGCTTATCGGTGCATTCGTTAAATAGAGTTATTGATTGGTTAAAATCTAACAGAACGCTATAAAATACATCTGAGTACTATGAAACCTGTTTGTTTCATGTTATCGGATTTTAAATCACTTGTGCGGGGGATTATTGTTGGGGGTGTCCATTGGTTACTTGAAGCATTTATTGGGAGAGGATGTCCTGCCGAATCTCATCCAATCTTGAGCGAGGGATAAGGAGGAGGGAGGGGCTGTCAGCAAATAGCATGTAAGCAAGTTCTCACGCAACAAAACGTAGTACGTAAAGCTTTTATTTAGGTAGACAGACCTAAATAAAATAAAAATAAATATATAAATGGGAGTAGCAACGCACCTGTGATTGACTTCAAATGGAACCCATGTCCTGTATGTAGTTGCTCACAGATGTCCATGGCGGCAGTGACCACTTACCATCAGGTGGACTGCATGCTCGTTTGCTACTTAATCTTATAAAAAAATTTGCATTTATTGTCTTTAAATTTGAATCTCGCATGAGATTTTAGGAGGAAGACATCTGGTCACAGCACATCATCTACTCAATGGACACCCCCATAACTAACTTAGGGCGCGTCCAATGCCATCAATCACTAAATAGGAACATGAGGCATTCCGTTTTAATCTGAGAATGGCGAACTATAGTCATTTAGGAAGAATAAATCCATTAAAAAACTGTGTATTACCAAAGTATTAATTATTACTTAGTCGTCAGCCAGTAACCTAGTATATTAAACATTTAATTTTAAGATCAAAAGATTTGTTTTATTGAAAAGTGTACGTAAAATTATTTAATTCTCATTATAACCTGATCATTATTGAAACTGAATTCTCGAACATTTCGTTCAATATATACAGCAAAATGTATTTAATAGTATAAATCCACAAAATATAACCGCTTCTCAGTACCTGCTATATATATGTAGGTATGTATATTTACGACAATATATCCAAATATCTATTGTATGATACAATATTCCCGATATGTAAATACATTTATCATAATATTATAATATCGTAATATCAAAATATATGTTTCGTGCTTGTGATTTATGAAGATGTGATATTTTTTTCGTCGTAATTGTTTGTTTTGTGTTACGTTGATTTGAGTCGTGTTATCTCAATGCCATCGATGCATTGAAGAGTTTTACAATCATTATAATATAACTTGTATCAATAAAAGATTTTAACCAATTTGGCGTTTTTTGTATGTGTTTCGAGCAAGAAGGATATAAAAGAGCCAATATTTTGGAGTAAATTCTTTATTGATACGAGTTATAATCTCATGAGATTGTGTATAAAGTAATGAAAAATATACTTAGCGAAAAAATTGTCTTTGATACGGTATGATCGCATGGGTAGAAACATAATTGTGTGCTGCGCTTGGTGATGATATGTCCCACTTTTGGGCATGGTTTGCCCACGGATGGGGCCGTCAGGCAGGCCTGAAGCCAATCTGTCCCAATATGGATTACTGACACTATTACATTTGTCCGTTTGATCTCCAGTATAATATTACTTGACTATAGTGGTATAACTCCTTAGGGGTTATAGAAACTTTATTGTACCCCTGGTCGAAAATGGCTAGCAACAAATTGATAAATAGCCAAAGAAAATAAATCACAACAAGTAAATCATAAGGTATCATCCCCTCACTCCCACATTGACGAAGCTAGAGGGGCCGTAACAATATTTACTCACTGCTTTGGTGTTTGGATTGAAAGGGGCTATATCAATATTAATCAATTGCAGCATACTCAAACACTCAATTATGTTTCTACATTCATAATTCTGAAATTGGATTTGATTCCAGTGCTTTCCAAATTCTAAGTCCCTATAATGAAGTTTTATCTTATTTAAGTATATTGAAGAGGGTCGAGTTTGACTCGTAACCAGAAAATTCTATACCAATAAAGATGATGACGAAACAATAGTCACATCGTTGGTCAGTTCACGGAAAATGTACCATATAGAAGTTTGGAAAACACTGACTAATTGCATGAAACTGTCCTCTGATTTTATGAAATTTGAGCGATCATACTGTAATTGTACGTATAACCTGCTTGAAAAATTTTAAGCTGATATTTAGGTGAAATATTCTTAGGTAAAACAGCATATCTCTATGTATTTCCGATATTTTGTTACTAATTAACATGTATTCTTATAGGACTACAGAATAGTATAGGACATATGTGCAATGGTTTATTACATAGATGTTGAAATAACGCTTTAGTCGTGCTTACGTCATGTTAGTGTTATAAACTCGCGGACATCAGACATATTGATATTATTATATAGTTACACAAACGCCTTATTATGGCAATATAAATGTGAGCGTGTTTCGAGTTGAGATATTTGACTATGTTTTGAGCATTTTGTTAATGTATAAGGGATTGGAATGTTTCATTTATTTGTTCGTTGCATCTGTGGTCATTCGGTCGCTATAGAATGAGCGGATAATTATCGTAAAAGCTGTAGACATATCGCTACTTCAAAACAAAAGGGCCACAACACGAATAGACCTAATTTTACAGGAGAGCCATTTAGTTTTGAAAATCAGTTCTTGTATAATTGCTCTGTAATTTTAAAACAGATAAATATGTGTAATACTGTTAGAAAGGTATTTTTATTCTTCTTTTAATGGTTAATTCGGATATGGTTATTTTTTTCTAAAAAAAAAAGTTCTAAAAAATAAGTTGAATATTTTTGATTTGTGGCTCTTCTGTTTTAAAGTAGCGATATATAATTAACTTATTCGTTGTTAATGGTAAGTGAAATAAAGATTATAAGGTTTGAAAGAGATAACAATGTTTTTAACAAACTATTTAATGACCGAATGATTGAATGCATGGAATAAGCGACTATGGTGTTTACCTCCTTGCGTAGAAGTTACCGAATCATCTTATCATGCGAAGTTTATAATAAGAATCATTCTCGAATATTCACTATCAGTTGATATTGATCTGATGCGTTCAGTATTATATTCGATTATACATAAGAATTATGTATGACCTAAGCGCTTTATCCAAGTTCATAGTATTTTTTTAAAGATGATATTTTTAGGACTAAATGCTACTATCTCTTGTAGGTTAATGTTTTTTGGGGCGTGTGTCGATTATAATTAAAATTTATATATCATAAATATATATATTAAATAAGAAAGAACGGTAATATTTGAATAAAAGCATTGTTTGATTACAAAGGTGATAGAATTGCAAAGTAGTAGAAAAGGCTTTATCGATGAATCGATATTTTTCCTTGATAATTATTTTAAATAATGACTATAATTTTAACATTTTATAGCATCAATATTATCTAAAGCTTAAGTAGAATCTCTCCTATTAGAAGTATCGAAATACGTATCTATTAATTTTTATAACCAATGTAAAAAAAATGGCGATAAAAAAAGATATACAAAGGAAAAAGACAAACCCACTGAGTTTCTTGCCGGATCTTCTCAGTTGAGGTCGTGTTCCGATCCGGTGGTAGTGTAAAATAATATATGTAACTGACAGTTTGTACGTGCCTCCGTAGGCCTATGCAAAATAAAGACATTTCATTTTATTTCATAAATAAATATTTTCGATTATTAAATCGGCAGTGTTTCAAATTAATCGAAACTATAACTATTAATTGATTACTCGTGCCTCGAATAATCGCAATTTTCACATCGTTTTTTTTTTCGCGGAAGATGCCGCCTTATTGTAAAGTATACATTCCAATTTTATTTATTAATTCGTAAAAGATATATTATACAATAAGAAAATACGATATAAGGTTTTGTGTCTGAATTTAATTTAGAAACTCCATGAAACGATATTTTATGTGGATAAAGATTGTAACGACGAATAAAAATACTTTAAGTGAGGTAATAATCTTTCAATCTCTAGAAAGAAACATTAAGAAATATCGAATATATATTTAATACCATTTATAAGATTTGTAATTCTAATTTTGTTTTATTTTTATTATTACGGATTATTTATTTATATTTATTTACGGGATTATTTATATTTATTTATTACGGATTTGAATTAAACGAATCACTAATTAAAATGCATGCATAACATGAGTTTGTTCTGGATATGACGTGTTGCAAAGGTCTAATATGAGTACAAAATGATAACAGACGTAATATTTATGTAAGTGGCAATCGACACACGCCTCTGTAGTACTGGTGTTGCCAGTGTGGCGGGGATACCAGCGTTTTTTGGTACTTTCTATTAAAAATAATAGGTTACTCAATTTATAGAGCATGATTATTAAACTGAGTGTCTTTGGATGTTCAAGAAAATTTAAATTGAAAATTGATATCGGTATATTATTTATATGTATGATATGTATTTTACATGTATAAATTTACGAATATACATGTATTTTTCTATCATTAATCAGTACTCAGACTTGTACATGTGGTATAGTCCTATCGTGGCACTAACATAATATAAAAATATAAACATTAAATATCTAAATAAAATAACCTTTATAAAAAATATTTAAATATGTAACAAGTACTCACGATACGCGATTTTTTATTTCTTTGGCGCCGATATTTTGACCCATTTTGATGTATCGGGATTGCGACGAAACTGTTAAATATTTTTTCGTATTAAAACGCATAACTTTTGCAATAATATTACCCTTAAACAAATACTGATTACTTAAATTTTAAGAGGTGGTAGCACCAGTGTAGTTCGACTGGAGAATTATCACCGCCACACCTATTTCTATCGTGAAGCAATTCTTGCGTTTCGATGGAAGGGTGTTGTTGCCGGCACTTTTATATGAGGCGACTATCATAGTCCTCGAGAGCAGCAACGCTTCTGTAATTGCCTTCACATAAAACCCATGTTCTGTATGAAGTTGATTACAGATGTCCATGAGCGGCTGTGACCACTTACTATCAGGTGGACATGGTCAAATAATAAAAAAAAAAGAAAAATCTTAAAATATTTTGGTTCAAAGTGGAAACTTACGATATATTTTTATGAATAGCAAGAAACGTTAGTATCCCCGCGTGTAGAAATTTTCACTTCCATAGCTTGCACGTTATTTGTAAAGAATTATAATTAGCAATAATGTTGAATTTGTTTAGTTATAAGTATTGTTCCTCATTCGGAGCATTGTGCGGCAAAATGGTGTGTAAACTGTGGTACTATGGGTTTGCTAAGATCTAAAAGGAACATGTTACCTTATATTAAAAGTTATTGGAGAATTAAGTCTTGAACGTACATCTTGTAAAGTTACAACACGATTATTATTATGAAATTTATTTTTTAAGATCGATATAAATCTAAATAGTTTGAGTCTAAAATTATTTGTTGAATACCCAAAAATACATTATTATTATCAATATACATATAACTACATAACTGCAAAGACAAATTCATGTTGAATGAACTGCAAACTCTTAACTGTATTTGTAACGATAACCTCGTGGAAATTTTTCGAACGTTTGACAGAATAACTCTGAATAAGACTTCTAAAGACTTTCTCTGAGGCTTTTTCTTTTTTTCAGAAAAATGTCCGAAATTTTGACTATGTGACAATTTGACCGAGTCCGAAAGGTGACAATTTTGCATACCCTAGTGGGTTAGAATGATTATGACTGTAAGATATACAGTCATAATCATTCTAACCCACTAGGGTATGCAAATAACAAGATATGTGTATAACAAGATTGTTATACTGCAAATAAATGAAATGAATTGAATTGAAAAAAATCCAACAATAATGTTTTCTACACGCCTAGCTCCACACTAGAATTTTCTTCTGTATCGTAGGTGCTATGCATGCAAAGACGAATACACAAATACGTAAAGCTAGATTTAATAATTAATTCATTCGTTTACAATAATGTTTGACCGGAAATCGAAACCCACTACTACTTACCACCATTTTGCCCAATGATGGTCAATGAGGCGACAGTATTATTGATCGCTTGTTAGTCTGACCATATCAGTCGTGTAAGGGCACAATAATATAAATGATACAATTATTAGAACTGATTAAATAATTGGAACAAATACGTGTATATGAAACTGTAAGAATAACATTGAATCTTCTATTTGAAGTTGCATTGCTATATAATAGTTCTCATTTTAATTATTCTCTTCTGGACTGTATGTAAAAGGCCTTATTTTTATAAAATTCAAATACGCCCTACACGCATTGGTAGAAAATGTAATTGTTGTATGTTTGTTTGTGTAAGTTTCTTTACACTAATAACAATGTAACGTAGATTAAACATTATATTATTATAATTATCTAGCTGTAGATATGTAACACGTATGTTGGTTAGAAGTCTGTTCTGATGATAATAATATAACTTCTAAACGATAAAAATTACGCAAAAAAATGTTGTAATAAAACCGCGTGCACGCTTGGACACAAATGTTTAACATGTATAAAATATTTCAACGAAAAATCCCATGTAATATTGACAATGAAAAAATGTTTCACGATATAAATATTAAGCTACTGGTTGTAGCTACCGTGCAATTTTTGTGAGAAAAGGAGATTTTTGGAAATCGTTTTTACTGAGATGAGAATTTATTCTGGAAATATTTCATGTGACAGTTTTGTAACAAGTAAAAAATTTAAAATGACACATGATATGTTGAATAAATTTAACGAAACTTTTTTCGTTAAATTTATTTTGACGTGTACTGTTCTGCGATATTATGGTACAGTCAGCAGCATATAGTTAGTGGCGTTCAAAGTGTCCATATTGTTAGATACAATCAAAGTGTTCAATAATATCGGCACAACCTACGTGTTCTAATTGTTGACAACACATTAAACTATCAAATGTCAGGACGTTCATAAACTCATAATGTTAATACCACCCAAATTGTCACAAATATTCCGGCGTCAGTGGTAACCTAGCAACGAGACTGTTTGTAAATATAGGTACATTTTAAAATATTAAACTTTATGTTGCGAATATATTGTAAGGATCACTTACTGTGCGAGCAATTATAATATTGACATATGTTTATCTCATTTAGGGTTTTAAAATTTAATGAAGATACTTTTCATCAGTTTAAAAATGAGAAAACCGTAGAGGTAACAGAAAAACTATTATATTTTAGCTAAAATATATTGTTTGTAAAAAATATACATCGGTCTTTAATTTTTTTTAATATACATCATTTGAAACCCTTTGAACATCCTTGCTAGTTACGATCGAATAACTTTAAGCTCGTATGTGAAAACGAATTTCTGAGGAACTTCTTTTTTGCACGTCAAATAATTGTGAACAATGTTGTTGTGGTGAATCAGCATCAGATAGTGTCACTGGCAAACGTTTATTTCCGGAGAGAACAGGAAGAAGAATCAATCGACTGAACTTGTTCTTTTTCAAGTGTGTTATGAACGGACTTAGGCCTTCTTTTTCTTGACGAGGGTAGGTTTGTAGAACTTGACGTGGTAAGTATTTCAGGTGCAATATATGGGTATGTTTCCATATACTGAACATTAACAACACTTGACGCAATTGAGCCCGGATGAGATACTCTGTCGATGGAATTATTAGAATGCAATATAATGGTGTATCCCATTGTGCCCCGTGACATTTCGCATCTTGCCTCAATTACTATGTTAAAAGAAAATATAAAATAACGGTAAGACTAAAGCAGTGTTAAAATTGCCCATCAACTTCAAGAAAAACGTAAAATAAAGGAGAAAATAATCATCAATTCAATACTATTTCTTACTTGATTCTGTAGTTATTAAGGATAAAAAAATATTATATCAATTATGCACTTAAACTAAATTTGATTGTAAATCAACTGTCATGGTCTATTGAGTATTGTTTGAAAGCAGCTTCTGATGGGCTGCAGCACCATCTCGCAAAAGCGTTTAGTTTCTGGTATGTGGGCATGACCCGTCTTACTCGTCCGTCCTCTCGTCTTGTCTTATCATGCCTCTTGTTCCCCTAGACCGATTCTATGACAATGACAGTCAATGACGTCATTGCAAGATATGAAAAAGATAGTTGTTAATATAAAAAAGAGAGAAGAGAAGAGTCATTGTTACCATGTCTTATACGGTAAGTGATCAGGAACCTTATATCCGCGACATAAGGTATAATATTATAAAATGTACCTATATTTACGAAAAGTCTCGTTGCTAGGTTACCGCTGGTGTCGTAACAGATGCTTTAATTGTGACAATTTGACTGGTTCATTATGAATTTAAGAATGTTCTGTCATTTGGAAGTTTATGATGTTGTGAACAATTAGAACACGTAGATTGTGCCGATATTATTGAGCACTTTGGTTGTATCTAACAATGTGGATAGTTTGAATGCCTCTAACTATTTACTGCTGACTGTACCTAGCTGAC
This sequence comes from Spicauda simplicius, assembly GCA_949699795.1. NCBI lineage: Eukaryota > Metazoa > Arthropoda > Insecta > Lepidoptera > Hesperiidae > Spicauda > Spicauda simplicius. The sequence continues at coordinate 5,594,391 of OX453061.1, read as the reverse complement.
GATGACGTGATTATCGTAAGTTGTTTTTGACATAAAATATTAAAAATGAAAATAAAATACAAAAAGAACACGTTTCAGAGTAATCTACAAATAACAATAGGGTATTTTTACATAATTTAATATAAAGATGGAAATTGGATTAATTGCATACACAAACCGTTAAAATCAAAATAAATTTGAAATCGCTAATATATCATTTCGTACACGCTTCGAATTATTTTGTGACAATGTTTAATAAATGCTTTGTCACGTGAGTTAAACAATTGTGTCCAAGTGGCCACTCGGCTTAAGTGTTAATGGATAATATTATGCTAAAATCGTTCAGTGTTTGTGAATACTTAATGTTATGGCATAGAAGTGAAGGAGAGCTCTTATTCACTGTGTTGTACTTACGATGTGTCATCATCCTACCAAAGATTTATTTATTTTCATATATGAATAATATTATTGTAACGTAACATAATTCAACTGCTTTCAAATTCTTTCGAGTATGTGTGCCACAACAAGGAAATTATCCATCTATATCGTAATGATATAATTGAAAAGCAATTGAATTACGTACATTGATTGTTGAAAAATTCTATTTATTTTGATATCCGCAAATTTTAAATGTTCGCTCATTGAATATGAATATATTATTAATGATTTCTAAAAAAGTAATTTCAACGTATTCATTATGTATGACTTTTATTGACATTTTTATCTTGTAATTCACTTGGCGTTTATTCTATTACCTATTTAGTTTTATTTTTTAAAATGTTGCGTATACGCGCACAAAATTTATCAACGTAAACGCGTAATAATTAATTTATATTTAATGAGTGCACATGCGGCCTTTTTTAGTTCTGTTTAATTATTTTGTGAAAATAAGTTATTGATAAACGAAAATAAATTGGAATGATAGATATTGTGCAAGGCTTGTTTTATTTAACTACACTGCCCTAAAAATATTGTAAATATGTAGGTACCAGGATATAACTGGTTTTTCTATAAAATATATTGGTAGCAAATAAGCGTGAAGTCTGTCAGGTAAGTGATTATCGTCACATATTACAGTAACAGATCTTGTTGTAACTCTTAGGGTATTTTAACACATTAAATTCTTAAACCGTAACCGTAAACACAGTCGCTTCACGCGTTAGCACTGAACGTTAAAAACTAATGGATGTGCCTCAACGACCACAAAATTTCACTGCAAATTGTAGTGTCTCAATCTCAATTCCGCTCAACACTAACAACGCCAAGCGATTGTTTCATGCCCTCTAGCGTATTTGCCACCGCTGTCGTGCGGGCTACCCCAATTTTAAATCATTTGGACTACGTTCACACAACTAATAATAAACACAGGTATTGTTGAGAATCTTTAGTCATATGTAATGTGAACCTTGTATTGTAATAATTATGCAAGTCGTTATTATATGCACTTAGTAATGTTTTATTCATTAGCAACACGTGCTACAGTATAGTTCAGGATTATTATTTTTCTAGATCTCATTTCGATACGAATAAAACAACGGTTGTTTTTTACTCTTTTATTTCGTCGAACTCCCACATTTTTACTTACAATTAATAATTATCACAAATAAACAGTGAAAACGAATGATTCACAGAATCTAATTAATACAGCGAAAAGATCACGTGTTTTTACGCAACTCGACACAAAGTGGCAAATTGTACACTAGTACTGTAGGACGAGCAATAATGAAAGATTAACGACAACTGACGATTTAATCATAGGTGACCAAATGTATGCATCATACATATAACATTTTGTTGAAGTTTCAAAAATAGCTGGTATTTCACAAAACGCTAATGACGCAGATACCTCTCGTATTTGACTATCGTATTGTGCAATCCCCATTAACACGGTAGTCACGTTATTTTTAAAAAGTCGTTAACCTTTCTGTAAATGCCGAAATAGTAATTCAGTATTTCTACAAAACTTCACAAAAAATTTTGAAGAACAATTTCATACTAGAACAAACTATTCTACGATTTCTATTAAACAACATACATAAATGTACACTTATAACTAAACGTTTTGAACAGAACAAGAAGTCACAGTTTGTTAAACTTAAAATAAAAATAATAATAAACTTATTTTAAACTTAAAATTAATATCACTATTTCCAGTAAAAGTAAGGAACTGACTAAATGAGTTGCAATGCAGGATACAAATGTTACATTTTGAATGTTCGAGGGACATGCAGTTATATTTTAAAATGCAATTATGTATTAAAACACAAATTAATTCTTATCAATAACATAAATTACACCTTATTTTATTTTTTTATGGAATCGGAGTTCAATTGACTCTGAGGAGGTCAGTAGCAAACGCATTTATATTAACTCTAATGAAGGAAAGTTCTTACCATACAATGATTAAAACTACTACTGGTAAAAGCGCTTTCACATTTTCACAATTCACATTTGGTCGCACGTAGCGCGGCATCCGCGCGACTGCAACGGATGCTTTCTTATTATTGAAATAATAATTCAGTATTTATTATTATTTCCATTATAAAAGTACAGCGGCCCACCCTAATCAAATAAATTCCCGCGGATGTAGTCGTAAAAAGAAAGCGGTCTGCGGTCGCGCTGCAGCCGCGCTACTTGCTACCTGATGTGAAAGCGCTTTTATATTGCAAATCCTGTCAAATGTGGTTTGTTAAATTGCTATTAGAATTCAACATATTATTCAAAGCTCTTCTATGATTATGATCACTTATGATGACACAAATCTATAATTCGAGTAATTACAAATAAAAATAAAACAAGAAAACCCGAAGTATGCAGCAATATTAAGGGACATTTTTTTCTATTCTTATAGAGCTCCGAATAAAAGTGAGTAAAATATCAAAACTGTATTAGATGATAACCATGTTATAGCTAATACAACTACCTCCAAAAATGTGTTAAATTATTTTGTTTGCTACCCAACATAATCATTTTAAATTTACTTACGCAAAATAATCCATGTGTTATAGACAATAACAACACAAACATGTGCAATAGAACAAGCTTATTTTAAGGAATTCTAAAACCCACATAATATTTACGATTAGAAACTAGTATGTTAATATATTACAGATGACACATTACTACAAATATCAATTTCATAGTTCTAGCAAGTTTACAAGAAAACACTCTTTTGTTTTAAAAAATCTCAAATTTCTAAAGATTGACTGATCTTACACTGGGTGTATTTTTCTTATAGGTATGCACATTCAAGTTTACATCAATCTTTTTATGACCAGAGTGTAGAATTGTAGATAGACATAAGGTACAAGTAAATTTCTTTCATTACAGTTCAGTAATATTTTAAACTAAAATTAAATTTTCACAAAGTACAGATCCACAAGCCGTTCCTTACCACCTGTGGACATTTCTAAAACCTATGTTTTCCTTAGTGTTACTTAAAGGAGACAATTTAATCTCTGTATAATTTTTTTTGCCATCATTACCTCTTGAACCTACCATGTAGCCCATGTAGTTAAAAAGGATACCCACGGCTCCTTTACATGATCAACAAATGCAGTGAAAAATTATCTACAGAATGTTTATCAAACAGAATAAATTATTTTGTAAACACAAGTAATACTTGAATTTATACTCATAGCTACTCATAGCTTTATAAGCAAACAGGCCTGCGCTTAGAAAGTCCTTTATGACAACTTGTGTCTAAGCCCTGCCTGTTAGCCTGTACTACTTTTTAGCTTTGGCCGAATGCCCCTGCTTGTTAGGGGGCGTCCACCTCAATGCGGAGGGATCTACACATAAACGGGGCTTCTTAAAATGTGAACTAGCCAGTTGTTCAGCCACAATCTTTGGTGTAACACAAATGACATGCTGTCCCTTCCAGTACTTCACCATGTTCATTGACTGTAAGGTAGATATAATGTCCGTTTGATTGATGCCGGTCATTTGACTCAAGTCCTTGATACTCAGTGTACCACGGCTCGCACTTAACACTTCCAACAACACATATGACCAATATGACCTGTAGCTTAGTTTACCGAGGTCTGACAGAGGTTTCTCTGGACTTCCCACAACCTGCTCTAACCTTGATAATTCGTAACTAAATGCTATAAGCAGCTTCCCATAGCCTTGTCTCTGATACGGTGGGAGGGTAAGTATACATGCGACATTGTTTCCTTCCGGAGAATCTTTCTCCTTAGAAAAGTACCCCACGAGATGTGCACCTTGTTTATCAACCTCACAGAGTATGTAGAATAAAAACTGTTCGATATCAAAATATAACGTTTTATGGTCTAGGAACAATTTCGCCAACAAGCATAGATTCTGACAGTATATTTTATGCTCCTTACCATCCGCCTCGAATATTGCTATCGTACCTTTCCGGTATATTTCACTGCCCAAAGGCTGTCGCGCCGTGCACTGACTCAAATGATACCTGTATGTTTTCTCCATTCGCATATACTTCAAGCAGTACTCGCATATCCACAATTTCGACTGCTTGCCGTACTCATCGGGATAGGGGCTAAAGTACCAAGTGTCGATTTCGTATTTACCGATTTGAATCCTATCAATGTATTTGACTTTGGTGATCGCCTCGTGTTCTTTCTCGAGCGCTGCAGTCGTCGGATCCATCTCCGCGTACGATTTCTGCACATGATTGATTTCGTCATGTTTACGTTTTTGATTCCGCGTTATCTTGCGGCCCGACTTGTCGGTGAGCAAGTGGTCTGAGTTTATGTTATTGCTAGATTGTTCGCACACGTCAAATCTATCGGACATAATACGGTGGCGGGAAACCCACTCGTCGAGTCTCCGGTCGTTACCCACATAGTGCACATAGTACTCGTAGGAGGATTCCGCTGCGTTGTATCGCGACTGAATTATCTCAGCCGAGTGCCATGAGTCATCGGAACGCCGCACTAAATAATGCTCGCCGATCTCCAAAGGTTGCTCCTGTGTTGATTCGGAATCCTCGTTGTCGGTACTCCGGCATTCTGGATTAGGCAACTCATTGTTCGCGATTGGTTTCTCGAACTCTTTATCACCTTTTGCCATTATAAACAAAAAGTCAACAACTGAATCACGCAATAACGCGCAACACAAGCCTCCCCAAAAGCCATGCCATAATAAGCATAGATAATAGATACGAAAACGCGCAAAAACGTGCCTTAGTGATGTACCGAAAATCTTTTACGATAATTACCGGTTTTTAAATATTAAAAAGTTGTATTCAAATAAATTTACTGAAAAAGAAAGTAATGAGTAAGAAAGAAAGAAAGAATGTTATGATTATGTTTTATATATCAAAATAAAAAAAATATCTAATATTTAATTAAGAGGGATTTTATGACTATTTTAATAGCAACACTCTCAGTGTTGCAAGTTTATTAGTACATGCTAGATTTTAGGTAAATCGAGATCATCGACTGTAAAATTTGTATGAAGTACAAAAAAGAAAAATGATTTTGTACTTTGATATTTTGAAAAATACTACACACTAAACTCATACTTTGTTTTTATATTTTTTATTTTAATATTATGTCATATATGAGTTACAAATCATGTAAATATAAAATGAAAGTTTGAAATATAATGGCAACACGGACCCACAGACAGCTACTGAAAATGAAAACGTAACGCAGATTCATAACGTAATCGGTAATCGCCATCGGCGAAACGTCTTGTCTTTACTTCTTTCTAGTATCCGTCGGTTTGTAGGCTATTTATTCATTTCGCCACGGGAGTTGGAAATATTATTGTCAACCACAATCTGTGCCGTTCACAAAACGAATTTGGAACGTAATGCGGATGTGTATTTATTGCATTTAGCCGTGATTTTCAGTGCAGTGCCCGACACTTAACGAGATCGGTTGAAAAGCCTCCGTTGTGAGAATCGTGTTTTATTAGTGAGAACGGCTGAGTAACCGCAGAAATGCAGGCGATCAAGTGTGTCGTTGTAGGTGATGGGTGAGTTGATCTCTGTTTATTTCCATTCCATTTTAACTCCGTACGATAGTTTGAGATTTAGTGAAGGAATCTGACGTCATTCCTATGAACATGAATACTAACGTGTAATTCGTATTTCGAACGCTCAATCGTCCAGAAGTGATAGCGCACGTTCTGTTTATTTAATTCTTTGTTTACTTTGTTCTTAAATTAATAACACTGACTAATGTTGCATATAAGTGTGACAAGAGGTGATAAGCTATTTATATCATTGTCTTGTCTTAGTGTTATAAAAGGTTATGAGTCTGAATAAATGTTTTCTAGCATTGATAGTATCTTGCTATAGAAATGTGGGTTGACTTTACTTTATATTCTGTAAGCAATTGTTATTATAATAATGTGCTTTAAATATATCACTTCCATAATATGTAATACCTTTGTTATATATATTTGTAAAGAGATTTTTAGAAACTATAAACCTGGTGTTATGCTTGATAAGTTCTAATTATGTGGATTTAATTATAGGTGTGTAGATTCAAGTGATCTAAGCTGAACATTAATTTTGTTTCATTTTAATTTTGTGATACTAACCTCCATACTTATGGGTTAACAATAAATGATAAATTTATTTTTTATCTATCTGTTATTGTAATCACATAGATTGCTGTTTAGGGTTGCCAGGTATTTGGAATGAAAAATTAGTCTTACAGAAAATTATTGGAGAAGTTTAATACATGTTTATTTTTCGCAGTCTCTTTATGATAGACCAAAATTAGATATATTGTCTTTTTTCTGATGCCGACAATTTTTACCTGCACCACTAAACATAGAACCAATATTTATAAAGGGGTTTTGGAGAAGGGCCATCGAAATCATATCTAAATTATTCTTCAAATCATACATAGTACATACATGTGGCATAACTGACTAAAATATGGTACAATTCTGTGTAACACTAAGTGAAAACTAGTTACTGATTAAAGTTACGAGCACTAAAAAAATACAAAATTCTTGGAAAGCACCAATCTCTCATCCCTCATCCCATCAGTTGTCCGACAGGGATGTACAGTTGTCATACAGGGACAGAACCACAACTACAACACTACATCTAGCATCTATTAGCGAAGAGACCTTTAGTGGACAGGAAATCAATATTTTGTAAGATTTCTCTCATCTCATCAACCCATTATTGGCCCACTGCTGGGCACGGGTCTCCTCTCAGAATTAGAGAGGTTAGGCCATAGTCCACCGCGCTGGCCAAGTGCGGATTGGTGGACTGCACACACCTCCGAAAACTTTTTTTTTTTTTTAAGAACTCTCGGGTGTGTAGGTTTCCTCACGATGTTTTCCTTCACCGAAAAGCAGTGATAATTAATTTCTAATATGCACATAAATCAGTGGTGCGTGCCTGGGTTTGAACCTCGGACCTCCCAATCGAGAGGGCAAGTTTCAACCATTAGGCTATCACTGCTCCTGTAAGATTTAGGTGAGGCATATTTCACAGATGGAAAATGCGCCTGATATCTTTCTATTGTCTTTGTTTACTTTTTCACAATGTCTGTTTATTTGCATTCTCTGGTAACATAAGACCTGACAATACAATTCTTGTCAACCTTTAAATCATCATGCTGATTTAAATGATTATTTGGAAATATGCATAACATAGTATATTAGTATTATAAGTAGACTTATTATTAGCATTAGGCAGTTCTTATGTTTCAAAGGAAAGGTGTAGTTGTTGGTTCACTTTGCTGTTAACAATATAGTGTTAGTAGCACTGAAACTGTAATTGACTTCATATAGAACTCCTGTTCTGTATAAAGTTGCTTACAGATTGCCATGACTACTCAGCATTATGTTGATTGTATGCTCATTTGTTGCTTCAGTTTTTAATAATAATAATAATAATTCATTTATTGCATTATTACAGGTATAATAGTTAGTTTTTATAATTATATAGAACTAGCTGACCCAGCGAACTTTGTTCCGCCTGATCTAAAGCTATCTCCACTATATTATACATGTATTGTACATAAAAACCTTCCTCTTGAATCGCTCTATCTATTAGAAAAACTGCAGTAAAATCCATAGCATAGTTTAAATATCTAAGCTTGCGTAGGGACTGACAACAGGAAGCGGCTTTGTTATGATATTCTTCACTACATAGTATAACCTCTTGTTGGTAATATCATGCATTTTTTGACAGTATGAATGACTCACATATATTATAATTGTATTTATGTAAAATCCCCACAATTGTATTTTATTTGTTGCAAACAATTTACATCTTATCTATAATCCCTTATAAGCTTGTTACATTCTCAGAACTATACATTTTTTAAATCTAATCTTACAATTTATGATAACAGCAGATTATTCTAGTGTATTGTGCTCTGACATTTTTCTTTTATTGATGTAATACGATGATTAGAGAACTTGGCATTTCCTGAAAATGCCAAATTGTTACTCAACTTGATAAAAATAAGTACCTAATTGATCATTTTCATGCCAAGAAAGCATGGTTTTTGCACAATATGATTAGGACAATACCCTTGCTACCCACTTTTCTCAATCTCAAAAGATTTCTGCCAGTGGATTGCTGTTAAATTAGAAAGACTTGAACTACAACATGCAAGATCAGCTACAAATTATAAATAAGTAGGTGCTTCATTGCATATCACATGAAACATTTTTCAAGATTTTTTCTTTAACTTAAGTATTAACATTAGATGATTAAAAATATTAACATTTGTTGACATCTGCAATAGTAAAATACTGTTTTGCAGCTGTTAAAATCCATCATGAAAACTCAGTAAGGGTATGTTTAATTACTGTATTTATGTTGCTTTTATGTAGATATGTGACACATTAACACATTGATAAAGAATCAAAATGTAGTATGTGATATTCTGTAATTATATTAGTGTGTGTAAATATTAAATGGCTATACTAAAACACTCTCCAATGTAAATGGCATGCATGGTTAATAAGTAAATAGATTTAACTTTTTTATACATGTCATATTGTATTTGGGATGTCAACATTAAGTTACAGTGATAATTTACCTGTTTTGCTGTGACCAAATTTATTTTAAGCGGAGTGGATTTATGAGGATATATATATACTGTGTATGTACACATACAATATCATCAAAATTCAAAATAGGTACAATGAAGTTATTGCTAGAAAATGATATTGATTGATACTGGAGAACCAGAATTTGTTAATTAAAAATGCTTCTGTTTGAAATAAATAAATGAGATGACAACTATGTCATTGCCTGTCAATTGTAGAACTTTTGTGGCAATGCCATTTGTGTGCATAATATAAACTTCGAAATACCCATAACCTAATCAAGCTGTACAAACAACTGCAATCATCAGAGCTAATGTTGCAATTTTGGTCCTCCCTGTTGGCTGTTTTTATTAATAACAATGAAGTAGCAAACAAATATGCAGTCTACCTGATGGTAAGTGGTCACTGCCACCCGTGGACATCTGTAAACAACTTTATATGGAGTATAGGTTCTATCTGGATTCAATCGCAGATGTGTTGCTACTCCCGAGGAATTACATAGTCGCCTCATATAAAAGTGTGCCGGCATATACCCTTTCATCGAAATGCAAGGAATGCTTCACGTTAGTAATAGGTGTGGCGGTGGTACCTTCCCGGCCGAACTATGCTGGTACTATCACACCATGAGGTTTGACGTATTCCTCCCACGGGCAACGCATCTGTGGTTGACTTTGGGAAGGTCTTCTAGTCTGTGTAGCGTTGGTTGCAGGTATCCATATACAGCGGTGACCGTTTACCATCAGTTGCAAAGAAATTAGATAAAGAAACTTTAGAATATAAATGATAGTCTCGGTGAAGCAGGTTCAAAAGATGCAAGCTTAAAAAAACATGACGCATGCGACGTTACCTCGCTCTGAGGCGATCCATTTAAGGGTTGAAGTGCAAGCGAGAACGCGAAACGAACGACAAAGAGATACAATCGTCCTCCGCGTCGCCAGCGTTCAACTGTCTCTCCTACTTGAGTAAGCGATGCGTCCGCGTGGACAGCTGCTATACAATAATACATTTACATGTTTTCGTCAAGTATGAAGTGCAGTGAAAAGAGAATTTGGTGTCAATTCTTTATAGCAACGATAATTGCGGCGATCAAGGTAATGATTCTTTCGATACTACATATATGTTTAGTGATATATTGTCGAATATACGTTTTACCTCCTTCTCTATATCCGTACAATACATCGATCAAACAAATAAAATTAAAATTTTCTTTTGACAAATGCAACCATTCCATCAGTATTTTCTTATGACGTTGTTGACAACCGATTTTTTTACTGTATGAGCTATCCAGCTAAACACAGTTAGCGTTTAAGATCTAAACACATAGAAAGTTGTGTACTCAAGTACAACTTCGTGAGGAAAGTTTCGTCCTGATTGACAACTGCCATGTTACGTGAATTAGCGACGAGCGGAGCGGAAGATATTTAAATTTATGCGAACTTCTAATAATAATCACATTGCGTATGATTAAACAAGAAAAAGAAATTTATTTGAATGTAGGTATATTGTGAAAAATGATAAAATGTATACTTAAACTAAATTTAATATGACATTGTTAAAGTAATAAATCAAAAGTCTACTGAAATACCTAATAATGGAAATACAATTTATACAAGCTGCTATAATTATTGTTCCTCACGCTGGAAATATAAATAAAGTCATCAAGAATGTCGAACGGTAATAAAAATTAATGTCACGACAAAAAAATACAGTGTAATTCGTTATTGGATCGTATTAAATTAATTGATCGACTTCCGCTCGCGCTGTCCGCGCTTAATTGACCGATGGCTTTATACGCTTCGCTTTTCGATTGGGTAGCAGTAGAAAGTTACTTTTTTAATTTCAAATGACAAGACTTGATTGACTAGTTCGATTTGTGTAATGTCAAGGTTCTATATTTGGAAACTCGTTTGGATGTTGTGTCGTTTATTTTCACGTGTTTTTATGAATGTGTTTTGTTTCTACGATTGAATAGTAAATGATATTATGTATTTGTTTATATAAAAAGTAGTTAGAAACAAGATTTTCCATATTCTTCTCGGAAAATTCTAATATTTACTTCCCACAATACAGGTAACGTAAAATATAACTGGTCCGCCATATTGGATCAAGAATGACGTCACTGAGCTAATCAGGCACTGTCATCTAAACTAAACGTATACACAAAATTTCAGCGTAATCGGTTGAGGTTAACTGGTTTAAAAGTTAGTTGCAAGATTTGACCCTGATATAAACAAAGTAATAATGCCAGTTAAATAGTTCTAAAAATGTTGTACAATATAATTCTTGCCGATTCGTTTGAGATGTTCTAATAAAACGGTGTAAAATAAATATCTGTTCTCAAAACTGTATATTATAGTCTTATACATTGATTTCAGGTATAAGCATGATCTTTTTTTTTCTCCGGTTTATGTGGGATTTTTACCCACTAAAACCTCCTCGGTGGCCTTCCTCAGCGCTTGTAGTAGGGGACTCGGAAACTTCAACGGAACGAACCGGTGGCCCCTAGCGGAGCGCCCCTCACGGGCTCATCTCTTGGGGGACGTGTACCATCTTCCTTCACCATCCGGTGCTTACGGCGAGATGCAGCCACACATAGCGCCGTCCTTCTCGAGATTGCTTGTTGGACGGTTCGAGCTCCCACTCTAGCCGTCCGCAACACCAGAAGCCCCCTGTTTGTCGCCTCTTACAACAGGCAGGGGATACCGTATTCTACTCCCCGACTACAGGGACTACTAAGCATGATCTATCGGGTATAGATATTAGCAAGCTTGACTAGGTGACATCACTTGAGCTAAGTATTGTATATCTTCTTACTAAAACTTCCAAATAGACGTGGGAAAACTCTTATCACTGAGGTCCCTTTGCATGATTTCATTGGATGGTGCCCTTAAAAGTGCCTCCGCCTCCTCCAAAGAGGCCTTGCGAGGCCGTGGACAATGGCCCGCTGCGCCTACACCTAGGACTTTTATAGTTCCACTCCAAATACAACCCCAGGAGCTCCTATTTCTACCTAATAACAGCAGCCCTTAACTCTGTAGTAGGGTTTGAAGGTTGTGACATACTCATTCTGGACGTACCGACTTAGTCCTTTGCGATGACGTGTTTGTGGAAATAGAAGTGGATCCTTACATAAGACTCTAATTTCCTCTGAAGTTGAATACAAGAGTCCATGGACGGCATGGCCACATATAAAAATGAGGACTGCATGTTCGTTTGGTACTTCTATATTATAAATATAAAATTAAAATGTGAGTCTGACCACAGTTCAAAGTGCTTTTATACACCATTAGTCTTATGATTAATAACTAGGCTATTTCCCCGGCATTGCTCTCTTTGGGCACGTCTGCCACTGTAATGAATATTCTATGTGTTAGTATAGGTCCTAAACTTTCTATATCACTAGTTGACCCGGCGAACTTAGTTCCGCCCAAAAGTAAAAAATCTAAAATTATCAGCATTTCTCTAATATATTATACATAAAAACCTCCCTCTTGAATTACTCTATTTAAAAAACTGCATTAACATCCGTAGCGTAGTTTTAAAGATCTAAGCAGACATAGGGACAGACAGCGGGAAGCGACTTGTTTTATACTATGTAGTGAAGTTTCAGTGAAATCCGATTGGTAGTTTTTGCTTAAAAGAGTAAAAAACATCATAAACTTTTGCATTTTTAATATTAAATAAGATGATCGTTGTAGCACCAACATGTTATATGTTGCTGTCGTATAAAAAATATGTATTACTGCTTTTAAAACTCCATATTCCAGCACTTATAAATCTCCAACTGGTCCGAATCCGCTCTCGAGCGATTCGATAGCTTTTATTAACCGCCATCGCAAGCGGAAACCGCTTTGTGTTCGTATTAAACCCCTCAATGGAGAGAGTTCTCCACTGCAATAAAATGATCCACTTGACGGGGATTTTTTTTTGAAGTCCAGAACATGAAAGGAAGGATTTTCGACTTTTTATCTGGAAATATGATGTTTTGGACGCGTAGTATTTTTGTGATTTAAAATTAAGATCCTCATCTGTGGTCAGCATCAGATATATGAGATTGTCGGTGACCACTTACCATCAAAACGTAAGATACATTGGTAACTTAGTTTCCTTAAAGTTAGAGTTTGAATCTCTAGCATTAGCTAGGTTTCTCTTACCGTTTGACTACAATTTATCACCCCTTAACAACCACCAGTTCGCACTTGGTCAGCGCGGTGGACTATGGCCTAAAACTAAGAGAAGACCCGTGCCCAGCAGTGGGACAATAATGGGTTGACCTTATATCACCCCTTAACACTGCTGATGTTAGGCACTATCTTAATCAAGCTAACGGCATGTTCCTTAACTGTATTTTTGTTTAAACCCTAAATCTTCGTGCAAAATGTGGAATGAATCCTCTCGAAGTATTAAGCTGAAACATGAAAGCAATTAGAAATCTTCTTAACCCAGAAATTCATTGTCTGTTGTGTTTTCGTATGCGGACATATATGAAAACACATCATACACCTCATATGTAGTTTAGAACAATCCTAAGGACAAAGGAACGTTGACCATGAGATCTCAAACTAGAAGCAAACTAGAAGCAAACATTTAAATCCTTTTATCCCCTTGTTTAAACGTTTAAAACCCAGTCAACCCTTAATTGAACGGAAACGTTACCTAAGCCCAATACATTCTGTTAAGTAGGACCTAAGACTGATTGCATTACCCTTAAGTACTAAGCCGTGCGGGACGAACCATAAGCTCTATGTCCATAGTAATAAGTTGGTATTGCCCCAACGTCGTCTTTAATGGCCAATTGATCACAGCCGGTGCACTAGGCTTACAGAACATCTGGATAGCTTCCAAAGTGAACAAAAGGTGGCTCTTTTAAAATATGTTGGCTTTATAAAGTATGTTATTTTTGTACGTAAAAATTTTGCTTCTTATCCAAATCGTAGTCCGAAAAAGTCGAACATTTGTTTATGTGGATTGGTTTTGTATGTTACCACAATGTTGTATTTACCTATATAAGTGCTTATATAGGTAAATACAACCTAAATAATTTGAATTGCCTAAATTATTGTTTTGACACACGCATTATTCTAAGTTCCTATGTTAACGATATTATAAGCCCGATAAAATTAGTTTAACTATTCAGTATATGTATAAAGTAGGTAAGTAGGTATTTTAGTAGAAGTTTTACATAAACATTTTATGCCAATAAAATGTGTCTGCGTACTGAATGAGTACATGATAATAAAACGAAATTGGTATGGTACAATGAATGATTAGAAAATAGGCGGAATTTTGAGTAAACTGAAATAAAATGATAATGTCTTCATGAGATTTGTCATAGCAATGAATTGTTTTGGGGAAGAGTGCCTGCAGCAGTTCATATTTTTGGCATGACATGTAACTCCAGTAACAGATTCTATATAATGTCATTGTTGATGTCTAAGATGTATGCCTCATAAATAAGTCAGTTCTTATTAGATAGTAAGTTATTGTTCAAGTTTTCTGACGTCACGTCTTATAAGTTCACACGACAACGGAAATTGTAGTCATGATCAGAAATGTCTGCTCTTCCTTGTTGTGAACGAACTGCCGTGTTACTGCTGGGTAGAGGTCTCCTTTCAACATGAGAATTGTTAAGAAATGCTTTTAAACATTGCAGTTGTTTTTCATACCAGTTTTGAGTTCATGCGAGCATTGAATTTAAACCACGTTCAAAAATATTTGCATTTCCTTATCATACGACGTTTTATTGCATATAGGTATTTAGGAAACGCCTAAGATACAAACACTCAAGGACAGCCGAACGCACCCGAGAGTTCACGAACGCATTCACTTATTGTGCTGTACTATTCCTTACATAACATTTCACTTGAAAGCCTGCTCTGCAACTATCAATTCAAAACAATTACAGCGACTTATTGCCGATATAATGCTGTTAGGATCAAGATTGGCATACAATGGTTCCAGCCGTTATATAACTGTCGACTAATTCATACTGTCAATCTGTTACGAACACTGCACCCACGAGTGAAACGTACATTTAGTCAATACTAGTTCTCTAGTATTTTTTGTTTTGAATAAATTTAAATTCTAGATTTGGCCTCGATCCGAAAATCTGTTGCATTGTTTTTGAATATTTATGAATGTTTTGATCAAAAGATTGGACTTGGCGAACGTTTCGGGTAATAAATTGCCGAGGACCAAAAGTTCGGTCTGTATAAATTACCAACACAATTTTCCAACAGTTGACATAAACTTTTTAAAGATTACGCTCACTAGGACTCAAATCATCGCGACAAATCTATGAAAGTGCCTTGCGGTCTTTCATACCATGTGACATAGACGTGTTGAAGCAAAATGCTGATTTTCCTGCTCGATCCACTTTTGAACAATGTAGAACGCAGGCCTGCGTAACATCTGACAAGGGTCTCCAAAGATAGGATCACATAATTATGTTCCACTGCGAGACACGATTCTCCTTTCACAATCGGGAGGCCATGTCGGTATGTTTTTAAGTCTATAAACCATCCGAAACAGTGATAGCTCGTTTTTTCTAAAATTTCGAAATTAATTATCACTGTTCTACGGTGAAGGAAAACATCGTAAGGAAACATACACTCCTGAGAGATTTAAAAAAGTTCTCAAGGGTGTTAAGTCTTCCAATTCGCACTTGGCCAGCGCGGTGAGATATGGCCTAAAATCCTCTTTTGCTTAAAGAAGACCTGTGCCCAGCAGTGGAACAATAACGGGTTGACGACTACCACCCGTTAACATAACTGTGGTCATATCTATACATTTATGTCCATGTAGCTAGTACCAGTTTCGTAATATATATATCCACTACTTGATCTGATTAAACAATTTATCCGCTGCGGGCGCTAGACGCCCCTTCTAATTATTGTAACGGTCTACATCTAATTGGTGCACGTGTGGCTTGATTTAAATGCTCTTCAATGGGTTCTTTAAGATCATTCTTAGAATTGAAATGAATCGATAAATACGTTAGTGATATAACAATATCGTTAATTTTGGTTTGATATGGTATTAAGTGATTCGTTTTTGTTCAGCTGAAGTAACCTGGATGTCGTGACTTATGGAATTATGAAGATACAATTAAATTATTTGGGATTTTACACGTGACATCCAGACTTTAGCGCACATTTTTGAACGCATAATTTGCACTACAGAAGGTTTTCATAATCATAAATTAGTATTGTTTAGAAAGTTGTATTCTGTAGTGAAAATAATTACGATTATTTTGTACCTCGCTCTTGGTAACTAAATGTTCCAAGTACCTTAACTTCATTATCTCGGAATTTGACCTCATTTCGACCTACGGAACTAGCAATTAGCAGTAGAAACTTGCAACACTAACCATTACTAATGACGGTACAGAACTAATAAGCACGGATTCGTTTTAGTGTGAAAGGATCACCGAGTTTTATTAGTAACTAACTTTAGGGATGAAAAATATATAAAAGTAACAATAAGTCAATCCAATTGTGTTTCGACCTTTAGGGATAGAAACATGCAACATGCATCTGATTTATAAAATAACGTATAAAATTAAAAGTGTAAAATGTACTACTGATAATGTTACCCTTAATAAATTTACAAAAAGCAAAAAACGTACGTATAATATCGGTTTAGTAAATTTCGCATCAACTTTCGTCAATAAATAATACATGTAATAGCAGTACAGTGTATAGTAGTATTTGGAGTTTAAAAATTAATATCGAAACAACAGCAATACATCTGCAATTTGGACTATTAAAATCCTTCGCATACGTCGCTCATTGTTTGAGTTTCTACCTGGTCCTTTAAAACAATTGGAGCGCTGTTTGTTGAAAACAACCTTAGTCCGAAAGCTATTCAACCACTAGCGGGACGGTCGTAAAGCGAATTCGCTTCGGAACGATTGTTCTATTTACGAGTTCGCGTTCCCACCGCACGTGCTCGCCACATAACCTTGTTCTCCCCTCGTTCAGCTGGAACCGGAATGCTCTGGTGCCCGTATATGAACGTCGACTTGAAACTGAACCCTTGTACGGTTCACAGCCAATTGATGTGCAATGCAAAGAAAGTGACGCGTGATTAATGTGTGAACTTTAAGTACTGTGAACTGAAGTTGAATCCAGAACATACGAGAACGTTCTGTCTGTTTCCAGTTACGATAATGCTTTGACTGAGACGAAACGTTCCGTGACAGGATCAGTTACAATTGACTGGCACACAATTGATCGGAACATTTAATAATCTTCAGCGAAATATATTACACACATTCGTAATTTATATATTACTTGAATACGCCTTGTATCCAAGGCGTATTCAAATTAGAATTCGTCTTCGTACTTAATAGGAAATTATTTTTGTCTTGTTACCGTGTGTTTTTGTCCGTAAGAAAATAATTGTGGAAGGTATACACAATAACATTTGCAAAGACTTAAGGCCATGACTTTATGCCAGATAAGATAGGTTTAAGATTTCAAAAATTATTAAGTTGCAACAGGTTTTTTTTAAACTACAATTTTTCAACGATGCTATGTAGGAATAATAACCTCAAATATCAATCATCATTTGCATCGGCGAGTAGTCCTAGATCTGGGTTCCCATATTAAGGCCAATAGGCCCTTAGACGTCCTCGGAACTGCGACTGGGAATTAAATCATGACACGATTTCGTTGGAACTGCTTCATTGAGTGGGCTTATTTAGATATGAATCCGATTTTCTCTGAAGCGGATACATTTTAAGTCTTTTAAGATTCATTCGATATATAGTTGATCCGTAGGATGAGAATTTCATCTTAATAACACTACTACTTATTATTGTGAAATATATCCGCCCTATCCCGGTACAACCTTTAAACAAAACTCTTGTGTTAACGGAAAATTCTTTTTTTATATTTGTACCTAACGATAAGGCAGACGGGCTTATAAACTTAGGAATAAAATTTTCTTTAAAACTTAGAATCGCTAGACGTTCCCAACTTAATAAATATAAGCAAACGGAAATTTAAATTCATAAGGAAGACAGACTGATCTGAACGGGAATTTAACCTAGGCCCTCTAAAGATATATACCCGCATGATGACCGCTCTATTATTTTCGTTGTGAAACTACTCGTATTTTTCTATATTCAATTCTTGGAATATTCTTTTCCCGTTTTTTGTTTACAAAATATCTTATCTAATTTTGTTTGTGTGTCACTATTTCAAATCTTGCACTTCCACGTTAGTTTGAAGATGATTCTCATATTTATTTTAGTCTTGATATTTTTTTAAGTCACATCAACAGCATCATTTGGTGCTGGAAATGCAAATGTATTATTTCTCTCTCTTAATGATCTTGATCTGAAGTGTGAATATCAGTCTCCGATACCGTATGATAATCATAAAGTGATACATAGTGTTCTGGTTTAGAAACACTTTGAATATAGAAAGTGTTGATGAATTCTAAATAGCGGCAGATCTATCTAGAAAGAGTCAATGTTTTGCTGATGCTAATCGTCATTTCCAAGAACAACTAATAAGTATTTTCCTGTTGTTGCCTATTGGTAATCAAACATGTTTATTTAATTTTTAATAACCCCGGAACCATTTCGTCGTATATTTAATTTTAAGAAGTTTATTCTTGTGATCCTATATCTAAACTGTTAAATAAATTCGATTAGGATTAACATATTTTTGTAACCTTAATTAGAGTGTATACAGTTAATTGTTTAAAATTAAGAATCAAGAACTTCTTTTTTAAAATTAATTATGCATGAGGTCTCAGGCCATACTTTTTCGAGGATCAGACCATTACCTTATAATTGATTCTTATTTATTTCATCATTGTTACCTATCAGAAATCCACTTCATCATATCATTTTTATTAGTAAAGTACTGACTCGCCGGGTCGTTTGACGTCATGCATACCTCCGCTCATTCGCTTTGATTGACAGTTCCTTCTTCAATTCCATTTTTGCCTACAAAGCGAGAAAGATCGATTTGGCTGTGTTGTTTTCCACCGGAATACAAAAGCCGAACTTATGCAATACCAGCGACGCATTTGCAATTCTATTGGTAAATTTTCTATCGTCGACGGCCATTTTCTCTTATCATGGCTTTGTTTTGTCTTAATGAAGAGGTATATAGAATTGGGATAATTCATAAGTTTTTTATTTTATTTACCATTCAATCTCAATTTGATTCATTTTATTATATAATTTTAATGTATTTATTTCTAGTACTTGTTTATTTTTATGGCGTCAATAGTGTTTACACATTATAAAAGATGCGAAAGAGACAGATCTCTATGATAGATGGACAGATAACGGCACCTTAAGAATAGAATTCTGTTCCGTACCCTTAAGATAATAGGAGTCGCAGTGTCCTAAAATTCAGTTCAGTGTCCTAAAATGATACCTATTCCATCATAATATTTAAACAAACATACACGGAAATCTTAGATAAGATATTATAGGCCATATCGCCATTATATGGAGCCTAAAAAACGACTACGTCAAGATAGTTTCCATTTCCCCAGTGACCCATATCCCTAAAAGCAGATGCGCAGTCATTGCTCAACTAACCGTAACCCGGATATTAACAGCACAAAGGTTTTTCAGCTCTGCCGGTTACAGCCCTCAGAGCTCACGTGTAATTACTACTGCCCCAATTCCTGTCTCCTCGTTCCATCCACTAATAAACCCTCCATCCTCAGGCATTCGACTGACCTGTTTACTCCAATCCACAATGCTTCGTTAAGTGAATGAGATGCAACGGGCGCTGCATTTAGAATGCGGGCGGAAGAGAACCTAGCAAACGTTTCTTTGATTACGAGGTCTGCTACGGAATACTGAGAGTGATGGGCTAATGAAAGCAAATTGTGTGGTCTTGGAATTAGGTCGCAAGTATGTATATGTGATGTTTCGGCACTTTGATGAACGCAGGTGGTAATGTTTTTGTTTTGTGTAATAGGGTATCAATTTATGCTCCTGAACTTAGCTCTCGATTTCTTGCAAAACAATGGTCGTTGCTGTGAAGAACTGCGACTACTTTCAGTCGTTTTTTAAAAGACTATAGACTCCAAAGGACTCTTTCGTCACTAACTGCAATAGGTTAGTGATTATATTTAAATCCAACCACACAATGGCAATAATGACTAATTAAGTGCAAAAGTATCACCTCTAAAGCCGAATATAGTAAGAAATAAACATTGTTGTAGTAGGTCATGACTTGATTTGCCGGTTAACGGTAAAACCACAAAGGAATTAATGAATACCATTTTCTACTTCATACATTTCATGCAGTTGATGCAATCTTAGAAAAATTGATATAATATTGAGTTTGAATCAATATATTGTCAAGCGATAATGCATTGTACACTTTATCTAATTTACGAAGATAATATTACGTAATCATGATATTACTAAGCGCGATAAATACTACATTCTCGAATACCACATTCTCGGGGAAGGACACCTGTCCTTAACGATTACGTTTACCATTTGTACTTTCCGCTTCGCAGCAAATTTATGGAACGTTGTAAATGTTGCCAGGAATATGCCGTTATTAATGGCTGTTATGAGGAATATGAGAGACGTCGGTGTGGGAACACTTTTAGTGTCTTCGTGGGAACGTAATCGTACTACGCTTGTCTTGTCCGTACCTACTTTGTTTACAAAGTCGTCAGAGACATAGCAACTGTTGTTGGATCGATCGGGAGGGATATAGAAAACTTATATTGCTCGTAGCCTTTGTTTAGCAGCTTTGAAATTATTTTGCACGAATTCCTTTTTGACTAGTCGACTCGATTGTACAATTTATTGCCATATAACCATGACGAAATTATTGATTTTTATATTAACCGTGCCAATGCAATTATGTATAATGTTTTTTTAGTCAAATCGCGTAATCAGCGGTATGGAATGGATGTTGCTACAATAGATTTTGGGACATTTTCATAAATGTCATGTCAAATTTTATAGATATTGTCTTGTAAAATTGCATCTTGCCATTTGTGATTGAATTAAAATTTGACAATTTTTTTTTCAAGGCGGAACTGTCTCAACTATTTCTGTATGCTAATACAGCGATGTGGCGCTTTGTCAGGTGTTTTTTCTTCTATCAAATAAAACTCATCATCGTATACGGCTGTTTCATATTTGTTTATTTCGTACTTAGATTTATTTAACTCGTACATTTTTTCTCGTGTTGTACTGTTGAAAAAATTGTGCAGCAATAAAAATATGTCCTTATTGCTCTGTCAAAGTAAAAGTTGGCCTCGAGTAGCGTCGAAAAAATCTAATTTAAAAGCGGTTCGCGTCTCCGGAAACGTTGGATTGAAAATGCCTCAGCAAGGAAATCGAGTTAGTTGCGGAATTACTCAATTAGTCTCGGAACTCCGCGCAAAAGAATATTCGCCAAAGATCGTACTTTGGAAACTGTCAAAGAAAAGATGTTAATAATGTTTATAACTCGTGAAAATTATAACATTTTTCCTTCAAACTAGTGAAGATTTAAAGACGACACAAATTTTGAAAGAAGATAATCGAAATTGCATCTTAAAACCATCTAAAACGAGTTCTTAACACAATTGTGACTCTGATAATCGTTAAAAGTCTATAGCGGAAATTAAAATCAATATGAGCCTCATCAATTTAATATTTTTGTCCCTAATGATTCATTGAAAAAATCACCCGAATTCTCTGAGATTTTGACCTATTTCAGATCTGAATATAATCAATTACAGGTGAATTGATCGAATCTTATGTGGCATACGTTGACTCTTATATTAAGATATTTCAGTAACATTCGAAAACAAGATCTTCAAAATTTGTTAATGTGTCTAATTTCCTTAAACTTCATTTCATAATACATTAAATTTCATTTCGCGACTAACGATTTACTTATGTCAGACATATCTCTTACCAGCTCGCATATTTCGTAAAACAGTTTTATTCAATGCTCCAAATTCCGTCCACATTCATAACATTGCATTGCAACTCAATAATAACACGGCACTTCTCCGGTTATTTCTCACTTGGCACTTGAGTACCTAATGAGGGTGGTCGTAATGGTAATTGGCATCTCGACTTGCCTCGCCGTCGTCCACTTAACTCGGTGGGCGCTGTTGCATTCGCTGTATTATTGACCCGTCTTACTTGTTTGATTTTTATCTTGATCCGATTTGTTTTGGTACATTTTGATTGTGGTGAATTTAAAGCAATTTAGAGTCTTGACGTTATGTGTCAACTTTTTAACTTTTTTCAAAAGATAATACAATCTAATGTTATCATGATATATTATTATGTTTTGATCGTTATCCAGTACTTACGGGTATCGTATATTTTTGTGACTATTGTAACTTTATTGTCAATAACATCTGTTGTACTTAATGGAAAAGTGTTATTTAGTGTTTGATCTATTCATGCTAAAAACCATACAAACTATAATTTTAAAAGCTACCTACTACGTATGTTTCATTTTTTTTGATTCAACTAGTCTCGTCTAGTGGTGAAAATTGGACTATAATCATATACCTAAATAAAAAGCTACAAAAAAGGAATGATTTTTGGTGATTAACAAAACATAAAAGAGTATGAACCGTATTGTCCTTACAATGAATCAAATTAAAAGTATAATATTTACTTAACCTTAATATTTGATTTGTTTATAGTTCTTATTATTTCTATACCAGGTAATACTTTTCTTTTTTCTTATTTTTTCTTGAGTCCGTTATGTTCATGAAGCTGAAATATAACGGTACGATTACGGGATTAGCCACGCTGAGGTAAAATATTAACTCAACCTTCAGTTAGACTTTTTTCTCACTTAGCATTGAGTAGGTACGTAATGAGGGTTGGCGTAATGCTAATTGGCATCTCGAGTTGCTCTCCGTCGCCCATTAGCTCGGTGGTTGATGTTTTATTTACTTTAGTATTGACCCTCGTAACAAGTTTCAACTACTCACGCTGCTGAGCTTCTAAGTGGGTCATCTACGATGTACACATCTACACTGAGGTCTACGCTAGCCTTTGTTCTATAGAAGAGTAAGGTTCGGCATCTTTCAAGATCTACATTATTCCTAAAGGGCTAATAGTTTATGAATTCGAAATCTCTGAAGATTAGACATGTAATATTTTCGATATCTGGATTCGTGATTAGATATATTTAGTCGCATTATTGTCTTTCTTTCCCCATTAAAGAAATAAATACACCTAAGAAGAAAATTAACAAGATCGATAATTTGAGCTCAAAATATGGGAGAGGGAGTTACTCATCGCTCTGCTAAGTGCAGATGGGTAAGATTGTAGACGTAGTTCCGGAATCATCCATCGTACTCATTTAACGCTACAAATTATTGATGAGCCTGTGTTGGTATTATCATCTAACATCAAATTGACGTATATATGATTATCATTATTATATTTTGTGCAAAAACAATTAAGTTCGCTGTCTATAGATACTAATCGTATTATTGACAACGCTATGTAGAGTTCGGTACCTATCTACAAGCGACGTGAAACTTTGTTTTTAGTAAACCAATCTTACAAACAAAACTTTCAATTCCGACAAAGACGACTCGGCTCCAATATGAAACTTTCATATTTGCCAAAGATTGTTTTCTTCGTACCTTCGTGATTTTCAATAACGAACTTTTTTAAGAATCCCATTCTGTTCCCATACTTTCCCAGTTCCCTGTCTAATTTTCAAGGAGCATTTTGCGCTGAATCAAAACGGTAACTTTTATAATACTTCCCTGGCCGTTCTAGTTGAAAACAAATAAAGATGTCAAACGTTGCACCGGTTTCCAGTCTCCCAGTGCCACTCGTCCTAGATTTATATTTTTTTATTTAATTTTTAAACTGAGTGTTACGCTACAGCGTTCATTCGTTGGGCTCGGAATTATTAATTACCTGTATTCATGTTAATATTCTCGTTTTAAGGATTTCGACCTCATTTATTTTTTGCATTATGAGTTGTATTATAATTAACTTTGATGTTAGTACTTATAGTTTAACTTCATTATTTGTGTAGATGTTAACTAATTTAAAAATAAGTAAAATAACATCGGACGCGATCGCTTTTTGTATGTGTTCAATACTTATTAGTGATCGAAGGATAAATATCTAAACTTGTGCATTATTTTGCTTTGAAGGGCACGTTAAATTTTGTCAGGCCATGTGCCGGCAACTAGTACTTTAGTATAGTCTTGGATGAGCGTGGTTGAATATATGTCAGGTAAATCCAACAGATCTGTTAAAAGTACTGCTTTCGAAAATGGTGCGGTGATAAAAAGTATTCCTTCCTCGCTGACACTTTGCCCTACAAACGCAATTCAAGGACCGCCCCAGTTTGTTTAGGAGTGACTTGCACGCCGTGAGTTAATTAAAAATACGTGTCCACTTACGAAATCGTGCTTATGAATATAACGTGCTTATAACAGTATTGGGTTACTTGATGTTAGCGAACGAAGACCTGCGAGGTGCGGCGGTCACCTTGCCGGTTTTATGTGCAGATGGTTTTAGGTTCGATGCAGTTTAGGTAGATTTCGGTAAATTATGAATGTTATGTCTAGGCTTTGGGATTTTATGTGTAGCTATGTGTGTCTATTAGGTGGTATCATTGCCACACTTATTTCTAACGTGAAGCACGCCGTGTGATTGTCGGCTCATATTTATAAACCACTAAGTAGTCCTCGGAAGTAGCAACGTATCTGTGATTTACTTCATATAGAGCCTGTGTTCTATATGAAAATGCTTGTAAATATGCCCATAGTCGGAAGTGACCAGTCACCATGAGGTGAACTGCATCCTCGATTGCTTCTTCAATCTTATGAAAAAAAGTATAACACCTATACGGGAAGACCTAGTGATGAGTAGTAAGGAACCAGAAGTAACTTTTAAATGCTTATGGGTAGAGATATGAGACTTTACGTTCAAAAACGTATATCATAAAACAAACTTAACACATAACATGTCAAAGTTATAAATTAGGTGTATTCATAACTTTGTCCATTAAAATTCACTCCAAGTCATACTCCATCCTTTACTTAAATACTTATTTTCTTTAAAACTTATTAAAGCTCTACTACGCGTGCTTCATATTTCGTTGAAATTATTTTGTTTACTAAAAAACTTACATTTTTTTAATATAAAAGTAACAAACATGCTTACAGTCCATCTGATATTACTGTCCATGGACGTCTTTAACCTTAGATAGTATTAAAATCTACTAGTACATGTTATTTTACTATCTGGAATCATCCATAATGGCGTCGTTAGGGACTAAGACAGTTTCAAAGCGTGTTTTTCGCTTACTAAACTTTTTAGACCTAAACATAGCACATGCTGAATACTCCTGTCTTAAGTTTAATATTAAAAGATGTCACTCAAGTACCTTTGAAGTCGTACCACGAAAGGTTACAGACCACCTGCAATATATTTAAAGGCAAAATATCAAAATAATTTAGCGGAAAGGGACACTTTACCATCATCATTAATGTTTACATAAAATTTTAATGCTTATGAAAACGAGCATAACTTCAAAATTATACAAGTCCCTTCGTTACGTCTTTTAATTGTTAGCTTCATAGGCTGTTAATGTTAACGACCGCCATTTTATGAACAAAAGGTTCACAAAATGGCCGAACGATAAACCAACAACGCTTGTAGGTATATATTTTTGGCGCGTTGAAAATTACGAAGGCGGTAATCGTAACAAAAAGTTTCACTACAATCGGATACTGTTTGGTAACACTATTGTTCTTTGTCTTGATAATCGATATGAAACAAAGGCGTGAAACCACGATAATAGTCTGTGTCCATTATTAAGGAAGGTTCTATCTGCATACTGATATTCCACCGAAATTAGAATGCCGATTGATATTGATATAATAAGATTATTAGGTCTTTACATTAAGAAAGTATACTTGAAATTATATAATATTTAAATACCATCAATACTATAATAATTTTGTAAAAAAAAAACAATAACATTAAAAGTTCATAGGAAGGATGAACATACCCTTTTTTAATTAAAAATTATGGATACTTTTTGGAACAACATTTGTATTCTTGAGTCACAGTCCTATATATGAAGATTGTTGATTCTTCGTATAAGTATGCATGATTCATACACTTGAGGAGTTGATGAATGATTGTGGTATAAATATGCTTAAATCATAACAGTGAAGCTTATGAAGAAGAAATATATGTAGCCGTGTGGCCATGGCTTTTTTATGAGGTTGAAGTAGCAAAATATACTTAGTCCTTGATAATAATAGATTAATGTCCCAGATTAAGATCTACTTACAGTCAGCTATGGGGCGCAATAACGTAGGAAAATAATATTTTACCACATTCTTCAAACCAGAACATAAGAGGGCGTAACAGTGGTGTTGTTAGGCACAAATAATGCGGCGGTGATATCTTTGGTAGTGCTCCGTAGAGTCAACCTTTAAGTCTCATGGTAAGTCGTTACTCGTCGTCGTCGTCGTCGTCGTAACACCTATGATTAACCCCAGACAGTATTGGAGTCCTACAAATGGTTCTACCACTTAATTAACTACAAAAAGTTTACCGTTACTGTCATTTCCTTGGAACTTCATCAGTTTATCTGACCTTTGACATTGATTTTAGTTTTTATAATTTAGATACTAATAAGTAACTTTATACACCCACTTTCATTTCGTTGAATAGAAAAAAGCGAGGATGCCCGTTTCGTAAGTTTCAACGGATGTGGCTAATTGGTTAATTGTGATTTCTTGTTTCTGAACTCCTTAGAATTGGCGATTTCCTTCCATCGATAACTGAAAAATTACAAATGTCAGGATGTATAAATTCCGTTAGAAGATCAGTCAAGTTTTTATGTCTGAATTAGAGAGTTTATATATAGCTGAATTGAATAATCAGGGGTGGGAAGAATTTTTTAGAACTTTGTATGTTGTGAATCGAGGTCAGGGTACGAGGGAAGATTGTAAGAGTATTTATCTTCCAATCTTCCTTATCGAATTAATTTACCTATTTAAATAATATCTTATATAAGTACATTTGCCTGTTACACTATCTCATCCCTTACAATCTTTAGAGTACAGACAAACATAAAGATAGAAAGTGTAAAGACAGTTGTTGTAATAAACATCCCATCGAATCATTCATGAGCAGTTCTACCTGACTGTACTAGACCCTTTTAACTTGGAGTATCGGTTTTGAATAGCATTATACATTTTCTTTCTCTGGTTCTTGTATAAGTAAACTATAGAACAAAATCCAAGGGAATGGCAACAGCGTCTCCCCATGTAACATCAACCACTGCTGTCAACAATGCGCTTGTCAAGCGCAGTCATTTTATGCAAAAACCCTATACGGCCTTCCGATAATAGGGTTTGTTTTTGCGTGAAGTTGTCTTTTGTCAACCAGTGAATCTCAAAGGACTCATTAATAGGCTGACACTAGATCCGTAGTTACGAGACTGTAAGCTCACCTGTATTAATATTAAAGCGACATAGTTATGTTGGGTTTGTTAGCAAACTCTGTAACATCGTTAACAAGCGACGCTGAGTTACGTCGACACCCGAGCACGGTCTCAAATTAATACGATCATTTATTTAACCCAAGTATTCGCTTCTGATGCTGAAAAGGATAACATGGCGGTGCAGAGTTTTATAATATTCTGATTCAATGAGGTTGAATTTGTTATTGCTGCTGTTTCGTTGGTAGAGGCTGGCAGATCCTCGAGAAGGACAATGGAAACGAAAAGTTTCTTGCGATAACTTAGCCTTTTTCGTTCTTATTTGTGATTTAGCCAGGTGTGCAGCTAGAAACAGTTTGCGTTTCTCACTCACTTTTATATGGGGCGAATATCTCGATCCTGGGAAGTAGTAAGGCATCAGTGATTAATTTCACATAGAACTTCTATTCTAAGAAGTTGCTTATTGATATCTATGAATGGTGGTGGTATCTGATGGGTTGCTCGTATGCTATTCTAATTTAATAATAAACTTAAACTTGTAGTACGCTTTTAATCTACCACGCTGATCAATTGCGGACTGATTGATAGACTCCACACATCTTTAAACCATTACGAATCATTTTTCATCTTTGTGACGAAATCTATGCATTTTTGGTTTGCGGATTGTCTCCGGCGTGTCGGTAACAGGCGTCTGAGAGAGTTTAATATGTACGTTAATGAGGACTATAAATTATGGTCACTTGACGCTCCCAAAACACTGTCGGACGTTAATTGGAAGGGATTTTTGATGCGAGCTCAAATATTATATGTATTGTGACGAAATCTGTATCAGTTTGGGTTTGCTGATTATCTCCGGCATGTCGGTAACAGGCGCCTGAGAGAGAGAACATCGAGCACTCCCTTGGCTCGGGTTTAACATGTACGTTAATGAAGGCGATAAATTACGGTCACTTGACGCTCCCAAAACACTGTCGGACGTTTATTGGAAAGGATTTTTAATGTGAGCTCTATTATTATGGCTTGCCTGCATTATCCATGAATTGTAAATAATTATTATAATCACAAAAATACTCATTTTTGGTATACAACTCATTTTTGGTATACAATAAATAAATGATTACAATGACGAATAGATAAACTCTTTCCGCGAGAAAGTCGTTTAAAAACAAAAACCCGGCTTGAACTAAAAAGACAAAAGTAGATACTATTACAATCGTAAAATAAATGGAAATATAAATAAGGTGCTGCAGTCTATGGCAAAAAAAAAACAATACAAAGAAATAGACACGCAAAAGAAGAGTTACTTAAGCACGCTCGAAGAAGATTACCCTCCTACTTAGTTACTTACTTCAGTAGGAGGGTGATAAGTATTCCAAATAAGGTATTCTGAGCGTAATATCTGCTTTTGTCCTGCTTAAATTATATTCAGTCACGATTTATAATCTTATGAAGGTGCAATTAAAATCTTAAATATATTATTATTTTCTTTGCAAGTGATTTTATACCCTTGTACAGGCAGTCCTGGTATTTACGATATGTTAGGTTCTCGAAATACGCGACGTAAATCGAAACGATGTAAGTCGAGACATATTTTTTCATATGTAAAAGTCAAGGGTTACGTTCCTCAAGAAGTTAAAATAAAAACTGAATTTGTAACAAATACTTATATGCTTTATTATTGAATGTAAATTCTTAAAAAAAATATGTACTTATGAATAGGTAGTTATTTTTGCTCTACATACGTATTAACTATATTAAACCAAAAATGTACAACAGAAATAAAAAGGCTTAAAGAAACTATCAATCCTAGTTTGCTTCGCTTCTTGTTATAATTCTTCTTCGGTAAAACTGATAGGTCGCACACATTTTATTTATTATTATTAAAGTTAGTATCATTTTCATTAAAAAAAAACATAGCAAGCTTTTGCGAGCTTGCTAGCAGAGGCCGCAGAATGTTTTTTAGTGTCAGTTATTTTCTGTGTTACCAATAGAAAACGCAATTTCTATATACGGGGTCGGTACTCCCTGCTCGCCGCCGCCGTGCTAGGCTCTCCTGCAGACGTCGACCTAGCGACACATGAATTCTCCTACGCCGTAAATCGAAACAACTGACGTATGTTTGAGGAATAGTGTCAAAATATGGTACGACGTAACTCGAAACGTCGTAAGTCGAGGACTGCCTGTAATTGATAATGAAGGAAAGATTTTCAATTACAACCTCTTACACATTCATGATTTCTTGGGAACCGATATGACGCATACTCGTTACTCACGAGTACAGTTGAGTGGAATCACAATTACTTGGTGTACGAACACATTCCGTCCTCGACTGTACGTTCAATGTCCGGCAACCAACGTACTATCGATATTTGATTCGTCGATGAGTAAATTAATGATAATATGGATATTATTGAAAGTCTATTGAGAAAAATAATATATTGATGAAAAGTAATATTAGGTTAACTTACCAGTTAACTATCATACTGATAAACTTTAAACTATAACCGTTGTTAACTAATGCATTAATACGTAAGGTTATTGATAATATCGATAATTTTGCTTAGGATGATAATTTAGAGTTAGGATATTTATTTCTAAACCCAGATAAAACCACGGGGCACAGCTAATCAATAATATTTATTACGTTGCACGATGCAAATTCGTGCGTCGCGGCATGCAACATCGCCTTGCGATGTTCTCTCTCAGGCTCTAATTCTTGGGTTCCTAACTTGTGGGTAATTACCTCATCGGGGTCATATCAGGTATTTTTGGGGGGTAATGAGCGCTGTTATAGGAATAATATAATGCGCGGTAAAATGTAAAATTTGGCGACCTTTTTTTTATTCGTCAAACTGTCATTTGTGAACCTTTTTTGGTCGCAAACTTATAACATGCGTTTATTCGTTAAAAAAAGGCAAATTTAAATGCGGGGTAAATTTGAGTTTCCTCCCAAGTCACAGGGGGTAACCATATTGGAAAGGTTGGGAACCACTGTTCTAACACAACGCGTTTACTAGTATATGCACCGGCCCTAACGTCCAGCGTGTGTAATGATTTTGCATGCGAGCGTACCTACAATTTTCAATTAATTTTATTTTTAGTTTCATGGTTGTTCTAGTGTTTTTTTCGCAAGTACGTTAATTAGTAAGGCTCTTGCCGAGTTGAATCCTGAAAAGTGCTCGTTGAAAATGCGGGTTAAGTGAATCGTTGCAAGCTCGTTTTTTATTTTATCCGCTATTTCTATTTAAAATACTAGGTTAATGCCGCGATTTTTTCCGCTTCGGTCACATCTAGCACTGTAATGTGTATCCGAAGTGATAAGTCATAAATTATGTGTGTACTCAATTTCAACCCAATTGTTCAAGTACTTTTCGTGTGCAAGAGTAGGCTGTGCAGTTTGCAGCGTCCCAAATTCAGTCGGTTGCGAACAGTTTGCCTACCAGGGACACAGCCTAACAAACACACACGCATCCTCACAAACTGTCGACTTATAATATATGTCGGCGGGACACCGCGTATTTATGAAAAGCACGTCACCGATAATAATTATTTTAGTTAGTTTAAAGATCGAAAATTGTTTGTTTATTGAGTTAGCAACATTTAATGATTTTTAGAATTGTAATTTAATTTACCCTCCATAAATTTGTTATTGTCACACCACCAAACATTTATATAAAAAGGCAAGCGAACGCCGGTAGAAAAGAGATTTCTTGTTTAACCGTCGAAGTGATCGGACCTCGTCAATTGTGAATAAATCGAAGCAGTTTACTCCTGTGTTTGACTTGAAATCTTCAAGAATGAATAATAATGAAGACTCCTGGCCATCCTGACGTCACATATCACACTTTCACTTCGTTATATAAATTAAAATAAAGAAGTAGAAAGCAATCCGTCCAGCTCGTCATAGGTTGGCTACTGCCGCCAGTGGACATCTGTAATCAACACGAGATAAGATTAAAATACTATTATGTTAAGGTCGGTCACAGGCGTTACTGTAAGGATAAGGAAGTATATCTATTTTACCACTTCAAACCAAAACAAAACAATGATTAACACTGCTGTTATCAAGCCGATATAATATGTTGGGTTAAAGGTGGTGCTTTCGTAGTAAAAAGATACAGGGATCTACCACGTTTAATTTGAAAAAAGTTGTAAAAACTACGTTGATCAACAACTTCGTGTACATTATTACGCAGTTCGAAATATCTAGAATTTATTGTATGTGTAATGTGACATACATTTTGTATTATTGCGTGACATTCTTTCACGTATCAGTCAAATCAGCAAATATCGAATCGGTTATTGCTTTGGCATAGAAACATACATCTGTGCTTGCAATAATTGTATCATACATGTTGTATTACTTGACCACAACAATTAGGCGCATAAAACAAGAGTGGTTCAATACCCCGCATCTCGCTTCTTACCCCGCGCATCCCCTAGTGACGTGCAGTCGTGTACCGTCTAGGTGTTTACGTTAGCCAGCACGTGTTTAATGTTATTTCGTTATAATGTTAGTTTAATGAGTGATTGTTGAATTATTAAAGTTATTATTAAATTAGTTGATTATTCGTCAATAAACCTCAAAATGGGTAAGACAAAGACTATTCGTGGAGGAGAAAGGACTTTTACATTCAAAATATGCATTTTTTTAACAAGAGAAGAGTATTGGGCTCAGTATTCTTGTCTCCCAAGTGGAATGTGTGCTGCAACAGGCATCAGTCTCTTACACACATAAAAAAGAAAGAAAATATTCCATGTCCTATGTTCCTAATTTTAATGACGTTTCAAAAGTCGTGCGCCTAATTGTTTTGGTCGAGTAGTACATATCATTGTTGTTGCCCATTTTTATCCCAATGCTAGACACGGGTCTTCTCTCAGAATAACGAGTTTAGGCCATAGTTCACCGCGCTGGCCAAGTGCGAATTGATAGACGTCATATCATTAAGTAACAACTGTTTCATTTAAGGTTTTGGAGTTGGCAGAACGTATGTTTCAAGGTGGTAGAACCAGTGTAGTTTGACCTGGAAGTACCACCGCCACACCTATTTCTAGTGTGAAGCATTTCTTGCGTTTCGATAGAAGGGTGTGGTTGCCGGCACACTTTCACATGAGGCGACCATCGTAGTCCTCGGGAGTAACAACGCATCTGTGATTGACTTCAGATAGAACCCATGTTCTGTATGAAGTTGATTACAGATGTCCATGGGCGGCATTGGCCAACCTATCACGAGCTGTTCAGTCAGATAAAAAAACCGTGGAAGACCTATGCCGCACCTATTTCTAGCGTGAAGCGGATCTTGCGTTTCGGTTAAAGAGCGTGAGTCTGAACCGTGTGGTTGATATCAATGGGATACCTTACCTTACCCTACCTGGGATACCTTATAGATATCGATAGGTGGCAGTCGCCACTTACCATCGGTTGGACTGTTTGCTCATTTGCTACACTCAAAATTAGTTAAATAAGGTATATATTATGTACAAGGATTAAGGGAAAAGGAGCAGGAGTATGGCAATTTACACAACGAAAAAAAAAATCATGAACGTCATAAAGTGTATCTCCGATTTCACTTCACTTTCGGCTCCATACAAGACAGTATTGAAGTACATGCGAAAAAATTATAACATATTTTTAGAATTTGTTGGAAATTTGCTATTCGAGAGAATGCTGACGCATTGTTTATGCACGTTTGATAGTTTACATACGCGTAGTTCTTGGAAATCTTTCGGTGCAATACAGTTATTTTTTTAACTTTTGGACACATTTAAGTATTTTTGGAAAAAATATGTACGAAATGGAAAGGTATTTGCGCTCACTGGGTCACTCACATATAAGGCGACAATCTCAGTCTTCTGGAGTAGCATCGCATCGTGTCTAGACTTCAGATGGAATATACTACATGAAGTACCTGTTCTATAAGAAGTTGCTTAACGACTTACCATCAGTTGGATTGTATGCTCATTTGATACTTCTATATTATAAACAGAAATAGCGTATAAAATAAAAGATGAGCCTGAGACGTTTTACTTAACCCGCATTTTCGGCGAGTACTTATGATGAGATGCAAAGATGTGATAAACAATTTGTTTTTTTTTTTCATATAAAAATGTTGAAACTTTCAATGCTGGGAAAAAGCACACAATGTTCTATACTGCATAATAAAGTTAGCGCATATTCAGAAGTTCAACCAAAATTGACCTAAATTTCCTTAGAAACACTGCCTAAAATCAACCTGTGCACTAATAACTTTGTTATCAAGTTAGCGTCACTAAACGTCCGCCGACATGCCATGTCATGATTACCGCCACAATCGCTGCTAAAGTAACGCAAAACCTGCACGGATTCCGCTTCAGTTAAATTAGACCCATTTGACAATCAATTTAACCGCGGCTCTGAACTGAGTAATCGTTTCGCGAGTAAAAAGTGTTAGAATTGAAGTGATCTTCGTGGTTCGGTTCCGGAGACGCCACCGTACTTTTATATCTAAATTAGACGACCCTGCGAACTTCGTTCCGCCTAAAAGTCAAAAATCTAAAATTATCAGTGTTTTTTATTATGCATGAAGACCTTCCTATTGAATTACTCTATCTTAAAAAAATGCATTAAAATCCGTAGCGTAGTTTTAAGGATCTAAGCATACATAGGGACAGACAGCGAGAAGCGACTTAGTTTTATACTATGTAGTGACTATAAGAGTAGTCTTAGAGACGCCCAACAGTGCGGCAATCTTGAGTTGACGATAAGAGTTATTGGATACATTTTCAGTCATCATCTATGGGTAATACCGTACTCGAGACAAATCTTCGATAGGAGGATTTAGTTTGCTAGATGGTTGTTATTAAAACTCTTATCCATTCGACTACGTCGGCACGTACTGCGGTGAAAATGCGTTGAAAATGTTATCATTAACTTTGTTATTTTCCTGTTGAAAGTAATTTATATCGTTTTATGTATTTACTGTATTGTGGTTTCATGTATACGTATATGTTGTAATAAATTTACGAGATAAACACAATTAGTAGAATGCTTTATTTATTTTATCACGTTAATTAGAATTTTTAAGTATCTACTGCGGTAATTATGTTGTTGGCGATATTCTGAAGAGTTGCAGGTTTGAAATTGCTTCGAAGTTTTTTTTAATCATATTGGAGTATGTTATCTATATAAAGGTGGTAAAACTTTGTCTCGACATCATAATCAATGCCGGTGTTCCTACTTCTGTATAATAAACACATGAAATATTCTTAGACAGTGTCGAGGTGAGTATTACCTGTTTTATTGCAGACTGTTTCGAAAGGTGCCGTAAGAAAGAGAGATACTTCTACGAGGTATTCTTAGTCCAAAAGAGCTTTTCTTCGGGATAGGGTGACTTCAGATAGCACTGAACCTACATATCTGTCGTATTTAGATTGACTACAGATATTGAGTGTTGTTTCCTTTATCCCATCAAAGTAATGGTTGCGGGCAGTGTCCATTTCATAAATTTAAAACATTTTTCAAGGAATACAAAATACTGAAATCATTAGCAATAACGAAGACTTATTTCATGCAAATTTGCTAAAGGCGTCCCGACCTTCCCAATCTGAATAAGTGAGCTAACAAGAACAATGTCTGAAATAAATCCGACGGTTCATTAACGGATCAACGACCCCGTTCACTTTTAATTCGTCTCATTAATACTTATAAGGATCTGAGTAGGCACCGTAGCCGTAGACGGTTCTTTGAATGCAGTCAAGTTTGATTCTATATGCGGAAAGGAAAGAGGAACTGTTTGTAATGTTTTTTTATTGATACTAGCTGAACCACGCAGCTTCGCCCGCGTTAAAAAAATCTATGCATCGATTGTCCCGTGGGAATAAGATATTATCTCACAGTAAAAAGTAGCCTATATGTTAATCCAGAGTGTCAGCTAACTCCCTACCAAATTTTATGAAAATCGCTACAGCGTCAAGAAGTAACAAACATACACACTCACAAACTTTCGCCTTTATAATATTAGGAAGTATAAGTATAAACAAACTGATAAGTTATCACTGAACTGTTACTTCTGAATAGTCATGCATATTATCCATAAAAATAATTGCAAAATAAAACTGAACATATACTAAATTTTGACCTTTCTTTCCTTTTTCAATTAAGTATTAAGCGGTTTCCAATCGTATATACTCATACAAACATTCTTCGAAAGACTGAGTATGCGGAATACCTTACTGACATTTCTGTGTCTGTTTGTAAGTTAGAAATCGCTCATAGCCCTACAGTAGGATTTTCTTCTGTGTCGTGGGTGCCATGGACACACGCAAAGACGAATACACAGACACCCAGACCCAGAACAAGAATCTAAACTCAACATTCAGATACCTGTCTGGCCGGGAATCGGACCCGGGACCCACTGCGTGTCAGACCGGTATGTCCATTATCTTGGAAAAGAGTCCTAAATAATTATTTTTAATCTTTTTTTCCATGTCGATGTGAAATCTATCGAGCCAAATTGCTAACATCATGGTGAAAGATTTATTAAAATGGTTGTCATGGCTATTCTTGGCATTACAAAATTTTTTATGAGGAAAGTGTTGAACCTTAGTATATTATTACTGTCGATGGCATTTTATTTCTTTTTCCGTTTCTTTTTGACCCTTTCTAATTCCATTCCAATTGTTGCAATAGGCTTAAAAAAATTTGTACTTTTTTAACCTCTATGCTTAAGAAACCTAAAATCGATGTAAGCACTTGTTAGCATTCTTTCGTAGTGTGACGAAAATTCGACATGTCTAACTAATAAAACACTTCATGTATGAAAAAGTTTTTGTGTCCATGATAATATCAGATTTTTTTCTATTCTTTCATAATACATATTAATACCAAAGTTCACCAATTCGCACTTGGCCAGCGCGGTGGACTATGGCCTAAAACTCTCTCATTCTGAGAGAAGACCCGTGCCCAGTTGGTTGGCACAATTAATACCAAAAGTTGGAAAGGTTTTTTTACTAACTTACTGACATGGTTGTAGACTTTCTTCTTTCCGTTTATGAACCTTATTTCAAATCGCAAGTCATGTATCGCAATGAAATGAAATGTTTTTATTTTGTATATGCCTACGGCCTAGAAAAAGATTGTAATTGACTATTTGTAAATGTTCTACTTAAAAATTGACATATTTTTTACATATTTTTTCTTAGACTACCATGATACAAATGTACTCCAATTAGATAGTTCGTGTATGTGCTGAAATAGCAGACGTTTTATGGCAAATATCTTCGACACAAACTAAACACAGGACGGTTGTGTGGATGGATTTACGTTCATAGCGATTGTATACGACCTTGCATAATATGTAATTATTGTAATCTGCAGCCGGTTAGCGTGGTTATCGTGGTTCTATGCGCTGCTCATAGTTAATTGATACGGCTCCCATATCTGGGGTTAAGCATTATGTAAAGGTCACATACGCAAAATGTATGCGCACGGCTGGGGAACGAACCAAAAATTTAGACAGTTGAAATAAAATTTTATATGAAGTTAATTATAGAGGTCCGGCAGTGTCCACTTACTATCAGATGGAGTACATGTTCGTTTGCTACTTCAATCGGAATAAAAAAAGGAAGTGTTGTTTTTTAAAAATATATCTTTTGCCTTATTCTACATTTGTAAAACGACATTAATAAACGAAAAAAACTAAAATGTTGACTATAGCTAATCGCAGGGTGTCGGTGTTTCTGACTATAGCTAACTTGAGGATGTCGTTATTTCGTGATGGTGTGCGCTCGCATATTAAAAAAATACTTTCATCATTTTTCCCTAACTCGTCACAAGAAGTATAACTTCAAAAACCTATTACTGCGTACTATAGAAACTTATACAGCTGTAGTAACATCGTTCCTACGATCAATTACTAAACCGACTTTTATTAATGTTGAAGGTCTCTTATCTAGTGCATCTAATGACTGTAAACAATAGAGTATTGACGACTTCATAATTGAACTCGTAATGTTGATGTCAATATGTCAATACCTCATGTTTCATAATTGGAGTCATCATGTTGCTTCTAGCTTACTATTTTTTTGTAGATATAGAGGTATCAAACAGGCACGAGCGTAAAGTCCATTTGATGTTAAATAGTCATTACCACCCACAGTTGCTACGCCTGAGGACTGAGTTGGTACGCCACGGATACTTCCGACTTGTCCTCGCCACAACCTTCATATCGAACACAGCAACGCTAAACATTAGGAAAAATAGGTGTAGTAGGTGCCTCCGAATTATATCCACGACGATTTCAGCTCCGAAACCCAAAAACAGCTTGACACTAGAATTTATTTGCATAGCAAGTCAGTGCATTGCCAAAATGTAAATTTCTGTACATTTTACCTTACTACGGCCGATTTACTTACTTTTTACTACTACTATGTGTTACATAATAATTATTGTCACCGAATATAAATGTATGAAATACCGTGAAACTAAAAAATATATTTCAACTTGAAATCTTTCACCTGCGAAGAATTAAACTGAGCAACCAATTTTGATTTTGACCCCTTTGTTTATTTGCCTAGCAAGTCAGTGCATTGTCGAAATGTAAAGTAATGGTTCAACGGCCGATTTGAGTCAGCTGTTCCACGAACTCCCAGAGAAAGTGCGTCACTGTAACTAATGGGCACGATTGGTTTATCTTTTTGTACGAGGAAGCTTAGAACACCAGTGTTACCGCAACCAAATGCTGACACGCTAACTGAGTCATGCGCTTCTCGGGTTGTGTCCGATTGGAACGGTGGATTTTTTGTTTATTTATAATATAAAGCTGACTGGGTTAGTCTACACAACATATTTTGAGGACGAACTTTTCTAAAAATGAATAATTACTGATATGCCACTGCTGCTTAGTCAAGATAAAAAGGTGTTCGCTGAGGAAATTATTCATCATATTCTAATTTAATTAATTTAATAGAATAAATCTGCTGAGCATATTTCTCCTTTTAGGATAAGAACGCCCCAATCCACACATTTTAGATTCCTGAGATATTGAAGATTTTCTCAAAATATTTATCTTAAACAAGTTTTACTAAATCTTTACCTACAACTCTTAACACAGAATGATGTTAATGCTGTGTTTAAAACATTCAAGATCATAAACTGACTCGTCCATGAGTACGAACAAAACCTTCGTATATTTAATACGGTAATTATGTGTTATCATCCCATGCAAATATAATCGCGTCTGTTAACTGTACATTACCTAGCGTGGCAAAGAACCGTGAAGCAATGAATAATTTATCGTGAAGATTCTCTAAAGTCTAAACAAAGCTTGCGGTTAACGACGATAGTTCAACAATTATTTTCTATTAAGCTCTCTTGCGCGCATTTAGAGTTTATTAGATATTTTGCTGTGGTACGACAGTGATTGAGATTGCAAATTTTGTATTTTAATTTGTATCTTCAATATTTACTATGGTAATAAAAATATATTCTAATTCAAACTAGATAAATACGCAAACGATGAAGATGCCAAAAATGTCGCTAAGTAAACATTTGCTAAATAATCTTTTGCATAGACCCACTATTATATATACGTGCACATTGATCAAATCAAACAAGGAAAATTATCTCATTCGGAACAACAAAGAACATGTCTGCGAAGAAAAATAACCAAGAGTGTTATAGAGGCTATCGGGTCAAGATACAGCCAACGTAATGTAGCTAGCCAATCAGTGAGGATGGTTGAAGGCATCGTCAAGATTGTGGGAAAGATTAGGATTAGCGGGAAAGATGGTAGTTTGGATTGTGTACAGTTTACTTCGTGAGAAAATCTCCAGTCTGGAATAGAATGAGGCTACGATAAACCGCAAAATTGGCACCGCTCTGTTTTTATTGATATCGTCTTTTTCATTTTTTGCTATCGTTCATCCAAGTAATTGTGTTGTTCTATGAACATTTGTGTTTCATTTTGTGTCAATATTCTTTCTTATACTACTATCGAAAAGACGAATAATAGGTCTACTTCGATCCAAAAGCACAATCTAAATTCCCTATTAGCATAGTGAATTACGTTGTCTTATTATTGAATCTGGAACCCTTTGCATGGCCACTTGTTCTCGATCTAGGCGAATAGTTAAGTAAGTAAATGTTGTCACTTTGGTAATAAAACGAAGACTCGATTCATCTCAAGAAACGATCATCATAAGTAGAAACATAGACTATTGTGGTAAGAAAAGTATCTTGAGAAAGTTTCCAAGACTTCTTTGTATAGGCAGTGCAGTGCCCTCGTAAGATAAATCGTGGCTTTAAATCAAGCCAGTGTTTCTACTTTGAAACAATCGTCGATAGCATCGGTCCGTTGCTTGTTGAGAGCTTATCTAACAGGTGTGGATCTTTTAACAAGTGTAGCATTCGCAGGAAGAAATATTTTCCTAGTAAAGTTACTGTTATCGTTTATGTCATCGTACGTCATGCGTAAGTACATTAACTTGACGATGATTGATAAAGACCTTTGTATAACATTTTTTTTTAATTCCTACGAACTTATTGAATCATACCTAACATTAAGTTTAATTATATTTATAACAATAGTGCCAGAATGTTGGTATAAGTTTCATCTTTCACTTCTGGATCCAAATTTTAAACCTCTGTTTCGCTCACCTCTCTAATTTTTTCGACATTATATACTTATCCCATCTATTCTTCCATCAGCTTTTTAGGCTCACTTGTGAACATAGGCACTTTTGCACTAACGCCAATAAGCATTGCATCTTAGTAATGGTTATGGAAGTTGATGTTCACTAGAGTATAAAAAGCCTGCTGAGAAGAGTCCATGTCTAACACTAAAACTACAAAAATAACTTCGAAACTTCTTAAACATTTTACAGCCGAACCAATGTACAAATTTACGGAATTCTAAAGATACTTATTATTTCGCAATTAGTCCCAAAATAAAAGTGTGCGCGAAGAAATGTGTAAACAAAGGGAGTTTTGGTATTCTGGTACACGTTACGATGAATGACTACATAACATTACGCTACTCGGTTTATTTATAACCGCCGTGTAACTCTCCCACTGTGAAGTCATTTTGCAACGCCCTTCAATGCGACTTTCTATCTCTTTCACTCAGGAGCGTATTAGTATG
This sequence comes from Spicauda simplicius, assembly GCA_949699795.1. Taxonomy (NCBI): domain Eukaryota; kingdom Metazoa; phylum Arthropoda; class Insecta; order Lepidoptera; family Hesperiidae; genus Spicauda; species Spicauda simplicius. The sequence continues at coordinate 5,553,821 of OX453061.1, read as the reverse complement.
TGTTACCCTTTCTTGTCCAAACACTTTAAAAAATATTGTGATACACATGACTTCCCTAATGTCCAATTTATTTAAAACGCGATGAGGAGATTTGGTTGAAAGATTGGGTCATTTGTATTCATAACTGTTATTTCAGTTCTTTGATATTTACTTTGAGTACTATTGCCATTTTAGCCTTTATAAATACATTATCAAGGTTTATATCAAAGATATGGTAAAGGTTGTGGCTAAATAATATTTATCATGCAAACGTGTTAATGTTTTCGTTGACGGAATCTTGTGCTTAACAATTTCTAATTTGAATAATCGATTTGGACTGAGTAATGTAAAAAGCATATCCGTTCCTAATAGTACACTACGATTTCTAAATGTACTGAAAAATTATAATAAACTACGACTACTACTTTTTTGTTATTTATTATTTTTATTGTAATCTTTATTCTTCTTATAATTTGTTTAATTTAAACTTTATTGTACCTTCTATTGGTTCGTTTTTATAATCCCATTTAAATATTTACTGTATTTTTTGCCAATTCATTTAAAGTGGACAAACAGTTTTAAGTGATTTTTACATCAATCGAAGACGAATAAATAAATTAGTTTCGATTGTAATTTTAACAACGATCACAACATTCTACCATATCCAACTTTACTATTATAACAGAGGCAACCGTTTGTGAGTATGTATGTTTGTTCCTCCTTAACGCAACGAGTGCTTGTAGGATTTCTTTGAAATGTGGCATAGAGATGGTTTATGACCTGGATGAACACATGTAATACTCATTTCCATGCTAAACGTGATCAGTGCGTGCGGATCCGCGGGTCTAAGCTAGTAAATCAATAATTCTGAAATGTTTGATGAACACAATGAAGATGACACCTAATCTCCAGGAATTGCAAACCGCGATCTTGCACTTCGTGAACTTGACACGTGTTAAGTTTGTGGTTACGTGTTTGTATGCTTAGTAACCCGATATCTTATATAACACCCATTATGTTCCATTCACATCACTTCACTTAAATAACAATGTATTTCTTGTTTTTGCCTTGCGTTTTGACGTTTTACTCTTTGTATGTCTGACAGAATTGAAACTATATTTTTGAGGATTTCGTTTTTATCTTACTTTACATTGGTTTCTTCGACTTTGGATTATTTTTCGCTTATAATGTATCTTATGTAATTTATATTCATATCTTTGTAGTTTATTAGCAATTTATTATCACTTTACCCTATAATATTAGTACTTACTAGGTAAAGGAAAATATGGAAATGGGAGGCCTAGAGTTCTAAAAAAATTAAGATGTCTAAAATTTACCAACTAGTAAAACTCAGACTATAGCCTAAATCTATTCCATTAAGGAAGCAGACCTTTGTACTACATTTGGACAAAAATGATGATGAAAAAGTGGATTGATGATAATGACGATTGTGCTTCTAAGACAAATTAAAATCTATCTTAACAGAAATCAGATCACAACATGTTTTGACAAGACAGTATAACTTGTGTTAGAATCCGATACCGTAGCAGTAGCAGTGGGTAATACAAGACGCAAGCGCATGTGCTCAGTCTCGAGCCGGCTTGAGCTTCGGCCTTGAGCGGTGAGCACATGGAGAATCGGTAAAACCTACGCTTTACGATAAATTGGTCTTGTATTTTGGGTCGCGAAACAATTGGTATTAGTGGACTTTGGATTTGATACAGAAAAGCGAACGTCATCAATATTTGTGAAAAAAAATAACAATTCACAGGTAGATGTTGTGCTAACTGAAATTGTTGAACTGAATAATAATAAAATTTCCAATATGCAGGTTTAAAAACACAGGTAGATGTTGTGCTAACTGAAATTGTTGAAAATAGTAATAATAATAAAATTTCCAACATGAAGGTTTAAAAAATTGTTGATCATAATATTATTCTCTAACGCAGTGGAATATGGTTTAAATCTAAACCGTCGGTCGGAAACACGCGACCCACCAATCTTTTCGTGCAGCTTGCGACTCTTCCTAGCATTATTCCTCTTTTTTCCGTAAAATTTTCCAGATAACCGTTTTTACATGTCCATTTTTTTAACCACCGTCCGCAATTCCCCTCGATACTACTATGCGACAAGAACTCTTAAAGATTGCCGAATTCTAAATAAAACAGCTTCCACTTTGAAAGGAGACCCGTTGCAGGCGTGCAAGTGATGGATTAATGACGATCTTGTTCTAATCTAAGAAAATCTACATTCTGGATAACGTTGAATGAAGAACGTGATGTAACACACTTGCTAGCGTCTAGCTATAACATATCTTACCGCACAAATATAATTGGAACCTAAAACCCAATCAATCTCAAGCCGTAAAGCACAATTTGAATTAGTTCAAGTCTGTATAGCAGATCCTATTAAAGTCCGAAAAATATAAAATAATTTACGAACTGTGTTAAATGATTCCCTTCTCAATTTATTAGTAAGGTTGCTCGATAATTATTGTGGGGCAGCGTATAAAATTCTGCACCCCATTAAAGGGATGAAGCCAAGTGAATTCTGCGAAACAAAGTGTTATCGCTAATTTGCCCCCATACCGAAATGAGAAAGCATTAGTTTCACGTGCAATTTTGTTTAAATCGCCTACAATGTCGGTGTTTTCACGTACGTTTAGCCGTAGCCTACATTTTAAAATTTTAATCACTTAATGACTCATTATGATTGTGATATAAGGATGTTTTGACTTTTTACGTTTAATCTGTACATTGGCGATAATGTAATCGATTTCAGTGTTACAAATAGATCGCGAAGGAATCTTCCTTGAATAGATAAGACAACAGTTGTCAAATATTATTCAGAGATATGTGTATTATTTTTTGTTGTGTAGTATTGTTGTCGTCAACCCATTATTGTTCCACTATTGGGCACGGGTCTTTTCTCAGAATGAGAGTTTTAGGCCATAGTCAACCGCGCTGGCCAAGTGCGAATTGGTGGACTTCACACAACTACGAGAACTTTTTTTTTAAAGAATTCTCGGGTGTGTAGGTTTCCTCACGATGTTTTCCTTCACCGAAAAGCAGTGATAATTAATTTCTAATACGCACGTAATTTTAGAAAAATCAGTGGTGCGTGCCTGGGTTTGAACCTCGGACCTCCCGATCGAGAGAGTTCTAGTATTATTGTTATTAACTGTGTAGTATTATTGTTATTAAACAGTTTTTTATGTCTTTACTATAGTTTATTTTAACTAAAAATATTTATTTTTCTCTTATTCCATTTCTCTCTGTTTGTATAAATTCTTCAAGTATTTCATTTCTCTTAATTATTCAATCAAACATTTCTATTATCGATGTTGTCATAAAGGCCGTCTGTTAAAAAGGAGTTGATTCAAATAATTTACGACGGTTCATATCAAACGATAGAAATAGTTCAACATGCTATGACATCACTATGAATAAATACATAATGAGAAATTGTGTGTGATTAAAATATGTGAGATGCGTGCACTCTCCATTATCGATCGAACTTAGTCATAACAACCCAAAATTAAATGTCCGACATCTTGCTCTATGATAATACGAAAGTTATGTATGATCATTTGGAAACTAGTTAATCGATAGTAGTGTCATCAATACAATTCACTTAATCCGCCGATATATGGGTATAAATTAATATCACTATTAATATATTATAATTATAATACTACAATATGTCTAAAGACCGGCTTTTGCCCAATGTTTGCAACTGGAAGTAACAGGTAAATGCCATAGACAAACTGTTTCTGATATTAATATAAGGAAGTAGTTTTTCATATCGATACAAAACAACTAAATATCGATTGCGTAACCGTTGTCAAAAAACTGAAAACGACCAACGACAATTTCGCACGGTAACGTCTGCAGTGACGTGTTTGTAATACATTTGAGGATGAAACGGTGCAGTGTGATGTTTACTGTAACAGCCTTCGGAATAACAGCTCGATTCCCGACTGGACTATTGTTTGCGTTGGCCAACATGTTGTACGTAAACATTGCATGTGAACGTGATAGTCAATAGAGATACAGTGGCCAGCTATGTGTACTTCCACTATACCTATAGGCAACCTAAGCGAAGTGAGACATGTAGTATCGTGGTCCATACCAGATTCAGATATGGGTTTCCAGATACGATCCCTTTTTTTTCGAGGGGGAAACCTTCAAAAGGTACCCGACGCCGTGGGAGCGACGCAGGGTTATGTGGGATTTTTACCGCACTAAAACCCCCCCTGTGGCCGTCCTCGGCGCTATAAAGAGGACTCCGGGAACTTGGTCCGACCGGAACCGGAATCCTCTGAACGCGTTGCCTCATCGGGCTCCTCCCAGATAGGCTGGGCCCACCGCTCCATCTAGTCTTTACGACAGTGTGCGACTACATATACCGCCGTCCTTCCCGGGATCGCCTGACCGTACGGTTCGAGCTCCCACTCTTACCACCTGCAACCCCGGGAGCCCCTTTTAGTCGCCTCTTACGACAGGCAGGGGATGCCGTAGCTCTATTCTGATCCCGGAACTACAGGGACACTGCAACACTGACAAATAAAGTCTAAGCATGAGTAGTGAATACGAAAAAGCCTGTAAGTTAAAGGTGTAAAATAAGTAACTTAATAAACAAAGTATTAATACCAAGTTTAAGGAAAAAGGAACAATTCCTCTTGATTTATGTCGTAACATATGCTTATATTTAAATATTTCGTAACATTTTGATAATTATTTTGTTTTCATCTACTGTTGTTTGTTTACTATTCGAATGTAGGCAATGTTGCGACCTACTAAGCCGGCTTACTTATAAACAATAAACATTCTCGACTCCACCATTGTGGGCATTATCCTTTAGAAAAGAGAACATTAAAAGATTTTTTATTGTTTCCTTGGCACTATATTTTGTGAGAATACCCCGGTTGTGATAAGACTTGAAAGAACAATGCTATCTTGGAGTTTAATCTGCGAGTTACGGGTATAGTTGGTGGGAACGCTCAGGATAAACTGGGAATGTCCCAGTGTTTCTGTTAATGGTTATACTTTTGGAAACAGACGTCGCGGATTTTCTTTGTGTAAATAATTAAACGGATTGTCTATTGTTCTTACCCGAGAGCTACGGCTTCGCTAGATTTCTATGTGATCCGTCAAGCGTCATTTGAAATTTTGGGTAAATTTCAGTAAATTTTGCCAAAATTTACAGTGGAATTCGCGACCTTATACATTAAAAAACGATTAGGTTCGTTTTTTAATAAACAACAAAGTAGAAAGGAACTTATGCCACATCCATCCATCAGTTTCTTAAATCCACCGCTGCTCATAGACCTACCCTAACTGGCGCCACTTCAACTGACCTATCCCTTCTAATAAAAGTATCTGACCACATCGCTTAAAAATAAACTTCACGCTTTTAATTTTACTACAACATGACTGTACAAATTTATCTACTAGTAACACGCTTGCAAACCACATTGAGAAATCAATAATTTATTTAATCTACATGCAAAGCGCCACGTACGAATAGTTTAAAAGCTTAACGTTTTGAACCAACGAGCTTTGATTTTATCAATGAGATAGACTTAATATCGATATGTAGGGTTGTCACACGAACCGAAAACCGACAAGACTTAAAAGACATAAGGGTCCATTTTCAAGTGCAAGATGGTAGAACTCTTCGTAATTCGACTTCGGAGGTACAACCATCTTACCAATTTTTGCCCGTTAACAAGTGTTAAAACTCTTGTATTTGGTTGAAATAATCTTGTGTCAAGAGACACTTGAAGGAGGCGTCGTAAGGGATAGCAAAGCATTCATACCTGACCCAAGTAGGGTTCTAATTCTATCTGGAGTTAATTAGAAGATGTCCTATGGACGGTAGTTTGCGATCAGATCGATTGCGTGCTATTGGTACTTCTGTAAAATGAAAAAGAAAATTATTCGTACTATTATAATCGGCGTAATTAATTAAATATGAAAAGTCTCCTAATAGTCCAACAGGAAAACATGGCTAACGTAGCTACTTTTAGTACGTCATCGAAAAGAAGTCATCTCAACAATTTTAAATTTTAGTGCAAAAAAGATTATGGAGGATGTATCGTTGTTTTTTTATATTGGACAAAGTGAAGCCGGAAAGCCAGGGTTGAATATAATTTGTTTTACCAACCAGAACTCATTACTACGGCGTGGCGCCCAGTCAAATTATAATGAAATATGCAACACTGTTATCCTTGAATTTTGGTAAAATACACCTCATATTATGCTCAACTTAAGTCATGAATAACATACACTTTTATAATTTATATCATACATATATCTCCTTATGTAAAATTAGTAATTGTGAAATACAATGTACTGTGAAATAATGTTTTAACCAAAACAAATAGGTAATGTTTTAAAAATGTACCTAACACAATTTAAAATTGTGATAACTTTTGGTACAGTTGGTGGATTTTAATGTACTTAATACGACTAAAAGATGTGGGCTACATACGTATATATGCTATGTTCAGATATTCGGAACTTATTTATTTTATTGTAATTTATTTTTATTATATGTACGGTTAAACATATTGTAATTTTCTGGTTATATACACACGTACAATTGTCCTTACATGAACATTTCACATAGACCACACGTGGTTTCCACATTCGAAATGTATAATCAACAATAAAATACATTTAGATACACGTCCCTAATATGATATTGGACAGGATGTAGCCGTTGGCGTACGAGGGTTGAATACGGTTGGCAATATCGCTTCGCCCGGTTCATACTAGTCGTAACGTGGCGGCGCCTTAGTGCTCATTATACGAGCGATGTGAACGCTGGGTTGTGTTGAGCATACGGTATAGCTTTTCACTTATTTTACTTTGTTATATGAACGTCTTATCACATGTGATTTCCACATTTGAAATATATAATGAACAATAGATTATTTAGATACACGTCCTTAATACAATATTGGACAGGATGTAGCCTTTGGCGTACGAAGGCTGAATACGGTTGGCAATATCACTTCGCCCGGTTCATACTAGTATTAACATGGCGTCGCCTCAGTGCTCATTATACGAGCGATATGAACGCTGGGTTGTGATGACCATATGGTATAGCTTTTCACTTATTTTACATCGTTATATGGACGTCTTATACTCGCGTGTGATTTCCGCATTCGAAATATATAATGAACAATAGATTGTTTAGATGCATGTCCTTAATACAATATTGGACAGGATGTAGCCCTTGGCATACGAGGGTTCAATACGGTCGGCAATATCGCTTTACCCGATTCATACGGTCGTAACGTCGTCCGTGCTCATTATACGAACAATATGTACGCTGGGTTATGTTGTGCATATGGTATTCCTTTTCACTCATTTTACTTTGTTATATGAACGTCTTATATTCACATGTGAGTTCCACATTCGAAAAATATAATAAAAAATAGATTCTTTAGATACACGTCCCTAATTTGAAATTGGACAGGATGTAGCTGTTGGCGTACGAGGGTTGAATACGGTTGGCAATATCACTTCGCCCGGTTCATACTAGTATTAACATGGCGTCGCCTCAGTGCTCATACGAGCGATATGAACGCTGGGTTGTGTTGACCATATGGTATAGCTTTTCACTTATTTTACTTCGTTATATGAACGTCTTATACTCACGTGTGATTATCGCATTCGAAATATATAATGAACAATAGATTATTTAGATACACGTCCTTAATACAATATTGGACAGGATGTAGCCTTTGGCGTACGAAGGTTGAATACGGTTGGCAATATCACTTCGCCCGGTTGATACTAGTATTAACATGGCGTCGCCTCAGTGCTCCTTATACGAGCGATATGAACGCTGGGTTTTGTTGACCATATGGTATAGCATTTCACTTATTTTACTTCGTTATATGAACGTCTTATACTCACGTGTGATTTCCACATTTGAAATATATAATAAACAATAGATTATTTAGATAAACGTCCTTAATACAATATTGGACAGGATGTAGCCGTTGGCATACGAGGGTTCAATACGGTCGGCAATATCGCTTTACCCGATTCATACTGGTCGTAACATCGTCCGTGCTCATTATACGAACAATATGTACGCTGGGTTATGTTGTGCATATGGTATTCCTTTTCACTCATTTTACTTTGTTATATGAACGTCTTATATTCACATATGAGTTCCACATTCGAAAAAGGATATATTTAGATATACGTCCCTATGAGCGATATGAATGCTGTGTTATGCTGTGCATATGGTATTAATTTTCACTTATTTTGCTATGTTATTATATGAAGATTTATACTCTCATGTGATTTCGACATTCGAAAAATATAAAGACCAAGAGAATATATTTAGATACACGTCCCTAATATCATATTGGACAGGATGTAGCCGTTGGCGTACGAGGGTGGAATACGGTTGGTAATATCGCTTCGCCCAGTTCATACTAGTCGTAACCGTGGCGGCGCCTTAGTGCTCATTATACGACCGATATGAACTCTGGGTTACGTTGTGCATGTCATATTGCTTTTCACTTATTTCGGTTTGTTAAATCCTCGAATGATTTTATAGAAAAAAAAAAAACATTTTTATTTTATACGTAAAACTAGACCTTTAAAACGTTTTTGCTACTTTGTCCCAAGGTTGATCGCTAAATTAAAATTTTTAAATAAATGAAGATTACCAGGCCTTAGATTCGAACCTTAGACTTATTGAAGGGCCATATTCAGCTGCTGGACAAGCATTGCTCGTAGTAAGTAAAGAGTAAGATGTATTAGTTATTTACTAATAAGTTTCTTACATTTACAATATCTTTGAAGCTAAAACAGTTTATTTATAAGGACATTTCAATTATTTTTAAAGATATTTAAGTAGTAAATGAACGTACAATTTCCCTGATTGTGCTTATGTTTTCATTGCAGTCTATAGAGATCTGCAATTCCTTTAAAGTCAGTTAGCTTTATTTATCCGCTTCATTTCTACTATATTATCATAATATATTTGTCAACGTCGGTCGTTTGACAAAACATTACCTTTTCACGTGGAGACAATGCTCAGACTTTCAAATAGAATATTGAGATCAAAATAGGGCTAAGAACAATTTAAAAGTTATCGACTTTACTCGACAGTAAAAGTATCGATATTACCGACTACCTATCGACCTATAAGAATGGAATACTGTAAGTTAGCGTTGGGTAGCGATTCTAACTCTAATAACTGGATTAACAACAGTAAATCGTGTTTTGGTTTTTATGGTATCAACGCATCTGTAACGGACATAGGGAATCTCTTATGCTTTTTGTGCTGCAGTGGATGGCTAATAACCACAAAAATTCTTACCCGCTCATTAACTTCTTCAATAAAAACATTGAGTACCATAATAATCGCTGGTTGGATTGGATAATTACATAACATAAAAACGTCAATTTACAAAAAAAACATAGTAAAATTAAACAATGCCTTTTATTATTATCTTTTAATGAAGGAATTTTAAATAATAAAAAAAATTAACAGGTACTGACTGTTAATGATCTCTCTCTCGTCAACCCATTATTGGCCCACTGCTGGGCACGCGTCTTCTCTCAGAATGAGAGAGTTTAGGCCATAATCCACCGCGCGGGCCAAGTGCGAATTAATGGACTTCACACACGTCCGAGAACTTTTTTAAGAACTCTCGGGTGTGTAGGTTTCCTCACACTGTTTACCTTCACCGAAAAGCAGTGATAATTAATTTCTAATACGCACATAAGTCAGTGGTGCGTGGGTGCCTGGGTTTGAACCTCGGACCTCCCGATCGAGAGGGCAAGTTTCAACCATTAGGCTATCTGCTCTGTGATCAGTGTAGTTAAAACACTCGCTTCATAATTCTAGGCTATTTTCGACAAAAAATGTACTTTAACTTAAAACGTATTAATTTTGGATGATACGCTTATCCATGCATAGCAGCTGCGTCTCTTATAAAGTATCGACAAACTGTTTAGTTCTAGGCCTTTTTCATAAATCTGTATGTTCATCTAAACTTCATGAATTTTTAATTATACGCTAGTTATTCATTCATAAAGCAGCGATACATGTGAGTATCGTCGACCTATTATTGTCTCACTGATCGGAACGGGTCTTCTTTCGGAATGCGAGTTTTAGGCCATAGTCCACCGCGCTGGCTAAGTGCGAATTGGTGGACACATGTGAGTATCGATACTCAAATATCGGCACTGCACATCCCTAGATGCAAATGCACCGTCGGCCTTGTAATAAGCCTGTTTCTTTATACTGTCTGGCTCTGAAGCGTCGGATTTACGGCAGCTCGCCGGCAAATTCGATTATTTGCAACCAGACAGACCGCTAGAGGTCTCAAGATACCTAATGACTATTTACTTAAACACAGACATACGATGGAGGGAGGAACAAAGCGAGCGGTCGTTTAACATTATTAGCACTAGGAAAATAGCTTTTTTTTGTAAGATTGAAGAAGGAAACGAGCTTGCAGACCACCCGACGGTCACTGTCGCCACTGGACATAAAAAAAAACGTTTTTTACACTCATAGCCCCACCATAAGATTTTCTCCTGTGTCGCGGATGCCATGGACACACACAAAGACGAATACACAAACACCCAGACCCAGAACAAGAATCTAAACTCATCATTCAGATACCTGTCTGGCCGGGAATCAAACCCGGGACCAACTGCGTGTCAGACCGGTATAGTAACCGTTACGCCACGCGGGTTGTCAAGTAACGCATAGATATGAGCATCTTCATATAGAATGAGGGTTTAATCTGAAGCCAATCACAGACGCGTCGCTACTCCCGCGAACTAACGTGGTCGCCTCATATAAAAGTGTGCCGGCAACCACACATCCGACTCGCGCAAGAACTGCTTCACGCTAGAAATAGGTGTGGTGGTGTTACCTCTCCAGTCGAACTACACTAGTTCTACCACCTGGCAAACTTTATGCCGTCTGGCTCTGAAGGATTTGTTGCCGCAAATTCACTATTTGCAACCAGGAAAATTCACTCTCTTATTTGCTCACCGGAAAATTCGATTATTGGCAACCAGACAGACAGACCGCTAGAGGTTCCAAGATACCTAGTGACTATTGACTTAAACACAGACATACGATGGAGCGTGGAACAAAGCAGCAGTTGTTTAAAATTCTTAGCACTTGAAATAGAAGGATTCTGGATAGAATTTTAAAATTTAAATGTAAGACAATTGTAATACCTTTTTAGGGATGGGCTGTTTTAGCCGATTTTACATTATTAAGTTAAGGAGGCACTAATGTCTTTTTTTTGAGATTGTTAAAAATTAAAAATATTGGTTCTTATGTGTAACATGTCCTTTTACTTTTTTATACGCGGCTGATACCACGTTGCTCAGTAAGGTTTGAAACTATAATTAGTTCAAAGACGCGCGATGTTGGCAAACAAAAAGCGTCCTTCATAAAAACTAGACCACATCTCGAGTGTCACACACAGTGTACTCAGAAAGTTTGTTGTCCCGCTCGACGAGTTCACTCATTACATCCTTCATCCTCGGAGCTGTGGAGAGCGTGCTTAAGTGTCCCTTTTCTTTGGGTCAACTTGGCCAAGAGGTCGCTGTTTTTGCTGCGTTCTATTTTTTAGCACGGCTCCCTAAGTTAGATTTTGAAGGAATTGTAACGTCGCCTGACCCGACCCAGTCGTGGCCACGAATCTTCTCTAAAGATAAATGATAGATAAATGCGTAAAAAACAGGAAATTATGATTTTCTTAACCATTAAAGCAAATGATCACCATTTAAAAACGTTCATATATTTTAATGCTGTAAAAGAAAATCGTCCATCCAACAGCGCTTTTACGTTCACTGCTGGACATAGGCCATCTCTAATGGAAGCTTAGCTCATAGCCTCGCGCCTGGTGTATGTCTTAGAGACCACAGGAGTAGCTAATAGTTTAATCCATCGATCACTCAGACTTTCGAAGTCTACTGAAGTCACAGTTTTACAAGTAACCGCTACGCCTAGATTGTGTTTTGGTGACCGCATATGATACTTGGGAAGTCTCCGATGCACATATCTTGAATTTTTGTACAAAAGTCGCATCCTACGACATCCGGAGAATACGAAAGCTAGAGTGGTGCTAATCAAAACCGTTGCCATACAGCACAGTATAAAATAATTTAATAAACGTAGAGAATATTGTATGTTAATACTTACGATCAGTACCAGCCAATCCTATCATATTTGAAGCGTACGTCATAATGTTGTCCTTAAAGTATGCTACAATGCACCACAACGATGTACAAGGATTTGTCGGTGTACTCTGACCAAAAAAAAAAGATAACGCTAGGCGAAACATTGCGGCTTTTGCACTAAATCTTGCACTTACGCTTTGTTCCGGAGCATACCTATGTATGTAGAGTTTTACCATGCATACGATAATACATAAATAGGAGTCAGACGTGAGTTAATGTATGGAATAAAATATTTTCGATAATTATCAATACTATAGCATTTATATAAATGCTAAGGTACGAAAGAACATAGTATATTTTTATCACTAATTCAGATATCGCGAGTACAGGGGTCCTCTTGTAAGTGCGCGTTAAAAAGTTCATCGAATAAATATAAAGTACGCGGTTGTAGTCTATATTATAGTGACTCTGACAAGATCATTAAAAAAGGTGCACGCTACGTATAGTCGGTGAGACGAAGACTTGTCTATATTTTTAGTCTCAGCCGGTATCATAAACAAATTTGTTGAGTGCACGGTTGAATGTACTGTGCGGCGTTATCGCTGCGGATATGAGATGATTTGGTTCGTACGGCCACACGCTCCTTATCTCCGTCTGACGATAAGGGGAAAGCTACTGGTGATTACTTTCTGTGGAGGTGCAACTGCATGTATTATTGTATAATTTTACATACTAGTCACCCGTCGCTACGGTCGAAATTCGACCGTAATGTAAATTAAAAAAATAAATAGATTAAGATCCCACTGCAAATTTGTGTAGTTATCGTGTGCGTGCTGAAATCCACATTTTTACTTATATTTATGATTAGGAGAATAAAAATCTACCAGGTTGCCAATCAAAATGTAGCCGATAATATTTTTAATTAAATTATTATTATTTGATTTCGCGGGGAAAATTTCACTTATCAAATTTTTAAATAAAATATCGTTCACTTCACGGAAATAGGTATAAAGACTTTGAAAAATCGTAGTTGCCGTGGCGCACTTGGCCGCACCTCTTCGCAGCCAGGTAAAAACAGGTATGATTTCGATATATTAATTCGTCCATAACGAATGTTAACATTTATACATCAAAATAAAGCTATTTTTTTTCCTCATTATTATGATATACGGCAACCTAATTAAATCTGACCGCAAGTTAGGGTTACTGGCTGTTAAAGATGGTAAATATTGAAGGGTGAGTGAGAGGAAGCTAGCGCGTAACATCACCAATCTAACAAGGATAGCGATTGCCAGCTGAACGACGTTTTAAAGCTGTTGCGCATGCGTCAGATGCTAGTGTTCTCAATCACCAGTTCCAACAATAGCAAGAACGACTAAGAAATAAATACTCCAAAAGAATTGTCATCCTTTTATAACTACAAATTTTATAGTTACAACAAAAACTTAATATTGATAAAAATAAAGCCAAGGTTACTTATGTAAAGAAAATTATATTGTGCAAGTACCGTATGAAATAGTTTTCTATTTTATTCAAGTACTCAATCATTTATTACATATAAATTAAACATTCAAGTGTATGGAAAATTAAAAAAAATATCTTGTAATTCCGTGATGTGCAATAGCTTTAAAACGTCGTACAGCTGGCAATCTCTATCTTGTTAGACTCGTGATGTTACGCGCTAGCTTCCTCTCACTCACCCTTCAATATTTACCATCTTTAACAGCCAGTAACCCTAACTTGCGGTCAGATTTAATTAGGTTGCCGTATAATAAAATAATGAGGAAAAAAATAGCTTTGTTTTGATGTATAAATGATAAACATTCATTATGGACGAATTAATATATCGAAATCATACCTGTTTTTACCTGGCTGCGAAGATGTGCGGCCAAGTACGCAACGGCAACTACGATTTTTCAGTCTTTATACCTATTTCCGTGAAGTGAACAATATTTTATTTCAAAATTTGATAAGTGAATTTTTTTCCAGCGAAATCAAATAATAATAATTTAATTAAAATATTATCGGCCACATTTTGATTGGCAACCTGGTAGATTTTTATTCTCCTAATCATAAATATGAGTAAAAATGTGGATTTTAGCACGCACACGATAACTACACAAATTTGCAGTGGGATCTTAATCTAAAAGTTCTTATTTTCCAATGTAGCGCCAATATTTCTCTAATTTAAATTGTAATAATTTTTAAGTTGTCATCAAGCATGTATGTAACCGCATGACCGGTATGGTAACCGCACCACCGTCGCCACGCGGGTCGTCAAATCAAAGAATAAGAAATCTTTGTAAAAAATTGTCAATACTCGCTCGTAGTGTAGTGTTCACCGTCGTGGTCCATTTATCCTAAACATGTATAAATATATCAGACATTATTTAAAAATATTTTCAACATCATTTCATCGTTACTAAGTATATCCTATATTTATAATAACACTAGATGACCCGGCGAACTTCGTTCCGCTTAAAAGACAAAAATCTAAAGTTATCAGTGTTTCTCTACTATATTATGCATAAAAACAATCCTCTTTAATCACCCTATCTATTAAAAAAACTGCATTAAAATCCGTAACATAGTTTTAAAGATCTAAGCATACATAGGGACAGATAGCGTGAAGCATCTTTGTTTTAAACTATATAGTGATTCGTAATATAGTAAATAGTAATAATATCTATTTCTAACAGGCATATGGTCAAAAATTTTCTTTTTTCACTTACAAAATAGTTAGGATGTTAAAAAAAGTGTTTTCACATTCTACTTCTTTATTTCGCAGTACTGTAACTACCTACATTTATTTTTTCTTTGTCCACAGTGCCGTGGGTAAAACATGTCTGCTCATCAGTTACACCACGAACGCCTTCCCCGGAGAGTACATACCAACAGTGTGAGTATACTTATACTTTTTCTAATTTAGCCAAGTTATTATTTTACTGGGCTCTTATAAAAGATGCCAAAAGAGCTCTCCTTCAAAGCCTGTGATTCATTGGCGACTCCTCTGATGTTGTTAATGTCCATAGGCGACGGTGACTACTTTGTATCAGGTAGCTCGTATGCTTTATCGTCAGGTTTAAGTTTATAAAAACTTGATTGTTAAAAGTTAGATATGGCAACGTTGCCACTCATCTGTTTTTGCGTAATAAAAACGATGATTTAAGCGGTGTAGTGTTTGAAGGGTTTTGTAAAGGAACGTTTTCTGGATTAACTAAAAAAATAATTAAGAAAAAAGAACTTGTAACACTAAGACCGTCAGTTTATTACATCGAATTAACATTACAATTATAGTAACTATACTATATCCATCAAATTTTGATGGATATACGTCATTTTAAGGAAAACTTTTAGTACGTAGTATAGCGTAGTTTGGTCATTAAACTACTTATAACTGCTAATAATAATAATGTATGAATAATTTATGCAATAGATATACGTCACCCTTTTGCTTAGTATCTTTAGGTAAGGGTGATTCATTGTGACTATTTTTGCCCTTTGCGTGCATGTGTCATCGTTGTAAAACGGAATGGAAGGCTTCGGTTGTATCCTGGAGAAATTATGCCCTTCCTTTTTACGATTTAAACGATGAACGTAAAATCTGTACGAGCAAATCATTAAACCTACGTTGCAGCTATACCAGTGAATATTACAGACCAGGACAGTATATTAGTCGACCCGCGAAATTCGTTCCGCCTAAAAGTAAAAAACCGTGTTTCTCCACTATCCGTAGCGTAGTTTTAAAGATCTAAGCATTTATAGGGACAGACAGCGAGAAGCGACTTAGAGACATTTAATTGATGTTCTTGTTAGTTATCGACGACCGACCGCGACCGATCTTAGTTCCATAGTTAAGGCGACCATCTTAGTTCTTAGGAGTACTAACGCATCTGTGATTGACTTCAGATAGAATCCATGTTTTATATTAAGTGTCCTCCAGATGCCCATGGACGGCAATGACCACCTGACATGAATTGGACTGCATGCTCGTTTGTGATTTCAATCAGATAAAAAATATTCATAAACCGCATATCGTTGGTACCCGTTACCAATTTTTTTTATAGGATTCTAGTAGCAAGCGAGCATGCCGTCTATCTGATGGCAAGTGGTCACTGCCGCCCATGGACATCCGTAAGCAGCTTCACATAGAATATGGGTTCTATTTGAAGTCAGTGATAGATGCGTTGCAACATGGTCGCCTCCTATAAGTGTGCCAGCAACCACCGAACGCAAGAACTGCTTCACTCTAGAAATAGCCAAATAGGTATGGCGGGTGGTACTTCCCCGGTCGAAAATTGTTCTACTATATTTCAAAAATAGTCTCTATTGCCACATTATTCAAACCAGACACCCGCAGTCTTCAATGCTACCTCGAAGCCCGGAGCGTATTAGACATGCTGGTACTACAACGTTCTTTCAACTCTCAAAAACCTCTAATAAAAAATTTTTGACACAAAAATATCCACCGACTTCCATGCCATAAAAAGTAAATAATAATTTAAATATATTTTAGTTTGAAACATACTCAGTACTTAGGACATAGTCCTGAAGTCGGTGCTCAACATATTTCGCTGGACGACGGTAACTATGTCCTATATGAGATGATATTTTTATTCCTGATATTTCCTGATATGATATTTTTTTGTCAAAATTTTTTTATTTCATGCTTTTTAGTAAAATAAAATCGCTAAGTTTGCTTTGTGCATACACATATGCAAACATTAAATAAACATCAACTTAAATCACAAATTAAACATAAGCTTAGACACAACATACAACACTATCAATTCATACGAACTGAACGCACCCGCTCGCAGGACGCTGCCGCGCCCTGCTCGCTTAGTATTTATGTTTTCTTTTATGTTCCAACCTAACCTAACCCACGTAATATAATAGTAATCTAATAGTATAATATAATAGCAATTACATATACGTAAGCACCAGATGGCTAATTTCTGCGGCTTGGGTTTGCAGTACCCTTGCATCATCAGACTTGAGAATTTGAGGGCCAAATTTTCCATCTAATATTTTTGCTCAGTAATCTTATAATATACACGTAAGCACCAGGTGGCCAACTTGTATGGCTTAGGCATGCAGTACCCTGCATCATCAGGGCTGAGGAGTTGAAAGTCAAAACTTTCATCTTATGTCTTTGCTTAGTATTTTTAATACATACCCCTAAGCATCAAATAGCCAACTCCTATGGTTTAGGCTTGCAGTATCCTGCATCATCAGAATTGAGGAGTTGAAGGTCATAAAAATCTCATTATATATCCGTAAACATCAAATGACTAAATTTTATAGTTCAAGCTAGCAGTACCCTTACATCATCAGGTTTGATGAGTAGAAGGTCAAATTTTTTATAGTAAATATCTGCTTAGTAATCGCATTCTATATTTTATCCAATTGGACTTCTGCAGCTTAGTTTCTGCCGACTATCGCTAATTTCATTAATTTGCTGCAAAAAAGTTAAAGATTTCCATTAAATTGTTATAGATCCTATGATCAAAACCTTATCAGACTACCCCTGAAGTACATCCTTTCTAATAAAAAAAGAATCATCAAAATCGGATGGCGTGACATTGAGTTATTCGTACATTTATCGCGCACATTGAAAATGCAAATTTAAGACTTATGCGTTTTTCTTATAGATGCCATTGCCAAAAGTGAACTAAAAATAAATGGGACCCCATGACACGCACTACCTTTCAAATAATTTTTTTTTATTTTATTTATACAGACGAATTGATAACCTCCTCCTTTTTGGAAGTCGGTTAAAAACAGTGCTAAGTCGCGAACATAAACATGAAATGTATAAAAAGAGCTCCTCTTATATATTTTGATAATAACTAGCTTTCCACCCACTTGACACGAAACAAAACAAACATTTGTGTTAAACTTTCAGCTGAATTTATTTCAATCGGCCACGCTTGTTGCAGAATTACACTCGAGTATTTTTGTAGCTGCGATATTAATGCTTTTCCTTTGACCTTTCTTTTTAAAACTGGAAATAGATTTAGCATTCGAAATTCATTACGTATTCGACGTAAAAATATATAAAAGAAGCGTTTTTTTGGGACGTATTCATGTTTTTAACTGTACTTAAATTTATCATGGAATCCTATTGACGACCCGCGTGGCGCAGCGGTTACCATACCGGTCTGACACGCAGTGGGGCCCGGGTTCGATTCCCGGCCAGACAGCTATCTGAATGAGAGTTTAGATTCTTGTTCTGGGTCTGGGTGTTTGTGTATTCGTCTTTGTGTGTGTCCGTGGCTCCCACGACACAGGAGAAAATCCTACTGTGGGGCTATGAGTGTAGAAAGCGTTTTTTTTATTACAGATTCATTTTAAGTTCGGTTTATAAAAGTTAATAGTCGCATATTATGGATGGCTCTGTACCGTTTTCTTAGAGAATTGTCTACCTCGTTAGCCAAGTGCGAATTGGGAGACTACACTACATTGGACTTTTTTTTTGAAGAACTTTGGCGTCGTGTAGATTTTATCGCTATGTGAATGGCAAAGGTCGTCATGCCTAGTGATAAATAAATTCGAATACGCACATAGCTGCAAAAATCCGAGATAGGCGTGTGAGATTCGAACCGCGGACCCCAGGTTGATACGCCACTAGGATATCGCTGCCAAGCGTATTTCTCATAAAAATACGGCTACAGGCCAATTTCAATAACTGCAGGTTTTAACTTCCTTTTTCATTAATATAATTAAATTATACAATATTTCAATAAGGATTTAACTGCATGTCATGTATGTATGATCTAATATAAGTATCAGTTTATTCATTTTTTTATGTGTGTCTGTTCGTGAGTTAAAAGTTTAGTCTTGAGAATAAAACCAAAATTCATATCAATAACTTTGCCGAGCTAAAATAAATTAATGAAAATTCCATTTATTAAAATATTGTACTAATCCAATTACTGCATTGTGGAAATTACGAAGTTAAATCAGTATTCTAGCTTTGCTGTGTTATAACGCCATTCTATATTATTTATGGTGGTCGGGCATGCCACATTGGTTCGAAAATAGAATTGCACGGACAAAACATCGTTGCTATCTGCATAGTGACTTTTATTATTTTAATATCGCGAAGAAAATTAATATTTGATGCGTGAATACTATATGACGCATACACATTTATCAGCGTATTATCATGTTTTAATATCATATAGAGGGTTTTAATATAAAATAGGATTAGCTGAATAACGAGGCTTTACCTCTACCACGATAATAAGTATCCTATGTGTTAATTAAGGTCATAAACTACTATGTGCCTAAATATAGGAAAATTCTCACAACAAGTTGCATCTATAATATTAATAACATTTAGATTACCATAACTGAGCATGCATTCTATTCGATTGTGTTGTGGGTGGCCACTGCCATATGTAATCAACAACTGATAAGGTTAGACTCGTACCTTGTCCCTGTAGTTCCGGGACCAGAATTGGGCTACGGTACCCTCTGCATGTCGTAAGAGGCGACTAACAAGGGTTTCCCGGGTTGCGGGCGATAAGCGAAGGAGCTCGGACCGTCCAGCCAAGTGATCCTGGGAAGGACGATGGAATGTGTCGCATGCAGGGTTGGCAATGTTTAAAACATTTGTTTTAAACATACGTTTAAAACACTGATTAAAACACTACAAAAGTATGTATCACGTTTAAAACATGATTAAAACTAATTCGTTTTAAACATGTTGAAAACACATAAAAAAAACTCTATACTTTTACACTCAAGAAATTAAAAACCTAATGGTATATTTTTTTACTAAAGAGTTGGCAACATCGATATTACTAGATGGGATTCCCCTGACTGGCAAGCGGTAATGCGGTGAATGAATGTTCATAAAACGCGGGGATTTCCCGGTTCGCTTTTGTTCAGTTAGATAGAACGAAAGCCAAACGAAATCGATCAATTCATGTTTTGCATGTGTAATGGTGGACACGTATTTTGTTTACGTAATTGTTTTTGTTCAGCGTTATTAATAAACTATTACAGCTGTTGATTTATCTTTTTTTTTCATTTTATACATATTTACGTGTTTAAAACAAGATTAAAACATGTTTAAAACAAGTCAATTAAAACAGCAGTGAAAAATTAATAAAAAACATGTTTTTTTTGTTTTTCAATTAAAACATGATGTTTTTTTCTTTATAAAAAAAACATGTATTTTTTCCAACCCTGGTCGCATGCCGTTGTAAGCACCAAAAGGCACGGTGAGCATCAATCGGTCACCGGGGAAGAGCCCAAAAGGGGCATTGCGCTCGGAGGACTCCGGTTGTGTTCCGTTGGAGATCCCGGAGTTCTCCACGTAGCGCTGAGGACGGCCACAGGGGGGTTTTAATGAGGTAAAAATCCCACGTAACCCGGCGTTACTCACATGGCGGCGGAAGGTTTCGAAGGTTTGATAACAAAAAAGAAAAAAAAAGGTTAGACTCGTAGCTGAGGTTAGCAATTGATGCGCTGCTACCCCTGAGGACTAAGGCTAAACTCCTCGGATAAATCTACAGAACACGGCCAGAACATAGTAGTGTTAAGGGTGTTGTTATTGGACAGAAATAGTTGTAAATTAGACGTGCGCAAAACAGTGCGTTTCAACGTAATGCTATAGACTTGTAAATGTATAGGACACAATAGGCGTGGAGCCTATGAAGTAGACACAATAGGTCGCACAATTATTGGTCTGAGCCACAAACTAGTGTTAGCTTAAGCTAGAATTCGTGTATATATTAAAATAGATTTCCTTTTCAACTAGAGAAAATACCTGCCAAATTTTGCTCTATATTTTGGACTTAGCCCAGACATTATTGTGGAATGAATTATTTGCACATTTTGCTAAGTAAATAGTAGTTACTATGAAAATCCTATTTTTAAGTAAAAAATATGCTGTTGTTTTTAATTTATTGAAACAATTTAACGTGTTTGTAATGTAAAGTGTCATTACCAGCCATTAAAATCTGTAACACATCTAATGAAACAGGCCAATAATAACAGATATAAGTATGTATGTAGTCAAATCGACTTTTATTAGTGTACCCTTGAAACTAGAAGGGCTGCAAAGAGGTCAGATATACCGCTACAGAGTATACCGCTCTCGTAGGTTGTAGGTGTTTAATGTCGCCATAGTTCGATAACGAAGTTCTAATTAATTAATTTAAAATAATTACCAATTATAAATAATCATTACACATCTTTCTCGTTCCTTTTTATAAGTAGCTATTTATATTTATTATTCTGCTAGTTTTCGCTTATTTGGTCGATAAAATACTATTAGAAACAGTGTGCGGTATCGGCATCACGTGACTGGATAGCCTAGACATGTACACTTATTGTAGTCTTTATTGCTAATGCTTTGAACGTCACGATTTATGACGTCATTGAGGGTAGGTCTGGTAGTTAAGTTTTATTTTGAACTTATATGACGTGTTAAGTTTATGTAACGTGTTTTTATCGAGTTTGTGGTTATCAAAAATACAATCGTAGTAAACTGACTCGAAATAAAAGCATGTCTACTGTGAAGTTAATAATATCTTTGATTTTACTCAAGACATATGTATATTCATAATCTACTTTTGGCCGACATCTTATTAGTGTCTTTGGATCTTGGTTTAAAGGGTTCGTTTAATGTAAATTATTGTATGTTTAATTAGTGTTTACTGTTAAATTGTCTAAAAATATGTTCAAAAACAAGCTATTATTTTATTTTATTTCAGTAAAAAGTAGGAAACAAGCTTTTTTGTGAACTTATAATTTTGTTGCATGGAATGATAATGACGTGGATATATGTTTTATGTAAAAGAATGAAGTATTTGTAATTATTGGTTGTATTATGGATATCATTGCGGAAATGTGTAATGAGTGCAGTAAATACGCATTAATATCGCAGATTACAACGATGGCACCATGATAGCAGTAATAAATTAGTTTATTTTACACTATATGACCCGGCGAACTTCGTTCCGCCTAAAAGTCAAAAGTCTAAACCAGTGTTTCTCTCCTATATTATACATAAATAATAATACTTCAATAAGATAAAAAAAAAATTCTAGCGTGAAGCATTTCTTGCGTTTCGATGGAAGGTTGCCGGCACACTTATATATGAGGCGACCATCATAGTCCTCGGGAGTAGCAACGCATATATTATTGACGTCATATAGAACACATGTTATATATTAAGTTGCTTACCAATATCCACGGGCGGCAATAACCACTTACCATCAGGTGGACTGCATGTTCGTTTGCTGCTGCAATCAGCTAAAAATACATCGAAAAACACTACCCACCTTCTAAGGCAATTGAAAAATGGGGTTGCCACTAATCAAACCGCTCGTACATTCCAGATTCGACAACTACTCAGCCAACGTGATGGTGGACGGCAAGCCGATCAACCTGGGCCTCTGGGACACGGCCGGCCAGGAGGACTACGACCGGTTGCGACCGCTCTCCTACCCGCAGACTGACGTGTTCCTCATATGCTTCTCGCTCGTCAATCCGGCCTCGTTCGAGAACGTTAGGGCTAAGGTGAGAACATTCATCGTACACGCGATAAAAATTTAGCAAAAAGGCTAAGGCTACGTACTCACGGAACGGTTTTCACCCGCGGCCGCCGCGGTTGCGGGCCCGCAGCTTCTGTAGGATGCAGATATAAGTGTAAAAAATTAAAGCAATACTCACGACGCGTTTTTCGCCCGCGATGCGCGCGGTTGTTTGCAGCTCCCGCTGCACCGGCGGGCAACCTGTAGAACCACGCGGGCCACGGTCAGCCACAGCCGCGGCGGTTTGCGCCCGCGCGCGGTCAGTTGGCGGGCGAGTGCAGTAGTCAGGACGTCAACTGATGGTAAACCGCCCGTCTTGCGCTTTTCGCCCGCCACGTTTGCGGTCGATAATCGCAACAGCGACGGCAGCGGAACCGCAAAAATAGGCGGTCTTGTGAGTTTCGCACAAAAGCTGCGGGCCCGCAACCACGGCGGCCGTGGGTGAAAACCGCTCCGTGAGTACGTAGCCTCAGTCAGAGCTCCCCCCGCCCTAAAATTTATGTTATCTATCGTCAACCCATTAATGTCCCACTGCCGGGCACGGGTCTTCTCTCGGAATAAGAGAGTTTTAGGCTATAGTCCACCACGCTGGCCAAGTGCGAATTGGTGGACAAAATTTACGTTACTATGTTTCTAACATTTGTTATTACGGCGACGACAGAAATACGTCATTTGTGAAAATTTCAACTGCCTAGCTATCACGGTGAGATACATACAGCCTGGTGACAGGCTGATGAATAGACGAACAGAGAGACAGTGGAGTCTTGGCAATAGGGCCCCGTTATTACTCTTTGGGTATGGAACCCTAAATGGTCCTTATCAACCCACTTTTATTCGATCGATCCAAATTAGCGTCAATTAATAGCAACAGACGGACAAACTAGTGATCTCGTGAGGATTCCATTTTTTTATCACGTACAGAATCTTAAAAACTATTTAGGGGCCGAACATTAACCACGTGAAAGGTGGTGGGGGTTCGTAAAAAAAATAACGAAATGTCACGAGGAGGGAGGGAGTGTACCAATTAGTCCCATGAATTAAATTTTCGTCGAAAGCGCAACTTGCAAGATGCTCATCTAATTGGTAGTGTTAAAAAAGTTGCTGAAACGTGGTCCGAGGACAATGTACCTACATAATATATATTAAATATGTTCATGTACTAGTACAATATTTGTTATTCATTGATTACATTATTCCTTTCATATTATTTTTATGCCAGTCTAACCAACCTGTAACCTTTCTGTCTAGACATTTTTATCGCGTCGCCCTTAATTTCCTTAAATTATATAGATTACTACCTGACCCGGCAAACCTTGTTTTGCCATATAAATATTAAAAAAAAATTAAGGCTGGACAAGCCTTATCACTAAGGAGTATGATGAAAAATAGATGTTGGCCGATTTTCAGACCTATTCATTATGCTCACAAAATTTCATGAATCGGTCAAGCCGTTTCGGAGGAGAGTACGGGAACGAACATTGTGACACGAGAATTTGGAAGAGGGATTAAAAATGCTAAAAAAATACATGATCACGTCCCCTTCTATGGTAAAAATATGATTACAAATATATCATTTGTTTCCTTTTCCAGTGGTACCCAGAAGTGCGGCATCACTGCCCATCGACGCCCATCATCCTCGTAGGCACCAAGATCGACCTTCGCGAGGACAAGGACACGATCGAGAAGCTGAAGGACAAAAAGCTTGCGCCTATCATGTACACACAGGTAATGAAATGTTTTTTACACATTGGTGGCCACCGTTTTTTTTAGTCGATTGAATTAGCAAACGAGCATGCAGTCCATCTGATATGTCCTATGTCCGAGCCCTATGTCCAGCAATGGACACAGGGCTCCATTTTATGGGGTTAAAGTGTTCCGATTTGCAGGGTGTATGCAATAATCCAAGACTGAGCTGGTAACTTGGTAAATTTCATATTTTTGACACTGTGAGATATATGGAAAAGTGCAGGATATTATTACTATTATTATAAAATACGCTTTCTACACTCACACGCTTTCTACACTCATAGCCCCACAGTAGGATTTTCTCCTGTGTCGTGGGTACCATGGACACACACAAGACGAACACACAAACACCCAGACCCAGAACAGGAATCTAAACTCATCATTCAGATACTTGTTTGGCCGAGAATCGAACCCGGGATCCATTGCGCGTCAGACCGGTATGGTAACCGCTGCGCCACGCGGGTCGTCCAAATGCTAAGTTAATATTAATTTGGAGTACGAAATAAATTTGGAGTACCAATTTTACATGTCATACTAAATTAAAATAAACATATTTCCAGGGTCTGGGCATGGCGAAGGAGATCAAGGCGGTGAAGTACCTGGAGTGCTCGGCGCTGACGCAGAAGGGCCTGAAGGCGGTGTTCGACGAGGCGATCCGCGCGGTGCTCATCCCCCTGCAGCCGCAGAAGGTGCAGCGGAGGTGCGCGCTGCTGTAGGCCAAGAGGGGAGCTGCGACTGATGTCAGGTGAGTGTGTTATCCCTGAAGTTCCGGGACCAGAATAGGGCCAGGGTCAATGTCGTCTATACCATAAGGGCATTCGGCCAGTGCCCAGAGCCTCCATCCTCCAAGGGCCAAGATTTTTTGTCGCATATAGTATCAAAATATTATGGTCGGGCGCATTACACTGCTTGTTGCACGAATACATCATACTTTCTTTGCATTCCAAAAGAGCCCCGAATTCTTGTGTGCCCAAGGGACCCAACATAGTCTAAGACGGCCCTGGTCACGGTACTCTCTGCCTGTCGTAAGAGGCGACTAAAAGGGGCTTCCGGGGATGCGGGTAGAGTGGGAACTAAAACCCGCCGGCCAAGCGACCCCGGGAAGGACGGCGGCATGTGTAGTCGCGTGCCGCCGTAAAGACCAGAAGGTGCGGTGAGCGTTTCACGTCTACCAGGGAAAAGCCAGAAAGGGGCATCGCGCGTGGAGGACTCCGGTTGTGTTGGAGATCCCGGAGTTCTCCATGCAGTGCTGAGGACGGTCACCGGGGGGGTTTTAGTGCGGTAAGAATCCCACATAACCCGCGTCGCTCCCACGGCGTCAGGTACCTTTTGAAGGTTTCCCCCTCGTAAACAAAAAAAAAGTAAGTGTTTGTGTAGTTGTGTTCATCATCGCCGTTATGGTCGGGGTCAATAATGCGTGTTCACATCGTTCCCGACGATGTCTTTGTGGTCATCATTAACATAGAAGTCGCCGTCATCACTTTTATCAGGTGTGTGATTTAGTTATAGTAGTTCATCACGACGATAGTCTTCAACGTCTACGTCATCATGACGATCTTCCTCTTCTTCACTGTGGTTACAATTTTCTTTTTATTTCTAATAGATTAATGATAGTGATAACTGCCGCTCACGGACATCTAAAAGTAACTTCATATAAAACAACCGTGTATGCTTCTTCCGAGGAGGAAGAACGGTTTAAATGAAAGTGAGCCAGTAAGCGACACCCTTTAACTGAAACGCAAGAACCGCTTCACGCTAGAATTAGAGATCCAACCCTGTGTAACCATACTAGTTTTACCACCACCTTATATTTCTATGAATATTTTAATAGATTTTACTATTATTTTTTGTTACAGGAAGTAGAAGCCAGTGTGACCAGCAGATCTGTAATAATAGAGCGAACCAAGGGATCCGTCTTCACGATGTTACACGCGACAGAGTGCTGTATAAACAAAATGGACTGCAGTATGCATAAATAGATGTTAATTCTTACTATTAACGCATCATTACTTGTAACGTGTCTCGGTGTGAGTGAGCTCCGTATATGTAAACGCTTTTTGTATAATCTGTGGCTGACAGATCACTGACAGTCCCGCCTGCGACTTACGACATCTGTCACATTGTCATTGTCTATGGATTTCTTTGCCGGCTTGAAAAACAAAAGATGTCTATGGATACTTAAAGTTTTCTTTTGGGTGCTTTTTTCATGATGCGGTCTCGTTACTGTATGATACATTCCTACGTTTGTGCTGAAAAACTGTTTTTGAACTACAAAAGCACTTTTCCTTTTTTATATGGGGCGTCCAGTAATTACGTGACGATTTGGGACTTTTCCTACTTTATTATCTTTATTTATGGTTGGATTAGTAGTAGTATTATTTAGTAGTACTACTGCTACTTGAAGTAAATAATCGTAGACTGTGATTCTACTCTTGAGAATATCGAACAATAAATAAAAGAATTTTTAAATGGCAAAGATCAAAAGAATATGCACATCTCGCATTACATCGTTTTTTGTTGAAATAGATCGTGAAATTTTCTAAGGGGATTTTCCATAATCCCTTCTCACTAAATTAAGGGACGCCCTCCATTACAGAAAATAGGTTCCAGTAATAGTGATCATACGTTGGAATTGTTGAAATTCGTTTTAGACAGAGATTATTATATTTTTCGAATTATTATTGCTTTTGTTTTATTTCCGATTGTTGTATTTCATAGTAGGTGTCGATAAGTACATACGCAGTATTCGCTAATCAAGTGATTAATATTAAATGTAATGTATTGTATGTATGTACCGTGGTTTATTATATGAATATGTTTTAATGCAATTTTTTTATGTTCTTAGTTGATCAAAACAATGTTTTTAATGGGAATGTATTAGGTATAGTGTGAAAGCTGATTTAAAATTGGTAACAGATTATAAAATGTTTTTAACTATATTTATTTTATGATAATTGAAATGGAGATATCAGTAACATACAATACAGTATAATGGAAAGAATAATAATGATGTATAATTATATAAATTCTAAAAGAGTCCTCATATGTTACCAGAGGCACTAAAGAAACTAGATATGACCAAAATAAGTGCAACAATGACGTTGTAAGTATTCCTTAATGGAAT
The DNA here is from genome assembly GCA_949699795.1 of Spicauda simplicius. Classification (NCBI taxonomy): domain Eukaryota; kingdom Metazoa; phylum Arthropoda; class Insecta; order Lepidoptera; family Hesperiidae; genus Spicauda; species Spicauda simplicius. The sequence continues at coordinate 5,526,231 of OX453061.1, read as the reverse complement.
TTTAAATGACACAAATATAAAAACGCACAAAATCTGCATTTATATTTTCTACTAACAACGCGCCGCAGTTTCACACCGGTTATCATTGTAATATCATGAGCACCCGTTAAGTATTAAAATGTGTGTCGAGCGATAATATTAGTCTAAAATCATATATCATTGTAATGTTAAAAAATGCTTTGACTTTACTAAACCAACTGACTGATGGAGTAGATCGAATTTTTATAAAATAAACAGTAAATGTTAATTCAAAACATGGATTATGAATATAAATTAAATATCCTTTGATAGAATTCCATATTCTTTAAATTTAATGTAGTTAAAAGCTGATTCAAACACAAGGACACAATGATAAAAAGTAAAATAATATATAGAAAAATGTTGGAAATTGTATATATATATTTTTTTCATTTTCGAGTTTTTTATTAATAAAAAAAAAACAGTCGTTAGCTTTCACACTATACATTTTTTAACTTATGTTGAACTACTTTATAACTGTAATCGCGTACAATTTGTTGTACGCGATTACAGTTTGCAACTGCGTGTTTGGTCAATGCATAGGCCACGTTACGTTTTGAGCGAAGCATTTCTAATCCCTTAAGGGTCACTCCATACTGTTATCTCGCTAAAAATAAAACTTACTAAAATATTGAGATTCAATTTCTGAACTTATGACTTTGTTTCTTTAAAATTGTAGAATTTGTATCTTGTTTGTATATTTGATTGAAATAGTTTGATTAAAAAGGTGGCTACTACTGTGAGGTCATTTATTTGTTACAGACAGAAGTCATAATTTTGAAATTTCTGGATTTTCTAATTCCAGATGAAAAGCCAATAAAACGATACATGGCTACAACCCTTAATGTTGAACTGCTGGGTCTAACCCAGCCGTGGTCCCCATATTTCCATTAAAACAAAGATTTTTCATTAAAACAAAGAGAAGGTCGTCCATAATATTTTTGATCTAAGTGCTTCGCTCAAATCATACACAAACTATCGCCCGTGCATAATCAATGGCCATTGCCTAAGGGATGCGTTGCCGATAGCACTGGCCCAGGTTGGCCCATTACCGGCCACTATCTAGAGCCATTAGATACATATCTATGTAAGCTAAGACGTGTTTATGCAATCGTATGATTAATATGCAATGTTTGTATTGCTTTGGCGATTAAATTTACATTAAAAAGGTTATTAATTTTAAGTTTAATAATTTCTTAATGTGTTTCTAATTAATCTTTAATATGTTTCATATCTATCTGCATGTGAAATCTAGTAATAGTACATTCGATGTCTCTGAAGTAATCACATTGATATAACGTGAACGTCGCTCCAGCAGGAAAGTAGCACGTAGAGTGATATGAGTGGGACGTATAATTAGTGCCCAATCTGCTGTAAATGTGCGCCAAATAAAAAATTTGTGCGTGTTGTAGTTTTTGAAATAAACGGAAAAAACGATTCCTGCTGGGGTAACGTTGTTCCAGCAGGAAAATTCTAAACGAAAGATCGGAGAGTTAAAAATTGCATATGAGCAGAGAGCTTATATTTGTGCAAATTTGTGCGCTAAAAATATAATTTGTGCGTCTTCAGGTTCTCGAGATATTGCGTTTCCTGCTGCGGTAACGTTTTGCAAAATCGCGTATCTAAAAGACTATTGTATGTGCGCCTGTAGAATAAACATGTACAAATAGCTCTTAATTTGTGCGTATTTGTGACAAAATTAGATTTTAAAAAATACTTATAGTTTTCGAGTAATCACGGTTTTTTCAAAAATCCAAACAGTGTCATAGCTCCTAAATAAGAAAACATATAAGGTCACTGAAAACTGCATTCGGTCCGTCTTGGCGTGGTTAATTAGCACAAAAAAAATCAAAAGTGCACATACGTGCGTTTTTGGATAATATGAATTAAAGTCAAAAAACGACGTCCTACCTTTGACGTCACCGTTCAAGAAACTGGCTCAACCTAAGCTGCTTGGCTATTAACCAAAAATTAGTGCGTTTAGTTAAATAATATGTAAGATAAAATTCCAGTGTGAAATATTTCGCATTAAGTAAATACTTTTTGCGTTCGAATATTTTACTTAAGATTTTTCTGTGATCTTATTTAAGAATCAAAATTAAAGAAAATATAAATAAGAATTTTCACACATACTAGGTCTTTCATTTGATAATTACACGATCCATTTATTATATTTTGTAATTGTTTCCCTAAAGGTCGTATAATTAATCACCAATAAACGTTTGAGCGTGACAGTACCTGCAATAATACGTTCAAGAAAGAAAGGTCATTAGTATATATGAAACCCCCGCTTTTTTGTAGTCATTCGAATTTGGTCGTATAACCAGCGTTTGTGTTACTGTTTTGTTTTTTGTTTATATTTACTTAATGCGAAATATTTCACACTGGAATTTTATCTTACATATTATTTGACTAAACGCACAAATTTTTGGTTAATACCCAAGCAGCTTAGGTTGAGCCAGTTTCTTGAACGGTGACGTCAAAGGTAGGACGTCGTTTTTTGACTTTAATTCATATTATCCAAAAACGCACGTATGTGCACTTTTGATTTTTTTTGTGCTAATTAACCACGCCAAGACGGACCGAATGCAGTTTTCAGTGACCTTATATGTTTCCTTATTTAGGAGGTATGACACTGTTTGGATTTTTGAAAAAACCGTGATTACTCGAAAACTATAAGTATTTTTTTAAATTTAATTTTGTCACAAATACGCACAAATTAAGAGCTATTTGTACATGTTTATTCTACAGGCGCACATACAATAGTCTTTTAGATACGCGATTTTGCAAAACGTTACCGCAGCAGGAAACGCAATATCTCGAGAACCTGAAGACGCACAAATTATATTTTTAGCGCACAAATTTGCACAAATATAAGCTCTCTGCTCATATGCAATTTTTAACTCTCCGATCTTTCGTTTAGAATTTTCCTGCTGGAACAACGTTACCCCAGCAGGAATCGTTTTTTCCGTTTATTTCAAAAACTACAACACGCACAAATTTTTCATTTGGCGCACATTTACAGCAGATTGGGCACTAATTATACGTCCCACTCATATCACTCTACGTGCTACTTTCCTGCTGGAGCGACGTTCACGATATAACGGTGTCAATATAGTGATAAAAATTGTATGTATGTGTTATCGTCGGGACTCTCTTGGAAGTGATTTTTATATTACCGCACAACTTTAGCATAAGCCGACCGAATTGCGAAGAACATTGTCCACGGCGCCACGCGTTCACGGGAGACGCCTTTTCGTATCGGTCGTGTTACAACACTTGTATGGGAGGCATTATTCGCTGAATATGTGATAATGGGTTTAGGCTTTAATTGACTGTCGACACGGCCTCGATTTTTCATTAGGTTTAGACGGTGGTTTGATTTCACTAAGGCACTGCTAAATTTCACTTATAAATAAATTGTTCATCTTCATACCGCCTAAAAGTAAAACTCTAAAATCATCAATGTTCCTCCACTATATCCTATATTATGCATGTATTATATATAAAAACCTTCCTCTTGAATCCCTCTATCTATAAAAAACTGCATTAAAATCCGTTGCGTAGTTTTAAAGATCTAAGCATAAATAGGGACAGACAGCGGAAAACGACTTTATTTTATGCTATGTAGTGAAAAAAAATTTTTTTTCACCAGGCACTAATATTACACTGGAAAATTATCACACTGTTGGTTTAATCTGGTGACACCTTGTAGATCTCATTGAGGTTTAAATATAATTTGAGGGTTACATTGTGTTACGGTCTTTTACAAGATACAAGCGCGTGTTACACGTGCTTGTAACTAACACATATTTAATGGTGATACTCTTTGTGTTGCATACAGGAGGTACAAAAACAATCCTGAAATAAATGGGCATACATAAAATATATGTATATACATACGGTCCAAAAACATTACCCTCCTTACGCTGTCGGGTAACAAAGTTTTGTTTTAAATCAGTGTAATCGATACGGTCTTAGTGAAATGAAACAACTGAAGCCTAACACTATTAATTGAAACGCTAATTTACTATGCTTATGGTTTTTATTGCTTTTGTATGAGAATGTTAGGTAATAAGTTAATTACTGTCTAAATCCACTCCTATGTTGATAAGTAGTAACCGTAAGATCGCGAATAAGGTATGTGCAATTGTTATTGCTCTTTTTATGTGTATACATGCTTTTGGCCGCGACTCCGCCCGTATTTAGTGTTATTTTTTAATAAGTGGCGACACATTTGTATCATCTATTTATAGACAGGCAGTCTTAAGTATAATCGTAATGCAATGTGTAAAACTACTAATTTTCTGTAACCATTTTAAAATAAGTTAGTTAAGCTTTATACCTATCTGAAAGTTACATCTCAATTGGGCCAGTATTTCCTGAGCGATGTGCGTTTATGCCAATAGACGTATATGTAAAAATATCTTGTCTACGACTTCATTATGTCACCACGATTCATAAGTCTAATTATTTCTTACAAATACAGTGTATTTTCTTTATAAAGGCATGATTATTTATGTGTAGCCAAAGAATAAACTACAAATTTCCGAAACATATATTCAACGAAAGCTAAATTAATAAATAAAAAGACATACCTTTTGTGTATACATGTTTGAGATATTTTTGTTGATAAAAGTTACTTCACAAAGATTAAGCACTGTATTTTTAGTACACAAATGCAAACATTATTTTATAATATGTATTGAATTATGTTTTCTTATAAAAATACCATAGATTGCCTGGTTTCACACGTTTCGTCATGATGCCATAATCGACGTTGAGTTTATGAGACAATTTGTAAAAATCCATTTTTTCTTTAACAAAAGTCGAAGCATCAACAATTGCACAAAATAGGTACATAGAATTAAGATTTTAATGTATGTATTGTTCAGATGCAAATATTTAGAAGAATCAGCAATGTAAATAAATGTATTGATTATAAAAATATATATATAAGCGACCGCACCGTTTAGTAGGTGTTGCATTTTTATATAACTAGAATCATTTTAGGGGGCTTTTTAATCATTTGTATTAGTTGAAAATGTATTTGCTATTAATGTCATTAATGATAAATAAATTTACTTTCGATTAATTGATGTGTTGATGGAATGTGGTTGACACCAACATACCTTGTGGCATACGGTCCGATTGCCGGAACATTTATCCGATAACCGGAAACGTAAAGCACTATAAAAATTTAAATTATTTCAGAATATATAATATTTAATTCTATTAAATAATTATTATGTAATTTCGTAGCACTTTTATTATATTTTCTAAAATAAATCTACATATTTTAATTCAAATGTAAGTTGTATTATTTATAGGCAATCAGTTAATGAGTTAATGTTTAATTAAGGTGTCTTAAATCTGAAAATGCAATCTCCATAAAGGTATTTTGGTGTCAGAACATCACGTCGTATTTAGTTGAAATTTATTCATCGTGTCGCCTTATGTAGGACACGTCATTTATTGGTGTTTTATTGTTATTCATTGTTACTAATACGAATTGTATGTATATCTCACGGATTATAAATGTCTTCGGCTTCATTCGGATAAAATTTTGTAAACAACATGTATAACATTATTTTTATACAGATGAAATTGTATATGAGTGGGTATGCGCTGATCGTGTCATGTATAATTCAATTGATAGGTACGCTGTCGAATAATTCTTCCAAATATTGTAAAGCCTCTGAATAATTCAAAATATATTTATATTAACTGTTCAAATGTTTGTTTTCTTTCTCACTGGTTTCAAAGGACTGTTCAAAAATATTTTCGATGAATAATTCAGGTAGGTGCCTTGTATTCAATATCGTTCATGTTGAATAAATAAAGTTCTGCAGCTGACTTTCTTCTTCACTTCAAGTTGTGAAAGATTTTTTTTTTAAATTTTATAGTGCCATGATATTAGTTTAATATTTGCGGTAATATTGAATAGCACCATGCTTATCACATATAATTTTTATAAGGTATGTCTGTATAAACAAATATTAGCCCACATTTTCTTAACCTGCACTTCAGCCGTAAGTTCATTTTAGAAAAGAAATATAATAGCATAAGCCAAGTATATTATTCCAAATGAGATGTAAGTTCAAAGGAATGTATTTCTATAAGTATCTAAAAGAAATACAACGCTTCGAGTTACTTTATTTTTTATATGCGAATGATTTTAAAGATGTAAGTATGTTACTCTTTTACGCAAAACCTTTTGGTTGGATTTCGCCGATAATTAGCATACTAAATGACAATTGGATAGTTTATAATTTAGAATAATATATAGTGTATACATATAGTACGGTCTATTCACTCAGAAAATTTGAAAGATATCAAAGTTTTTATCACTGCATAGTATAAAACAAAGTCGCTCCTCGCTGTCTGTCCCTACGTATGCTTAGATCTTTAAAACTAGGCTACGGATTTTAATACAGTTTTTTTCATAGATAAAGTGATTCAAGAGGAAGGTTTGTATGTATAATACTATGTAATGTAGTAGGAAAACACTAATAATTTTAGATTTTTGACATTTAGACGGAACGACGTTCGCCGGGTCGACTAGTTTCAAATAAATACAAAGGCGATGGCTTCAGTGCTTCACGAGAACTCTTATCGCTATCAATGAAATACACAATAAAGATACGAAATATCAGTACACATATAACATTGTGTCGACGGTCGACTAGTTTCAAATAAATACAAAGGCGATGGCTTCAGTGCTTCACGAGAACTCTTATCGCTATCAATGAAATACACAATAAAGATACGAAATATCAGTACACATATAACATTGTGAAGTATCTCGTAAGATAAGCAAAGTGGGACACTGATTATGGAGTCAGGTTCCGTTTACTACGAAATAATAATATGTCAATACGAAATAATAATTTATAAAACCAAACCTAATTTGAGAATAAAATAAACGGTAGGTTATTAAGATTAAAATAAAAATGTGGCAAATTAACGCAGAACAATATCTTATCATTATTATTCAAAGATAAGTTTTCACTAATAAAGACCAATTAATAACAATGTGCAAGATTCTCCGAGGGATGGTCGACGATCTAGACCTACATCCACAAATATGTAGACTCTATGTGCCTAACATAAATCGGTACAGTCGGGCCAGGAAACATGGTGTGTTCGCCGTTCCGATGTATCCGGACGCCGGACTGGACCGCACCGAACGCCGCGCCTCATGTGGATTTTTTCTCTATTGTTGTATGGAATTATTTTGACATTTTTTGCCAAGTGCGAATTGGTGGGCCAAGTAATAAACGCCATTTTAACAGGAGAGTCAGGTGAAACATAAACAATGCCTTTTGTTTTTATTTATTAATGATCATTGAAATGATCAAAATAAGTTGAGAAGCCACTTACCACAATGTATTTAAATTTAAAACATCGAGTATTCAATTCTGGGCCTTTTTTTTATATAAAGCAGCGATATCACAAAATAAAATTATACTTATATTTCAAATATTGATCATTCCCTTTTCCAAACGGAATCCTAGAAGTACCATCTAAAGGTCATCAGGCCGAGTACGATGGAGATATGGCGTAAGTGACTATCGCTAGTTTCGCCATTCGCGGCAGTTCGATACTCGTTAGTGTAGCGCTGCCAGTGTGCAGCCCACTAACTGCGCTTGCGACGTATTGTGATAAACAAATTAGAAACGCGCCATTTGTAAACCCGCGTAATATATTTTTAAATATGGCAAAAGTGTTGTTGAGTCAGGAGTTGCCAGATATCGAGGTCAGTAAACCAAACCAAATAAACAAACATATCAAAATAGTAGTGTATTCGTCTTTTAGAAACGTGTTTTTATATCACAAAGAATTGTGCGTTTACTTTCAAGGCTATTTCTTGAACCTATACAATATAACAACAATAAACCTATACGTATACGTGAAAAATTAGGAACGATTTTTAACTAATAACTGTATACTAATATCTGTAATAATAACTAATAACTGATAACTAATAACTGTAATACTTGTATAAAGATTTTGAAATCAATTGCTTTAATGAAGCATTTTTTGTATTGTTGAAGAAATAAAAATAGAAAAAGAGACTAAGGTACCTAATGTACTTTGACGCATCGACTGTTATAACATAAATAACTTTAGTAAGTGTTAACATAAATACCCAACCATTTAAAAACGGACTTTCTTCTTTTCAAAAGAAAGTAAAAATAGGTTACTGATATTTACACAAAAACTTTTATGTATTTTTGCATAATTAAATTAGGCATAACAAGTTATAACTAATATTTCATTTATTTCAAATGGGAATACGGTAATGCGGTATGTTAAATTTACGAGTTACTGTCATATGTTCATCGATATATTAAGTTATCAAAAAGAGCAAGACAGTGTTGATTACAATATGTTAATTAGTTACATGCTTTACATACTTACATAATAAGTATTCAGTAGGTAATCATGTCATTTTACATTGTAGCCTTCGTATAATTAGCTACCCACGTCTTTTTGTACCTACCATGGTTGCACTTAAGTCGGTTATTACTTCATTCAAATAGTTGTTTAGTGAAATACGACTCTCACAAGTTTATCAACATATAGATTTTTTCTTAATTTTCATACAAAGGTTGCCAGTAGTAAGGTCACAGATAATATAATCTAGTGATTGTGTACAGAATTTAACCTATGATGACCTCGTTTGAATCAATTGATATTGAGTTGAGGTCATAAATATTAAACCCTTTTTTATGTTATGAATAAAATTGGATATAGATTTAAGGTCCTCCTTTAACCATTGCTGTAATATTATGCCTTATTTATTTTTATCCTTGATTAGTCCCGGATCTACGGAGGAGTAAACTAGGTTTTGCCAGGTGGTAGAAACAGTGTAGTTTGACAGGGGAGGTACCATCGCCACACTTTCTAGCGTAAAGCAGATGTCCATGGGCGGCAGTGACCGCTTACCATCAGGTGAACTGCATGTTCGTATGCCACTTCAATCGGATAAAAAAGCCGGGGAGCCAGCTGCAGGGTGGGCGCTAAAAACAAATAAACGGATGACTTTTCTTTCGACTTCACATTGCATACAGTTAAGGTTTGTATAACACAAGTAACATAAAAAATTGAGAATAACAATAATAACCATTACACAATTAATTTATTGATCGAAATACGGATATTTAATTAGGTGAATTTATCTTGTCACTAGTAACGATATCTTTGCATAAACCTATTTTAAAACAAGGATAGTTTGTATCTTGTATTGTTTATATAAAGTATGCATATGGTGACCAACCTTGAACGAGATAAAAAGTAACAACGAAATAATCTTAAAGCCGTTCCATATACCTATGTCAGTGCGTTAAATCAAACATAGGACGTAATCAATCCGACAATAATGCACACAGCTGATTGAATTGAGGATGGCAAAAGTTACTGTTAAGTTGCAAGTAGGTAGCAGAGAATAATTAAGGAAACCACAGGCAGAAAAACCTAATCTAGAAAATTTCACGACAAATTTTTACATGATATAGCTACATAAAATGATTGCCAATGCAACGAACTAATGGGTTTGACTACTACAAAGTAAATTTTTTATTGAAATTAAAGCCTGTTATTAAAATTATTTTACAATCTTATTTCATATCAAAGATTCTGCATTTTTATTAATTTATTTTAGGTATTAGGTCGAGAACCGAATAATGATCGCCCTCCTCAATATGTTATATGTTATAAAACCTCCTGCACTTGATTATAAAATTCTAGCATATTCTCGTGGATCCCGCTTCGGTCTTTTTCCCCAGCAATGCTTACGTATTCCGTGTGTTAGTCCGGGTTATAAACTTTATATGTGCCAAGTTTATGTTAATTTCGACAAGTAGTTTTTGCGTGAAACAGTATCAAACACATATACATCCTCACAGACTTTCGCATTTATTTGATTTGTTATATCTAAAAGTATTATTAATCATTTTTTCTTTAAGAATATTGTTATATCTAAAAGTATACCTATTAATCATTTTTCTTTAAGAATATTGTTATATCAAATAACAAATATTGTTGTTAATGTTGTTGTTAGTACAGACAGAACAGTTGTTCTACCTGTACCTACTAACTACTCTCGTCAACCCATTATTGTCCCACTGCTGGGCACGGGTCTTCTCTCAGAATGAGAGAGTTTAGGCCATAGTCCACCGCGCTGGCCAAGTGCGAATTGGTGGACTACTAACTACTAGCAGAGTGAAATATCTACTATGCTAATATCTCAAAATCACCATTATAATCACCATTATAATAATGTTTATAAAAAAAAAAATAATAATCATAATTTAGCGATTATTATTTGTTTTTTTATAAAGAAATAATAATCACAATTTAGCGATGACTGTTGGGTTCGTTCACAGCCCGTTTATGCCCGTTTTTTTTTTAAATAATCACACGCCTCAGATGATTCAAGGTCTTTAGAAGCATAGTACCACAATATAAATATCATACAGTAGTCTAACTCCTTAGAAGCGCACGAAACGCAAGTTATACCTACTCGCCTCGATTTCGGTTTGCGTTCGGTCTACAAACAGACCCGAATGTGCCGTAGAGACGAGCGGACGGTGTAACGGTTTTTTGAGCAGTGATTTTTTTATTTTACTAATAATATGGCGAAGAAGAATTGTAGACTATAATTATTGTGCTGTTTTTGGTTGTTTGAATTCTACATTAACACATCCAAAGATAACATTTTTTAAATTGCCTTGAAACTACGAAAGGTAAGACAATTATAATGTTTTTTAATGTACTAGAACTACCTTCTTTCTTTGTTTCTTTTGGTAATAAATTGGTTTTTAGCTTTTCTATCGAATGTAATACCTGGATCCATAAATAATTAAAGGATATTATGATAAAGGGAAGTGACATAGGTAAGTATGTGTGTCCTACATGCCATTGGCGAAGTATATCTCTTTTCAATAAAGTACATAGTTATAGGTAAGTGATATTTTTGCAAAAAATAGAATATTGTTCGATAAATAAATAACTACCTAAAATAAATAAATCATTTTAAATTTATAATTACATTTTTAAACCTTTTTTTTTGTTGTCGAGGGGGAAACTTTCAAAAGGTACCCGACGCCGTGGGAGCGACGCAGGGTTATGTGTGATTTTTACCGCACTAAAACCCCCCCGGTGGCCGTCCTCGGCGCTAAAAAGGAGGACTCCGGGATCTCGAAACGACTTCAACCGGAATCCTCCGAGCGCGTTGCCCCATCGGGCTCCTCCCAGACGGGCGTTTGGGCCCACCACTTCGTCTAGTCTTTACGATGGTATGCGACCACACATACCGCCGTCCTTCCCGGGATTGCCTGACCGAACGGTTCGAGCTCTCAATCTGCAAACACGGAAGCCCCTTTTAGTCGCCTTTTACGACAGGCAGGGGATGTCATAGTCCTATTCTGATCCCGGAGCTACAGGGATGACAGACTTGCCTGAAAAAAAAGCTCTTTTTTATATTTGTGGATATCTCCTAAAACGTTGTTTGGAGAAAGATGATTGTCAAGCCTTGAAGTCATATATGAAGCCCGATCAAAGAAGCCATAATTTCAGCGAAGAGAGTCGGTATTTAAGCTACCGAGACTACTGCAAAAATAATTTACAAAGTTTTTTAATAATACCCAGGGATGATTTTGTGCAATATGTAGAAAAATTGGAGGAAATATTTCGAACTTCATTTAAAACAACACACATAAATTGTAAAGTAGCTGCAGGTATTTATAACCAAATGAAAGATATTCCTTTTTCTCCACCATGTCAATATTTCCCAAAATTATTTTTTATTATGCTTTTTATCCGAATGCGAATTTTTTATACTACTAAATTTAATAATAAAGCTTTTCGTACGTCTCAGTCGAGGCGCAAATATTTTTCAGTGTCAAATTTGTAATTATTATTAGTAAAATAATGATTTGTTATTAAAAGTCTCACATATTAAAAAAATAATTTTTTTTTATAACCTAAATCGACTAATTAAAAAACATTACATGTATTCAACACTTCCTATACAATTCACATGAAATATATTTGTTTAAAAAATAAATAATAGTTTAAAAAAACTAAAAAACACGCTTTTTATAGAAAACCGAACTAAAAAATAGAAAATAAATTTAAATGAATTTAAATTAAGAAAATAGTGTTAAAAATTTTTATGAATATAAATTAATAATAGCTTTTTTTAAAATATTTTTTTTTATTCACACTATTATTAATTTATATTAATTGAAATTTTTAACACTATTTTCTTAATTTAAATTCATTTAAATTTATTTTCTATTTTTTAGTTCGGTTTTCTATAAAAAGCGTGCTTTTTAATTTTTTTTAACTATTATTTATTTTCTACTTTTTAGTCAAAATAAAACATGGAATAATTTTATCAAATTAGTGTATTGTCATCGGTCCTCAATAAATCTACAAAGTTTGAACGAAATCTGGCCGTTTAAAGTGGGTCAAAATCGCGCCCAAAGAAGTCGGTTACAAACAAACATACAGGTGAAGCTAATAAAAAGCTAATAAAAATATATAATAATTACTGTCAAACAACCAGAAAGAAAGTATTCATACTGGTTGATGTTATTAAAATACTATAGGCAGGCAGCCCTAACGCAATCTTTCGCCCGACGCCTCCGTAGGTATAAAATTCAAGGACACGGCAGAGTTAGAGTACTGTATGATATTTATATTGTGATAGTACATAGTACAGTACTAAAGTGACAATGAAGACAATGTAAACAATGCCATTAATCAGACTGCCTCCATTCAACTCTCGCGCCATACAACGATGCAGTTGGAACACTATGCAGTGTACTAATTGCTACCTACCTAGTTCCGTTATCATGTAATGAATTAAGGTCGAATCAATCAAACAAGTCAAATCTAAACTACGAGCTTAGGTAACAAATGTGAACGAATCGGGATCAGTAACATTAGTACGAGTTTTTTGTGCAATGAACGTCTTCCACGCGGTATTATTAAAAAACGGAAGGAATGTGTCGACTTACGTGTTTTTGACCCAGAATGCATTAACAACGTTTAAGGAATTATTTTCAGCAAAAAAGCATGTTGGAAAAAAATGTGACATAAGAGGTTTTTGAAATGACCGATTCAAGTTAAATTCACATTAAATACTGTTAAGAACAAACAAATGTCTTCATATAGGGAGTTCCGTTAAATACGTAAACCAGCGACAACATAGCCTAATAGACACCTCATGTCTTCATTTCGACTAAGAAACATTTCAGTCAAAGCACTGAGGTATGCGGGGCGGGGGAACGGTAAAAGAAAGCATTGCAATTGGTCGATTCAAGGTCGCAATAAATCATAAATTACAATTAGTGATGGGAACGTTTTTGTAATGGGTTATTGATTAGAAATAATAAAATAATTATAATTGATTATGACGATTAATAAATAGCTCATAGTAGGTATAGTAGTACTAATATTGAATTATTGAGAAAAATAATGAAAACATCATTTATCAATCTAAACCTTTAATACACTACATAACGCAATTCAAACCAGTACTAACATTGTCGTATAAAATCTATTTAAGCAAAAAATGAATTAATTATTCTTAAAATGAATTAACTTGGTATAAATTCTTCTAATTGTAGGTTTCGGATCTACGGATTTTGTAATAAATAAAAAAAAATTAAACAAAAAATACAACCGACTTCCATGCAACAAAAAAGTAAAAAAATATCTAAATACATGTTGGTTTAGAGCATACACAGTAGGTACTTAGTAGTAGTTCCGAAGTCGGTGCTTACATAGGACACATGTGGTTTCGTCGTGATCTCGCGAAATATGGTGCGCGCCGACTTAAGGACTACTACTAAGTACCTACTGTGTATGCTCTAAAACAACATGTATTTAGATTATTTTTTACTTTTTTGTTGCATTGAAGTCGGTTGTATTTTTTGTTTAAAAATTTTTGTTCACCCTTTTTAGTGACTATAAACTCACTTTTACTAGTATCGCAATAAGATCAATAAGATAACATGGTGCATACATAAATGAAAATATTAATTCAATCTCAACCTTACATGACAAATTGAACATAAACCTAAGCCATAACATACAATATTTTTATAATTCATATGAACTGAGCGATAAATAATTCAACAATTCAATAACAACTCAATAATTCCCATCGGTTGAGGAATTACATATTTTGTCTCCGAGACACATCTTCAGACCCTTAAATAGTCAATGATAAATAAAAAAAGAATAATTAAAATCGGTCTACTAACGGCGGAGTAATCCTTGTACATACAATATATATATATAATTATATATATATATATATATATATATATATATATATATATATATATATATATATATATATATATATATATATATATATATGTATATATATATATATTGTATGTACAAGGATTGAGAACCTTCTCCTTTTTGAAGTCGGTTAATTAATCTGGTAGATACATATTTAGACATTAGAGTCATCAAATAACTATAATTATTGGCAGTTTATGATTAAAAGTTTGAAACTATAATTATTTATTTTAAATTCAATTCAAGTAATATTCAATTGCATTAGTTGTCATCTTTCATCAGTTAGCTGAGGTGTACATCACTACCAAAATGGACGAAAAGGATAGAAATATTTAATTTAATGAAAAGGAAAGGGATGCACTGTAAGAAGACATCAACGGGCTCTGTTTAAGACCAGTATAAGTTGAGCTCCAAGATAATTTGATTCCTGAAATTATAATTGTGAAAATAGTTTACATGTGAAATGTTATGCCGTCTTTTTTGAAATTAGATGTTTTGCTACATTTTTACACCATCTTAATGATCAGGAAGTCATTTTGCTTCACTTTTTTATTTTTTTAAAGAATTTATTTCGCGCTATATATAGTCTCGTAATACGATGTTCACAGGTCACATAAGTGGTCCGTACTGAAGTGTAGCTCGCGCTCGGTTTATTATATCAGAGCTAATAAACTGATGTGTTGCCCGAAAGTGTTCGCCTTAGATGCGGTGTCTATTAGGCTGTGTTGTCGTTGACGTAAACTCATGTTTATAACCGATTTCCAAAAAAGAGGAGGTTCTCAATTCGACTGTATTTTTTTACCATAACAAAATGTGTAAAATCTCTACTGTTTAGTAGGAAGATGAAGAAAGATGAATACATTTTTAATGGAAGTATACCTACTTTTATATTTTCAGAATTTATTGAAATTAAACCCCACGGTTAAGCCATTCACGAATTTGGTGCCATCGGCTCAAACAAAGAAGAACAAGCAACATTGGAAAAGAAATGCGGATAGAAAATGTACTGTAAGTACCGGTTTACTTTTTTAAAACGGTTGTAATAATAATAATGAAGTATCAAACGAGCATGCAGTCCACCTGATGGTAAGCGGTCACCGCCGCCCATAGACATCTGTAAGCAACGTCATATAAAACATAGGTTCTATCTGAAATTGATCACAGATGTGTTTCTACTTCCGAGGTCGAACTACGCTGGTTCTACCACCTTTAGGACTTTATGGATGTTAGTTAGGACTTTATGAATGTTATTTGTTTTCAGTGGCCATTTAACGGCTTACGTAATTCATATAGTTCAGTCAAGGCGATTTCGCAGCAGGAAGATGCAAATTGCAAATAGCACACAAACTCTATATTCTTTAGGAAGCTCAGTAATTATTTCACTTTTTTCCTATTTCAACTTTTTAATACTTTAAAAATTGATGTCCTCTTTTAATTTAAATGAATCCTTACCTATGTACGTTGACCTAACGCAAATGTAACTAACTTTTCATAATGTAGGTTATAGTAGTAAAAATGACCGATAAAACCCTTTTTACAGGCATGCCCATCTCTAGAGAAGAATTTCGATGACATCAAACACACCACGCTGTCAGAGCGAGGAGCTCTCAAGGAGGCAGCGAGATGCCTGAAATGCGCAGATGCGCCTTGCCAGAAGTCCTGTCCTACGCAGATCGATGTCAAGAGCTTCATCACAAGCATTGCTAATAGAGTGAGA
Source organism: Spicauda simplicius (assembly GCA_949699795.1). Taxonomy (NCBI): domain Eukaryota; kingdom Metazoa; phylum Arthropoda; class Insecta; order Lepidoptera; family Hesperiidae; genus Spicauda; species Spicauda simplicius. The sequence goes on along the minus strand of OX453061.1, from coordinate 5,510,168 downwards.
ATTATATTTAACACTCACACATTTTAAACTCACAACTCATCAAAAGATGGCGCTACAAGTACCTATTGTTAATCACGCTATAGGCTTCTTCTCAATATCTTGTTAGATGATCTAAAATGGTCAAATTGAAAATGTCGGATCACGGCTGTTTGCTAAATATTGTCGACTGGCCTTATAGATAATCTCCAGATTTTCTTTGTTAAGCGCCCTTAGAATCCAACTGCCGATGTAGGTAGATAGATAGATACATCTTCTCTAAGAAGTTTAGCCGTATGATAAAGGTGGTCCCTCTGAGGTCGAACTGTAGTGACATTATGTATGTATAATTAACAGCGGTGTTATCAGATCACATTATTTTTGTAGTGAATGATAAAGTACTTAGTGACCATTTTACACGAAGCGTACCTTGATTGTCAACGGCACGGTAGTAACGCTTTTGGAGCCAATCAAACGTAGAACGTCAATCTTATTTGGGGTTGATTGCAAACTCTTTTCGCTTGAACATAACAGAAACAGGAGCTCATATTGGTCTGTTACCTTGTTAAAAAAATAGCAGTCGAGCTATGTAGGCTGGTGATTTTAGTTAAAAAAGATTTGATCTCGTAATTATCCAAAAAGCTAAAGCTACAATAACAATATAAATAAAAAAATCATAATAATAAAGGTAACTGACAACTGATGCTTACACACGCACACACACACGCTTTGTACACTCATAGCCCCACAGTAGGATTTTCTCCTGTGTCGTGGGTACCATGGACATACAAGACGAATACACAAACACCCAGACCCAGAACCGGAATCTAAACTCATCATTCAGATACCTATCTGGCCGGGAATCGAACCCGGGACCCATTGCGCGTCAGACCGGTATGGTAACCGGTCCGCTATGCTTACTGGTCGTCCACACATGAAACATATCAAATTCATATTTGCATCCTAATTGTCACACATTGTATGTCATCTGATACATTTTAATTGTGTCTCACTGTAGCAATTCAAATAAAATGTATTGCACAACGGTACTGTGTAGTCACTAAAACAGTAAATTTCCTACACGTAACACGTAATGAAGACGTATAGGTACAAAAATTCAGCTAACTCGGAATTTTTCCACAGATAAACCTAAACTGATTGGACTATACGGAAGTTCCAGAATAAATACACTCAGAAATTTAAGATAAAAATAAAACAGGGTCCTCTATTTAATGAACTTTTTTTCGACTACCCTAACCTAACCTAAACTTGTCTTATATACTCCCATGGGTACGCACTGGTTTGCAACTTCAATCTTATAAAAAACTTGCATTTTTTCAGAATTACTATGGAGCAGCAAAAGCAATCCTGTCCGACAATCCACTCGGCCTGTCTTGCGGGATGGTTTGCCCCACCAGCGACTTGTGTGTTGGGGGATGCAACTTGCATGCAAGCGAGGAAGGAGCCATCAATATTGGGGGGTTGCAGCATTTCGCCGTTGATGTAAGTGTTGTGAAGTTGATAGTATTTTTGGTTGTTCACCTTTGTTTATCATCATCACTGTTTCTGAAATGCAGCAAAGTTAGGGATATCTGTTTTTTACTTCAAGTGTGTGTGAGCAATTTTTATGAAAAGTTGAACGGTAATAAGATAGATACTTGTAAATTAGATTACTCATTATAAACTATTTCAGAAGACGTTAGGTTATAACGAGTACGTGATGACAAATACGAGGCATTTCAACCAAACTTGAAAGATAACAACGAATCTATAAGACTTGAGATAGGTTGTAAATCTATTATTGAATCTGATGAATATGACCGTGACCACTTTCCATTGAATGTGGTTACTAATACGTTAATATTTATACATAAAGAAGTACAGCGCCATCAAGCGGATGCACCGAAAACTGCTTTCGTATTTCGTTAAGATGCGTCCTTAAAACGCTTTTCACTTTAAGGTTTTAATGATCTTGCAGATATTCATGAAGATGGGCGTACCTCAGACCCTAGATCCGAATACAAAACCGCTGCCGAAAGGTGGCCACCAAAAACTGGCTCTGATAGGTGGTGGTCCGGCCAGCATCAGCTGTGCCTGCTTCCTGGCCCGGCTGGGGTATAAGGACATTACCATTTACGAGAGGGAAAAGTATTTGGGCGGATTAAGGTATGATTTATATCTTATATGTTATTTTTTAAACTAAAATGTACCCTGAGTATTGTGGTGGTATGTTGGTTTCCCCCGGTTTCAAGAATGAACATGTGTGTAGTACATAGAAAGAGCGAAGGATTTCTCATAAAAAGGGTTCTGGATTTGGATAGAAAATTCGTAAAATTATGAATTTTCGGCATTTTTAAATCGGTCAGCATTGGAGACCTATAGAAATATACGAATTTGAAACTTATTTTATTTGTTGTAATCAATACTTGAAACTTTTTTACAGCTCGTCGGAAATCCCACAATACCGTCTGCCATACGATGTAGTACAATTTGAAATTGATTTAGTAAAAAATTTGGGTGTGAAGATTGTTACTGGAAGAAAACTTTCTTCTAAGGATATAACTGTTGATGTGAGTTGACATATATTAAGTTTACAATTATATTTTTATAGTTATTCGATAGACATAATAATAAGGATCCAAGGTTCGAATTCAAAGCACAAATGTTTTTATTAAGTTAGGTAAAATTTTTTTTTGCTCTTGATTGGGGAAATTTTCAAAACGTACCCGACGCCGTGGGGGCAACGCAGGGTTATGTGGGATTCTTATCGCACCAAAATATGTAATAAGAAGAAGTGTAAATATATTAAATTTTATAATTTTCGGAATACAAATTATCTTGCCTTAATTTCAAATGACCTACTTCAAATAATCGTTATGCATCAAGACTGGAATTAGTCCCAGGTTTTATACGTATGATAACAACATTGCCTTGTGTACGCTTTTGTATGCACAGTTTATCGCATATCAATCCCGATTGGTGTTGATAACACAAACATTAGGTATTGGTAGCGATTATCTCTTTGGGAGTGTACTTATCTATTTATCTTTAAAAACAATAATGTGTCTTTTTATCGTAATATGATTTTTTTGTTGATTTTAACAAAGTAAAACAAAGCTCAATTTAAGAATTATACAATTGCCAAACAAAAGCGTAAAAAATAACCAAATAACATCTAGCGGTTATATACCTAAGGTGTGGGCGGTTTGGGCCTCCGCCTACGGCATCGCGATGCAAAGGGCCACATGCAGACATGCAGATAAAAAAAACACGCTTTCTACACTCACAGCCCCACAATAGGATTTTCTCCTGTGTCGTGGGTACCATGGACACACACAAGACGAATACACAAACACCCAGACCCAGAACACGAATCTAAACTCATCATTCAGATACCTGTCTGGCCGGGAATCGAACCCGGGACCCATTGCGCGTCAGACCGGTATGGTAACCGCTCCACCACGCGGGTCGTCAACAATACGCGGGATAAAAGTTTTCTCCAAGACTTGGTTTTGGGCAGAGGATCTAAATTTGGCGACCTTCTTTTTCGGTCCACAAACTGCAAATCGACTTATATTTGTATACATTTGGAGAACTTTTTTTTGGTCGACTAACTGCAAATCGACATTAAATCGAGAGACTGAAATTCAAATTAAATCAGAGGGCCTCGCTAGTGATGAACGAAATATGTATATATAGATATAAGATAAATTATAGTATCATGGAATTTAAATAGCAATTATAGCTTAGTGGTAGAAACTTGGTCTCTTATTAGTTGGTTCAAGGTACGGAGCCCAGAAACTACAGATTTTTCCAAAATGGTGTGTTTAAAAATAAATTATTTTTAGAAATTAATTAATAAGATATTGCTTTAAGGTGATGAAAAATATTGTCGAGAAACTTAGGTATTTAAGAGTTCTTTAAAAAAGTACTTAAGGATTTTCTCGACACAATATTGTTTCAGGGTCTATTGACAGACGGTCACGCGGCAGTGTTCCTTGGCATTGGTCTACCGGAACCAAAGGGCATACCGATATTTAAAGGACTAACTCAAGAGATGGGCTTTTACACCAGCAAAGATTTCCTTCCCCTTGTGTCTAAGGGAAGCAAGAAAGGTAGGTAGCTCTTATGAAACAATTAAATATATTTCATTTTGTAACCTATTTTAATTAATACAGCTTGAAGCATTTTTTTAAAAAGCTTTTATTTTGTTTTGTTTGTGGGTAAGTATGTAAGGATGTACCTAAGTATGTAAGTATGTGTGTATAGTTCAAATCTTGTAACCTGAGTTTAACCCACTTCTCATTATCCGATTGAGCTGAAATTTGGAATACATATATAGTTCTGATGACAATGCAATTGTATATAATCAATATTGTTATTATGTGAATCTTTTATAAAATCGCTTATTGATTGATCGTTCGTTCGACCGTTGATTTAAAACTCGATGAAACGAAAAAGTAACAAATCAGTAGTCGGTGCTACAACTAGATGGCGCTGTTCCCCTTTTTAAATCACGCTACGAAGTAAAATTAACGATTTTAATATATACGATTAACGTAGCTTGTGTGCTTAATGCTCAACTATCGACTACAAATGACACAACAAACTTTATGTAGACCTTTATTCATATTTTTCTTTATTCATATTTTTTTATCTAACTGAAGTAGTAAACGAGCATGCAGCCCACCTGACGTCTGTAATCAACTTCAGACAGAATATAGGTTCCATCTGAAGTCAATCACAGATGCGTTGCTACTCCCGAGGACTATGATGATCGCCTCATGTGAACGTGTGCCGGCAACCACACCCTTCTATCGAAACGCAAGATTTGCTTCACGATAGAAAAAGGTGCGGCGGTGGTACTTCCCCGGTCGAACTATACTGGTTCTACCACAAATATAAAGGTAGGTAATTATACCTACCTTTATATTTGTGGTAGAACCAGTATAGTAGTAGGTATATAATTGACCGTCTTTATAGGTATAAACACTGTCAATTCATAATATCTGTGTTTTTTCTGATCAAAACCTACATTCTAAATGTTTTCATCACCCACAGGTCTCTGCGCATGCAAGACGCCTCTACCAGCGTTGTCCGGTAACGTGGTGGTCCTCGGAGCGGGAGACACGGCTTTCGACTGCGCCACGTCAGCGTTACGCTGCGGAGCACGACGGGTCTATGTGGTGTTCAGGAAGGGGTTCACTAACATCAGAGCTGTGCCTGAAGAGGTAATCGAGTAGATCTCATAGAACCACTGCCAATTTTCACCTTAGTATGTAATCGAGGACGCAAACCCGACTGGTGGTGAATGTCATAGGACCAGCGCCATATTTTCTCTTATAGACGAGGATGCAGTCCGTCTGATAGTTAGGTTTTGAACAGTGGTTCAACACCAGAACAACACAACCGCCACACCTATTTTCGTCTAATAACAACAGGTACGTAAGGAAAATCGTAAGTTATTTAAGCGGGAGACACGGCTTTCGACTGCGCCACGTCAGTGTTGCGCTGCGGAGCGCGGCGGGTGTATGTGGTGTTCAGGAAGGGGTTTAGTAACATCAGAGCTGTGCCTGAAGAGGTAATCGAGTAGAACTCATTGAACCATTGCCAATTTTCTCCTTAGTAGGTAAACGAGGACGCAAACCCGACTGGTGGTAAGGGTACCATAGGCCCACCGCTATATTTTCTGTTCAGTAAACGAGGATGCAATCCATCTGATAGTCAGGCTTTTAAAGGTTGTTCAACAGCAGAAGCATCACCGCCACACTTATTTCTGCCTAATAAGAACACTGTTAAAGTAGTAAGGAAAAACGGAAGTGTAAATTTCTTTGCGTTTTGGAGCGCAAAGGGCCTACGTGGTATTCAGGAAGGGCTTATCAGGACTGGGCTTATCACTAATATCAGGACTGTGCCTGAAGAGGTTATCGAGTAGAACTAATAGAACCACTACCAATTTTCTTCTTAGTAAGTAAACAGGACGCAAACCCGACTGGTGGTGAGTGTCATAGGACCAGCGCCATATTTTCTTTTGTAGATGAGGATGCAGTCCGTCTGATAGTTAGCGTTTTAATAGTGGTTCAACATCAGAAGAACACTACCGCTACACCTATTTTCGTCTAATAACAACAGTGTTATGTAAGAAAAATCGTAAGTGTAAGTTCTTTAAGTGGGGGACACCGCCTTCGACTGCACCACGTCAGCGCGTACGTGGTGTTCAGGAAGGGGTTCTCTAACATCAGGGTTGTGCCTGAAGAGGTAGCTATCAAGAATCATAGGACCACTGCCATAATATGTTCTGTATAATAAACGAAGATGCATTTGCTTATGTATATATTGGATTTTTTTAAAGTTTTTACTTCTGTTGGCAATCGTCATGACTGCCTCCGACTTTGTTATTTTTTCGTTACTAACAAATAAGAATGCAGACTGCATTCTTGATTGTTAGCGGCGCCATCCATTAATTGTTTCATGGATTCTTTAAACTTTCTGGCAACTTATGCTCTTAATATGCTCAGCTTAAGCAAAATAGATAGTCCTCTAAACGTACCTATGTGCTTTTCAGGTCGATTTGGCAAAGGAAGAGAAGTGCGAATTTGTGCCTTTTATGTCACCGCAAGAGGTCATAGTGAGAGATAATAAGGTAATATATTTATGAAAAATCATATTTATGTTACGTTTACGACTCTGATACGTTCCGTATAGATGACCAATGTGTTCTGTAATAATGCATGTGAGATGATGGACTCTCAGTGAAACTCTCCTTCTGGCTGGGGTTGATTACTTCAACTGAATAAGGTATACCTATTCGAAATCAATCGGACATTGACAATTGGGTTAAATTAAGCTTATACAAAAGTCGCAAGTTATATAAAAGATTTAAAAAAATAGTCGTTCAAACGTTTTTTTCCATTTTGTAAGAATAAAGTAGTACCTAAGTAATAGTACATAAATAGTGAGTCTGATAGTCACAGCCATGGACATCTATAAGCAACTTCATAAAAATCAGGGGTTCTATCTGAATTACAGATAAGTTGCTACTCCTGAGGACTAAGATGGTCGCCTCATATTAAGTTGATTCTTTTCACTCTTTCACCGAAACACAAAAACTACTTCACGCTAAAAATAGGTGTGGTGGTGCTACCTTCTCGGTCGAATTACGCTAAATCTTAAAAAGTAAGAATAATTGTATTTCAGATAGCTGCAATCCGTATGTGTCGCACGGAGCAGCTGGAAGACGGCGAGTGGATCGAGGATCCCGACCAGGTGTTGCAGCTGAAGGCCAACTTCATTATATCTGCTTTTGGCTCCGGCCTCTATGATACTGAAGGTATAAAATTTGGTCGTTAGTTTATGTAAATCACAAATAATGTAAAATGTGTGTAAGGATAAGTGATGTGTGCGTACAACCCATTATTGTCCCACTGCTGGGCACGGGTCTTCTCTAAAAAGGAGAGAATTTAGTCCATAGACCACTGTGCTGGCTAAGTGCGAATTGGTGGACTTCACATACCTCCCAGAACTTTTTTAAAGAACTCTCGGGTGTGTAGGTTTCCCCACGATGTTTTTCTTCACCGAAAAGCAGTGATAATTAATTTCTAATACGCATATAAATCAGTGGTGTGTGCCTGGGTCTGAACCTCGGACCTCCCGATTGAGAGCGCAAGTTTCAACCATTAGGCTATCACAGCTCTATGTGATGTGTGTTGTGATATATTATAAAAAAATACGAAGTAGACGTAGGGTAGATAGGTTAATTTACCACTAGTGCTTGTCAACGGTTTCCCCCTGCCGCCGTAGTTTGGCCGTGATTTAAAATTGAAAAAAAAACAGATAGGATGTGAAGAGCCGAAAATCTGTATAACGCGATTTAGAAGTGCCCTTTATTTAGCTGTAGCCTAATGTGAGGTGAGGGTTGGAGAGGGGGAAGTATGAGGTGGTAGAACCAGTGTAATTCGACCGGGGAAGTACCACCGCCACACCTATTTCTAGCGTGAAGCATTTCTTGCGTTTCGATAGAAGGGTGTGGTCGGCACACTTTCACATGAGGCGACCATCTTAGTCCTCGGCAGTAGCAACGCATCTGTGATTGACTTCAGATGGAACCCATGTTCAGTATGAATTAGATTACAGACGTCCATGGGCGGCAGTGACCACATACCATCAGGTGGACTGCCTGCTCATTTGCTACTTCAGTTAGATAAGAAAAAAGTGGACAGAAGGAGAGGAGACGACGAGAGGTCTACGAATAGTGCATTAAAGTTTGATCAATTTTCTCTATACTCTTTTCAGTGATAGAAGCAATGTCAGGGGTGAAGCTAAACCGGTGGGGTCTCCCCGAAGTGGACAACACGACGATGCAAAGTGTGAGCTGTCCCAATGTGTTTGTGGGCGGCGACCTCGCCGGCGTCGCGGAGACCACGGTGGAGTCCGTGAACGACGGGAAGACTGCTGCTTGGTACATGCACTGTTACTTGCAGGTGAGCTTCATACTTTAAAGGATCGGCAAGAACATATTTTTAACATTGTAGTAACTAGCCAGAATCAGGTGGATTATATGCAATCGCAGCCAGATCATCGTTTTCGATCAAAGTAATGTATTTTACTTTAACGCTACATCCATTTGTGCACTGTCTCAACAAACGGCAAACGCTGCCATTTTGATTTGCTTCAGTAAGATAGAACAGTGATAGCCTAATGGTTGAAACTTGCGCTCTCGATCGGGAGGTCCGAGGTTCAAACCCAGGCACGCACCAATGATTTATGTGCGTATTAGAAATTAATTATCACTGCTTTTCGGTGAAGGAAAACATCGTGAGGAAACCTACACACCCGAGAGTTCTTAAAAAAAAAACAAAGTTCTCGGAGGTGTGTGAAGTCCACCAATTCGCACTTGGCCAGCGCGGTGGACTATGGCCTAAACTCTCTCATTCTGGGAGAAGACCCGTGCCCAGCAGTGGGCCAATAATGGGTTGATGTGGAAGATAGAGGGACTTATTCAAAGTTCTCAGACGAAGCAAGAGATCACAAGTGGCCTACATATTCAATTTGGGCTTACTAACAGACAAATAATAAGTCTTAATTTGATCTTTTCAGGGCATTCCCTTCAGCTCTCCTGTGGAACTACCGAAGTTCCACTGCCCCATCGACGACGTAGACCTCTCAGTTGAAGTGTGCGGCATTCACTTCGAGAATCCATTCGGGCTGGCCAGTGCACCCCCCACTACTAGTTCAGCGATGATCAGACGCGCTTTCCAGCAAGGCTGGGGCTTCGCTGTTACTAAGACTTTTGGACTGGATAAGGTATGACTTATTATGGTTAAATCTATTGAGAAAGTAGATAGACTGTTTAGTATTTAGGGCTGCGGAATACAGATGGAAATTTGACGCTTCGGACTTTACTTATTTGGCAAAGGGAGATCTCCTGGCAGGCTGGGTGATCATGCCTGGGGGCGGCCGTGCTCCGACAGTCGTTGTTCGGGACTTGTATACATGCAGGGAATTGAGAATACTTCGATAGCGTGTTTCAGAATACTAGTAGACAGAATACGCCATCTCTTCAGTGGCGGATTTATAGATTTGCCGCCCATAGGCTATTCAATTTTTGCCGCCTCTAAATTTGGCTTTGCAAAAAAGTTATCAAATCTACTGATGTAAACATTTAATTTAGATAATTCGTGTACGACATGAGCGCTCATTTGGATTTTCAAAACTTTTTCTTACTACAAATAAAATAATTAACTCATAAAATGTATCAACTTTCTAATGAGCAAATTGTCTCACTTCATATTTTGTGGAAGGATTTTTTTTATTGTCAAGTCACAGTCGTTCAACTATCAGTTATTCGATTAGATTCTATAAGATATTGAATTAGTTTTTTATTTAATAAAAATTAGTCAATTTTAGTCAGTATTTTTTATGCATAAAGAAATTACTTTCTGAAATTGAATTTGACAAGTTGCAAACTTGCTGCAGCAGTCATGGTTAGACCATCGATATTATATCAAGATTGAATTGGGTAAGCAGATCTCATAATTATTAGGTACACGGAGAAAAAATTATAGCAGTTATCAGTAAATACCTATATGTAAAAATTACTAAATTTCTATTATAATATCGAATCGCTATTGCGATATTCTAAAAGTTCATAATCAGTAATGTATAATTAGTAAAGCGTTTAGGAATTGTTCATGCAGAGATGTTGAAATATTTATTAATTAGCACTGGATATGAGAATATTTCGATTTTTGTTAAATATTTTAAATTCTCTCCAATTTTCGAAATTCGTGTGTGTATAATAATTTTTTTTTAAATTTGTAAACCGAAATAAAAAAATTATGAACTAAATTTGCCGCCCCTTAAAATTTGCCGCCCTAGGCTCCAGCCTACTCAGCCTGCTGGTAAATCCGCCACTGCATCTCTTAACGAGTTGCGGGAGGTCGCCGCACTTACAAAGTACAGACAGTCTTAGCATAAACCAGGGGTAATTTGAAGTTTACCCGTATAGGACATAGTTTCGTCGTTGCAATCCATCAAAATATGTTGAGTGCCGACTTCGGGACTATATACCTACTGAGTATGTTGTGAACGAACGTCTCGTCAACCAATTATTGTCCCACTGCTAGGCACAGTCTTCTCTCGAAATGAGAGAGTTTAGGGGCCATTGTCCACCGCGCTGGCTAAGTGCGAATTAGTGGACGTCACACATCTCCCAAAAGTTTTTTTTAAGAATTCTCCGGTATGTCGGTTTCCTTGCGATGCTTTCCTTCACCAAAAAGCAGTGATAATGAATTTCTAATAATAATGAGATTTTTTTAAATTTAAATATTTTTGTGGCATGAAAGTCGACTGTATTTTTTGTTTTAATTTGGGTTGTTTATTTATAAATTTCAGTTTTTTTTTCATTCTTCAGGATCTGGTAACAAACGTGTCACCACGTATTGTCCGTGGGGTGACGTCCGGGGAGAACTTCGGTCCGGGCCAGGGCTCCTTCCTCAACATCGAGCTCATCTCCGAGAAGTGTGAGGCCTACTGGTGCCAGAGTATTACGGAATTGAAGCGGGACTTCCCCACTAAAGTAAGTTTTTTGTAAAGTACCTGGCAAATTAGCGGGTACCAACTATACCGGTCTGACGCGCAATGGGTTCCGGGTTCGATTCCCGGCCAGGCGGGTATCTGAATGATGAGTTTAGATTCATGGTCTGGGTGTTTGTGTATTTCTCTTATGTGTGTCCATGGTACCCACGACAGGAGAAAATCCTAGTGTGGGGCTATGAGTATAGAAAGTGTGTGTGGTGTGTTGTATAATATAAGGTCCTATGGCTGTTAACACGTGAACAATTCCTATTAAATAGTGATCTAATGATCTTCACTAATATGATATTGGCAAACCGGATTTTTAAAGTATTATAAGGCACTCTTTCACGTAATTTCAATCAACTAAAACTACCTTATTATCAATTATCAAGAAGTCTGGGTCGATAGAAGTGATTGCCGGCAAACTTTTACATGAGGCGACCATCATAGTCCTCGGGAGTAGCAACGCATGTGATTGACTTCAGATGAAACCCATGTTCTGTTGATTACAGATATCCATGGGCGGCAGTGACTTACCATCAGGTGGACTGCATGCTCGTTTGCTATTTCGATCAGATAAAAATAAATAACCAAGTTGATACAATTCCCAATCATTTCTAAAGTATAATTTAAATTCGCAGGTAGTGATAGCATCAATAATGTGTTCGTACAACGAAGCGGACTGGGTGGAGCTGGCCCAGAAGGCGGAGGCCAGCGGCGCTGACGCTTTAGAGCTGAACCTGTCTTGCCCACACGGGATGGGCGAGTCGGGAATGGGACTTGCTTGTGGTCAGGTACGTTTGAAGTGGAACTTATTTAGGATCGTGATTTGGATCGAAACGAAAATACATTACGATATAGAAACAAACACATATAGGATTAAGTCTGCGATAAGTATTAAGATACATTGCATAGTTTTTGAAGTTTACTCCTTTTTTTTTATTAATAAAATTACAGCTCCACAGACGGATCGTCCGTGCCTTTTTTCATATAGCATTCATTTTGTCAGTCTTAGTATTTTAGCTCCACTTAAGCCTCCGTTGTCACCATCATCCAGAGGGCGGTGGTGGCAGCGTTGGCTTTACAGAAAACCTTAATATTTACTTACTCTTAAGTTTACTCCTTAAGAATCGATTTGCATATATAAGGGACCAGTATGAGATAAATGTGAGGAGTAAAATCTACTGACGAATGACTTCGTTACGATCTTGGTGCGCACTTTTCTGATTTGGTTGTGAGTGTATTACAATACGTACATAGGGCATGCTGCAAAGCGACTATTCCTATATGTGCTTGTTTATTTCTATCAGAGTCGACGTACTTATATTGCTGTTTTTGTTATAAATATCAATCATTAATATTGTTATTGTGATTTTTTTTCATTAATTTGTTAATTTACCCTTTCATATGGTAACAATCTTTTTCAGTTAAACTCTTTGCGTCCCTTTAGACAATCGAACTTAAGTAGTAAACTCCAGTCATGCGTCGGAGCTGACACACATCTTTTTTATTATCTGTACCTATATTATTATTTAGTCTCGTAGGCTACTTTTTAGAAATTGCACTTTTGCCGTGTGTGAATTGCACACGCACCTACACACATTTTTTGCAGAGCATGAGGTCAATCTGACAGCAAGTGTTCACTTGCGCCAATCGATATCTATAAACTTTATACAAAGCAAGGATTCCATCTTAAATCAATCATAAGATGCCTTGCTACTCCCTCATACCAGACTAAGATGTTCGTCTCTTAAAGAGAACTGGTGGCATAATACATTTCCTTTTTGAAGTGAAACTTCTTTATCGGGGTTGTTTTTAAATTTAGTGTAAAATTTTTACGTTACGTTACGCGCCATCTTTTTCTTATCCCTACCACGCGTGATATTAGATAGATTATTATTGATTAGATTATTAGATAAAGTTTAATAAAAGCCTTTTATTAAACTTTATCTAATTTAACTTTATTTAATCAATTTCTGTAAAGTTGCATATAGTAAATTATTTTTTGAAAAATAACGTCATAAAGAAGTTTCACTTCTTACGAGTGTACGCTAGTACACGCACACATTTTTTTTATTTTTACTTTTATACAAATATTTAAAAGAAAGAATGTTACATTATATTTTTACATACTTTTGCTTGTAACTAAAACGATTGTTTTAGGATCCTGTTTTAGTGAAGGGCATATCACAATGGGTCCGCAAGGCGGTCAAAATACCGTTCTTCGTGAAACTCACCCCGAACATTACTGACATCGTTAGCATCGCAGTGGCGGCATATGAAGGTACTTGCATATTATTAATACTTAATATTATTATGTTCTTATGGCTATGCTCGGAATTTTGCCACGAGATATGATTCGCAACGATGAAATCCGTAGACGAACGAAGGTTACCGGCATAGATCTCAAAATTAGCAAGTCGAAGTGGGGGCCGGCCACATCGCTCGAAGGACCGGTAACCGATGAGGTAGAAAGGTCGAGTGGCGACCACGTTTAGGCAAAAGGAGTACAGGTTGGCCCCACCAGGTGGACCGATGGCCTGACGAAGACAGCGGGAAACCGTCGGATTCAGAGGGCACAGGACCGGTTGCAGTAGCGCCATTTAGGTGAGGCCTACGTCCAGCTGTGGACAAGGGCTGATGGATGGATGGAATATTATTATGTATTAGGTACAAAGTCATTACGCTTGGGATATATTTATGTTACTAGGGTAACGAGAACATGTTAACCTAGGTCATAAAGTATGCGTGTACCAGATCAGATCAAGTTTTTTTTTGTTGAATCAGAAATTGGCAAGGCTGTGGCGGCCTCCAGACTCAAACCACGATTTCTATTTTTTTTTCAGGTGGTGCAGACGGAGTGTCCGCGATTAACACAGTATCCGGTTTGATGTCCGTTAAACCGGATGCCACTCCATGGCCAGCAGTCGGTAAGTTAAAACTTCAAAGCATACTAAATAAAAGTTACACCGGATGCTTATTTTGGCATGCTTTGCAATTGAAATAAAAAAGGTGTTACTCGTAGTTGTAGAATATTTCTCAGTATTATTTTCAAACGTCTTTAGATCACGCATTTGTAATCGTAAGCGGTGATCTATAATTATTTGTTTATTAAATTAGTTGTTTATTAAATTTACTCGTCTTTTATTCCTCAGGACGCGAGAAACACACAACGTACGGCGGTGTATCAGGCAACGCGACTCGGCCGATGGGCCTTAGAGCTGTATCGGCCATCGGGAACCGGCTACCAGGCTTCCCCGTCCTGGGAATAGGGGGCATCGACTCGGCGGACTCCGCGCTACAGTTCATCATGTGTGGAGCGCCCGTTGTGCAGGTTTGTTTAAGAGGCATGGACTTTGATAAGGAGGGAGTCCAAAAGCAGGGTTACCAACTCTCAAAAATTTATCTCTCTAAAGCCTCCTTATAAAACCCCTAAAATCCCCACAATGAATTGGAATTCTTCCTGGCAACCTCCCGTATTTCTGAATCAGGTTGTAGGTTGTTCCCTGATGAGGAAAAAAAGAGGCCATGGGGTGTAGTTTTTTGTTCCTCCTGAGGCATGATCGTAAAGCCTGGCAGCTACATCCCCTAAAAGTACCCCTAAAAATTCCCATCATACTTATTTATCCCCTAAATTTGGGGGGAAAACTTGGCAAGCCTGAAAAGCAGTACCACAGTACTATTGTTAAGGGGGATCCATGTGTGGTGTAGGTAAATGATCGATTCAAGTCTAGCACTAGTTTCTCCCATGTAAGTCCGTGTAGAAAAAGTTGACGCTGATCTTAGCTAATCAGACACTTCAGCCAGTGCTTTCAGACAATTTTACGATATTTAATCTTAAATTACCTGATAATTATTGGGAGTTTGAACTAATAATGCATTACTTGGTCAATATAACACAATTTATTGCCATGAATTTTGGTCGTTCCCGGCAAGTTGGTATCATCCAATATTAAATTTAATAATGATGGCCTTGTGACCATGCTATAAGAATTTATGATGTTTTCCCTGTCACTGTTTTACCGTCACCTACCACCTGTGTGATTTTAATGGGCAACATTAATTATGTTCAGGGTGCTCATAAATAAATATTATAAATATATTTATTGGTGGTAGAACCAGTGTAGTTCGCCCAGGGAAGTGCCTCCGCCACACATATTTCTAGCGTGAAGCAGTTTATGCGTTTCGATGGAAGGGTGTGTTTTCCGGCACACTTTCACTTGAGGCAACCGTCATAGTCCTCGGGAGTAGCAACGCATTTGTGATTGACTTCAGATAGAACCCCATGTTCTGTATGAAGTTGCTTACAGATGTCCATGGACGGCAGTGACCACTTACCATCAGGTGGACTGCATGCTCGTTTGCTACTTCAATCTTATAAAAAAAAATATTATCGTTCCAGATTTGCAGCGCAGTCCAAAACCAGGACTTCACGGTGGTTGACGACTACATCACGGGACTGAAAGCGCTGCTTTACCTTCGAGCGCGAGGTCTAACTGGCTGGTCAGGACAATCGCCTCCCACCTTCAAGCACCAGAGAGGGAAACCAGTGCAGACATTGTATGATGACGATGGAAAGGTACGTTATGTATTAGAAAGTAATACAAAAAGCAATGACGTAATGATTGAAACTTGCCCTCGCAATCGGAAGGTCCGAGGTTCAAACCCAGGCACGCACCACTGATTTATGTACGTGTTAGAAATTGATTATCACTGCTTTTCGGTGAAGGATAATATCGTGAGGAAACCTACACACCCGAGAGTTCTTTAAAAATAAAGGTCTCGAGGATGTGTGAAGTCCACCAATTCGCAATTAGCCAGTACGGTGGACTATGGCCTCAAACTCTCTCATTCTGAGAGAAGACCCGTGCCCAGCAGTGGCACAATAATGGGTTGTACCCGATACGTACTTTTCTGATTGGTAAGAATGATCCCAGTGGCGACGTAAGGCGTGGGCGGTGTGGACCTCCGCCTACGGCCTCGCGGTGCATAAGGGCCTCGCGCCTCAAAGATACAGGGCCTCCCGAGTTTTGGTGTTGGAGGTCGGAGGATCTAGATATGTTTTTTCTTTCATCGTCAAATTGCAGATAGACTTAAATCTATATACATTTGGGGACCTTTTTTCGGTCGACAAACGAGGGCCTCGCGAATTGTAGCTTGCCGACATTAAGTGTAGGTCTTGCATCGCCACTGTTAGAGCCCATTTTATCTTAGGCACTGTGAATGTGTATTTTAATGTGTTAACATCACAATTATTATGTACATGTGTTACATGCAAAACTATTAATTTAATTTTAAATAATTTAGCGTTCCAAATTTCAGGTGCTAGCCCATTTCGGACCTTACAACAAAAAGCGCGAAGAACTTCTACACGAAATCCGACTAAAGTCAGACATTTTAGGCGGTAATGAGATTCAAAACTACTCAAACCCAACTGGTATCACCAACGGTAATCCTGAAGTGCCCAAAATCCAAGATGTTTTAGGGGAGGCTTTGCCTAGAATTGGGACATACAAACATTTAGACAATACCAAGCAAGTTGTTGCACTTATTGATGATGTGAGTATTTATCATTGTTTTTCAGTGATCTATAAATGTTTTCCGACTGTTTACTGTTTCCTGGCTGATCATGACTTTGGTTTCTGCTCAAGAATTATCGAAAAAATATCTGTAAGTTTAACGCCAGGATTAGGTACTAAATTCCAATGATTAAAAAAAGAGTTATTACTATCCTACTCGTTTGTCGTTTATAAGTCAATTAAAAGTGGTATTTATAGAAACAAATATTTTCCCATTTTGATTGACCTCAATCATTACCAAATCCTTTATTGATTTTATTTGTAATACGGCAAAAATAAAAATAAAAACATCGTGTTTATTAATTTCCAAATTTTCTCAAGATACTCGTGAACGCCGAAAAATCTTGATCGAGAATTTTCGTGCCTCGAGAAATAAGAAAGTTCGAGAAACCGCTGCCGTGAACCCCATTTAATTTAATGAGTCGATGGCACAAGGCTTCAATATCATCTCGTCCTCTGTTACAGACCTGATAACCTAAGGTCCCAACAAACGAGGACGACAGACTTCCCTTGTAGATAATGATATTTGGTTTTATATTAAGACTAGTCATATAGAACTATATCTATGATGGCGTATGGTTAATTTCTGTTCCGTTTTCAGGACATGTGCATTAATTGTGGCAAATGCTACATGGCATGTGCGGATTCCGGTTATCAAGCTATTGAGTAAGTGTTTTAAATTTTATTTTCGTTGTAATATAATCGTCAGCAATGTAGCAGATGGAGTACGGTTTGACCGGGGAGGTACTATTGTCACACATATTTCTATCGTGAAGCATTTCTTACGTTTTGATAGAAGGGTGTGGTTCCCGGCACATTTTCATATTAGGCGAGCATCATAGTCCTCGGGAGTAGCAACGCATCTGTGATTGACTTCAGATGGAACCATGTTCTGTATGAAATTGATTACAGATGTCCATGGGGGGCAGTGACCACTTACCATCAGGTCTTCATGCTAGTTTGCTACTTCAGTCAGATAAAGGATAAAGGTGAAGCAGTTCTTGCGTGCGAGAAGTACTTTCATTGGAGGTGACCATCATTCCCCTCAGGTATAGCAACGCATCCGTCATTGATTTCAGATAGTATTCTTGTTCAATATGAAGTTGCTTACCGTTGTCCATGGGCACTGTAGCCCATGGACAACGGTAGCGGACCCCATCAGATGGATAGCATCCCGTCTTTCTCGTCCATTAATTTATTTAAAAGAATAAATAAAAATATAATTCCTAGTAAATTCCTACATTTGAATTTTATTTTTAGGACATGAGTCATGTTTACTGATTTTAGAAAATTTTAAACGTGTAGTTGCTAATTTCAGGTGCTTAGGCGCAAAAACATTGCAGTTGAAGTTTTTAATTAAAACTTTAAAATATTCAACTTCATTCATAACTCAATAAGTTATAGATATACTTTAATTTATCTGATCCACGTTAATAATACAAGTATATTTTTTTTAGGTTTGACTCCGAAACCCACATTCCACGTGTTACGGATGATTGTACTGGATGTACCTTATGTTTGTCCGTTTGTCCTATTATAGATTGTATTTCGTAAGTATCTTAACACCTACTGTATACTTTATTAGATGATATATGAGGTCGCTCCTCAAAAAAAGGGAAGGTCTAAGATGAAATCTTTAATGTGTTTGATTTCAGTCTGTATTAGGTACGATTGATGGAATTCACACTTGAAATTAAGTACGGGGAACTATGGGATGTCTTTTATTTTAATGTTTTCCTTGGACGTTTAATTTTAACAGACTGAGATATATTGAGGATATATAGCATATTTTGACACATTTACGTCGCATTTGCATACTAATATGTACAAAACGTTTATTTTTATATAGGATGGTCCCCAAGAATATACCTCACGTGATCAAGAGAGGCCTACACTACCAAGTGCATCCTGTGTCACCTCTAGACGCGGTGTGCCAGTAGAGGGAACATACATAAAAAGAAACAAGTTACATGAAGTATAAAAATATATTATTTTGTAATAAAAAAAATGTAAAAAAAATATTTTCGTCCTTCTTATTCACATTATTAAACCTTGATTAAGTAGCCATTACTGTTTTGTATAACTCTTCCGCTTTTTTCTTAGCCACCGTCCAAGAATATATCCAAGGATTATAAGGGTTCACTTTCAATGTCAATGCTGATATGGGCTTGGGGCAATTATAATGACTCTGGTTTACTATATTCACTGTTGAAACTCTGCCTTCTTTAATGCTATGCAGCCTCTCGCATATTAAGCACTCGAATTTGTTTATAACTTTCAATGGGTCATCTTGATAATCTCTCGTGTTTAGTTCGTCCATAAGTTTGCGATTCGTTATTATTTCTTTAGTTTTATGTTCCAGGTACTCTTCATATGAAGTGTCGTTGTTCAATAGCATCTTTAAATGGTCAGCCATTAGTTTTGGTGATGGATAATCTTCTAAAAGTATCGCAGATTTTTCATTTGGATACCAGTCCCTTATGGACGGAGATCCGAAATAAATTGGCACGGTACCCACTTTTATAGCTCTCCAGAACTTTTCTGTGACGTAATCATGGCAGACACCGTTTTCTATAGCTACTACAAATTTGTATCGTGCAATAAATTTAAGAAAGTCATCATCGTTTAATTTATTTAGATAATCTTTAGTGTATAATTCCGGCAATTTCTTATTATTAAGACATGCGCCATACGAATCAATATTTATATATTTCATTAGTTCTTTAACATAGGCGTCTCTCTCTGTTGTCGTTTCGCAATCTGTCTGCAAATACATTACGGGAGCTATTTCCTTCAAGTGATTGTTCTTCTGAACCGTTGGTACAAAATATTTTCTGGAGTTTATATCATTATTTGACGCCAAATACTGTAATGGGAACGGAACATCGCTGTATCTACTGAAAGTGGACGAAAAGTTGAATAATCTCAGTGCATCTTCATGTGAGAGCTCTTCTACATTTCGGGGGGATTCTTCATGATAAAGGCCCCAAATGACATCCATCGGCCGTCGTGGTAACGGCAGGTCCTTGAAATTAATGTTACTGGCGTAAAATAAAAATGCTCCAACATTATTTACGTCAGTTTTATGAACATCGCTAAAAACATCACACTTAGTACTATTTGAGCAAAGTCGAGTTTCCGACGTGCCGGGAAAATCCGATTTCCACCACAGTATCACAGGATTTCCATTTCTGTCCCTCACTATACTGTCTGTATCACTTTTCCACGTTAAAAACAAATAGACTACACAAAAACACCCTGTAATCCATACTAACTGGTATAGACTCAACTTTAAAAGTCTTCTAAAAATATCAACAACTAATTTGAATATATTGCGCATTATAAACTTTATAATTCTGACGAATTTAACACTCAACTTAACCAAACTCATTGCTCATACGCATTCTAGTTATCACTGATAAATTATTAGGTACAAATGTGTAGGATCCGTAAACATTATCAATTTCCGTATTAAATTCAACATATCACATTGAAACTAAATAAAACAGTACTCACAAGGAAAATTTAATAAACACATCAAAAAGTAAGGCCTCGTTCGCCGTAAATATAATAAAAGTCCATACAAAAAGCTATTATAAGGTCTACGTAAAACAGTCCATATATGGCACCAATCATGTTTCCGATGACAAAAAGGTCTGTGAGGGCTATGATTGTCAGGACAAGTTCTATGACGATATAATAGAGTTCAGCTTCATACTGAATTTGATCGACGACATAGAGCACCATGATATAGATGGACAGCATGAGAGTGGGCCCAGCCACCAGACACTGCCAAACGTCCAATGGCTCCACTATATGAGGTATTATATTGAGCAGCAGAGCCACTACCTAAAAGAGATTAATCCATTGTAGGGATGTTCTTTTAAAATAAAATTTGGAGTGCAATGTTATTATTGAATGAAAGAAAGATAGAAAGAAAAGAGGAAAAGTTAATGCATAGTAAGTGTTATAGATAAATAGCATTTTATATTAAGAAGACAAAATCATTAATAAATCTATTCTTTTTAGTATTCTGGTAGTAGCATAAAATCACTGAATAACTTTAAGATATTTTTTCTGTTAATGACATAATAATTCTCTGAATTAATAAAATAGTGCATGTATGTATTATAACTGCAACAATATTAAAAGGGGCATAATTTCTGTAACAACAGTCTCAATGATATAGGGCCACCGGACTACACTTATAATCAATAAAAAATTTAATGCAAGCTTTTTTATTTTCTTTTGCGAGAAATTTCTACCCTACATTTGGACCTTCCAACTAATTTTAATATAGGACACGCCAAGGCTAACCTTAACGCCACAGAATATTAATCTTCACTACATAGTATAAAACAAAGTCACTTCCCGCTGTCTGTCCCTATGTACGCTTAGATCTTTAAAACTGAACTATGGATTTTAATGCAGTTTTTTTATTAGATAGAGTGATCCAAGAGGAAGGTTTTAATGCATAAGTTTTTGGTGGAATACTATCAATTTTAGACTTTTGACATTGCAGAACAAAGTTTGCCAGGTCTGCATGCAGTATATGTACAAACAATAAAAACTGTAATGGACAATATACATCAATTAATAATATTTGGTATCACATACAACACTAATTTAATTTTATTTATTCATCATATACATGACCCTAAATATGTTTCTCTACATAATA
This sequence comes from Spicauda simplicius, assembly GCA_949699795.1. NCBI lineage: Eukaryota > Metazoa > Arthropoda > Insecta > Lepidoptera > Hesperiidae > Spicauda > Spicauda simplicius. The sequence goes on along the minus strand of OX453061.1, from coordinate 5,488,856 downwards.
ATACTAGAGCAAGTATCTGAAGCCAATTTATTTACACATTCAATTAAAAAATGAACAACCCCTCTCTCGTATAACATAGTACTGATCGATACAGAGAGCTATTAGCAAGTGGCAGTAGAACAGTCCGTAAAGGGCTCCCGAAGGCTCTTGGTCGAGAAGTACCGCCAGAAATGCTAATATATTTAGAGTGATTTGTATAAAAAGGTACAGTTGCTCAGCAAGGTCGTGTACTTGGTCGACAAGGTACAGCACTATGAAGATAACGGCCAGCACTAGCGTGGGCGCGACCGCCAAGCAGTGCATGATCCCGGCGTCGGTCAAAACGAAGGGGATTATCATAAGAAGCATCGATATTACCTAAAAGTAAAGGATTTCATTGCATTCCGATCCTTATATACAAGGATGTGTGTTGGTTTTGAAATGAGGCCTAAGTGTACTATTTAGAGCACCTAAAATTAATCTGATTAATATTTAAAGAGCTTTCGCAACTTACATAGGTTTGTGATTTTAATTTTACAATCCACTAATGAGGCAAATTGAGACTGTCCTAATTATGTAAAATTACATTGTCTACAATACAGTAAATTCGTCATTATTTTAGAAAATATTTTTGAAGAAGCAAATTATAAAAAAAATAAAACACCAAACTTTTTGACATTTGTTGTCATTGTCAAAGTGTCAAGTAATCACAATAATGGTGAACCTTCAAGGTCATTATGGATGTCAGATTTGATTATTTAGTAAAAAAAACGAATACCTATTTAAAAACCTTATTAATAAAAATGAACTTTAGTCCACTATAATTATAACATAATTTAATACTAAAAACATACAAACCAAGAATAAATAAATTAACAATTCATTTATGCACAACTAAAAGTACAACCTCGCTCATTGGCTATCAAGAATAAATCGAGAGATAATGCTGTTAGTAAAGCAAAATAAAATACCCCATAAATTAGCCATAACCATACCCTAACGAGATTCAACAGAAAACATTGAATGAACGCACCAAAAGTAAATAAAATTTGAAAAAATAGATACATCTTCTCCATGAATAGTGGAACTTTCCTTCGTAAGTATAAAATTATAAACAATAGTGAAATAACTAAAGTAGGACCCGTAGAAATGCAATACATGTGTCCTTGAGGTCTTGGAATTGCGATGGGCAATAACGTTATAACAAGTGCGATTACCTACAAAAATAAGTAATAAGTACAGGATCGCAAATATGTGAAGAAAAATCTTAAGCTACTTATGATTTGGTAAATACTTACAAACTCAACCAACTTCATAATAAATATATTGTATTTTATTAATTCGTTCCATTTTCTATCTACAGGCACAGAATCTGTAAAAGTAAAGTAAAACATCTATAAAGTAAGACATAATAAACTTATCATATTTATTATGGCTGTTGCTAGTCGTCCGCTAACCGGATGAATAAAATTAATTATTCGTCCGATTTTCGGATGAATAAAATTATGTGCTGACGTCATCATCTTAGAATAGACTTCTTTGACACAACCGGTCGGGGGCGCTACCGCGCCCCCTCCCTTAGATTCTGAATTGGAAAAATCTGTTCGAACCTAACCTAACCGAATAAAACAACTTTTTCTGAGTAAACATTTATTTAAAGAATAGACCTATAATTATCAATATTTAAAGTAGAAAAAGTAATATAAACCTTATAACTAAGAGTATAATTCAACTGATACTGATAATAATAATTTTGACTACCCTTAGTTGGAAAACAACAAAATTTACCTACACCTAGATAAAACACATACTTCATATTATTACGACCAATCAATCTCTCTACATACGTACTCTTCCCAACATTACGAATTTACCTTTTAGCGGACGATTAATTTATTATATTCATCCGATTACCGGACGAGTAGACACTTCGATTTACTAAATGATGCGATATAAGTATATCACTACTGAAATTAATGTATCACTACTGAAAGGTGATTGCATAAGTAAGTCATGTTTTACGCTTATAGAAGTCAGTATACTAAATGAACAACATAAGAGTACTAAAATATTTTGACAATTAATTGCCAAAGTATCAAATGTAAAACTTGTATTAAATTTACCATTTATTATCATATCAGACATTTTGGGAAATATCTTACGTAACTTCCTTTTACTCAAGAATTATTAATTACACATATTTATATCTACATTTATTTTTCTCAAAATGTTATAAATTCACACAAAATTGATACAATAATATTCCTACGTCATCAAAAGACTTTAGTTCTGTTACTTCTTTGTCAATATTTAATTCTTCTCTCTCTATGCAAAATGTACTAGCCAGGTTTTTTATTAATTGTTCGGAAGTATTTCGCTTTTCTTCCGTTTATTGGGTATATACCTTTTCTTAAAGTTGGAAACCAGCTAACATTGTTCGTTAATATTAGGTGAAATAAATAGTTTAGAAACAACTTTTTATGTTAAAGTTTTTTTAATAACGAAGGTACTGCGGATGTGTACTTACTAAAAACTACTAAGTATTCATCATCTTACCAGGGACATTGTTACTGCCGTATCAATGAGACGAGTCTCCGGGATACAGAGGCTCCTAGCATGTGATAAAACAATGAAATATTATCCAAAATGTCAATTAATCTCTCTCTCTCTTCAACTGGAGATCATTTAAATCCATTTGCCGAAAAAATTTCTTTGTATTAATTGGCAAGCTTAAATTCTCCTAGAATTTAATTAAGGAGAAAGTGATAACTTATAATCAAAAGATACTGATTTTAACTTATTGCAATCATTTTTGTTTCTTCCATGAGAAATCATTACCCTTTACTGGGCCCTCCATCTAATTTTGATACAGGGCCCCTTCACGGCACGCTACGCCACCGCATCGTCTTATCTTATGACTAGAGCATTGATCAATCAAAAAAAAATTACTCGGCTATTGACTACATAGAAATTTAGGTGCTCAATGATTGCATTTTTTGTGGTTATTTTATTGGGCGTCTTTTTTGGTCAATAGTTATATTTTTTTTCCCTCAGTCGCTTTTTACAATATCTACCAAAAGAAAAGGAATGGTCTTATTCAAGACTTAAATTAATTGACTAGACACTTGCCAAGATACAATATACAGATAAAACCGGTAACACTCGCAAAGTGTCTTTCCAAGCAGAAGAAGCGATTTTTAATCTGCGTATTTGAATTCTTTTGACAGTGATGGCAAGCTGTCATTAGTGTAAAATTGTCACCTGAGAGGTGGTGTGTTGTAGGCTACTGTATTACTTCTAACATCTTTTTATAAAATGCATTGAAGTGATTAGGACTCAAATTAAAATACACAATGGAAGAGGATGACCCAGTGGTACAGGAGGTAACACATTTCTTTTATTGCCTCTGTCAACGTGGTAGAAATCTAGGTTATGTTATTGTACAAAAAGTTATAGTTTAAGCGTGTTTTGCTTGTTTTTTCTCATTCCAGATACCTGTATTCTTGTCCCAAGCCTTGGCGAAGAACCTGTACATATATCAGTATCCCGTAAGACCTGCAAATAGGGATTGGACGAATGTAACAGTCACGAATGCATCAGTGAAGCCTAAAAACCAAATGGTTAGGTTGGAGGTCGGCTTAGACACTTACAGCGACAAATACTGCTCGTCTAAAGGCGAGCAAATAGCGCTGAACACTGATGGACCCCAGGTAATAATTTATTATCCATTAATTTAGTCTAGTATTTAGGAATTTTATGATACAATTTCTAGTGTGTCGATAGCTGTGTAGTTTAAACTTGTCTACTATCGTTAAATCATTTTCTTAGTATATTATGGCTGATGATATTTCAATGTGGCTCTGCCTGCAGTGAAATATAACAACCAATAGCAAAAAAGAAAGCATTTCTTGTCACTTTCATAATTTATACTTTATACTACATTTATTTATTATTATATATATATTCTTATATATTTATTACGTATGTATTTATGTATAATTTATTTTGTGCATGCTAGATTTGCTTCTCACATACATATTCCGATCACAGGGCTGCTGGAAGAAATTTCATTTTTAAATGAGTAGCCCTTTGTACTAAATATTTTTGTAAATGTATAATTCCTGTAATGTCTCTGTGCACAAAAACTTATAAATAAATAAATAAATAAGAAATGTACATTAACATTGTGACATGATTGTGAAATGCAGATCTAGTCTTTCATGTTTGATACCATTTCCACAATTCTATATTGAAGAAGTATGGTCCAAAATGCCATTGACATCTCTAATTGTGGGGTTTCCCTGTAGGGGAAGTGTGGATGGGGCTAGAGATGTTTTAAAAAGGATAGTTGATGCACCACCCTACTATGGTGAATGTTTAGGCATGAACTCTCATACTAGGATACACTGTTGTGGATGCTGTTGACTCTCTCAAAGGTAAAAAACATCCAGACCCAGAACAAACATCTAAATTCATTTATTTGTCTGGACTAGGATTGATCCTGATTCATTAATGTCAGGCTTGTGTGGACTACTCTTAAAAAAACACTTATAGCCCCACACTCGGATTTTCTCCTGTGTCATGGGTATTATGGGTATCACACACAAGACGGATATACAAACACCCAGACCCAGAACATGAATCTAAACTCATCATTCAGATATCTGTCTGGTCGGGAATCGAACCCCTGACCCATTGCGCGTCAGACCGGTACAGTCCCGCTCCGCCATGTGGGTCGTCACTATCATGTGGATAGGTAACCGCTCCGCCACACGGGTTGTCACTGTCCTGTGGATTATTGGTCTTGGTCAATTTCTTATATATATTTTTTTTTATTTTTTTATTGTAACAAAAACTCCACAGACTGACCGTCCGTGCCTTTTTTGACAATAGTTCTTTTTTTTTAACTTAAGTAGTCTCTACTTCTTAGCTCCACATTAGGCCATTGCTGTCACCATCACACTGTTGTGTGCGGTGGTGGCAATGTTGGCACTAAGTTAAAATTTAATATCCAGTTGCTTTTCAGGAACCAAGGTATTCGAGAGATAAGGAGAAAGAAAAGGGAAAATACTTCAGGCACGGGATAATGGATAAGATTGTTTACGAGAGCAGCGGTCCATGTGCGGAGACCAGACATTATGCTGTTGCTATTCTACAGGACAAGGAGTTGCATTGCACTCCGATACAAGGTTCTTATTTTTTTTAACGGTTTTTTTTTTTACAGAAGTAGCAAACGAGTATGCAGTCCCACCCAATGATATGTGGTAACTGATGCTTATGGACATCCATAAGAAACTTAATTTTTTTTATATGACTGTAGTAGCAAACGAGCATGCAGTCCACCTGATGATAAGTGGTCACTGCCGCTCATGGACATCTGTAATCAACTTCATACAGAACATGGGTTCTATCTGAAGTTAATAACAGATGCATTGCTACTCCCGAGGACTATGATGGTCGCCTCATATAATAGTATGCTGGCACCACACCCTTCCATCGAAACGCAGGAAATACTTCACGTTAGAAATAAGTGTGGCGGTGGTACTTCCCCGGTCGAACTACACTGGTTCTACCATCTTAACAGGGGTACTATTTAAAGTCAATTACAGGGCTCCCGGGGGCTAAGATAAAAATGAGTCTGGAACTACATCCACTGAAATGCATGAATTGGTTCACGCTAGTAATAATTGCTATAAATATTGATGATTGATCTGAAATTACGTGTAGAGAGACATGTGATTAATTTTAATGGAATTTTGAATTTTCCACAATTGTCTTTCAAGGAATTGTGCAGCTCAGGCCTTCATATTCATATCATGATAAGCAAGATAAGCGAAAAGTGGAGAAAAGTAAGGCAGATGATGATATCGACGAAGAAGAGCCTCCTGAAGCACAACAGGTTCGTAACTACATTTTTTTCTATTAAAGGAGCAAAGGCGCATGCAGTCTACCTAATGGTAAGTGGCCACTGCCGCACATTGTAATAGCAATCCGTCTGATGGTAAGCGGTTACTGCATCGAAGTAACAAACGAGCATGCAACCCACCTGATGGGAAGTGGTCACTACCGCTCATGGACATCTGTAATCAACTTCGTACAGAACATGGGTTCTATCTGAAGTCGATAACAGATGCGTTGCTACTCCCGAGGACTATGATGGTCGCCTCTTATAAAAGTGTGCCGGCCGCCACACCCTTCCATCGAAACGCAAGTAATGCTTCACGCTAGAAATAGGTGTGGCGGTGGTACTTCTCCGGTCGAACTACACTGGCTCTTCAAACATCTCATCAAATAGAAAAAGTAATCTATCTGAACCCAATACTGTAGGACGCTCTCCGGCTCGCTGGACCGACGACCTTAAGAGGGTTGGAGGCAGTGGTTGGATGAGAGTAACTGAGGACCGAGTATTGTGGCACAGCTTGGGGGAGGCCTATGTCCAGCAGTGGAATGAAAAAGGCTGATATGATGATGATCGGAACCCAATAAAAAATGTGGAACCCAATAAAAAATGTGTTAGTATATCCATGGGGTGTACTTCCGCTTGGAACGTACCTGATCGATCCCAAAATTACGTATATACGTAGTACACAGCGTATTTCGATGCGCTTCTCAAGAACGCCATATTCAAAATACCCGCAAATTCGAATTTCAAGGTCAAATTGACTAAAAATCGTTTTTTTTTTATTTCTATGTTTTGGATCCTTAGTATTTCTTCAACAAACTCACATTTGATGCATTTTTTGTTCAGATTACAGTAAAATTCGCGCGGCAAGAAACCGAAGTGGCAAAGAAAGCTAGGGAAAAATCCTTCGAGACTATGTCACAACGCATTTCCGAGGAGCCTTGGTTCGACGCCATGTGGAAGAACTCTGAGAGCGATCATGCTGAGGTAAGTTTTGATTTTTATAAGTATGATTTATGCAAAGGTGTAGCTTATTGGCAACATTCTAAAACGAATTAATTTAGTGTTGCTTATGTGGGCTATGAGAAAGCCTTTGATTCTATCGAGACCGGGCGGTGCTGGAGACCCTTTAGCGATGCCAGATCGACTATAGGTACATCGAGGTGCTGAAGTGTGTATACACAGCCGCCACCATGACAGTCCGAGTACACGGCTGAAGCACGAATCCCATCCAACTGCAGCAGGGAGTCAGACAAGGCATATCGCCGAAGCTGTTCATCGCTGCGTTAGAAGATTTGTTCAAGGTGATGGAGTGGAAAGGACTTGGCATTAACATCAATGGCGAACACGTCGCAGACCTTCGATTTGCCGTTGATATAGTAATCTTGGCAGATTCGCTGACGGACCTTGCCCGGCTGGAGATTTCCCTCTGTCAGATAATAACTGTTTCTGTGAATAGACTTTGTTAATTCAACAGCTAGAACGTCTAAAGTTGTTCAGCGCGACCTCATCAGACGGGTCCGCGTTGACGCTCAAGCCGAAGGAGTACGTGCGGGCGCTGGTCCCGCCCCACGAGGAGGACGAAGTGGACGTTACCAAGAAGGTCTCCTTGCAGGACCAGGTTAAGGAGCTGTTGAATAATGGTGAGTGGAATTGTATTGTGTTAGCCGTAAAATTTTTGTATAGGGATAAAGTAGCATAATCTATCCTTCTAAAGGTACACATACTTTCGCCGAAATTCAAGAACTGCTTCAACCTAGAAATACAATCAATTTAGTATGTAATTGATGTCATCATGGTGTGGATTTTTATCGTCAACACTTAATTTAAAAAAAATGTGCGGCTGTCAGGGATTGCGACGGTAAAGCTTATTTATCAACTTATGCAATTGTAATTGTTTATTTATTTATGCAGTATTTTGTTTCTTTGATATTATAATTTTTTTCTTTGATACTATATACTTTCTTTCAAACAGTTTGCTTATTATTCGTCCGATTTCCCGAGCAGCTCGTCTCGATCTGTGCTAGCTTCGTACTGTCGTACCATATACATACACGTTAAGCGAACGCTCGGCCGCGCTACACGGTAGGCGGAGTGGGGGGTATTAGGTTTTTCGTTACGGATTTTTTTGTTTCGGTCGCCGCGCTCAAGGCCCGCGATAAAAGCTATGAAATAGCTTAAAAAGATAAATTGGTCTGTAAACATGACGATGATGATGATAATGATAAACTGGACCTACCTTTGTAAAAAGGAGCCAACGAGTTTTCCTCCTATTATTTTTAAAAATGTTGATGGTTTTCAATAGTACCATATTTGTATACATATAACGAATTATTTTGTGCAACATTGGTAAATATGAATGAGCTTCCTTTTGAGGTATTCTCGGGGCGCTATGACATGGGGTTCTTCAAGAAAGGTGTAAAAAGAGCTCTCCTCCAAAGCCGGCGATGCATTGGCGACTCCTCTGGTGTTGCAAATGTCCATAGGTGACGGTGACTACTTTCCATCACGTGGCCTGTCAGCCTTATCGTTAGGTTAAAGTATATAAAAAAAAAGATCACTGAAAAATAATAATGAATACTCACATCATCAATAAGTGCGACAACTTGCTTGGTATTGTTTAAATGTTTGTATGTCCCAATTGGCAAAAAAAATAGATGTTATTAAAAATAACCTAGAATTATACCATCCCATCAAGCCATTATTGGCCCACTGCTGGGCACGGGTCTTCTCTCAAAATTAGAGAGTTTAGGCCATAGTCCACCGCGCTGGCCAAGTGCGAATTGGTGAAGAATTATACAGTATACAAAATTTTGACAAAAATGTCATTTTCTCAAAACTGTCGTTGTGGGTATCGATTCTGTTTCGCATAACTAGTTCCAATTAACGTGCGCGTGTCTATGCAGCGAAGTTGCTGACGTACAACGAGATCCGGTCGCTGCTGCGCGTGTGCGAGGCGGGCGAGGCGGGCGAGGCGGCGCTGCTGGGCGCGCTGGCGGCGGCGGCGTGCTGCGTGCGCGGCGTGTGGGCGTCGCGCGCGCCGCCGCCCGCGCTCGCGCCCACCGCGCTGCACGCCGCCGCCAGGGACCACGTGGTGAGTGTCACGCCGTGGAACGAGATTTTTTTTGTCGAGGGGAACCCCTCCCACCCCCTCCCCGCCCCGCAGCCGGAGAGTGTACCACTGTACGGCGCAGCCAGGGACCACGTAGTGAGTGTCACGCTCTTGCCGTGGAACGAGATTGCCAGAACGGATGTGCCACTGTACGGCGCAGCCAGAGAACGGATGTGCCACTGTCGGCGCAGCCAGGGAACTGATGTGCCACTGTACGGTGCAGCCAGGGAACTGCTGTGCCACTGTCGGCGCAACCAGGGAACTGATGTGCCACTGTACGGCGCAGCCAAGGAACTGCTGTGCCACTGTCGGCGCAGCCAGGGAACTGATGTGCCACTGTACGGCGCAGCCAAGGAACTGCTGTGCCACTGTCGGCGCAGCCAGGGAACTGATGTGCCACTGTACGGTGCAACCAGGGAACTGATGTGCCACAGTACGGCGCAGCCAGGGAACGGACGTGCCACTGTACGGCGCAGCCAAGGAACGGATGTGCCACTGTCCCCCATAGTCGGGGATCATTCGATAAATGTGGGTCTTGTGCCACTGTACAGCGCAGCCAGTGTACCGTGAGTGTGCAGTGTGCGTCTGAGTCCAATCGTCCCCCGCAGCCATGGGCTATGAGGTATGTGGCTCCTCATCAGGTGCCTCTCCCATTAAGGAACGACATCTTGAGTATGATACCATTTCGTGTGACCGGCCTCACCGGCCCTCGCAGTCATAGCCCATGTGGTGAGTATGCCTCCTTACTCGTCGACGTCAGCGACCACGCAGTGTATGTGCTACCGCGACCTCATCGCTAGTAAATGTGTGCTTCAGTCCCCAGTCTCCCACAATCAAATCGTAGGCATATTTTTCCCATCTCTCTACACGTGGTAGTATGCCCCCCCGCCCCTCGTCAGCTGCACAATGAGCATGTAGTGAGCACCATGTCTTGATGAGTTTTACACAGGAAGATGCTGTATACAACACTACATTATGTTTTTTTTACTCAATTTTCATTTTTCACTTTCCAGCTGTACCTGTTCACGCAGCACACTTACATAGACCGGCGCAAAGTGACCGCGGCTGTCCGGTTGCCGCCCCAAGACGTATTGCAGATCATGCAATCCGTCGCCAAGTACAACCCGAACACCGGCTGGGAGCTCCTCATTCCACCAGACACGGCCTTCGAGGAGAAGTACCCGGAGATAATGCAACGACAGAACCTCTACTGGGAAGCCAGGCAACGCTTGTTCAGCGAAATGCTAATGGGTGATAGTGTGCCTAAACGTCAGCGGAAAAAATCTCAAAGGGATTCTGGCTCCGACTCGATGATGAGCCCCAAGGCTCGGTGTAACAGTGTTAGTGAGGAAGACAGTGAACGAAAACGGCCTAAGAACAAATCGGCCACGGGAAGTGGTAAACGGACACGGCATATCAGTGCCAGTAACGCGCCGGATAAATGATATTTAGTGTGCAGTAGCTAGGTTATCAAATTGTAGCTTTGCTATGTTTAGACGCTAACCAAATAGACTTCAACACTACGGTTTTTGGTATTAGCGAGCCCTCAGACCAGTCGATGTTATAATCAAACACACTACACACACTTTCTACGCTCATAGCCCTACACTAGGATTTACTCCTGTGTACCATGGTACCCACGACACACACACACACACACACAAGACGAATACACAAATACCCAGACCCAGAACATGAATCTAAACTCATCATTCAGGTATCTGTCTGGCCGGGAATCGAACCCGGGACCCATTGCGCGTCAGACCGGTATAGTCACCGCTCCGCCACGCGTGTCATGAACTCGATATTCAACATCGATCGCTGGCTCATACTCATATGAGGCGACCATCTTAGTCCTCGGGACTAGTAACGTGTCTGTATGTGACTTCAGATAGAACTCTTGTTCTGTATGAAGTTGCTTACAGATGTCTCATGGTCGACACTAACTACTTACCATCAGGTCCACTTGATGGTAAGTAGTTCTCCCCTGCATGCTCGTTTATAATTTAATCGGACGCAAAAAAAAAACTTAGTAGAAGTCTATTTGGTCGTGTTGTTAGCTTTTAAGTATTTTTGCGGCTGTAATATCGAATGTTATATAATTGGCCAGTTTAAGAACTGTTAAAAATATTTCATCATCAACATTGTCCATTGTCCACCAGGCACGAGGTATTCATGTCGGAAGGGTTTAGGTTAAAGTCACGCTGGCCAGGGTTCATTGGCAGACATCACTCGCCCTCAACTTTCAAATACATAAAGTACTGGTATTTTTTTCATCAAAACTGTTTTTTTTTCATCAAATTTATTGATTGATTTCCAATAAAAACAATATGATATGCCAACACTGTATTGTGTGCGTACGATAGATTCGAATACATGTATTACATGGGGTCGAATAATTATGATATAAGCGTATTTATTTTCAGTCAAATATGATGTTCTAAGGATATTAACAAACGAGAATGTACTGATAAATCGCTGCTGTAGAAGTTTGTGTTCGTATAATTTCATTAGATGACCATATTAGTTATAGCATTTGAATATATAAGCGGGCAATATACTAGTTATAAGAAAAAATACATGTGTTACTATGCAATGCTTGCAAAAATCTTAGCTGGGATTGTTCCACAGTATTTTAATATGACTTTTTCAAACTTAGTTGCATTTGGTTTAACAAAATACACCACAATCATATTCCATACGAAATCTCGCGACGTAGGTCTTCTTTATAGTAGAATAATTTATCATCATTAATCATCAAGGAATGCCTTTATTAAGCCTTAATTGTAAACAGTTAAGGGAGACGAATTAGAAGAGTTAAAGGTAGTGACAGATATACGACACTATTTAATCTGCGCAATTTATGCACTTATACAGTTGTTCACGTACCGATTTTTTATTTTGTTGTTCATATTACATTATCAATGTTATTGAAATATATAACGTAATATTTCAATGTTATAGGAGAAAAACTTATATTAAACACAAGTATAAGCGGAGTAATAACTAAGCATAATTAACGTTATTAATTATGTTTTAAATAATGATAATAGAATAAGGTGTGAAACAGATTGACATCGAAGTAACTATTAGTAGTATTGTTATTAGGAAATTTAAATGAATTGGTTACTTATTTAAAAAAAATTAAGTCCATTAGGTGCGTTGGTTTTTTGACTAAAAGTTACAATAATGATCTTTCTATATCAGTGTCGTAGGTAATTAGTAGTTGATTCTGAGTTATTGTTTTTTATTTTTATTTAGAACGTTATAATGGAACCTTATTTCTTATGCATTCTTGTAGTGGATATTCCCTAAAAATAAATTATATATAAAGAATATTCTTCAATTGAAAATCTGTTTCTGCCTGTATACACGTTATGTCCGGATTACTGAAATCCCTATTTTTTCACGTTAAACTAATACATTAATACAATGAGTGGTTCACTTTCAAACATCCAAATAGATAATTTCTCGAAAATGTGTTCAGAATTATTAGTTTACAATAAAAAATATTTTGTTGGTTCGAACATTATAGTAGATATTTCCTATTAAAATTACGGAACTATTTGATGTTACTAAATAATTTTATGGCCAATTACGACTGAAATTAATATTCATTTGTAATATTTTTTATTTAGTGGATAAGTAACGAAGGTGCCGTTGGCGTTAATTAAGGACTAAAGTGTATTGAGCAGGTAAAATAATCATTAAAGCTTGGCAATTTGTACTAATGAAAATATTTATGCTGTGTAATCGGTTGACGACCTATTTTAGAATGAATTGTAGAGCTTTGTCCAATATTACTAATTATCAAAATGGATTTAGGCGTTTGCGCCGAAAAATCTAAATCTGGCAATTTCAGTCTTGTAATGTCAATGTCAACATACTGACAGATTGTTATATATTATTAATGCTATGTTCATTTCCCAATTACCTATATTAATTTTTAAAAAGACAGTCTATCTTATTCCGCCTTATTGAATGACTTACGCGAATGTGTGAATTTCATTCAATACTACAGTAAAAAAAATTCGCTCACACATGATAGAAAAATTGCGAGAGGCAACTAGAAATACCGCTATTTTGTGTTAATAATGAATCAAGACTTTTAATAATATCCGACGAGCGTAGTAGAGCGAGCAAGATAGATATTAACATATATTATGTCGGTTATCTTCGGCTGTTATGTTAAAATTCATATTAAACCTAAAAATTCTAAGCGGCAAAGTTTTAATGTTTGTAGTTTAATGGCCAATACTAATTTTATTTTCAAATAAATTATATTCGAAATATTTTCTTTTAAGTAACTGTAAGCGTGAATCTTATTTTTTATTGTTTATACATTATTTATTCATTAATAGTGTTTTAATCCTGCTCGTTAACCGGTTTCTATATTGCAAGTTGTAAGTAATATTGTTTGTAAAGCGAAATTATAATCATCGCAATGTGATTCTGTATATAAATAGTTGTTATTTTTTTAAGTAATAAAAATTTTAAAATAGTTTGTTGTTTTACTATCATATAATGGGTTTCTTATATTCTGTTTTATTTTTACTGGCGTAAAAAATAACATAAGCGTAACGTGCTCGTAAATTTATTTGCGTAAATGATAGTTCGAGGAACTGAGAATAAAATTAATTGATTTTAGTCAGTGTATTAACTGGCAAAAAGAAAAACTATTAAATTCAATTAAGGCAAGAAAAAATATTTACGTAAACTAAAACAGTTTTTTATTTATGGTATTTTTATAACAGATTTAAGGTCTTATTATTATTTTTATGCTTTGAATTGTTTATTATTTATCCATTAAAATAAGTATTTAAAGGAAACTATTTAAAACCTTTCACTCGAAGAATATTATTTGGCCGTATATTTGATTGGCCGTGTTTGTGAATAAAAAAAGTAATTTGGGCGGGAGATTGGTTTGCCGTTTGATTGGGTTTTGGATATTGGTAAAAAATATTATAGAATTATATAGTGTATTTAATTAATGCGACTATGGTATTAATGGGGATGAAGAGGATAATGCATAGAGGACCTTATTAAAATAACGACAGAATTAATCCTTTCATAGGAGTTATACTATACGTACAGGTACGTATTTGTTATACTAAATATCGAATAAGTATTTAAACAATAGAAGGGTGAATAGAAATTAATCTTCAATGACTTCAATACAACAATTTATTAAGTTTATCTACAATTCACAACACAGTTGGGTGCAACTTACAACAATTATAGAATATTAAAACGTGAACATAAATTAGTGAACAAACTTGAACTTGAACAACACTTCAATGAAATACAGAGTGTGTATAGACAATTTTCCTTTGTCTTATTTTTATCCTGTTTATGACAGGGTTGGTAAGGTATTTTTCATTTTTTATCCATTTTTGCACCATACTATTGCTAACAGATTCAATTTCTTCATATTTTAAGCTTTTAATTATTTCTAACAATTCTGTAATAATGTTTAATTTTTTTAGTAAAAGAACACTGTAGGTGTATAATGATTCTTATCATTGCCAATAATTTTCTAAATAAGACAAATACAGAAAATCTTAATGTAGTACATAAATATATATTAATATTAAATCGTCCTCTTAGTTATCCACCAGATTTTATTGTTGCCTCCCACTTTGTGGAAGATAATTGGCGCTTTAGCATGGGAAGGATATTCAAATATTCATAGCACTCATAACAAATGTATACATATTCTATATATTTACCTCATAAAATATGTTTATATTACCCGTGCATATTTGATATAAAATGTTTTGTACATTATTCAGGTTAACATTCACAAAATAACTATATGTTATATTCTTAAAATTTGACCCCTATTAGTTCCAAATGAACTGAAAGGATTGGTTTGTTAGAGGGCATAATACAGATTTTTAATAACACAACGATATAATTAAAGTTAGATGGACACAGCATTATTCTTATATATTAATGTTAACAATAAAAAATAATAAAAAACATTTGCGTTGTTGATCGTACCGTAGGATCCAGGCAAATATTTTTTTTACCAAATGTGGGTACTTGAGTTTTTTAATATAGAATTCAACAAATTAGTTTATCGCTGAATAAGATTATTAATACTTATACGTTAACAGTAAAGCAGCGGGAAAAATAATAAAATCCATAACAATAAATCAACAATGTTGAAACATTTAGAAATAAATAAAAAAAATTTTCGAATAAGGATTGTTACAAATCAACAAACACGTATTTTAAACATTCAGTCAGATTTAAATAAATGCCTAACGTTTAAAATACTGAAAATAGCGTTTAAAATACTAAAATAACAGTTATCTATAAAAAGAGCATGAAATCTATTATATATTATAATCTGAGATTTTAGCATGTAATCCACAGTGATATTTATAACAAACATTTTAACAATGCTAAGTAATATGTCCATTCTTAGGTATTTTTTATGTAATTCTGTTCTCTTTTAAGTACAATCATTGACCTAGTCCAAAGTAATGGAAGTCGGGTCTCGTTGAGTTGACAGAAAAATATATAAATAAATCAAGAATAATTTTTGATGCGTCGAAACGTCATTTTGACAATATTTCCGTTTTATCCATTGTGATTCTCTATTTAAAAATATTCAAACATATTAAGTTTTTAAAAACACATGTTTAAATAAAAGATAGCAATGTACTATCGAACAAATTGATTCATGACCCACCATATGCTTACTTTCCTCCAGCCATTCAAACGCAATTAGGTCGAAATTTGCCTCAACATTTGTTGTCTTGGAAACCGACTTGTTATTATTTTATATGACACTGACAATTACTGATTTCACTGACAGTGCTTTCTTTAAAAATATTTTTATTGTCTTGTATGCCACCGTTAAAATGAAAAATTAGTTAACATTGCCAATACCCAATAATAATTATCTTTATAAATATGTAAATTACTGTTGGGAAGATTTCCCAAGTCATTTTCAATTGTGAAATATCCGTAATTTTCGTTATTCATCCCACTAATCATATTTTGCCGTATTGTATTAATAATAATATTTAGATTGATAATATTTACAAAATTTTGGTAATTTCCTGAAATGTCTTATGCCGGGTTTGTCGCTAACCTTGCCTTCAAAAATTAAATAAATATCCGTACTCTAAAGGCGCTCGCTCATAGGGAGCATTCGCATGGAATGTAACGTTATACAGATTGTAACGTTAAACATTAATGAACGAGCAGAAGCGAATATTGTAATGTTACAATATGTAGTATCTTGATACAACTTGTAACATCAATGCGCTAGTTTTGTTACGGTCAAGGAGTGTGTAATGTAATGCTCAAAATGGAATCTATAATGTTACATTACACGCGAATGCTCCCGGTGAGGGAGCGCCTTAATTTTCTTAAAAAGTCATTCTGAGTGATGTTTCTGTTGTTTATTAATATTAAAAACGTCATAAGTGCAAAGCCACGCCCGACAAGAAAACGAATTTGTCTTTGCCAAAATTACAAACGAACTGTCAGCAAGGTGGGTCATGATTCAATTAGGTCGATAGTACATTGTTAATTGGTAGAAAATATAATCATTTTTTGTCAAAAAATTGCATTTGCATGTCGCTATTTCGCATGATTAATAACCGCACAATTTTAATCTTAGAAGTTGAAAACAAAGTTTTATTTAAAAAAAAGACATTGAAATGTAAGCTTGATGCGTAAACTACAACATAATATTGGCCTTTTAAATATTTTTTTATTATTTAAGTTTATTCATTTAGAGTAATCTATAAAATTGAGTTTCAGCATTGATAGGGCCTGCTGCTGACACAAATGATAACTAAGGTGGATATCATTTTAAATTGTTTTTTTTTTTGAGATTTGCGAAAAGTGGACCTCCATTTTTTTTATTAGTCATCGGCACTACTATTGTCACATCCTACGTCTACTTGTAAATTAAGGGGCCACCCATTACGTGACGTGATTTTGTCAATTTTTCCACTTCTCCCCTTCATATGGTGAGATTTCTTTCCATAACTTATTATAGGTGAGACTTCAAACTTACAAAAATCTGTTTTAGTTAATTCAGTTTTTGTGGAATTTTAGAAAAATATACGTCATTAAACCGAGCTCGCCTTCCTTTACGTGTGAATTGATGAGATTCATCGTTCCTCCCGCATCTCACGTAAATAATAGATGTCCCCTAAGGTCAACGGTATGGAACTAATATGTCGTATTTTCACATAATCATATTTACAACACAAACCTACTAACCACGACTAATATAACAGAGAGGCTCAGTAGCCCGTTAACTTTAGTCGCAGAGTTGCAGAAGTCCATATTACAGTTATCTGCGACTACCCCCATTCTTTGTTTGACGTACGACCAGTCGCAAAGTCCGACGCGACAGCCTTCTAAGTACAGAGGGCGCTCGTTCTCCAAGAAAAGGACTTGGTACTCTTCTTTCACTTGGAAGTTACCGTTTGGTGTGCATCTGAAATGGTAAGTATGAATAACTAGAACGTAGAAAGTACAAACAAAATTTTTAAGTACATACAAAGTAGGTACATGTATTGAAGTATTTCTTTGTTCGTGTGTTATTTGGAATTTTCTTTTATCTTCTGTTAGAAGACTTCTATAATCATTTGTTATACACCAGATGAATTCATTGAAATGATATAATGAAAGTAAATGGATAAGACGCGGTAAATAGCCACTAGGTACCACTGGCGGATCTAAAACTTTAGTTTGTAGGGGCTTGAGACCTACCGATGGGCTATAAAAAATCGATGGCGCTAAATTAAAACTGTTTTATATTTGGGGTGCTTGGAACCTTAAATTGTGAAATTGTTATGTTCAAAGTGGATTTAAATATTTGCAATTTGAACAGGGAGGGGAGGGGGGGCAATACCCCCCTCTCTGAGGGCCCCAGGGGGGCACCCCTTGGATCTCCAATGGGCAGGTAGTATCCTCTGGATCCTCAGGGGCAGGAATACTAGCATGAGTCCCTACCACCTCCGGTATCCTCCAGGGGAACCCCCCTAGATCCGTCAGGGCTACGTAACTGTTACGACATAGGTCAATAAATACTCACTTATACAGAATAGCAGCTAAGTTCCCGCTGAACGGCGACATGGCGGAGGTAGACCACTTCCGGTTCTGCACGAAGTTCGTGTGGTAGTTATCGCCGGTGAGGGGGGCGGAGTCCCTGCGACCATTTAGGGCTGCCAGGGTCAGCAGCAATGTGGGGGCTTCGGTCAGGTGGATCTGCGCTTTTGGTTGCTGCGGCGTGGCTAGGGAGGTGACAGTTGTTATTGAATTATCTGTGGTACTATTTCTTAGTTAAAAAAATAAATACAGAAATAAAGTAAGTGAGAAAGACAATGATTGAAGAAGTAAGAGCAATAATCTTTAAGTTAGATATTTTGAAACTGAATTATTGGTGTTAATCTTGTTAATATTATAAAACCAAAAGTTTATGAGGATGTGTATTTGTTATTTTTTAACGCAAAATTTTCGGCACACCATTGTTTATGAGTTAAGTAGATTACTAGTAATTGACTACATAGGATACTTATCATCTTGGTGAACATGATCAAAAGGGGCAAAGCCGTGGGAACAACCTAATATTTTGTAGTTGCAAAACTAATGTACGAGAAGTATAAAACTGAAATATCAGCGGTATTTTTTCAGGTTTAAAAAAATATACGATATAGTCTTTAGAGAGAGGCAGAGAGAGAGAGATAGATGGAGGAAGTCTGAGAAATAATCTTAATATTTATTAAAATATTTGTTATTAAAGTATTTATTTACACACTTCAAAGATAAAACAAACAATTCTATGTACATTATATACAAAATAAATTATTAAAAATATTATTCCTTTATATTAAAAAAAATATTCCTTTATATTAAATCTAAAAGAAAAAAAAACAAATTATAAATAAAACAAAGAGTCCATAATAAAGTTGTATTAAAATTATTTGTCCATAATTTAAATACACAGTGTAAATGAAAAATAATAACTAAATACCTACCATTATCAACGTGTATTTTGAAGAAGTCCATCATATCTTTGACTCCTGCGCATGACACTTTCTGGTTCATCGGGTTCCCGTAGCCGTACTTGTAGTAGGTTTCCAAATCTTCCGCGTATTCTAGACGCTTTAAATCTTCTTTGGTAAAGGCCTGTAAATAAATATTGTTCGGATAGATTGGTAATGGGCATATTCGCCTTTCTCGCTATTTTTCTATAATATTTTGAGATATATATGTTTTTGAAGATTGTGTTCAGCATTTGAACCTCACAAAACCATCAGACATTTTCAAGATGAAAAGATTTATAACTTTTAGCATTTTTAAAGGTAGAGAAGGCAAAGCACTGACTTAATTTGACGATAGCGATAAACAAGAAAAGGTCGGTAAGTTCTGAACTTTTTCTGAGGAGATATGAGAATCCCTTCCTTCTCCATATTAAATTGGCGGTTTGAAGAGTTCTTTCTTATCTCGCCTATAAGAGGGGAGGAGGTCCGGATCCTCTAAATAAAAAAAAACGCTTTCTAAACTCATAGCCCCACAGTAGGATTTTCTCCTGTGTCGTGGGTACCATGACACACACAAGACGAATACACTAACACCCAGACCCAGAACACGAATCTAAACTCATAATTCAGATACCTATCTGGCCGGGAATCGAACCTGGGATCCATTGCACATCAGACCGGTATGGCAACCGTTCCGCCACGCGTGTCATCCTTACAAATACCCTTGTTTATGTACTTTTCTTATCTCGCCAATGCTAACATAGAGGGGGATCGCATCCTTTCTTTCTTCTGCTTTCTTCTTTTTTTTTTATTTTCGAGGGGGAAACCTTCCAAAGGTACCCGACGCCGTGGGAGCGACGCAGGGTTATGTGGGATTTTTACCGCACTAAAACCCCCCCGGTGGCCGTCCTTGGCGCTGAAAAGGAGGACTCCGGGATCTCGAAACGACTTCAACCGGAATCCTCGAGCGCGCTGCCCCATCGGGCTCCTCCCAGATGGGCGGCTGGGCCCACCGCTCCGTCTAGTCTTTACAACGGTATGCGACCACACATACCGCCGTCCTTCCCGGGATTGCCTGACCGAACGGTTCGAGCTCCCAGTCTAGCCGTCTGCAACCCCGGAAGCCCCTTTTAGTCGCCTCTTACGACAGGCAGGGGATACCGTAGCCCTATTCTGACCCCGAGGCTACAGAGATGATCCTTTCTTTCCTCTAATATCTCTTTTTAATGTCCCTCTAATAATACTCACCGCACACCAAGGCGAGATCTGAGCGATGTTCCACGCCTTGTTGTATCGGCACATGTCGTACATATTGAGAACCATGTCCTGATTGATGTCGTAGTTGAAACCGAGTCGCAGAGAGATGTTGGTTATCATCTGGAAATGGAGAACAAGTTATAGAATTCAGGCATATTTTATAACTAACTTCTTTCTGAGTCTCCGCCCGCGTTGCGCGCGTTAAGCATGTTATTGAGTAGGTATCCCATGTCTGTTCCATATCCCACAATCTGTTTGCCAAATTTGAAAAAAAATGCGAAAAAATGAGAGAAAAAATCGGTTGCCTGTAAAGTAGGTTTATTGACGATAGTTAAACGTGACTACGTAATAAAAAAAGCTGATGGAATTAGGGTTGCCACCTTTTTTTTCAACGATTAAAGTACAATGGCTATAAAATAAAGTACTACTTGTTTATATTATTACTTATTTTTTGGCTCTAGGATACTTTTAGAACTGTGCGTGGTGATGGTAAGCAAAAAAAATGTAGATAATTATTTGACTACTTTCTAAATAAGGTAGCTACGGAAACCTTGAGATTAAAGGAATTTTAGTTTTATACTAAACTGATTATAATCAAACTTTTAAATCCCAGATATACAAAATAAAGTATTTTCGCGCACTTTATTTTCCTCATAAAGTATAAAGTACAATTGCCCCGAATAAAGTTACAATACTTTATAATAAAGTTCGGGTGGCAACCCTAGATGGAATGGTGGCATTTTTGTATCGCAGCTGTCCATGCGAATGCATCATTCACTCAAGTAGGAGAGAGTCAGATGTCGAACGCTGCCGAACGCGGAGCCCGATTGTGCCTCTTTGTTGCTCGTTCCGCGCTCTCGCTTACACTTCAAGCCTTAAATGGAACGCCTCAAAGCGAAGTAACGCCGCATGAGTCATGTTTTTGATGCGTGCAGTCGGCTCCATCGAATTGTAAGACGTCACCTCAAAAAAAGTTGAGAAACGAAAAAGTAACAAACACATACATCCTCACGAACTTTCACACTTTTAATATCTATTACATATTAAGATGGTAAATAATCACACTGTTTAGTAATAATTTTTAAGAATTAATTAGGATTTGGAAGCTATTTTTACAGTGCAGAAAGTGTCTTTGGAAGAATGTTTTTGCTAGCCGACTTAAATTCGAGGTTACGTTTTTAATCCTCACGAGTGGCAACGCATATATTTGGTATTGTTATTTGGCTTCAGATAGTCCTCCTATTTTAGATGGAATTGGGTACAGATGTCCATGGGCATCCATCCACTTACCATCAGACAGCCGGTATGCTCGTTTGTATATTAATTTTGTTAACAAAGGTCCTACATGCGGAAGGCCAAAGCGTTGCTACCCTTTGGACTAAGTTTGTTTATGTGTCTATCTTACAAACTTCAATTCACACAAGACGCTTGTTAAGACTCTGTCTGAAATATGTCATTATTCAGTCTTACCTAGATATAAAGCATACCTACTTAGTTCTGTAGGGAGCAACTAGAACTAATATGTATGACCTTATTTATTTTGTTTAAGGCACCAACAGCTGAGTACATAAAGAACCATATGGTAATATTACATTGTCATAATGTCAAACTTATGTAAAATGCATAGTTAATGAAACTCAACACGCAAAATTAAAATGCGAAACAAAACATGCGTGCGTACAAAGTACACATGTCAGAAGTGAAACTTCTTTGGCGAACTAATTTATAAATCTTGTTTATATTTATACAAATCTAAAACTTTAAATTTCCAAGATTAAGAGGAAGGGAAAAAGGCGTGATACTATACGTTCGCTCTGTCTCACTTTTTCTCTCAATTTTTCTCACTCGCTTGCTCCCTACTCTCACTCCACGGCTAGTTGCTCATGCTACGTTCGCCCTGTCTTACTCTCTCTCAATCGGTCTCGATCACTCTCTCTCTCTTTTCCGACACTTCCGTTGCATACCGGCGTGACGTTTCATCTGTAAAAATTTTACCCTCATGCGCCTAAAGAAGTTTCACTTCAAAATATATGTCTTCCACCATTGGCCGACCGAAGGTTCGGTGTCGGATAAGTTTCGGTTAAACAAGAACATTATTTCAATTTTATTTGGCAACAGATTTCAGATAACCCAATACCTACAAAACTATGGATAGGCATAACCGGGTATACCCAGTTCTGCCTAGTAACAATAAACTGGATTTAAGGCCGTAGTAAAGGAGGGATTGTTATTCATGGCGTTCCAACTTACACTATCTATCAAACTATTCTCTAGAAAAACACATTGAAGACTCTAATCTTATGCAGGATTGATTAGATATGTCTGTAAAAGAGAAAGGTTGAAAAACACTACAGTAAGGCCGTGTGTGTCCCCAGTAGGCAAACTGTTAGCGGCGTACTGAATTTGTGACGTATCAGTTTATTACGCCCTTCCATATATTTGAAATGGAATGCCCAAAGTTTTCTAGTTTGCGCTCACATAACGCAGTTCGTAGCGTTACAGCCAGTAGGGTAGTTAGAGTTGGGCGCTGTTGGGACCACCGCCCAGGGTGCCGGACACGAAAGACGCAGGCATTTCTTCTTATACCTAGATCGCAAACTAGCACACTGAACACTCCATTTCAAATATAGGTATGGCAGGGCATAATAAACAGGTACGTCGCAAATTCAGTCGGCCGCTAAGAGTTTGCCTACTGGGGACACAGCCTAAACTACACATACTAACCTCTTTATATTCTTGCTTAGATTCAAACGTTCGGACTTGATCTAACGTGTCGTTGTTTTCTTCAACGTCTTTCTGCCACGCTGGACAAAATTTGTACGGCTGAAAACAAATAAATAAATAAATAAATAAATTATTATTTTATCTCAGTATCATGGGTGTCGTTAGCCGTTAAGTTAGAGGAGGAGAGATCCCATGATCGCTCCCATGGCGTCGGGTAAATTTTGAAGGTTTCCCCCTCGAGAACAAAAAAAAGGTGAGGAGCGCTAAGATAACTCCTTGAAGATGGCAAACGAAAGACATAAAATGTGAAAGATGTGTGTGATTTATAGGTGTTAGAACCAGTGTAGTTTGCCCGGGGAAGTACCCCTGCCACACCTATTGCTAGCGTGAAGCAGTTCTTGCGTTTTGATGGAAGGGTGTGGTTACCGGCACTTTTATATAAGGCGACCATCGTAGTTCTCGGGAGTAGCAACGCAGCTGTGATTGACTTCAGATAGAATCCATGTTCTATTTGAAGTTGCTTACAGGTGTCCATGGGCGGCAGTGATCTCTTACCATCAGGTGAACTGCATGCTCGTTTGCCAATTCAATCAGTTAAAAAAAAATGATGACTCCTTGGCGATAGCAAATGAAAAACATAAAATGTGTGAGGTGTATTCTGATTGAGTCAAGGAAGGGGGGGACTCCACTTTACGATGTCCATTCTCAATATAGTAAAGAATTTTCTAATTCTCATATTATTTTCTCGTTAGTATTCTTTCGTAAAAGTTGTTAAGGCTATTATGTAGTCATTACAAGTAGGTATTGAGTAATCTATTTGTATGCGAACTGTGTAGAATAAATTAACTTAAAGTATCTTGGTATTTCTTTGCAATTTCCCTAATTAATCTACGGTAGGTATATGGCACTACCTAATCTAAATTTAAAACGCAATATCAAGACTGGTGCAAGTTTCTATAAACCAGACCAAATGGCTAGGTAAGTGCTTTTCCTTTCTTGCATAATAGGTGACGCCGTAAGATTACACAAACATGCCTTTTACAGAAGTTTCCTCATACATAGTATAAATAAAGTATTATAATTTAAGTAAAATACTTAAGATTCATTACAGCGGTCAGTTAATTCCGTTGAAACTCCGTTGTTACCTAATTCTGGCAGATTTTTTGTATGTAATTTGACAGTTTTCCGTTGATGACAAGTACATTATAACGAAGTGCGTATGGAGCCGTATCTTGGATCATGGATCATTATTACTAATAAAATCAAGCGACGACAAGCACTGTAAGTAGCCGGATGATTGACAATTAAATCTAACAGCTCTTTGAGGTCTATTAGTAGATACAGACCACCCCAAATGGGGACTTTCCCGATATTCGCTTTTACACAGGAATGTGCTGCTACCCGTCTTCTGGCCTTAGTCATTTATTTGCCCACGGAAACAAACAGTTGTGTATCCAACTCCGACATCGTACTGCACTGAATATCATTGAATATTAGTTATTACGATTTGTTGGAGGACTTAATAGGTTCGAAAATATCCACTGATTATGAGACAGAAATTATCGGTAGAGTACGCTTAGGCTTCTCTCAGTTGTGGAGACCAGTACCTACTGGATAGTTATGTGATATAAATGTCGCAGCCAATGTACACATATTGATACTAGTATTTTTATACCAATTTTTTCTTACCCTCAGCTTATTTTCATCGTTTTCCTTACGAACGTCGTAAGTTTCGGCTTGCTCCCTGAACAGACCTTCAGTAAAGGCTCGGTAGGATGTTTCCGAACGGTGGTCGTTTACATATTTGAACTGAAATTACAATAATGCAATAATGCAATCACACATTTGAAAAAATAAAATAGTAATGAAATGAAACGTCTTTATTTTGTGCAGGCCTACGGGGGCGCTTACAAATTGTCAGTTACATATTTTTTTGAAGTGAAACTTCTTTAGGCGCATGAGGGTAAAATTTTTACAGATGAAACGTCACGCCGGTATGCAACGGAAGTGTCGGAAAAGAGGGAAAGAGTGATCGAGACCGATTGAGAGAGAGTAAGACAGGGCGAACGTAGCATGAGCAACTAGCCGTGGAGTGAGAGTAGGGAGCAAGCGAGTGAGAAAGATTGAGAGAAAAAGTGAGACAGAGCGAACGTCGTATCACGCCTTTTTCCCTTACTCTTAATCTTGGAAATTTAAAGTTTTAGATTTGTATAAATATAAACAAGATTTATAAATTAGTTCGCCAAAGAAGTTTCACTTCTGACATGTGTACTTTGTACGCACGCATGTTTTTTTTTTACTCTACCACCGGATCGGAACACGACCTCAACTGAGAAGATCCGGCAAGAAACTCAGCGGGTTTGTCTTTTTTGTTATGTTGTATTTTTTTTTTTCATTTTAATGTAAAGATAACAACCGCATTTTGGGTCATTACAAGAACGAGACTTTAGCCGTTATATTTCTGTTTTATGACAGAAGTGGTCGTACTTCTGGGTTCTTGGTTGACAAATGCAGTAACACCAAGATTCTTCGTCTAGGTTGTAATGCATCTGATTCCATTTGAGGTAGTTTGCAGATGTCCTCTGTATTGAACATTTAATATCATGTGCACATTTAGGTACGTTAGTTACTTTAGTATTAAAACTTCGCACACCTAAATTGGTGATAGGGGACTTGATTTTCCCCTTAGTGTAGGCAAAAAAGACTGTATCCTTAAAATTGTTTCCTATCCTTTAAACAACTTGCATAGGGTGAGCAAAAAAATCACACACTAGCCGTCATTTGCTCCTTGAACGCTTAAAAAGATAGCTACGTACGTTAATAATCTGTCTTTTTGCTCCCTTTTCTTTCAATGTAATGTCTCTCCCTCTCTTTTATGGACACACATACATAATTTATAATAAACATGTTCATTCTTCTTTCTCTTTCTTCCTACTCACACATGCTTAAGTCACACGCTTTCTACACTCATAGCCCAACACTAGGATTTTCTCCTGTGTCGTGGGTACCATGGACACACACAAGATGAATACACAAACACCCAGTCCCAGAACATGAATTTAAACTCATCATTCAGATACCTATCTGGCCGGGAATCGAACCCGGAGCCCATTGCGCGTCAGACCGGTATGGTAACCGCTACTTACTATCTCTTCCTCTCTTCTCACACACATATCGATACGTCGTCGTCGTCGTCAACCCATTATTGCCCCACTGCTGGGCACGGGTCTTATCTCAGAATGAAAGAGTTTAGGCCATAGTTCACCGCGCTGGCCAAGTGCGAATTGGTACACATTTCGATACACATTTTTAAATTAACTTGTAAATGCTTCACTTACCGAATAGTCATACTTATTGTCGGTCATCAGTCCCGGGTACCGTTGCTTCCAGGCCTGCGCGAGCTGCTGCGTGGAGATGTACCCGTCGCTGGTGAGGTCGCCCGCGAACGTGGCGTTCAAGCGCGGGTTCCATTCCCACCGCTCCAGGAGGTTCAGGTCAGACGTGCAGATTCGTTGCTGCAAGGGTTTACTGATGTTAATTTCACTGGTACTTGCAAGAAACATTAGATGGTCCTGGATTCACGAGCGTAGCCTGGTTTTGGTTTTAAAAATAAAATTGCTGTGGCAGTGGGAAGTCCATGGGCCATATATACGTTCTACTATGAATGTTAATATTTTTACCATTTCTGGGGTTTTACTTGTTTTTTTTTATCTGAAGTAATAGTTATGCCCATGCCTGGATTAGTGTTTTTGGAATAGTGACCTGACGGACTTTTCTTCATGGTATTACGGTTTACAACCTTCGTGAAAAGAGCGGAGTTTTATGTTTAACATGTTTATCTGTGTGTATTTTAAATTTTTAACGTTGTTGTTATGTTTGAAGAAAATCTGACTAGCCGTTGAAACTCCCCAGTCAAACTGCAATTTTGTTTGTTTAAATTATATTTGATATGCTAATTTTAGATAGTAAGACCTCAATTTTCGATATTAGGGGACGCTAGAAAATGATGGATTCTAAAATTCTATGGTCCACGCTTACACGCACTAAGTTTAGGAATACCAAAGGTAAATACAATATTTGACGTAAGAAAAGGTGTACTTACCTACTAGCATTGGCTAAAGCAAATATATTCGTAATTTTTTGTACAAGTTATAACATTGTATTAAATGCATAATCCATGCATTTATAAAACCAATGTTTAGAGGAAGGAACAAATAGGTATCTACCTCCCAGTTGTTCCCAGTCCTACCTAGGTATAGTAAACGTTTCTACTTTTTTAGAATTTGTCTGTTTCTCTACAGATTTGAAATTAAATTAACATTACTGAATTCACTTTAAAGTACTGAATATTATGTGTTTAATTCGTTTCTTGCTTTCTTGCTTTTTTCTTAGTCTTTGTTTTAGTAAAATAAATTTACTCAATGATAAGTTATTGCGATTTCAAGTTATTTTTAATTTTTTACACAGCTGCAACCGTGGGGGCAATCTAATTAAGTCTTTAAGTCCATTAAGTGGTATTCAGTGTCAGTATGTAAACAAGTATGTGTCATCCCTGATAAAGCAGTGCAACATATTAAACTGATGTTCAAGGTGGCCAAGGCCAGAGCTAAATTAGCGAATAATGCTCATGACTCATGAGCTACTCGATACACTGAGCCTTTTATTCAGTTTGGGCTTTGGTTAGTCACCTAACACGTCCGTCATTAGGTCTATACGAATTATAGGGCTATTCACACGTCGTCTTTGTAGTGTGGGATTAGAATAGTGCTACGGTATCCCCTGGCTATCGTAAGAGGCTTTTTTTATATGACTGAAGTAGCAAACGAGCATGCAGTCCACCTGATGGTAAGTGGTCACTGCCGCTCATGGACATCTGTAATCAACTTCATACAAAACATGTGTTCTATCTGAAGTTAATTACAGATGCGTTGCTACTCTCGAGGACTATGATGGTCGACTCATATAAAAGTATGCCGCCAACCACACCTTTCCATCGAAACGCAAGAAATGCTTCAAACTAGAAATAGGTGGTGGTACTTCCCCGTCGAACTACACTGGATTTACCACCTTCAAATTATACCAGGCTCATGTTAAGAGGACTCCGGTTGCGGATCCTTGGATATACCGGAGTCCTCTAAGAATCTCACATATCTAACCTGGCATCACTCCCATGATGTCGGGTGATTTGATGGAATCCTCTTCTAGAATGAAAAAGACCTATTCACACTTAACACAACATTTTCGTTAACCCATTGTTGGGCACGGACCTTCTCTTAGAATTAGAGAGATTTAGGCC
This sequence comes from Spicauda simplicius, assembly GCA_949699795.1. NCBI lineage: Eukaryota > Metazoa > Arthropoda > Insecta > Lepidoptera > Hesperiidae > Spicauda > Spicauda simplicius. Next base: position 5,460,567 of record OX453061.1, on the reverse strand, counting down.
ATAGTATACTGCCCTGGCATAATGCGAATTGGAAATCTTAGAACACCTATGAAAATTTTCTAATAAGAAATTTCTGGTGTGTAGGTTTCCTCACGATATTTTCTGTATCGTAAAGCAGTGATAATAAATTTCTAATATTCACATCATTTAAAAAAGCAGTGCTGCGTGCCTAAGATTTGAACCTCGGACTCTTGATTTGCGACCGAGAAATCATTAGGCTATCCCTGCTCGCCACAACAACGCTACATCACAACGATCCAATGTTTGTAAGCATTAGCAATCCGTGTGCGATTTGACACACGGGCGTAGAATGCGACAGGCCGCCTGTAGATCGTGTGTAGACAATCTTGATTTGTGGTGAGCATAAATAGGCATTTGGTCATCTAACTAATACGTCAGCTATCGTTAGATCAGGTGGTTATCACTAGCTGGTAGAAGAGTGTTGCCATCGTAAACACCGAGACGCATGGTGAGCATGAATCGTCACCGTGGAAGGGTCCAAAAGGGGCATTACGCTCGGAGGACTCCAGTTGTGTTCAGTTGGAGATCCCGGAGTCGTCCACATAGAGCTGAGGACGGCCACCGGGGGGGTTTTAGTGAGGTAAAAATCCCACAAAAACGACCGTTCCCGATCCCCCAAAATCGGCGTTGCTCCCATGGCGTTGGGTACCTTTTGAAGGTTTCTCCCTCGATAACAAAAAAAAGGTGGTAGAAGAGTGTAGTTCAGTTGAGGAGGTACTATTTCCAATTTTTTCTAGCGTGAAGCAGTTCTTGTGTTTCGGTGGAAAGGTGTGGTTGTCGGTTCACTTTTATATGGGGCGACCATCTTGTTACTCAGGAGTAGCAACTCATCTGTGATTCACTTCAGATAGATTCGCTGTTTGATGTAAAATTGCTTACTGATGTTTATGGGCGGCGTGGTAGGCGGCAGTGACCACTTACCAGCTGGTGGACTGCATAAACGAGTATACAGCTTCTTCAATCAGATAAGAAAATCTAAACATGGTACGTATAAAAAATACAAATACAACTAAATAGTTGTCTGTCTGGTGTTTAATAACTGTATTTTTAGCTAGGGCATAACAACGTAACAACCGGTTTTAAAATCTGTTTTTAAGCAGTATGTGGATTTTGACGGAAGTTGAACATTGTTGACAAAATATGACGATTATATGTTTAAAAGATGACTTAGGTTCCCATATTTCTACATGAGGTTTATTACAGATTTTATGACATTTAAAAGAGGTAGAATTCTTCATAGTTTGCTGCAGAGGCACCGTCATAGTTATTCCTGTCTAATGACAGCGTTAGGCTATGTTGTGTGTTTTTCTTAGAAAGAAGAGACCCTTAAAGAAGATATTAGTACCAGATAATCTAGAAATAGAAGGATCGAGGATCGTTTCATCTATTATCAGAGTTAACAACCTCTGACCACGTCAGGTTCCTAAATCTAATATACACACTTTGGGTTCAAAACAGATTTCCAAAGGTTATAATCTAGTATAATACGAAATTAATAACGATATTACGAATTACGAAACGAACGAAGTATATACTCCTATGTATATTACGAAAAACCTAACTGTCCTTACGATAAACAAAAGCATTCCATTTATATATCCAAGGATCTAAATAAACCAATTGTAACCAGAAGTGCCTTGCAGTATACGTGTTGCGTTTAACGTTTGGGCTTGCATACTAATACTACCTAATGGCAATAAATCTATGAAGGCATTTTAATGTTGAGGATGCCACCGTTACAATATTGTATCGACTAAGGTGAATACTATCGATGCATTATGACTGAATCGTGAGTCACTTTGTAGGCAAGCGGAGTTTTAGCCTAGACCTTGTTGATGAATTAAAATTGCATGGAGTCAGGTGGTAAGGTAGATTGCCACTTATAAGTGTTTCTTATTTAGCTACCTAAATTTTTCAACTAGAACACGCGCTACACGCCACACACTAGTAGCGCTAAATTCTACTGTTATTAGGCAGAAATAGGTATGGTGTTTTTTTTCTCGAGTCAAACCATGAAAGGGTTTGCTTCTAACATGTATCTAAAAATGTATGCTAACTTTGAAATAAGTTACAATTAAATTAAATTGTGCGACCTTATGTAAGTCCACAAGACATAGCGTTACCAGTATTTTGAATCACGCTATCAAAGTATCCTTAATATCCTGCATATATATAACCAAAGAGAGACATTGGAGCACGGCTGCTTCACAGACACGATCACTTGATCTGGATGGGAGAGAACTCCAATCGCTAAAAAAAATCTTTATTTATTTATTTATTTATTTATTTATTTATTGTTAATTAGAACGATACAATACCACTTATACTAATTAACACAATAATATGAAGTTACATTTTCTTTCTTTTTTTTTAATTTATCAAATAGAATTAAAGTAACATAAAGAAATGCCAAACTAATTCATGCTTAGCATGCATGAATTAATTTGGCATTTATTTCTTAAATCATTGAGTTTCACTGAAACTTAAACATACACTAAGGACTTTTTTCCACTTGTCAAAAAAAATGTCTAGATCTGGAAAGGTTACTATTAGAGTGTTGAGAGCCGAGAGGGTACGCGGTATCGGAGAGTTGGCGTGGGAAAGCGTGTGACTGGACGGTACGGCAAATAATTTATGCCTTCTGGCTCGTTGGTAATTGTCCGGGGTAAATAGGCGAGCCAGCTCGTTATGGAGCATCGGAGCATCGATTAAGTCTCGGAGAATTTTCAGTGCAATTACTAATTGGGAGTTTGCTCTCCTGCACTTCAGCGAGTTGTAGTTGAGACATCCCAGGAGAAATGATGTGGGGTACATGAACGGGTAAAAGCCAAAGTTACGCTTATATAAGTATCTGAGGTACGCTTTTTGGATTTTTTCCAATAGGGCCTCATAGCTTGCGTGATAAGGGTTCCAGATGCAAGAACTAGACTCCAGTTTGCTACGTACCAGAGTATTGTATAGAATTTATGATCGTTTAACTCCGCCATTGACGGTCCCAAGCCCGTATGAAAAAGGAGGAGGGCAGACTGTAGATAGACAGACCAAACCAGTCGTAAGCGGTCAACGCCGAGTTTCGGGCGGCGGTCAATTAACCCGAAAAGGACCAAATTGATGGTGGTAGGAAATGATCACCTTCACCCGCTGCAATGTGGCCAGGCCGCATTGAATCGGGGGCATTGGCTTGATTGTCCGTGCCGCGAGGTAGAAAGCCTCACTAAAAATTCACCCTAATCCTACGGTGGGAGACGCGCCAAGAGGATGCATGGCTGGAGGTGCCAGTCGCTAGCGCCAACCTTGGTGAACCAGGCGAACACCATTGTATATAGCCTTCTCCCAGGAAAGGCGTCACCCTGGGAGTGACCACTTTGTCGTCCATACTCGTGGGAACAAAAATGAAGAACAATGAAAACAAACCCCAAAAAACCTATACACAACAAATTTTCCACAAAGGAATCTTTCAAGCAAGGCCACGATCTATATCGTTTAGTGGCAGCCCCAGCAATGACACGCTATCGGAAAATGCTGATTTATGCAGTCCGAGTACTCAGACAGATTCCTTAGAACAGCATAAGGATCAACAGCCTAGCTACGATTGGCAGCGAGACAGAGTACCTAGTAAAAAGCGAAAACGACTCGACAGCCCATCAGAACATGCTAATAAACAGAACAACACAAGACAAGTTGATTACAATGTTCCTGTTCACAACCAATTCGATGTCCTCAATGAAGACCCTGGAGGTGCAAATCATACTAAAGACTACATACCAAGACCAGAACCCATTTTTGTGACTGGAGTAACCAACATAACCTAACATAACCTTTAAGAGAGCTTCTAGTCCGAGTGGTGGCTATTGACAAATTTACCATGACTACATTAAGGTCAGGGCACATTATAAAATTAATGCCTATCGATATCGAAACCTACAAGATAATAAGGGACCACTTTATTGAGAATAACGTAAACCACTACACTTATAAACTCAAGTGCGAAAGAGCGTATAGGGTAGTGATTAGAGGTCTACATGCCACTGAAAATATTGATACCATCAAAGAAGAGCTACAAGCCCAAGGGCATAAGATACGTCAAATAGTCAATGTGCTGCATAGATTAACTAAAGAAAAACTTCCTCTCCACTTTGTAGATCTAGAGCCACAAGCCAACAACAAGGATATTTTCAATATAAAATATATCAACCACATCAAAGTTACGATCGAAGCACCTTACAAGAAAAAAGAAGTTTTGCAGTGTAAGAGATGTCAAAGATTTGGGCACTCCAAAAACCAATGCTTTAGACCTTTTCGTTGTGTCAAATGCGGAAATGACCACGCAACAAACACATGCACAAAAACTCCGGAGACTGAAGCAGCGTGCGCTAATTGTCAAGGCAAACATCCGGCGAGCTACAAAGGCTGTATAAAATATAAGCAATACAAGGAAAAAATCCTAAACCTTAAACCTACCCAACAGCCTAAACAAACACACGTAACACACCAGAAACAAAACAACGAGATTGACAAATCAACAGTACCCCACACAGTACTTAGCTATGCCCAGGCGTTAAAAAACTAACGTAAAAATCCTATCACTGCACCGCGCGACCCTGCTTTGGACGCGAGCCAACAGCAACTAACTAACCTATTGGACACAATGTTCGATAGGTTCCAAGCAATCATGAAAGACATGATAAACAACATGATGGATCAGATGATCAAACTAATTACCCGACTTACAGCACAGAGGGACTAAATCTTCGTATTATCACCTGGAACGCCAATGGGTTGACCGACAGACGACAAGAACTTGAATTATTCATGAACACCGAGAATATTGATGTTGCCTTGATATCAGAAACAAGACTAACACCCAAATCACATTTAAAATTTCATAATTATACAATATATAGGACTGACCATCCGTCGGGGAACTCTCACGGTGGAACTGCGGTGATACTGAAAAATAACATTAAACATTACCCCCTGGAACCACACAAAATGGACAAAATTCAAGCAACATCAATTAAAATATATTGCAAAGACTCTCAGACAATACTTACCGCAATTTACTGCCCTCCACGTCACAAAATTGTGACTGACGAATTCAAATCGTTCTTCAATAATCTGGGTCCAGTATTTATCTGCGGAGGAGATTGGAATGCAAAACACACCTACTGGGGATCGAGGCTGATCAACCCAAGGGGCAGACAACTTTATAAGGCCACTCAGGAACTTAATCTTGAATGTATCTCCCATGGAGAACCAACATACTGGCCAACGGACCAAAACAAAATACCAGATCTGCTAGATTTTTATATTTCCAAGAACATTGGGCATAATTACTTACAGATTGAAAAATGTGAAGACCAATCATCAGATCACTCACCAGTAATCTTAAATATGTATAAACAGGCTATTTTCACTAAGCCACTGCCTAAAATTTATAACAAACATACTAACTGGGACCAGTTTAGAGAAATTATAAGCAGTAATATAGAACTATCTATTAGTCTAAAGACAAACGATGAAATAGAACTTGCAGTTGAAAGATTTAATAGCATTGTTCATCTGGCTGCCAATATCTCTACTGATAAACGTGAAAGACCAAAAACAAAAGAAAAAGAGTACCCAAGAAACATAATTGCGAAGGTCAGGGAACGCCGCAAACTAAGAAAAGAATGGAATAAATCCAGATACCCTTCTAATAAAAATAAATTTAATAGAGCAACGAAAGAACTGAAGGACTTGATAAAAGAGCATTCAAACAGAAGCGTGCAAAGCTACCTATCACAGCTTACAGCTAACAAGGATACCAACTACTCTCTATGGCGTGCAACCAAGAAACTCAAACGGCCAAAAGATCACATCCCACCCTTGAGGAGGCAGGATAGGACCTGGGCTAAAACTGATGAAGACAAAACAACTGCTTTCGCTGAACATCTGGAAAAGGTATTTACACCACTGCCTTGTTCCTATCCTGATCAAGAAATAGAAATATTAGATTACTTGCAGTCACCAGATCAATTGTGCCTCCCGTTAAAACCAGTAAGTCCTAATGAAATATACCACGAGATAAAAAAATTACCACCGAATAAAGCCCCGGGATACGACCTACTGGATTCCACGCTGCTAAGCAATCTTCCAAAACGCGGCATAATGCTTCTAGTAGTACTCTTCAATTCATGCCTTAGGCTCTCGCATTATCCGTTTCAGTGGAAACTTGCTCAAGTAGTCATGATCCTTAAGCCTGGAAAACAGCCAGAAGAAATATCATCGTACAGACCAATTAGTCTCCTTCCATTACTTGGGAAGCTGTTCGAAAAAATCATTCTCAACAGATTACAACCTTACCTGAATACTATCCTTCCAGGTCATCAATTTGGATTCAGACAAAAGCATGGGACCATAGAGCAAGTTCATAGGCTAATAGATAACATTGCCCACGCGCTAGAAAATAAGAAATATGGATCGGCTGTGTTTTTAGACATAAGCCAGGCTTTCGACAGAGTTTGGCATGAAGGCCTTTTATTCAAAATCAAAAAATACTTACCTCATTCCTTTTATGCCATACTTAAAAGCTACTTAGATAAAAGATGCTACGAAGTCAAACTGAACAACACTACATCTGATCTGTTCCAAATCCAATCAGGAGTACCTCAGGGAAGCATCTTGGGGCCTGTACTATACCTCATATTCACAGCTGACATCCCCTCCGATAACGAAACCTTCATTGGAACGTACGCAGACGATACTGCAATAATGTCAATAAATGCCAATCCAGCAATCGCCTCAACAAATCTACAAAGACATGTATCTGCAATAGAAAAATGGCTGAAACTATGGAGAATAAAGGCTAATCAAACCAAATCAGTTCACGTCACCTTCACTCTAAGAAAAGGGAATTGTCCACCAATTACACTGAATGGAGACCAACTCCCACAAGACGTTACGGCAAAATACTTGGGCATGCATCTGGATAGAAGACTGACCTGGCAGAAACATATATGGACTAAAAGAAAAGCACTGGACACAAAACTTCGCTCAATGTACTGGCTGATTAGTAAAAAGTCCCAACTAAACAACGAGAGCAAAGTAGCAGTCTATAAAACTATTTTAAAGCCAGTGTGGACATACGGGATAGAGCTATGGGGGACAGCAAGCAACAGCAATATAGAAATCTTGGAAAGGTTCCAGACAAAAGCAATAAGAACTATGTTTAACATTCCGAAATGCATCCATAATAAATACATCCTGCACGACCTAAAGCTTGAAACTGTGAAACACGAAATTGCTACTCGAAGCTCAAAATACCAACGTAAACTAAGCATGCATGTCAATGCTTTAGCTTCTGAACTGGAGGGCGCCGGAAGCACCATTTTTACGAGACTGAGACGGAATAGTATTCCAAATCTCATGAAACGCTTCAATAAAGAATAGTGAGAGTTGTCAATGGGCAACTCCACTTGCATCAAAAAAACAATAATCGGACAAAGCTCAGACATCGTAGTAGCTAAATGTCGCTGACAGATTGCTATGATATGCAGTATATATAAAAAAAAAAAAAAAAAAAAAAAAAAAATGATCGTTTGTTTACCTCTTACTTACATTACTATTATCGCATACCGATTTCTGAATTGGATGGCATAAAGCTTGAAATATTCAAGTGTGTGTTAGTAATCATATTGTGAGTGGGAAGGAAATAATGCTAAAGCGCCAAAATAGCATTTGTGGAAAATAAGATTTAAAGTTGTTTTTTACAGAAAACAATCATGTCGCCTATAATTTTGGTGGGATTATGTTGAGTAGTATGAACTCCCAACAACAAGTTCCCACCAAAAATAAAGGTGACATGATTTTTTTCTGTAAAAAACAACTTCAAAACCTCATTTCCCACAAATGCTATTGTGGCGCTTTAGCATTATTTCCTTTCCACCGACGATAAAGGTTTCCTAAGCTCACACAACGATACTATATCGATTCAATATCCCGTGAAACTGCAACCGTTACTTACATTAGTGTTCCTGAAGTTTCCATTTCTGTAGTTGCTGATTATATTGTTTTTGAAGTCTACAAGTTTCTGAAGGTTGACTATCTCATCTGCTTCAGGGTTGTGTGACCCGTGCCGACTGAGGAGCCATATTGCGGTGGGTTGGCAACCTGGGAAACAACATATTTAAATTTCATTTTTACAGATATAAAAAGCTCGGACACAATAGGTAAAGGTGGTGGAACGCTCGTGCTTTAACCGAGGATGTACCACCGTCACACATATTTCTAACACGGAGCAGTTCTTGCGTGTCGCTGGAAGAGCGTGTAACCTTTATTTTATATGAAGTTGGTGACAAATGTCCATGGGCCGCAGTTAAATCTCCCATAACCCCCTTACGCACTAGCGGTTATCCGCGGGAGCGGCAGACCGCGCGGCTAGCCGCTTTTCCAGTTTAATATGAAACCGCCCCAAAATTTTAACCGCCGCGGTTGGAAATTTTGGGGCGGCTTAGGTGGACTGGAACAGGAATATAATATATGACATTTCAAATTTTTGTAATTTAATTCCAGCGCAATAAGTACGTATCAAGTCGTCATGATGAACATTGTCATGCGTAAATATCTTATTGTCCATAGAAATGAACCTAATTAAAATTTGTAAATCTGCTAAGAGATAATAGAATCCATTTTTTGGTTAAGCCTGACAGCACCACCGCCACACCAATTTCTATCTAATTATAGTAGTATCAAGGGCTGACATAGGTACCAACTTATCCGAAGCATACCGACTTAGGTCTCATGTGTTGCAAAGCATCTGTGGTCGGCCTCAAGTGTGTTTATAAAGAAAATAAAGGACAAATTGATAGCACCGATCCTGTAGCTTTATTGGAAGTGTATTGATTAAAATACTCTTGTCCTCTTTAATTAATGAAATTGGTTTTAGTAATTGAATACAATTTGGCACTTTATCGCGAATTAAAGTGTTTCGGTAGACCTCATACATCTTTTACAACAAAATGCTGAACATATAAATACTTCCTAACGATGGTTTTCTTGTTTTATTTTATGTCTGTTTTAGTGAAACGTGTTATACGTTATTTCTAAGTAATCTTACTAAATATCTTTGCAATATTTTGCTACATTATGAATGACGAGTACAGTTTCTCGTACGAAACCTCTAACGGTACAGTCAAGTATTTTCACATAACTTAAGTAAATCCGTCACTAATGTCTTCAAATCGTTAATACCTCTTTATGAACCGGAACATCTACGAGGTAGTAAATCTCTGTCAGCTTTTCTCACGCAAAAATTACTTTAAATGCATGTAATTTGATGAAAAATGTTTTACATGAGGTTCTTTAAGTCGAAAATCATGGTAGTGCTTTGCCACATTTATTGGCAAAACATTTATGTTTCTTTATTACACATCCCATATCGCATAGTTTCCCTGTAACCGTATTTTAAAATGGTTGTTCTATGGAGTTTCAATTACAGTGATATTTATTTCATATTTTGCGTAAATAATAACGGCATTTATAATATTATAGATTGACCTATGCTACCCCTATCTAAAGAGCAGCATTTTGCTCATCAGATATATTTTCCCCATCAAATTCACCATTAGCTAGACCAGTCTACGAACAAAAATTCTATATCATGAAAATGGATTGCCTATGCAAAGCAGTTTTATAACAGAAAATGCAATTCCTACCTCAGTAGGTACAAAATAAATGTAGTGTTAAGCTGTGGCCTATATTTCAGATTATGCACACTCGATAAGCAGCTCGGTGGTTAGTTCACAGTAGAAAGGTTTTATATGCTCGTTAAACCATTTACAGGGTCCCTTTCAGGTATCAGAGATCCAATAGTGATTGCTCAGTGGTTTAGTTATGGACTCTTTTTTATAGAAGTAGCGAAAGAGCATTTAATCCACTTTATAATCAGTGGTAATATTATGCCAGTAATCGAATCAAACGCCCAGTTCCCTTACTATAAGTACGAGGAGAGCTAAGAGGAATGACGCGGAGTTTATTTGTTGGAGTTCGACGTACCCTTGTGTACTCTCGGGTAGAGGATACATGAATATTTCTCTGCTTTAAGAGAGATGCGAATATCTCACATGGACATCTGTAATGAGCTCCAGATAAAATGAGAATTTTGGGATCAAGTTAGATGCCTAATGTATTACAGTACGAATGTTACCACATTCACCGCAACAAGATGATTGATGAAACGACACCTACACAACATAAGTGTTACTACACTTACATCTAATTAGTAATCTCTACCGTTGAATAAGTAGATATAGTTTAAATGCTGAGAATTGAATGACACATAGGAATTACTGGTCGAAAATTTGACATTATTTAAATATTTATCAAACTGAAAATCAACCCACGTGATCGTTAGACTTAATGCAAACAAATGATTTATTATAAATTGATTATATGACGCTATCGCATTTATGCACGTATTTGCACACTACGATTTGGTCATATGTAGATGTGTATATTTATATGCATCCCATAAAAAATGAAAGTTTATTGTAACGCAGGAGTGATGAGATGGTTCATTCCCCGTGTTACTACCAATATTACTACCAGTAGAAAGACGGGGAATTTTATTACCGTTGTTACTACTGCTGCTGCTAGTAGTAGCACGGGGAATAAAAAATTACCCTTCTTACTACTATCTTAAATCTCAAACGAAAAATCCATTTGGGCTCTGGGCTGTAGAGTTAGCCCAAGAAATGGACATTTATACACAGTCATATGCTCGCAAAAAAATACCCTTCAAGTAACTTGGAGATATCAAGAACATTGGTTCCATCTGAAGTCAATCACAACTTCTTTTATGTTACAACCAAAGCTAATTCATCCGACATCCAACGCTATAGTTCTACCAAATGAATGAACCGATGAGATGCTTTAATCTGGCGAGGTGTGGTGACAAAGGGGATGAGGTAAGGTGGCAAAGAAGGTGCGGTGAGGCGGTAGAGGGGGGGGGGGAGCGGAGAAGTGCGATGATGGACACGGCAGAGCTGTCATTATTAAAAAAGAATTGAAAATAAAATGTTGGTTAAAAGCATTTTAGTGTCTTATTTTACAGCGTTATTTATTATGTTTTTGGCTTTTGGCATCGAACTTGAAACAGCGTGTCAGACAGCTCACCGCTTTGTACAAAAACGATACCACCGTATAGTTTTCCAATAGAAAAGTCTTCCACGCTTTCAACGCGTCAATCAAAACAAAGTAAATCATGACAAAAGATCATTAATCCCACCAATGATTCACGGGCACCATTTGTGATCATTAGCGGTTAGTCATTAACGGCACACCTAATGAATGACCTATGCCCTATTCGGCTTTTAAAACTATTGGGTCTTAATTATTCTACTCCAGAAATGTCTCGGAAAAATACGGACCCATTAAGTACGAACATAGATATAGTATAAGTTATTAAGTTGGTAGTTGATTATAGAAATTTAAGTGGCAATGGGCTGGCTACATCGTTCGTAGGACAGACAATCGGTGAGGTACAAGGATCCTTCAATGAAGTCCACGTCTGGGCAAAAATTACAGGTACCTGCAAACAGATGGACTGAAGTCTTAAAGATGATGGCAGGTAACCGTTGGATACAGATCGCTCAGAATCGGTTGGAGTGGAGATAGTTAAGGAAGTCTAGCAATATATTATCAAAGTAAATTTAATGAATTAAATATAATATAATTAAGTCTAGCCTTTATGGTTCGACACCGGAATCACCGCCGCGCTACCCACTTCTGCCTAATAGCAGCCAGTGTTACATGTTCTGATTGACATAGTCTTCAGGCATTTGAGACAAATTTAACCTAACCTGACACTCTGATTTTGTCTGTCCATGGGCATGTCACAGTGGCTAGTGGCTACTTACCATCCGAAGGACTTTGTGCTTCTTTGCGAATTGCGAAGTCTAAAACGATTTTTTTGGGACGAGATCTCTATATATAATTACTTAAGGTATGTTGCAATAGATTTAATTTAGGCACGTAATCGCTGTATTTTATCTGTATTTCTGCACGAACATTACTCTCATAATTGGCAAGGTAGTTTTATTTATTACTCCGAAATTCAAATTACTTCATGCAGACAGGTAGGCAAGAAATAAACTATAAAATTAAATTTAATATTTTGAGTTAGTAGTAGTTATCTGTTATCATATTTTTATTGGGGTTTTTTAAACGTAATGACATATTTTATAATTTCTGTTGATTTATTTGAATACATTTCGATTACTTTGTATAATGATCTATTTATTGACGCATGAGGGTAAAATTTTTACAGATGAAACGTCACGCCGGTATGCAACGGAAGTGTCGGAAAAGAGAGAGAGAGTGATCGAGACCGATTGAGAGAGAGTAAGACAGGGCGAACGTAGCATGAGCAACTAGCCGTGGAGTGAGAGTAGGGAGCAAGCGACTGAGAAAGATTGAGAGAAAAAGTGATACAGAGCGAACGTCGTATCACGCCTTTTTCCCTTCCTCTTAATCTTGGAAATATATAGTTTTAGATTTGTATAAATATAAACAAGATTTATAAATTAGTTCGCCAAAGAAGTTTCACTTCTGACATGTGTACTTTGTACGCACGCATGTTTTTTTGTATCAAAAATTGCAAATTCTGCGTTAATTCCCTCAGATTTTTTCCTAGTTATAGGTATGTACCTAAGTTCTTATGTGAAGCATACGCATGTACAGGTACCTATTGAGAACAATGCAAGCCGTGCAACAATTACCGCTTTCGATGACAAAACATGTGCAAGGCTTAATTAAATTATGTCTATAGAGCTTGGATGAATTGACCCGACGACCCGTGGCTACGATTGAAATATTACGATTAATCGCACTCAATTTTTAATTTAATAGAAATATCTCTCTTACTAATATCATAAATTTAAAGTCTGGATGGACGTTCCGTAAAGATATAGTTTTTAATCTGTTGCTTTCAGCCCGATTAAAAAAAAAATTGTATGATTATAGTAGCAAACGAGCCTGCAGTCTACCTGAGGAATGTAAGCAACTTCATACAGACAAGGGTTTTATCTAATGTCGATCACAGATACGCTACTCCCAAGGACATTGGTCTTGGCCTCATATATACCTAAGTGGGTCGCCAACCCTAATCTTCCACACGCACTATCTGCTTTATTGCAACGGTTGTATTACCCCATTCTAACTACACTGATTCTACCAATTGTGAACTTCTTACTAATGAAAAAGTCAATATATTCTGAGTCAATCTCGGTTATAGGTACGTCACGTACGTCATTGTATGTCACGTTATTTTGGTGACACCGATCGTGTCAAGATAAATGGAGAAACGAACAAACATCTGGAACTCTTGAAATTGAAGCATGCCAATTTCTGTCGATTGACCAATTTCTGTAGTTTAAATGAATTGTGCACAGTCACGAATTTATATAAAACATCGGATATTTGTTGAATATAGAGGAACATTGAATAAGTAAACAAAAACAAAATGCTTTGATATAAATTAATAAGAGCAGCAAGTTACGCAAATTGTGGCAAACACGGTATAATAAGAAGTTCAGAGTTTATAATTACATCTTCTGCTAAAAAAAGGACTCAATGCTTATTGTGTATCTCTGTTCCACCTCTTAAGTTATTTTTTATTCTGTTATAAGTATAGAAGCAAAATTATGTAATCAATTCCAGATAGGATTAAGCTCCTATCTAAAATCGGCCAGAGATGACAATGTTGGTCGCTTCATACGTCTGTCCTTTACTATGCGTTTCAAACTAAAACCTAGCATCGATAACTTAACAGCATTAATAACATCATAACTGCTGGTATAAAACAGAAATATGTGTTACGATATTGCTTCCGTAATCGAAACATGAAAGTTTTGCCACCTTTCAAAATAAATTGTAATGGTCCATAATAAATCCCTATGAACAAACACCGCTGTATGACCATGCCTCATTATTTTCGTTGCGACAATTTTGGACGCGCTCCAAACTTACTTATTACCGTCCGACAATTAAATATTTCCATGAACACGGGTTAAAATATCCTGTTGTTGACGTAACCATCTAATTAACTATATAATACTCATGGTCGCTAAAAAAATGGTTAAATTTTTTTGTGACACCTATTTTACGCATTGTCACGTGGTGTCTGTCTTTAACGGCATCCTATTTCCGTGGATGTCGTAGAACGCGACTAAGAGATTTAATTCATGAGACGGGTAAAAGTGTCTTTCTGTGAAACATTAACACTTATTGCAGGTATCAACACGCACGCCAGGTGCGATGGCTGATTAGCTAAAACCTTATTTTGAGAATTCTCCTTATTAGAAGTTTTGCAAATAGTACCTCAGTGAACTGCAAAACGCTGGTGGATGGATAGATCTTTACATAGAAAAAGGTTTCATATCTACCTATGTGTCTGGGAAACTCAAAAAGTGGACAATAGATTATGTTAATGTCAACAAACTTTGTTTTTTCTGATCAACAAATATCAAACTTAGCGAGGAAGGTTGAAAAACATGGAGATAGGTATTATTAATTATTTAAGTCCTCTGATATTTTTTTCCAAATACAGAGTTTCATTATTATCACATATAACGACATCAGACAGCTTAAATTACATATAGGTATAGAACAAAACATGCGTGATACGACTTGCGCCTGTAGAGCCATATGACTAGATAAACGTTATCTTCTCATGGTGTCATTTAGTGCTACCTTAGCTTTGTTTGTAAATTCACTTAATTCAAAAAAAAAAAAATAGAAGCTTCTAGCCATTTTTAACCGACTTCCCAAAGGAAAGAGGTTATCTATTTTTTTTTTTTTTATGTATGTTCGGGCGAAATGGCTAGAAATCGTCGACCTACCGACACGATTCATACGACATTGTATGCGACTAGTTTCACAGGCAGTCCCATATTGAGGAAAATGAAAACCTTCCGGCGGTTTTCCCGGAAAATTGGAAAATGTCGGTTTCTTAAAATCTTGAATAACTTGGGTGTTTATAAACCGATTTCCATTTTCTTTCTTTCATTCGTCACACAACTTTTTCTCTTGGACATGGGTATGCTGTGATGCTTAACTCTTTGAGTTATGGGGTGGAAACCACCACCACTCCTCAAGTTTTTTAGATAATTTGAGATAACTCGGCTTCTGCCGTATCGATTCTTATGAAACTTGGAATATGTATTAAATATCTATGCTTATATAGGTTGACGACAAATTTGACCTTCAACTCTTCGATCCTGATGATGCAGGGTTACAGCTATCCTAAACTATAACATTAGCTATTTGGTGCCTACATATATGTAACAAGACTACTAAGCAGAGACATGTGATGAAAATTTGACCTTCAACTCCTCAATCCTGATGATGCAGGGGTGCCTCAAGCCTAAACCATTGGGGTTGACCATTTGGTGCTTATGGGTATGTTATAACAATACTAAGCAAAGACATATTATAAAAAAATTGACCTTCAACTCCTCAACCCTGATGATGCAGGGTGCTGTAAGCCCAAGCCGTAGGAGATGGCCATTTAGTGCTTACGGATATATAATAAGATAGCAAGGCAAAGATGTACGATGACAAATTTGACCTTCAACTCCTCAACCCTGATAATCCCCAGCATTATCAGGGTTGAGGAGTTGAAGGTCAAAATTATCATGTCATATCTTTGCTTAGTAATCTCATTACATATACGTAAGCACCATATGGCCGATGCTTATGGTTTAAACTTGCAGTACCCGGCATCATCAGGGTTGAGGAGTTGAAGGTCAATTTTCTTATCATACGTCTTTGCTTTGTAAATATTTTACATATCCATAAGTATCAAATGGCCAACGCCTATGGTTTAAGCCTGAAGTACCCCTGCATCATCAGGGCCGAAGAGTTGAAGGTCAAAATTATCATGTCATATCTTTTCTATGTAATCTCATCGCATGCACGTAAGCAACAGATCCCCAACTTCTATGTACTAAGAACTGTGTTTGCTCTAAACCAACATGTATTTAAATTATTTTTTACTTTTATGTGGCATGGAAGTCGGTTGTATTTTTTGTTTAAATTTTTTTTTTTTTGCATTATTGAGTTTTTTTGCGGTAGTTGCATCGTGGGTAGAAAAAAAAATAGGAAGTCGGTCAAATGTTGACGAAAATGCAGTACCTGCGCTAGATTAGATAATTACTCGTAGGTGATTAATTGTAATTATTGTAATTAATTAATTGTAATTAAAATTTATTGTAATTATTCGTTTAAATGGTGATGATCATCATCATTTAAACGCAGTGGGTTACATTTATGAGAATAAATTGTACCATTTATGTCGTTATAAAAATATACCCGATTATTATATATTTACTGCAATATCAATGCGATGATGTAGAGATGTCTACCAACTAGCATTTGCCCAGTGTCCAGTCTACCTCGCAGGCCCCTCTCATTTTGAGAAAAGGCCCATGCCCAGCAGTGGGACAATAATTCGATAAAAATAACTTGAACGCGTTTATCAAAAGTATTGCATATGCTGGTGGTATAACAAATATTCGCATTTGAGAATATTTCCATGTTTTCAATTGTGCGAATGTTTTGCGAACATTGAATTGAATTTCTTTGGAAAAAAGAATCATACTAATATTATAAAGGCGAAATTTTGTGAGTGTGTATGTTTGTTACTTCTTCACGTCTAAACAGTTAGAGCAATTTTAATAAAATTTCATAGGGAGTTAGCTGGCACTTTGGATTAACATATCGCTACTTCAAAACAAAAGGGCCACAACTCGAATAGACCTAATTTTACAGGAGAGCCATTTAAAGTTTTGAAAATCTGTTCTTGTATAATTGCTCTGTAATTTTAAATCTGATAAATATGTGTTATACACTGTTAGAAAGGTATTTTAATTCCTTTTTTAATGGTTAATTCGGATATGGTCACTTTTTTCTAAAAAAAAAAATCTAAAAAATAAGTTGAATATTTTTGATTTGTGGCCTTTTTGTTTTAAAGTAGCGATATAGGCTAGGACAATCGATACATCGATTTTTTTAACGCGGGCGAAGCTACGGGGTTCAGCTAGTGTTCTAATAATAGCATTCGTTACATCACTAGCTTATGCCTACTGCTTTCCATTACGACAGAAGTACAGTTGAGGAATATTGCCAGCGATACTTGGATACTGGAACGTATTGTGTGGCAAGTAGGCACTTTTCAGGCTAGAAGCCACAGCTAGAAATATAACGCGAAGTGGTTATGTCTGTATAAACTATATAAATGTAAAATCACCATTAGAAAATCTTCTTTTTTATTAAAAAGAAGATTTTCTAATATAATAAATATCTCATAAACGCGAAAGTAGAGCAGTGATAGCCTAATGGTTAAAATTTTTATGCGTATTAGAAATCAATTATCACTGCATTTTGGTAAAGGAATACAGTATGAGGAAACCTAAATACCCAAGAGCTCTTTAAATAAAAAAAAAGTTCTCAAAGGTATGTGAAGTCCACCAATTCGTACTTGTCCAGCGCAGTGGACTACTTCCTAAAACTCTCTCAATCCGAGAGAAGACCCGTGCCCCGCAGTGGGACAATAATGGGTTGTACCCAAACACAAAGGTTAGTTAGGATAGTTAATGAGGTGTTTGTTACTCTTTCACGCAAAAAATACCAACTGGATTACGCTGAATTTGCCACACACATATTTAGTGTCATAGATTAACATATAGGACGCTCATTACCGTGGTAGATGTGACCTAAACGGACAAGAGAAAATAACATTAGCAAAATTGTGATTAGGAATTGTTGCAAAACTCTTCCGGTTAAGAGGTCCTTTCGATTAAAGAAATCTAAATAGATCTGAATCTAATATATAAAATTCTCGTGTCATATTGTTCGTTCCCGTACCTACTCCTCCGAAACGGCTTGACCGATTCTCATGAAATTTTGCGAGCATATTGAGTAGGTCTGAAAATTGGCCAACATCTATTCTTTCATAACTTAGAGATTTCCACCCTTAACATTTTTTTTTAATTTTAATATGGCAACGTTTGCCGGGTTACCTATTATTTATATAATAAATGAAATGTCCTTACTTATATAGGGATACGGGGGCATTTACAAATTGTTAGTTACAATGTTTGTTTCTATGCTCGGTGGTCGGAACATGACCTCATTTTATTATCGAATCATAATTGAAATTGATGACAGGTGTTACTGAGCAATGATCATTAAAAATAGGACTGACACCCTCTTTTACCTTTAAATGTATAACCATAACTCAAAAATGTCGTTTAAAATGTATATTGATTCATATATCTTCCTGTTATCTTTATATAAATTACTCTAGATACATATTCTCTTTGATTCTGTAATGGTTTTAACGTCTATTTTATTTACGTCCGTCTGTCCGTTTAATTACTACCGTATAATGTGCTCTGTGCCCTAAAATTAGGCAGGTACATGTTTATTGCGGGAAGGGACTGAGTTTTACTAGCACGGATAAGATAATTTAGAACAGAATGAGCCCGAAAGTATTTCGTCTTTTGGACGACCCTTCGTACGAGTTTAGTGTTTTTTCGAAACAAGCATTGGGCAGTCACCATTTCATAGTACATTCTAAGTTATGGCTGAAAATTAAAACGTAAGCGGGCAATACATTGGAATGTATGAACGAAACAATAAACATAAAATAACATAATAAACTCATACTAAGGGTACAGGAATGATATAATTCATTCATACTTTCCTTACCCTACAAAATGAGTTTTGAGACAAATAGTTTTAGTGGTTATTCAAATCTCTATTTCGTATGTAGATAATATATTTTGATGTTGTTATCGCAAAAAAAAAACACTCTTTTGCAAAAATATACGATTTCTGCGTTCTTTATTACAAGAGCTCTACTTAAATCGAGAGTATCATAAAGTATCCTATATCTTTAGACTTAATAAATATAATTAAAGTACCTTTTTTAACGTGAGGTTAATTTTATTAGGTTTAAACGGCTAGTGACGTGACGTTACCTTTATTTAAATAACAATACTTATAGGTTCCTATAAGTATTGTTATTTAAATTAAAAGCTAGCTTATTGTTACAAAACTCATATTCTTACTAAAAACTAGCCTTTGGTAACAAAATTTGAGTAACAAACAAGCCATCAGTGCAACTGATGGTAAGTGGATTCTGTCGCGCATAGACCTGCTCAAATAGGAGAAAAAAGAATAAGAGTTGCTTCCAAATAAGATTAAAATTGAATGCCCGGTAGAAGTATATGTCTCTCTTATCAAAGCTTTCAAACCAGAAATTCTCGAAATTGGCAGTAGGTAATCGACGCAATGGTGATCTCTCGAGGGTCAGAAGGTCAAACCCCGATGATTTCTACCACCTTTTAGGCTCAGAAATATATTACCAAAAAATAAACATTTGTCTACTTACCAAGAATCTCATGATGTCGGTTCGTCGGTATGCCCCTATTGGAGAAGGTGTATGCCGTCTTCGTGCCGAAGAGGAAGTAGGGGTCCTCCTCCCCAGAGAGACAAGTCTCCTGCCCTCCAACAAGGGACACCAGGGCGAGTGCACCCAGTAGCACCCAGCGCATCTTGAGCTAGAAACGTCTAGGATTTAAACTAAAGAATTTACAGTTAGTACTGTAATGAAAAGACGCTTTAAAGCAAAAATGTGTATCGAATATCGGGAAAAACCCGGTTTCATTCAGTTTCAAAAATATGTACCTAGGACGTTTTAAATCTTGTTAATAACTCATGTTAACTCATTGAAATATAAATATAAAAACTGTTAAAAGACGATTTTTTTAAAATAGGTTGGTAGGTATGCCATCTGCACGTGAATTAATAATGTAATTGGCTGCATGCGAAAAGTTAACCAAGTAGTTCATAAACGGATAACAAGTAATCCATTCAAAGAAATAAGCCTAATGATTAAGTAGAAATACTTATATAAAATATTATAATTTGCAAATATAAAGTAGGTATACACATCGCCATAATTACGGCTATGTTATTGTTGAAAAAACGGTAAACATGTTTATTTCGTTTCCATACATTCCACAGGTGTGTACATAAGAATGTGATCATCACAATACGTGCCTATACTGCCTATACAAATGTTAAACAAGTAAGACGAAGGTATACAACGATGTAACACATTTTGTGTGTGTCTCTATCTGTAAATATTTATGGATATTCGCCTACAATGTCTGTATTTTTATATTTTTATTATAATTTAGGAATATTTGTATCTAAATATAAACACTTCTAAACCAATATCATTCGTTGTAGGTTTCCACATTTTTTACTGTACATAAAAGTAAACAGCTGCCTTAATGAACCTACATAAATGCGGTACTTCTTAAAATTACGATTCACATGGAGGTTATCGAAAAACTTTAAAAAATACCTATACTCGTGTCTGTTTAAGTTATACTTGTAATTTGTATTTGTAAAAAATATTACAAAATTCCTTCTTTAAGTAACAATTTAATTCTATGTTTATAATAAAAGTGTCAAATTGTTATCAATCACGTAAGAAACATGATGTCGTTTTCCTTTGGAAGCTTTTTCATGATAGCTATGGGAAATGAACAACACGACATTCCAAGTTATCATTAAGTAGTTCGAATAACAGCACTATAAAAAGTGGCACATTATTTTGTAAATACCATTTACAATGCACTTATTAAAAAAAACATTCACATCACTAAAAGTAATACCTTTAACGCGGGAACACGGAATATTGGAATATTATCTGTGGTTCGAATGCGCGGCAAACGCGGCGCTCTCTACAAGTATGGCGGAATAACTGGCTAAAAAACTTGTAGGTTGTATGGCGCTGCGCATGTTGATTCTACGTTACGGCATGCATGGCCTTAGAACGCAAATGATTTGACCCTCCCATGATTCTGAATGACTCTAATAGTTACCTATATGTTAGCTATAGTGCTACATTCAGTATTAAAAAAAGTTGCCAACTCACTTGACTTGTTTTTCTACGTAATATTTCTTGTGTACCAATCTACACATAGGTACTTTAAGTATATCAATAATAGAAAATGCCATTGCAGATTGTTTACTAAAGATCTAGAACCAGTTTCCGGTTAATAAATTAGCATTAATAGTCATTATTTATCATTTTTAAAATAAATAGTAATGAACGACTCTACCACGGTACATATGATATTAATACTGTGACTCTACTATGCTATAAAGTCGAAAATGTATAAATTTACTAGTTAGCCAAAGGACAAAGTTTTTTGATAATACGTAGATACATAAATATAGGTATTTATTTATCTATGTATTATCTAAAAAAAACATTCTTCGAACTTAAAATTCATTCTTGATTAACTAGGTACTTTTTTTAATTTTACCTAATGATAAGTCAGACGGGCTACCTGATGGAAAGTAGTCACCGTCGCCTATGGACATCCGCAACACCAGAGGAGTCGCCAATGCATCGCCGGCTTTGAAGGAAAGCTCTTTTCGCACCTTTCTTGAAGAACCCCATGTCGTAATTGCTGTTTAATTATTTAAAAATAAAACAACAACAAGCCGTCTAAATATATTAATTACAATTAACTACAAAAGTTTGAAACAAATACACTCAGAGGTTAATCTGATATGTGTTCCAAATATTATTATTGTGGATTTGTGGTAGCAGTAGGTAATTTAAAACAAGCAAATTGGATGTACATAAGTTACTTGATAATCAAGTATCTTATGTTTATAAGTTGAAACAAGTAATACGTACGTCCAAATAGTATTATAGGTTTTTACTATTTTAACTACTTATAATGATTACTTTTAACAGCATGAGGCAATCATTAGATTCTACGAACATCCGAAGACAGCTTAAAATTTTCGAAATTGATCATTGGTCATAGATAGGTACGTTTAAGCATACAGGTGAAAAGTCGGAAAGAAAATAATTATAGTATTTTTAGGAGATTTTTGAGGAGAGTTACATAGCAATTCTGGTATTGGAATATAAATTGTAGTAGTTGAATTTTACTATCTACTGCACATTGATGAAACACAGATGTAGACGGAAAATATGGCATTTTCTTTATAGGAAAATTACTTAAAACATTAAATTAATGTAAGTACCTAATACATACTAATCGCAAGCAACTTATTTTCCCGTGTCACGAATGTATAGATGACATCAGAATCCCCACATAGGTAATAATGTGAGGTAATCTTTTAACTAAGGTACACGAGAATTTATTTGTGACTACATAACTTAGGAACTTAGGTTTAAATGTGACTTTTTATAAGTATCAGGGATATCATAGAGGTATTATAGATAGAGCAGGGAAGCCTGGCTTCTGTGATTCGCTTAATAGAAAAGAAAAAATGACTGTGGGTGTTTTCTCTATTTCACTACTTAAAATAAAAAACATTAAAGAGTGCTTTATTACCGAAAAACCCGTTTAGCCTCGATTCCGCAACTATTTCATTATTTACTCCATTGGTACCACGTAACTCCACTCCAGGTAATCTCTTTTATTTGATAATTTAATGGAGATTAATTCTGTCACTGGTAAAAATTGATTTAAGATAATAAAACCGGAAAAAAGTATTGAAATAGAAATAATAAAATTCCCGTCAATCAACACTTTTTTTTCGTTTGAAACACGATAGTTTGCGTAAAAATTAATTAATTTAATCAGTTTTTTATTAGCTTGAGATCAACTTTGCGGTGATTGGTATTGAAAATAGATATCTTATTAAGTGTCGTTCAATAGTCATTAACGAAAAACTAAAAATCACAAAAAAATTGTCGTAACGTAACTTTTGGATTTTTCCAAACTTCTTCTTCTTCTCGTGCACTTGCGAGAAAGATGGATAGGGCAACTCAATTCTTAATTCTCCATCTAGCCGTCCGGACGATTCCGCCTACAGGCAGCCGCTTGTCTTCCCTAATCTATGTATAATATCGATGCTGGGTATGGGTATACACTACGATAATACTATAAAATCAAATGAAAGTTAAAATTAACGGTTATGTTGTTTTATGAGTGTTAAGTTGCAGCCGTACTGATAATGTAAATGTGAAACTCTTAGCGCTTTTAAAATGCTATTCAGGGACTATCTGTTAAAATTACTTAACATTTTTTAAGAAATGTTTCCTAAAAATTAGTCAGTTACTTTAAATATCCATTAACAAAAACAAGAATATACAAAATGGAATTTAAGTTATAATAGCTATCCTGTATCATATATGTAATAATTACATGGAGTCACGAATCTGTTGATTATTTAATAGTGTCACAATTAGGGGCTGTCCATTAATCATGTGAGGCTCGAAAGGGGAGGGGGAGGGGTCCATAAAAAATCTTGAAATGTCACAAGCGGGGAAGGGGGTAAAGTAATATATCACGTGTAATTATTTTTTCGGCAAGCGCGCGATACTCAACCGAAAAGCGGCGTTACATGTATTTATTTTTAGTCAAACGCGTACAATAAATAAAATAAAATTAGATGATACTTATACCAGTGTTTTTTACAAATAAAAAAATAGATTCCTTGCAGGTACGAATAACACGTGAAATAGGGGGTGGGGGGAGGGGTAGTCTTAAACCTCACCACGTATCACCAAAGGGGAGGGGGGGTCAAAAAATGCCAAAAAAAAACATCACGTGATTAATGGATGGCCCCTTACTTGTATATTAAATAAAGTGTGTGTTCAATATAGTAATACGTTTCTATTAATATTAGAAGTAAGCACAAGTTGATAGTTTAAGCAGTCGTAGAGGCGACTCTACAAAAGCGCTGTAAGAAAATGACGTAAACGATCCGCTCTATTTTCCATCCGTGTACCACGGTGGGAATATTTGTCATGGTTTTGCGATATTTTTGTATTTCAATAGTTTTTATGTAATTCACTTTTATTTGAATATTATATACAACCATCTCACTAATTACTGACTTCATACATCGGTGTTTTAAATTATATTCTCATTTCTTTTGTTTATTTTATTAGTCGTAGAACCAGTGTAAATAGTTCGACCGGATAGATAAAATCGCTACACTTATTTCAAGCGCGATGCAGTTCTTACGATTCTATGGAAAGATGTCGTTGCCAAAACCCTTTTGTATGAGGCGACTATCTTAATCCTCGGGAGTAGCAACGCATAATTGACATCAGGCCGAATCCATGTTCTATATGAAGTTTCTTACAGATGTCCATGAGTGGCAGTGACCAGTTAGCATCAGGTCCACCTGAAGCTGAAGCGCTTATGCAAAAAATAACTTTAAAACATGGTAGAACCAGTAAATTTGACTAGATAGTAGATACCATCACGAAACGTATTTCTAAAGTGAATCAAGTCAGCGTTATAACGAAATGGCGAAAATGTCGGGTCACTGACATGTGAGTTGACCATCTAATTCCTAACAAACATTTTCCATCGAATTTGTTGCAGATTCGCTAACTACTTGTGGGCATTTACACATGTAAATACTGATTTTAGACTAGTATTATCGCGGAATTGATACATTACAATACTTAACGGGTACTCACGATATGCGGTTTATGAATTCTTATAGAATTCCTTTTGCCGATATTTCGACCCAGTTGCATGGATCGTGGTCACGGCCAAACTGCGGTAGCGGGGAGAAACCGTTGACAAGCACTAGTGGTAAATTAACCTATCTACCCTACGTCTAGTTCGTCAAAAGTTCGTCGTTCGGCAAAATGAATTCTATAAGAATTCATAAACCGCATATCGTGAGTAGGTACCCGTTAAGTATTGTAACATGTAAATACTCACAAGTAGTTAGTGAACGGTAATGGACACTACCGTCCATGGACATCTGTTAGCTACCCAAGATAAGATCAAGGTGTTACCAAGTTATTCAGAGACAGTTCACAGTTGCTTAATCATGTTTCAGCTTCACCAAGTAGGCCACTGATGCGTACCTCTCCCTGCGGACTAAGTATAATGCATCGGTGAAGCATATCTCCCTTATTACACCCAGACCAGAACACAGCGGCGAATAACACTGCTGGCATTAGACAGAAATAGATGTGATGGTAGTTCCTCCGAAATCGAACCACAAAGATTTCTACGACCTTTGAATTCTTAAATAGATTTTAATTCTTGACTGATATTGCAAAGCTAATTATTGCTTTTAAATAGTATTATATGTGTTATTATGCAGAATGTACCTACTTAAAATCCATTAAACTTTTTCTAAGTACCTATAAGTCACACGAGTGTGACTCATTCTTGCATTGATTGATGAAAACAAGTTTAGGCGTTTGCATTCTGGTGCCCTCATTGCAATGAAGTTAGAAAGTAGGACGTAAGCTTGGTCAACAATTAGTTTGTATTGCATACATGTAATTAACGGTATTAAAATTCTTATTAGTTACGGAAACACTACCGTCACACTTATTTCTGCCCATCAACATAAGTTTTGCCAGGTAGAACCATTGTAGTTCGACCGGGAGGTACCGCCACACCTATTTCTAGAGTGAAGCATTTCTTGCATTTCGAACTGCATGCTCGTTTGCTACTTCCAATTCAATTGGAAATAATTTTTTAATAAAATAATATTAAAAAGTTATTTGATGACATTATCATTTTGAAATAATAACATTAAAAAGTATAATAACTTTAACATGTATAATAAGTTTAGTAAAATAACTTTTAAATATAATACTTAATATTAAATACTTAATATTAAAAAAAATGTGTGCGTGTACTAGCGTACACTCGTAAGAAGTGAAACTTCTTTATGGCGTTATTTTTCAAAAAATAATTTACTTTAAGCAACTTTACAGAAATTGGTTAAATAAAGTTAAATAAACTTTATCTAATAAAGTATATTTAACTTTATTAAAAATCTATAACTTAATTAAACTTTATCTAATAATCTAATCTATAATAATCTATCTAATATCACGCGTGGTAGGGATAAGAAAAAGATGGCGCGTAACGTAACGTAACGTAACGTAAAAATGTTACACTAAATTTAAAAACAACCCCGATAAAAAGTTTCACTTCAAAAAATATTGTCAATTGAAGTAAGATCTTATTTTCACAGAATGGCGTGGATACCGACTGACTGAATTACGAGGCGACCAGCAGTAGCAACCTATTTGTGATCGACATCATTATATAACTATGGAGTTGGTTACAGAAATTTATGGGCGGCAATTACCACATCTGCGCTGGATTTCATACATATGCAACTTCGGTTTTTTTAATATGTGGGTATAATGTGGTGGTGTAGTGGTGAGACCTAAAAAGCTTGTAGATGAAATAGAGAAATAGACTTCTCATTGGCTCCATAGACTCTTCATTTTTCTTGCTATTAATATCAGCTGTGTTGCAATGGTATGCTGACAGAGAAAGTGACTGAACTTTGACTTTTGCACGCTTGTTGGCTTTGAAAATCGTGTTAGAATCACCATCTGAATTAAACTATTTGTTATATCACATTTAAAAGCCTTATTAGACTCGCATTTAAGTCGTTTTTTTATTTAGAAAAGTTCAGGTAGGTCCAAAATAAACTAAACAATTGCTAAGAATTTACAAAATCGTGTAACTCGCTTATTAATATTATGTCAGAGTAGAATATTATATATTAAACTATGTATTAGTATATAGGTACAGTCAGCAGCATATAGTTAGTGGCGTTCAAAGTGTCCATATTGTTAGATACAATCAAAGTGTTCAATAATATCGGCACAACCTACGTGTTTTAATTGTTGACAACATCTTAAACTCCCAAATGTCAGGACGTTCATAAACTCATAATGTTAATACCACCCAAATTGTCACAAATGTTCCGGCGTCAGTGGTAACCTAGCAACGAGACTGTTTGTAAATATAGGTACATTTTATAATATTAAACTTTATGTTGCGAATATGTTGTAAGGATCACTTACTGTGCGAGCAATGATAATATTGACATATGTTTATCTCATTTAGGGTTTTAAAATTTAATGAACATACTTTTCATCAGTTTAAAAATGAGAAAACCGTAGAGGTTACAGATAAACTATTATATTTTAGCTAAAATATATTGTTTGTGAAATATACATCAGTCTTTATTTTTTTTTTAATATACATCCTTTGAAACCCTTTGAACATCCTTGCTAGTAACGATCGAATAACTTTAAGCTCGTATGTGAAAACGAATTTCTGAGGAACTTCTTTTTTGCACGTCAAATAATTGTGAACAATGTTGTTGTGGTGAATCAGCATCAGATAGTGTCACTGGCAAACGTTGATTTCCGGAGAGAACAGGAAGAAGACTCAATCGATTGAACTTGTTCTTTTTCAAGTGTGTTATGAACCCACTTAGGCCTTCTTTTTCTTGACGAGGGTAGGTTTGTAGAACTTGACGTGGTAAGTATTTCAGGTGCAATATATGTGTATGTTTCCATATACAGAACATTAACAACACTTGACGCAATTGAGCACGGATGAGATACTAACTCTGTCGATGGAATTATTAGAATGCAATATAATGGTGTATGCCATTATGCCCCGTGACATTTACGCATTTTGCCCCAATTACTATGTTAAAAGAAAATATGAAATAACGGTAAGACTAAAGCAGTGTTAAAATTGCCCATCAACTTCAAGGAAAACGTAAAATAAAGGAGAACATAATCATTAATTCAATATTATTTCTTGCTTGTTTCTGTAGTTATTAAGGATAAAAAAATATTACATCAATTATGCATTTAAACTAAATTTGATTGTAAATCAACTGTCATGGTCCATTGAGTATTGTTTGAAAGCAGGTTCTGATGGGCTGCAGCAACATCTCGCAAAAGCGTTTCGTTTCCGGTATGTGTGCATGACCCGTCTTACTCGTCCGTCCTCTCGTCTTGTCTTATCATGCCTCTTGTTCCCCTAGACCGATTCTATGACTTTGACAGTCAATGACGTCATTGCAAGATATGAAAAGGATAGTTGTTAATATAAAAACGAGAGAAGAGAAGAGTCATTGTTAGCATGTCCTATACCGTAAGTGATCAGGAACCTTATATCCGCAACATAAGGTATAATATTATAAAATGTACCTATATTTACGAACAGTCTCGTTGCTAGGTTACCGCTGGTGTCGTAACAGATGCTGAAATTGTGACAATTTGAGTGGTTCATTATGAATTTATGAATGTTCTGTCATTTGGAAGTTTAAGATGTTGCGAACAATTAGAACACGTAGGTTGTGCCGATATTATCGAACACTTTGATTGTATCTAACAATATGGATACTTTGAACGCCACTAACTATATGCTGCTGACTGTACAAACATTATTAAAACATTTTATCTGTTCATTATTAAAACATGCTATTACCCTTTTGGACCATATTTTTAACTGATATGAAACTATAGAGATATTGAGAGTAAGATTCGAGTACTTAAGTGATAATATAAGTCTAAGTGTAAAATTATTAGAGACTTATTGTTATACTAATATTATCGCTAATTTATAAAAAAGATATTCTATATATAATAATAACAATTATTTTGAAAATTTGAATAATCCAAAGAGCATATGCGACGTTTGGCTTCACAAAACAAAATAATTGATTGCTAATCCATTTCCATCCATTGTAAGGGCTTTCATCAACTAGAGGTATTGTGTGTAATGAACATGGCAATTCGTAGATAGCCGGTCGTAGGAAACAAATTAAAAATCATAATAGGAATGTAGTGTGGGGTTTTACTAGCATTTTGAGTAGGCTGTAGCCTAGGACGGCAGATTTTGGGGCGGCAAATGTAATGATTCGGCCAAAAATACCCTTTTTTATGACGAGCTAAGAAACATGGTCGTCGTTGTAAACTTTTCATGTGAACTACATATAAATGATTTGGTAACAAATTACCACGGCCTTTCAATTGCGAGTAGTAGGTAATAAATAGAAGGCGCTTCTTCTTATGTTGATCTTGTTACCTTGACTATTTTTATTGTGTCGCTATTTTAAGACGAACTGTAAAAGTAACAAAGTTAGGTACCCACATGACTGAGTCAAATTTATTAAATTGAGATATCGATTTAAAGTGAAATGATAATCGTGTAACTTAAATATAATCATCACAAATAGCTCTATAGTTATCTAGAAGTAATGTACTACGCCGTAGTTAAGTAATGAATCAATTTATTTAAATGTGGTAGGTACTTTAAATTTACATACATTTGAATACTGCAATAATGGGTAATTTACAAATGACCATATATTTTATAACGTGTATTAATAGCATTTAATATCGGAATTTAAAATAATGCAAAATTATGATATTGGATACTGGAAGTACTGAAAATTTAAAAAGAAAATCAGAAAATAATTCTGTAACGAGTTAAATGCGTACCTATATATAACCGAACGTTATTTTTTATTTAGCCTATAGGTACCTTCTATCCGACTGCTTGAAAATAGCTCCTTTATTTCTTTCTGAGCGCTTTTTTCAATATCGATTTAAACATCTTTAATGTTTTTCTTTGGAATGTCATATTTATTTTATAAACATTTAGTATTTTTTCACTTACGATACCAAAACCTGGCTATGCCCGTGTTGTGAACTAATGATTTGTCTTACAATCTCTCTCATCAACCCATTATTGTCCATTGTATTGAGGTCATAGTCCACCACGCTGGCCAAGTGCGAATTGGTGGACTTCGCACACCTCCGAGAACCTTTTTTAAAGATCTCACGATGTTTTCCTTCACCGAAAAGCAGTGTTATTTAATTTTTAATACGCACATAACTTTAGAAAAATCATTGGTTGGGTTTGGGCCTGGGTTTGAACCTCAGACCTCCCGATCGATTGTGCAAGTTTCAACCATTATGCTATCACTGCTCTACAATTTGTCTTACAATAGTCCACAGAAACACGTGCGCCTAACCGAATACTACTTAAGTATGCAAATGACCACATAATTTGGTGGCGGCCCTAACGCTACACTATGGCTGAACGTTTGCGACCTCGATAGTCGTGCGCGGTGACCGGGAACGCGGCGAGATGCAGGCCATTGCCTCCGCAAATTGGAAAGATATGCATGTTTCATGTGACGTTTTGATTGGCCGATGTATCGTTTAGGATGTCATTCTTTTTGATGTTTAGCGATATTACATACATTATTTTTTACTGATTACTTAATATTGCTTTGATATAGGTGTTTTATGGTATAATTAAGACTGATATCAGGGAAGGTATGGGACTCCGTAAGCCTAATGCAATTGAATATAATTGATTGGAGCTTCGAAATAGGAATAAGTGGAAATCTTAGTCAAATCTTCACTTCATCATCAATAACTTCATTGTATTAATCATTAAAAAAAATCTTTAATCAGATTGTGATCAATGTTTAAACTATGCGAAAAAAACTTAGCAGATGTTTAATACGGTATAAGCATACCGGTAGATTTCGGGTACTTTCCCCGGCCACAGAAATCGGAATCATAAATTTGGCATTGAGTCTATAGCAAACACGATACAAAAGAAAGTTCTAGAGCGAGGTTAAAAGTGTTAACAACGACTCCATTTAAAATTACAAAGAGTTTAAAAGACGAAAACTTATAGTAACTGAACTACAAATGGCCTGTCATATTTTAAACAGGTCTCAAATTATTATGTATAGGTATACTCTAGTATTATTAAAATATTTTCAAGCTTTTTCTGAAGTACCTATAGTAATTATTTATTAATATTGAACTACTAGAAATATAGATTAGAATTTTAAAATAAATATTTCTGAAAACTAAACATTTCTCTACTTTGAATAAAACTACAAAGTCACACTTTGTAATTGCCGCCAAAACAACCACAGATAATCTAAGCTCATTTATGACTACAGATGTAATACTGTTATTTGGCTCATCATGTTATTTCTGTGATAATTTCATATTTCAGTCTTTCAGGAATAGTATTTAAATAATCTCATTAAAAAAGATGATAAATTAGTTGACGTTTATTCTATGTACATAACCGTCGCGAAAAAAACAGCAGTGTCCGTTGTCTTTCATATATTGTGTAGTACCTATTATGAAATGTTTTAAAAAAATATTTTTTCATTTATGAAATACAAATATTGTATAATAATGATTTACTAGCGTATTATAAATAAATACACTGTATATATGTTAGCGCATAGATTGCCATGTGAACTATGCATACTGATTATTGCGGCGTCTGCAACAAACTTCAGGTTGTCTATGCTCTGAAACTTGTTAGTTCACTAATGGCGTGTCTTCCGGTAACACACATTACAACGTCAAAATGGCTAAGAAAAAAGGTGACGAGAAAGTGAATCAAACCCCTCAAAGTGACAATGAAGAGCAGAACTTTGATGAGGAGCCAGATTTTGACGATCCCGAGGGATTTGTGGACGACATTCCTGATGAAGGTAGGGAGTTTTAAGATTAGAGGTTGTCCCGGCCATATGCGTCGCCCACACATATTTCGCGGTTTTGCTGTCATTATAACTATTTTTATAAGAAGTCCCTAGTGATTTTTACGTATTAAATGTGCGGGATGTGATTTTAGTGCTGTTAATACTAAGTCAGGCGATGTAGGAACAAATTACGCGACCTAACCTAACTTTGACGTTGCAGAATTGTTGGCAGATCTCTTAGAGCAGAAGCCAACAGAATCGGACGGTTACGAGAATGTGATCGTGGTGGATGGGTGCCCGCAGGTCGGGCCCGAGCGGCTGGAAAAGCTCCAAAGCGTTATCACGAAGATTTTTAGTAAATTCGGCACTATTGTCAACGAGTATTACCCAACCACGGAGAATGGGTCTACCACGGGGTACATTTTCTTGGAGTACAGCAACCCACAGAACGCGGCGGAGGCTGTCGCCGCCACCAATAATTGTAAATTAGATAAGCAACACACGTTTTTAGTGAACCTATTTACTGATTTTAAAAAGTGAGTATGTGTGCAGTTTAGATTTCCTTATTGCATATTGTACAAGACATTGATCCGCACTTGGAATTGTAAGTCTGTACGTAATTTTAAAAATTCATCTTGCACCTTGTTTTACACGACTTTCAGCTGTGTTGTGTGTTTGTAGTGGGTATTGTGTCATCTTTAAGTAACATCTGCCAAGCAACTAGCGCATTAAAGTAATATACAGTTCTCTCAGGCACTAAGATCAAACACTTATTATCTTGAATATTACAGCATATCAATTATCATTGTTGAACAATTATAATTTATGGTTATTAGTAACATTCAGCTTAATTGAGTATTTTTTTCTCGAAGATAAAGTTTTTGTGACTTGAAGTAAAAAATCACATTCTTTATGTTAAATAACAATTTATATTACATTGTAGGTATTCAGATATCCCTAAGGAATGGGAGCCGCCATCCCCACAGCCTTTCAAGGTGCAGTCGGACCTGCAATGGTACTTGATGGACCCTGATGCATACGACCAGTTCCTTGTGGGCATCGGAACTGGTATCGCATTACAAGTGTGGCAGAATGCGCTGCCTGAACCTGTACTGCTTCAGGAGAGACCTGTAAGTTGGTGATTGTAATAGTTTGAAGTAGCAAACGTGCATGCAGTCCACCTGATGGTAAGTGGTCACTGCCGCCCATGGACATCTGTGAGCAACTTCATATAGAACATGGTTTTTATCTCAAGTCAATCACGGATGTGTTGCTACTTCCGAGGACTATGATGGTTGCCTCATATAAGAGTCTGCCAGCAAACACGCCCTTCCCTCCAGAAGCATTTCAAGGCAAGAAATGCTTCACACTGAAATAGGTGTGGCGGTAGGGAGTTTTTTTAGTAGTGTTATGATGGACCAGGTTGTCAGTGACTTAGATAATAAATAGTGATTGTTTTGAGGAAAACATAAAAAATATATACATAACTGTCTGTTGTTAGTGTAAAATATTATAACTGTTAATTTACAATTGCTTCCTAAATTGTATAGGTCCATAGAGGCCTATACAAAATAAAAAATGTTTAATTATGTTTAATTTAGCAGTGCTCATCTAGTGGTACGCTATTGGGAATTGAAAAACAAGAAATGTTTAATTCATTTATCACCATATAACATAAAATTTGAGAGTTCTCATAAAGTTTTTGAGTGACAACCAATGTGCATTTGGTCAGGGCGCTGAACTATGATTGAAAATTTGCTGATTGTGTAAGAAGACTCAAACTCAGTTTGTGTGGTGAAGTGCTCTGTAGTACTTCAATGCTGGTATCGAATACCACAACTCCCTCTCTTCCTTTAGATGTCTTAGAATGAGACTAAGGGACTTAATCCTGGTAATAGGCAACAGTGTCTTCTGTAATATCAACATGCATTGTGGTCACAAATGCAAATGCAATGCAAGTTGTAGTAACTATTAACAAACACCCGTTAGTGTCAAAGTAGACTCTAAAGGCAGCCTATTTTCAGCAGTGGAACTCACAAGGTTGATAGATGGATATTTATTAGAGATGCGCCGAATATTCGGTTGTTATTCGGTATTCGGTGTATTTGGCACCTTTTTCACTATTTGTATTCGGTCGAATTATTGGGTTTTGGTGTAGAATATATTTGGTTCGAGTTTTTCCTATTTTCCTGGCTACACTTGTATAGAACAAGAGACAAACCTTTCTATGTAAGATTTATGTTATATGTCAAAGAAATCTTATGAAGAGTGTTGAATAAAGCAATTAAACTTCAAATTAACATTTCGGTGAAACCACTATTTGGGGCATCACTAAAATTTATATATCAACTATATGAAGATAATAATCTAGAATGCACGACCAAAAAAGTTTTATTTTCATGAATCAAGCTTACCTTTGGAATTTTCATTAGATCATGTATTTTACTCAGTGAGTTTAAACATATTATTTATCTCAACAGAACTGGACAGAAACATATGCAGTATGGTCCCCACTAGGCACATACTTAGCAACCTTTCACTGGAGAGGCGTGGCTCTGTGGGCCGGACCCAAGTTCTCGCAGTTCCAGAAGTTCTTCCACCCAGATGCTAGATTCATATCCTTCTCGCCCTGTGAGAACTATATTGTCACCTTCTCCCCTGGCAGTGATAGGGGGGATGATAAGAAATTAATAATTTGGGATATTAGGTAAGCATTTTTACTTGGTAATGTATAATTGTTTTGTTTTGCAATGTTTGTTTTTTTAATGGTAACGTCAGTAATATTTTCCTCAGCTTTTAAGATAAATGATAACACATAACAAGTAAATATAATCTTCCTTTTGAAAAAAACGGGTTGTGATTTTTTTAAATATGATCATAACACATTTTTGTTGATGAAAGTGTTGAATTCTTTAAATTGATGAATTTTCAAATAATTTCATACAAATTTATATTGAGTAGTTTATATGGAGTCTATTTCTATATATTCCAGTTTCAATCCATATTAAAGCTTTATTATTCCATATTTCTTCTTGTTCCTTCTTAATCTTAATTAATTTCTTATTTTTCCCTACTAGGACAGGACAAGAGAAACGTACCTTCCCTCCTCCGGACGAGTATGTGACGTGGCCCATCTTCCGCTGGAGCAAGGATGACAGGTTCTTTGCGCGGCTCGGAGCTGACGTGCTCTCCGTGTACGAAACCCCTGGCTTTGGTCTCCATGATAAAAAGAGTATCAAGATCCCTGGTATCAGGTAAGAGTCGATTGTATGCAGTATTTATAGATTGGAGGGAGGATTATGATAGAATACCTGGTCAAAGTAAGCAGATAATTAGGAAAAAACGGTTACATGGGATATCATTAGAGTATTAATGTGTGTGAGATTGTATATTATATATTAATTATTTCATTCTTATGTACAAAGGATTCATAGATTCAAATCTGTTAGGATTAATGCTTAGAAATCATTTATTGAACATGAATAGGAATGTTTAACAAAATGTTATAAAAAATAACAGTTTTTTTCTGTCTTGTTGTATTGTTACCGTAATTGTATCTAGTAATATGTATATTGTGACTAGTAGTATGTATATTGTAACGAGTAATATTCTAGTTGTAATATGGATGTGTGCTAATCATTTTTAGTCTCAGATGATTAGCAAAAACTTCACATCAAAATATTTCCAAACAAATCTTCTAATACAGAACTATTTTTACAGAGATTTCAGCTGGTCACCAACAGATAACATTCTCGCCTACTGGGTAGCTGAAGACAAAGATGTTCCGGCTCGAGTCACCCTTTTAGAGTTACCAAATCGTACTGAAATTCGGTCTAAGAACTTGTTCTCTGTGGCAGACTGTAAAATACACTGGCAGAAGAGTGGCGACTATCTCTGTGTTAAAGTCGACCGGTATTCAAAAGTCAAGAAGGACAAAAATGATATCAAATACTCAGGAATGTATTACAACTTTGAAATATTCCACATGAGAGAAAAGGAGATTCCGGTGGACTCGGTAGAAATCAAGGAACCGATTCAAGCGTTCGCTTGGGAACCAGTAGGATCCAAATTCTCTATAATTCATGGAGACCCAGCGAACATTTCAATTAGCTTCTACCAAGTCAACACAGGCCAAGCGCCGACGTTATTGAAGAAGTTTGAAAGGAAGCCATTCAATCATCTTTTCTGGTCTCCAATGGGCCAGTTCATTGTCTTGGCGAACCTTGGGTTGACCGGTGGAGCCTTGGAGTTCTTGGATACCAATGACTTCACTATAATGAATGTCTCTGACCATTACCAGGTATGTGGAGCAACTTTCACTTACTATGTATCAAAATTCTTGCTCAGTTCACTTTGACACAATTCTGTAGCTCATTTGACTTTATAATCCTTTCTAAATGTAGGTGTGCTCTGCAGTTTTACTCACAGTTAAAAAACTATTGAATATAAATTTAAATTATGCCGACTTTTTATTAAATAGATGTATATCAATGAAACTAACACTAAAATTGACCCCAAGATTCAAATTTAATTCGGGATTTTTGGTTTCATGCTATTTCAGACAAAAAATCTAAAAAGATTAAAATGTTTTATTAATACATATTAATAGCTTGACTATTTTTCATTTGCAAAAATATGCTATATACAGACATACATAATGTACAGACAAGTTTCATCTTTATAGTATGTTAGGATTATTATACTATCACTTGTTAGCTAAGTTTTATTATTTAAATGATAAAGCCAAGAACTTTATTAATTTATATTATTGTTCTTTTGTTGATAACTTTCAAATCAAAAACATCGCTATGATGACATCACTAATTTTATAATTAAACCTACAACTCAGTTAATAAAATTTGTAGATACAATATAATCTATTAATTTTATTCATGGTTTATTGTCAAATTAAGTAACAAACTTTTTGTCAATCGATGCGGTTCTTTTACTGGCAATAGTAATGATATAGAAATGTATATTTCCAGATGTCTGGTATTGAGTGGGACCCCACCGGACGCTACGTAGTGACCGGCGTGTCTTCGCTCAAGTGCAAGATGGACTGCGGCTACTACATCTGGTCCTTCCAGGGCAAGATCCTTAGGAGGTGAGCATTATACATGCTTAGTTTTTACTGCACTTTTTATTATGCAATATAATATATTGAAGTAGCAAACGAGCATGTGATCAACCTGTTAGTGAGTAGCCATTGCCGTACATGGCCATCTGTAAGCAACTTCGTACAGAGCAGGGGATCTTTGTGAACTCTGTGATAGATGCGTTGCCACTTTTGGGAACTACAATGGTCTCCTCATATTAAAGTGAACCACACCCTTCTAACGAAACGCAAAAATGCTTCACGAGACATAGGTGTGGCGGTGGTACCTCCACGGTCAAACTACGCTGTTTCTACCAGTGGCTTAGCTTAGCTAGGCGTAGTGCACTTAAAGGGGCCTCGTGAGGCCTCTTTGGAGGAGGAGGTGAAGACATTTTCAAGCGCCCACGTCTACATTGTTCAGCTCTACGCCATTTATACCACCTAACTTGTGGACGATAGACACAAAGACCAATATTTAAGTTTGTGGTACGCCTAGCTCGTTCAATGTATGAGCTGGCGGAGGCAGGACAACACTCACACCTAAAGGAGTTCGCGCCTCTACACGATCGACATCTGGGGGCGGCCGCTCCCGCGGGAGCTCCCTGGCTTGGCGACCTCCGACCATCAGGAGGATGACCATCGGGTCGTAAGCGACGCTTTATTAACATTGTATTATTATGTATAAATGTTAAGGATCCGGGAGGTATTCGATCTGCTAGAGAATTGCCCGGGTAAAGAGGGTACCCGTCGAGGCCCGAAATTCCCGACCTACCGCCCCTATGTTGTCATTGTCTTAGCATATGAGAGTCCCGGAGGGTAACACCCCCTATACAGTATTTCAACTCGCACCAGGATGCCACTGTGTGTTTGACTGGTATGGTTATTGGTCTACTATATACTCTCTGAAATGAAGTCTTATATGAGATTATGTTTTCCCATGTTGAATAAAACACAAATGGATGTATGCATAGCCTGCAGTGACCACTTATTGTCAGGTGGAAGGAAATCTCGTTTGGCACCCCTGTATACATAAGCTATATTTGATCTCATTTTCAGGGTGATGAAGGAAGGTTTCGCTCAGTTCCACTGGCGGCCCCGACCACCGTCGCTACTAACGGAGAAGCAGCAGAAGGAAATCAAGAAGAACCTTAAGAAGTACTACTCGCAATTCGAGTCTAAGGACCGTATGCGAAGTAACAAGGCTAGCAAGGTTGGTTACGTTTAAATTTTCTTTTTATGCAGATTTTTTTAAGGTAGTAGCAATCCAGCTTGCAGTCCAGCGGATTCGATATCCGTAACCAACTTCATATAGAATAAGAATTGTATTCCATAAGCCACTCATAAATGCGATGGTAACTTTGGGGACAGAGCTGCCGTCGTAATTAAAAAGGGCATAACTAACATTTTGCAAATTTTGAGAAAATCGAGATTAAAATATTTTTTGAATGTTGTTGAAAAAACACATCTAAATTGTTATTTTTTGAAATTGTGTGAAGGTTAAAAGTTCCCTTAGTTTAGTATGTATACAACGTTAGTAATATTATACTTTTAATTATAATGGATATACTTAATAACTAGCATTATTATTTTTAACTTAACATACAAATTATCATTAAAAGGGCGATCTTACGTTTAAAAGGCACATATAACCAGATATGCCTTATTATTGTAAAATTTTGGATTAAAAAACAAAAATGTTATCATAAAAAGGCACTTTTACTTAGTTGAGCCTTTTCACTGTGATTAATTAGAATAAATACATACAATAAATACTAGAATTAATTCCTAATATTTATATTTTATACTTTTTGATGTGTATTTTGTTATATCCTAGCATTACGATTGTATATTATATAATAGGCTGATAAATATAATTGTGTTGGAAATAAGGTACTTATAAGAAAATAAAACTAATAATAAATGCAGTCGACCTGATGGTAAGTGGTCACTGCTACAAGTAATAAAAACAATGTCACCGAAAAGCACTTACAAGTGTAGCCTCGTCTCGATACGTCAGGCACAACTGACGGCATTCCCTGCCTACTCTGCCCTCCGGACTTCGTTTCCGTTCAGAGATGTTTAGTAGTAAAGGCACAACCGCCAATGTGCTGTTTTTAATACAAAATTTTAGAGCGTAGGGGTAAATGAAAGGGCATAATTGCCAGTTGTGACTTTTCTTTCTACTTTAATTGCTAAAGTATCGGTATAAAAAATAAGCACAATTGCCACATAAGCCTTTTAAATATGTAACTTACGTCAGGTATGTCCTTTCAATTAAATATATTAAAAATAAAAAGGTGACATAAAAGTCATATCTCACAATATGCCCTTTTATTGTAATAAAACTTAAAAAATTGTGCAGTTGTGCCCTTTAAACTTATGCTATCTCTGTTATTATTGTTTCTAAAAATCCACAAAAAATCCGGCAGATAGGCCTTTTTTTCCTGATTCCGAATATATATATAACTCAATTTCACAAAAAATGTTAGTTGTGCCCTTTTTCGGTAACACGGCAGAGAGATGGTCGCCTCATATATAAGTAAGTTGGCAATCACACCCTTCTATTGGAGCGCAATAATTGAGGTGTCCGAAATGGGTGTGGTGTGGCTGCAGAACATGGTTTTGACAGGGGAGTGATCACCTAGATTGAATTATATTACTAAATGTGGTAGAACCAGTGTAGTTCGACCGGGGAAGTACCACCGTCACACCTATTTTGTAGCGTGAAGCATTTCTTGCGTTTCGATAGGAGGGTGTGGTTGCCGGCACACTTTCACATGAGGCGACCATCATAGTCCTCGGTTGTAGCAAAACGCATCTGTGATTGACTTCAGATGGAACCCATGTTCTATATGAAGTTGATTACAGATGTCCATGGGCGGCAGTGAGCACTTACCATCAGGTGGACTGCATGCTCGTTTGCTACTTCAGTCAAATAAAAAAAAATGTTCGATTCATTTCAATAAATCACTTAATATACGTTTTGAGGAAGAATTATCCTAAACTACTAAGCAAAATTGCAGTAATATTAGTAACTTGTATTCTATTAATTTGTTTCCCCCCAGGAACTGGTGGCGAAGCGCACGGAGCAGATGAAGAAGCACGTGGAGTACCGCGAGGCCAAGGCGCTGGAGTGGGCCGACCAGAAGCCGCGCCGCCTCGCGCTGCGCGACTGTCAGTACACACATTATCTCATATATCTTATATCATCTCACTTTCATTATCCCTGTAAAAAATCCCTGTAAAAAAATTGTACTTCTCGACCACAACAATTAGGAGCATGAAACAAAAGCGGTTTCGTACCCCGCACCTCGCTTCTGTCCCCGCGCATCCCCTAGTGACGTGCAGTTGTATATCGTCTAGGTGTTTCCATTAGCCAGCACGTGTTCAATGTTATTTCGTTAAAATGTTGGTTTAATGAGTGATTGCTGAATTTTTAAAGTTATTATTAAATTAGTTGATTATTCATCAATAAACCTCAAAATGAGTAGGAAAAAGACTATTCGTGGAGGAGAAAGGGCTCTTACATTCAAAATATGCATTTTTTAACAAGAGTAGATGCATGGGCTCAGTATACCTGTCTTCCAAATCGAAAATCAAGTATGTGCTGCAACAGGCATCAGTGTCTTACACAAATAAAAAGAAAGAAAATATTCCATGTCTGTGAATATATTAAGCACACAAATGTGTTAATGCCAAGAGTATGTAGGTATACCATTATTAATACATACGCCATAGTAATGTATGTTCAATTGTCGTGTATTTATTAAAGCACTCATGTGTTTAATATATTCGCGGCCATGGAATATTTTCTTTCTTTTTTTATTTATGCAAGAGACTGATGCTGGCTGATTCGACTTGGGAGACAGGAATACTGAGCCCATGACTCTTCTCTCGTTAAAAACAATGCATATTTTGAACGTAATAGAGCCCGAATAGTCTTTTTCCTACCCATTTTAGGTTTATTGACGAATAATCAACTAATTTAATAATACCTTAAAAAATTCAACAATCACTCATTAAAGTAACATTATAACAAAAACATTTCCACCAAATATATAAAAGGTTGAAAGATAGCTAAGCTGTAGCTGTGTGTCCCTGTAGCCTCGGGGTCAGAGTAGGGCTACGGTATCCCCTGCCTGTCGTAAGAGGCGACTAAAAGGGGCTTCCGGGGTTGCAGACGGCTAAAGTGGGAGCTCGAACCGTTCGGTCAGGCAATCCCGGGAAGGACGGCGGTATGTGTGGTCGCATACCGTTGTAAAGATTAGACGGAGCGGTGGGCCCAGCCGCCCATCTGGGAGGAGCCCGATGGGGCAGCGCGCTCGAGGATTCCGGTTGAAGTCGTTTCGAGATCCCGGAGTCCTCCTTTTCAGCGCCGAGGACGGCCACCGGGGAGGTTTTAGTGCGGTAAAAATCCCACATAATCCTGCGTCGCTCCCACGGCGTCGGGTACCTTTGGAAGGTTTCCCCCTCGAAAACAAAAAAAAAAGCTGTAGCTGTGTATCAATTTTATTACTTGATGTTGGTTGACAAAAAAATCATTAGATCTTAAATCTTCACAATAAAATACATCTTGCTGGCAGCAAAGAATTATGCTAAAATGCTGCACTTGTTCAATATTTTTTACCTTTACAGATGTTGACACAGACGGTCTAGACACCGACCAGGCGAACACAGTGGAGGAAGTTATTGAATTCTTGGTGAAAGAGGAACAGACGGTCATCGAGTAGTCGCCATACGGAGCCCCGGTCGAGGTCGGAAACCATCCGACCTCAGTTCAGAGAGGAATCAAGTTTTTTCGTACCTACTTCCATATATTGTTATACAGTCACAAACATTTTGTATTCGATAATTCCATAATGTGCAGTGTAAGATTTCGGTTTATAAATTATACAATAGGTAATGTTTATAGAAATCATATTAAATTGATATGTTACAAATGGACTATGGCCTTTTAATACCTGTAGCTTTGTATATGTTTATTTATCCATTGTGGTACGAAATAAACTTTTAATACATTATCACTGATTTGTTGTTGAATACCCGAGATATGGGAGAAATGAATGATGGAAGAGATTGTCCCTTTTAGATCTTATACCGTATTAATGCATAAGTAATTGTGATTCGTCTCGTGCTGACATGAGTGAAAGTAACATATACAGTTGTGTAAGCCAGAGGTTCCCAGACTTATCATAGTTCTTTTTCGAAATTAGCTGGTTCTGGTGGGACACAAATGTATCTGATGGGAGTGCAGGGGTGCGGGACATTTATATCATCTTCCCAAAACTTGATTAAAAGTCCCCAAATGTGTAAGGTGAAGCCAACATTTTAGTTCATCGCTATTACAAATAAATTTTCTAGAACTCCCGTTTACGAATTGTGAATTCTTATTTTATTGTCACACCAATGTAGACCCACATCAAGTCTCCTGTGGACCCCTGAGGCTCCACCTAGACCACAAAACTAGGGGTATAAACATTACTTCGATTTGTCACAATCTTTTTTTTTAAGTTATTGAAGTAGCCAACGAGCATGCAGTCCACTTGATAGTAAGTGGGGACTGCCGTTCAGGGGCATCTATAATCAACTCCATACACATACGTAGACGCCTTGCCACTACTGAGGATTATAAGTGTCGCCTCATATTAAAGTGAGACGGCAACCATACCTACCGAAATTTCATACTAGAGATAGGCGTGGCGGTGGTATACCGATCCGGCTGAACCATATACGTTCCGCCACCGTTCAGCGACTGAAGCGGCCAGGCAATTAAGTAAGACCGTTTTCATATTCTTTTCTGTTAGGCTGTGTCTCCAGTAGAATGTTAGCGGTGTACTGAGTTTGCGACGTATCTGTTTAGTACGCCATGCCATATATTTAAAATGGAGTGGCCAAAGTGTGCTAGTTTGCGCTCACTTTACGCAGTTTGCAGCGTTACAGCGTACAGTGAGCGCAAACTAGCAAACTTTGGACATAAAAGCTAACAAACACACATACATTCTCACAAACCTTTGCATTTATGATATTAATGAGATTTGGCAAAAATCATAGGCACGTTCAGAAGAACATTAACGTTAACAGACACTTAGAGATGTAACGAAAGTCGAATTAACGAATATTTGCATACACCACGCTTTCTACACTCATAGCCCCACAGTAGGATTTTCTCCTGTTTCGTAGGGTACCATGGACACACAAAACGAATACACAAACACCCAGACCCTGAACAGGAATCTAAACTCATCATTCAGATATGTGTCTGGTCGGGATCGAACCCGGGACCCATTGCGCGTCGGACTGATATGGTAACCGCTCCGTCACGCGGGTCGTCTACTGTCATCGTCATCGAATATTTAAATTCTCATTGCATCAAGAATTGATGCAAATGTTTTGCTAATATTTATTTGGAATGCTTTGCAAAAAGGTCATTTAATAAAATTGAATTCTTCATTCACATTCGCGAATGTCGGTATGGCATATTCGCAGTACTAGGTATCGAAACGAAAGTATCGAGTACTTACACGTATTTACTTGTATCGGAAGGACCCTACCGCCACCCGGGAGCCGTGGGCATGGACAAGCCGACACCCGCAAAGCTTTCTACTCCTTACAGGCACTAACCTCCCACGCCCAGCGGGTTATCCGCTCCTTGGTTCCGCCGCAAACCACCAAACAGCCGCAGAAGACAGGAAGGACGGCAACGACACACCGAGACACCTCTCTTCCCGCGACCCGCCAGGTGGGTTGCAGAGGCCAGAAAACACCAGCCCCCGCAGCCCCCTCAGTTACGTCTAGAGCGGGCCCTGAGCCAAGCCCACTCGGAATGTTCCCTCCCTGGGATCCCTCTTGTCTTCACCGTTGTGCTTTAAGCCACGGTTACTAAGCCCCCTCACAACGACAAGGTGGAGATTCTTTCGAGGATTCGAATGACGAATAAGCTTCTTAGGTACTTAATACTTCCTGTATTAAGTAGGTACCTAAATTAAGCTTATTCGTCATTTAAAAGCAAAAATCGAATACTATCTTTATATATTTTAGTATTTTAGTATTCACTTTATGTAGTAAAATATAAAAGGTAGATGCTCTTTATTGAAACAACGGTACATGACAATGTATTTTGTGACGTCATACGTGCAAGCTCTTCGTGAGCATTCGTGCATCTCAAAGGAACTTTGAACTTGTACCGAGTTCAAAGGACACTCAAGTTAATGACTCCAGTCGTCACGTAACTGAATTCTAAATATAGAACCTACGTCGTTTATCCTGTGACGTCATACGTGCATGATAACACTCCGTAAGGCTTACACGTATCTCTTTAAGATCTATCTTTTACAAAGATGGTGCCAATGAAATACGGCGTTATCATGTAACTAATTAATATGTTGTTTAAAGTTTAGCAGAGTAGGTGCATAGATTTATAGTGCGTTATTTTAAATGTAGTCTTTAATCAAGCCTTAAGGATTATTATATTGCGCTAATTTAGGTACGCCGAATTTTAAATTATTAGCACTGATAATTTTAAGCATTTTGTAAAAATCTAAGATATTTGTAAATATATATTATTGTGTGTTTTTTGGTCAAAAATTGCTCGGGTACAACATCGAGGCTTAAGAAACTCCTCTCGGATAGATGTTCGGATATTCATATAAATTTACGGAAACCTTGACCAGTACCTACAAATTTTTCCTCGCTAAGTAGGTAACTATAAGTACTATACTTAGTGATAATAAATCTTGTTACATTCGCTGACGCTACATATAGCAGTAGCTCATTGCTATAGTTACGATAGAATAGGGTTACAGTATCCTTTGTTTAGTCAAGCGACCCCGAATGACGGGCATATATGTGGTCGCATAGTAAAGACGCATAATCGTAAAGACTAGATGGTGCAGTGGGCCTAGTCGCTCTCCTGAGTACTGCGGTCGTGTGCCTTTAAGGATTCCAGAATCCTCTTGACAGCTGCGTCGCTCCCACGGCGTCGGGCACCTTTTGTAGCATTCCCCCGAGAAATAACACAACTATACGGCCACAAAATACCTCTTCAAGTGTGACAAGCTTGGTCCAGGATGAAAGTTAAAAACAAATC
This sequence comes from Spicauda simplicius, assembly GCA_949699795.1. Classification (NCBI taxonomy): domain Eukaryota; kingdom Metazoa; phylum Arthropoda; class Insecta; order Lepidoptera; family Hesperiidae; genus Spicauda; species Spicauda simplicius. Next base: position 5,415,982 of record OX453061.1, on the reverse strand, counting down.
TACGCCGAAAAGCAATATTTTTGTATGTCGAAAATGCAATTTTAAACCGACTAAAAATGTTAAAAAACTTAAAACTTATAAATTAAATGTTCTACTATATCTATACTCAACCTGCGGCCCGCGGGCCGCTTGTTGCCCGCCGAGCCCCTTACATTGGCCCAGCTGATTTCAAAAGGGTATATATAGTATAATAAAAATTTGTGAAAGTGAAAACTGTTGAAAAGGCGGCATATTTAGATTGATGCCCATTTTTGGTCGACAATTTGGAGTAAATCGACCTTTTTTGACAAAAAATAATTTTGTGGCTCCTATATTAAAAAGAAGTTCGAATAGCGATGTTCTATTAGCGTTTTATTTTATAAATATTTAATTTTAAACTAAAAACTATTTAATTTATTTGCATGTATTTAACTAATATTATTTCGTATTTTTCAAGATACAAGTTCGCTTTCTCACGTCGAATTGTATGAATCGGATCTTATAAGACCCCAAAATTTATCTGCAAATGCAATGATTATGCCTAGCCCTTGAGTAAGCATTTCGTGACCTCTGGTTGTAGAAGTCGTTAGGCAATGACGTCATACGTACCTAGTCTTACAACCAACATGTTTTCATGTATAGGACAGAACTGAACTTGCTTTAACAAGTTCAAAGGACACGAGTTAATGACTTCTGTGTGGTCACACAACCGAGGGTTAAACTCATATCCCTACGTAAGTCCTAAAGTTTATTTGAGAAAACTTTCGAAGTTTTAACAACTTCCCGTAACTTGACGACAGATGGCGCGACATGTATCGTCAACTAACTTTCCTTATTGTTTAATTTCATACGAAATAATAATTTTGTATGAGCTGACACTTGGCTAAACGATATTAGGGATATTTATAAAGTGTCGCGTGAACACATGCGAAAACTAGTAGTTTTCTTCGATTCCTTAAAAAACGCGTTAGTTCTGAAATTTTCAAATTTGTAAAATACCAATTTTTATTTATGATATTCCAAATGCCAAAATTAAGGCGTTAAACATAGCTCCATAAAAGAGAAAAAATTACTCTAACAGTTATAATATTTATTTAGTAATTTTAAAACGACAATATAAGAATAACTTATAAGTTAAAAAAAAAAACAGAATGCCAAATTAGGAAATATTAATAAATAATGTTATTAGTTATGAAAATATCAAACTCGCAATTTTGATGTTCGAGCAATAAAAAACGTTAATTATCTGTCGAATAATTGTCGAAAATTTTTATATAATGTGTATAATTTAATATACCTATGCCTGATTTTTTTTATTTCATAACTTTCAAATTCTATATTTTCAAGATTTTTTTATTGTGAAAATGGCCAAAATTAGCATAGCTTACGTGCGGCCGAGCGTATGAGTTTCAGCCTATTTTTATTCCTCTAGAAATATGGTAACATTAGTCCTACACTTCCTGAAGGTAGTATCTTTTTAGAGGATATTTCTTCGTCTTTTTTAATCTATTTCAAATTTCTAAAATCACACTTGGTTTTGTGATATTTTCATATTCCAAACTCATTTTCCTTTTTTTTAAATTGCTTATAACTTTTGGAATTTTCATTTTAGAAAGTAGTATATTTTCGAAAACTTTCTAAACGTTATTCCAAACCGAATGAAACCTGAGCTATATTTTTTCGAGACTGCTGAAAAAAGCACTTCTTGACAAGTCTATAAAATGGTCACCTCATATTAAAGTTGCCAATGCAACCATGCAATTGCACTGAAATGCAAAAACTGTTTACTAGTTCTACCTTGATAACTTATTTAGTAAATTATTATGACAAGCTGTGCAAGTTTCAACGTAATATCCATTGATGTAAAGTATTCTTTTACTCAAAGTTTTCTTTATCAAACGTTCCCCTGAGATTCGATAAGTAATTGAAACAAACTAGTGTGTTAGTGGAAGCTTAGTGCAAAGTTACTTCCAATATCAGTAAAGTATAAGTTTACGTGGTTAAATTGATATATAAGAGTGCTGGTCTACATAATATTATACTTTTATTCTAACTTTTCGGGGCGTCGGTAGTGCGCCGTCAAAGTTCCCTGAACTTGTAATGGTATCTAAAAATCCATATATTATATGGGTACTTATGTATATTGACCGGGACTTCGCTACAGTATTTTCGGATTGTATAAAAATATTAATGGTGTAGTACACCGTTTGGTATTAGTTTTGTATAGCACCAATTCTACTCTTCCCATGGATACCATAATAGGCGCTGATGTAAACCTCTTGGAGATGGGTAGCAGCGTCTTCTTGTGTATCACAAACATCCAGGCATGCCAGACGCGGAGACTATTGGCAACGAGTCCCATTAGGGAAGACTGATGGGATGTAGAAGTCTGATGGGTGGGTGAAAGGAAAGATCTTCGAATACGCTTATTACTTGCTAGAGAAGAGTAGGTAAGCGTTTGTACTTACAAATACAACATCATCGTCAACTAATTACTGTCCCACTGTGAGTACGGGTCTCCTTCGTCCTCTGTCTGTCAAAAGAGGCAATTAACAGGGGACGTCCCTTATTAATCGCCAGAGTTGCGGACGGCAAGAGTGGGAGTTCGAACCATCCAGTCAAGAGATCCTGGAAAAGATTGCGGTATGTATAGGTGTATACTGTCAGAAGTAAAACAGGACGATGCGGTGGACTCAACCGCTCACCTGGGCAGAGCCCGAAGAGGCGTCGCGCTTAAAGGATACTAGCTAGAAAAGTAAGCATAAAGAAATCAGTTTTATCTCTGTTTACTTTTGTAGTCCAAATAGTAGTGAAAAACTAGTGACAGTTCTATATCTACATTTTTTCCAATCGGCGGAAATTTGATAGTGGCGCCCCATGTCTTCATTAAGTCAGCAACCCCACTCAGTGTCTCTGCAAGGTGACGGCGAAAGAGAAAGGTCGCGAGGATAAATATTCTGTCAACCCTTAATATGAATATTGTTATTTTTATACGATTGAAATAAAAAACGAGTGTACAGTTCATCTGATGGTAAGTGATCACTGCCGCTCATTGACATCTGTAATCAACTTGTGCAGAATGAGGTTTCTATCTAATGACGGTCAGTGTTGCTACTTCCGAGGACTAATATAATCGCCTCACATTGAAGTATTCCCGCAACCATATCTTTTAAGTAGGGATTGCAATCCGGCCGAATTTTCAATCCGGCAGGATCGAACATAGACCAGTGCCGATACTTATAAATGAATTTAAAAGTGAAAAAATATATACTAGGAAAAACACCCATTTATCTATGTAGTTCCGGGATCAGAATAGGGGTAAGGTATGTCTGTCGTAAGAAGCGACTAAAAAGAGCTTCCGGGGCGGTAAGACTCGAACCGTCGAACCGTCCAGCCAAGCACATGCTGTCTTAAACACCAGACGGAGCGTTGGGCCCAGCAGCCCACCCAGGAGGAGCCCGATGGGGCAACGCGTTCAGGTTCTGGTTGCGTTCCTTTGCAGATTCCGGAGTCTGTTTTGCAGCACTGAGGACGGCCACTTGGGTGTTTTAGTGCGGTAAAAATCCCACATAACCTTACGTCGCTCGCACGGCGTTGGGTACTTTTAGAAGGTTTCCCCCTCGAGAAAAATGTGTGCGTGTACTAACAGAAATTGGTAATATAAAATAAAATTAGATAAAGTTTAATGAAAGGCTTTTATTAAGCTTTATCTAATAATGTAATCTATAATAATCTATCTAATATCACGCGTGGGAGGGATAAGAAAAAGATGGCGCGTAACAGAAAAAGATGGCGCGTAACGAAAAAATGTTACACTAAATTTTTTTACAACCCCGATAAAGAAGTTTCACTTCAAAAAGAAATAGGTGTGGCGGTGGGGCTTTCGGAAGAAAGTCTAAATTGTTTAGGTCCACGTCGAGTTCTACACCCTTTAAAAATATAAATAGTTTTATAATAATACATATAGTTACATTTAAACACCGTGTGCCATATTCATTACGTATTTACCATGCCACTGATTCCATTGATCGGGAATCGGCTCATGAATATTTATTGTAACCTTTATGTGTAATCACGAGGCGTCCATGTATCTATCAATTCGTCCTTTGAGGTCCACTGCTGTCCATGTTTCCTCAAAACAGAGTTTTTTTATAAATAGTCAATTGATATACTATAATAACATGTCGGTGAATATAGTGAATGTTCATGTTATAAAGGAAGACATACATCTGTACGTCGTCCTATATAGAACATCGTCATCGTCATAGAACACGGTTTCTATCGAGAAAGAATGTGTAGTTGCTTGCAGATGCGTGGCAGTGACCACTTACCATCGAATTTAAGTATGGTAAGGTGGACTGCATGCTCGTTTGTACTTCAATCGGATAAAATAACTTACTATGAAAATGATTGAAAAGGTCAAATGATGACAGTTTCATATGAAGCACTACCAATCCTCCCATTTCAGTCTTATAAAAAAACATGCGTGCGTACAAAGTACACATGTCAGAAGTGAAACTTCTTTGGCGAACTAATTTATAAATCTTGTTTATATTTATACAAATCTAAAACTAAATTTCCAAGATTAAGAGGAAGGGAAAAAGGCGTGATACGACGTTCGCTCTGTCTCACTTTTTCTCTCAATCTTTCTCACTCGCTTGCTCCCTACTCTCACTCCACGGCTAGTTGCTCATGCTACGTTCGCCCTGTCTTACTCTCTCTCAATCGGTCTCGATCACTCTCTCTCTCTTTTCCGACACTTCCGTTGCATACCGGCGTGACGTTTCATCTGTAAAAATTTTACCCTCATGCGCCTAAAGAAGTTTCACTTCAATAGTTGTGTCGCGCGCTGTTGTTTAGTTTGAGGTGTGTGGTTAGCAGGTAAGCCTGAGAAACTTTCATGAGTTGTTTTACTTATTTCTCAGGAGTGTAGCCGGCGGCTACATTCCTGAATACGTATAGGTACGTGGCTACGAGCCGCGTATACGTGACTGATTTACTCATCAGGATTGCACGCTCGTTTGAAACTTGTACATTATGAACAAACTTAAAAAAATGTAGACCTTTGAAGTTTTACTTGATTTCATCCACGCTTATTTATGCCTAATAAAGGCAAAAAAGGTCTTCTGATATGAAGCGTTTGGACTAAGTTGAATCGCGATGGCTATATGTAAACCTTCAGACCAACACAGCATCGCTGTTATTGTATTAAGCAGAAATAGGTGTAGCGGTGGTGCTTCCGAAGACGATTAGTCTTCGGAAGCACCACCACTCCAACAAAACAAAGACTGCCTTGACTATTAGGTGGTGAACTATATTTTTTCTGAAAGAAAGTTTATCGCGCCGCGACGTGTCTACAATAAATGGATGATAGAGGGTAACAGGTAGACCACTAGACAGATTAGTTAGCTCGAACTGTCGATTCAAAGGTACCTTACACCTAATATTAGCTGCGCCCATAGGCAGCAGCATGTAAGGGGGATGGTACACGTCCACCAAGAGATGAGCCCGTGAGGGGCGCTGCGCTACCTGCGGACACCGGTTCGTTCCGTTGGAGTTCCCAAGTCTCCTACTATAAGCGCTGAGGAAGGCCACCGAGGAGGTTTTAGTGGGTACGAAACCTTCAAATAATATATATTTTTTTTATTTTAGAGGGCAGGTTTTCGACGCAGGGTTATGTGGGATTCTTACCGCACTAAAACCCCCCCGGTGGCCGTCTTCGGTGCTACAAGAAGGACTCCGGGATCTCCAAAGGGACGCAACCTGAACGACTTGCCCGATTGGGCTACACCCAAGTGAGCGGCAGGGCCCACCGCATCGTCTGGTCTTTACCACGATATGTGACCACACATAGCACCGTCAACCCCAGGGTCAGCTGGCTGGACGGTTCAAGCTCCCACTCTAGCCGTCCGCAACCCTGGAAGCCCCTTTTAGCCGCCTCTTACGACAGGCAGGAATACCGTAGCCCTATTCCGATCCCGGAACTACAGGGACGACGCAAGGCGGCCTAACTCCGAAACCTTCAAATCCTATTTATCGAAAGTCGACTAACAAGCCCTAGAACAACTTCGTTTCGCTTAGAAATTCCCGCATCAGTAACTTATCTCTCGAACACAACTTAGTTAACCCGATCGATCGTCGTCATTGGAGTTCAAATTGTTATTAATACAATCCAGATACGAAGTTGTAGCATGTGATAGTTATGTGTCGGTAGACCCGAGATGTCGTGTAACGGATTGATAATTTGTGATTACTTACAATTACGTGATTTCAGATTAATATTATCGCGGAATTGATACATTTACGTTAGTTTTCTTAAATCGAAAACAGTGCTAAGTTTAGTGCGTAAGGATAGATTAAGTGTTGCGCCATAATATGGAACATAAAAAAGAACGAACTGGACGTAGAGGAGATTACCAAGTGTGTTTGCCTACGATTTTTCCCCACCACTGCAATTACATTCTTTAAACAATGCATTTTAACTATAAGTAGGTATATCGGGTATGTATTTATTCATACGTAGTTAAATATAAATGGGTAAATGCAAAAGGCTTCGCGCCTCACAGACACAGGGCCTCCCAAGACTTGGCGTTGGGGGCTGGAGGATCTAGATTTGGCGACCATTTTTTTGGTCGTCAAATTGCAGATCGAGTTTATGAAATGTCTTTATTTTGTATAGGCCTGCGGGGGCACTTACAAATTGTCAGTTACATTTTTTTTTCTTACACTACCACCGGATCGGAATACGACCTCAACTGAGAAGATCCGGCAAGAAACTCAGCGGGGTTGTCTTTTTTTCTTATTTATATCCATTTTTTTAAATATTATTACAATCATGTTTTTTTTACATGGTAATGAAAGTTAGCTCCAATATCTTATAGTAGTATTTAATATTATGTACCTACATTTGGTGACCTTTTTTTTGATTGACAATCTGCAATTTGACTTTAATCAGAGGACCTCGCGAATTGTAGCTTGCGTACGTTAAGTTTAGGTCTTGTGCCGCCACTGATGTCCTGAATAAATGGGCTGGCCTTATCGCTCGAACTACTGATAACCGATAAAGGGTCCTCGATTGCGCTTAGGCAAAACAAGCACATGTTGCTCCCCCACCAGGTGGAACGACCTGAAGAAGACATCAGGAAACCATTGGATTCAGGAGGCACAGGACCCGCTAGGGTGGTAGCATTTAGAGGAAGCCTATGTCCAGTAGTAGACTTCAAAAGACTTGATGGATGGATGGCTAAGGTAAATAAATAAAATACAATATTGTTTCCGGGTTCGTTTATGAATAATTTTTATTTATCAGTTTATAAATTATTTATTCGAATTATTGATCTAGTACCCGTGTTAATAGACCCAACGTTATAGGCAATCAACGAGTCTATTTGGTTACTATTATAAGTACTATAATAAACATAATAAAAATATAGATAGCCGTCTGATTATTACGAGGCAGATGAAAGAACTTTAATTATAACGAAATGGCTTTGTCAACGTAATGGTAAAATATTTATACATATTTAACGTGGGCGGCGATAAATAATAAAAATATGTGGGTGACGTTACTTATGGGTGTTATTCTCTGCCAAGACAGTAGGTGTTGGTGTAATAGACTAACCGCGGCCCTGAACTTGTTTACATCTTGAAAATAAGGATATTAGATACCTATAGTTTAATTTCGTTAAGTCCGTGTGGGTCATTGTACAGTTAGGCGATATTTCAAATCTGACATCCTTACTGAACTTGATGGTTCAACAAAAAGGGTTCTAAAAGGGGCTTCTGTGGTTGCAGGCGGCTAGAGTAGGAGCTCGAATCGTTCGTTCAGGCGACCCCGTGAAGGACGGCGGTATGTTTGGTCGCATACCGTCTAAAGACCAGACGGAGCGGTGGGCCTAGCCGCCCATCTGTGAGGAGCCCGATGTGGCAACGCATTCAGAGGTCTCCAAGTTGCGGTCGTTTAGAGTTCCCGGAGTCCTCTTAACGCCGAGGACACCACCGGGGGAGTTTTAGTGCGGTAAAAATACCACATAACCCTACGTCGCTCGCACGGCGTCGGGTACCTTTTGAAGGTTCACCCCTCGACAATAAAAAAAGCGATATTTCAAGTGGTAAGAGTCGGCGTATCACAGTAGTGGTATGAGGGTAGTGGTATGGTCCATTTATTGGACATGTAAATCTTGACGGAAGTCGGTCATAAAAAGTGCGGCATTGGAGACTGACACGGTAAAGCTATTGCATAGCAATTTTGCAATATGCAATTATAATTATTTATTTATTTATGCAGTATTTGAGATAAATTTTAGTTTACTTTTCTTTGATATAAATTTAAGTTTTTTTCTTTGATACTATATATATTTTTTCACAAACAGCTGCTTATTCGCCTGATTTCCGAGGAGATCTTCTGGATCCATGGGAGCTTCGTACTGTCGTACCTTATATATACATACACTTTAAGCGAACTCGGCCGCGCTACATGGTAGGCAGAGTGGGGGCTGTTAGGTTTTTTCGTTACGGAATTTCTTGATGCGGTCGCCGCGCTCAAAGCCCACAATAAAACTATGCAAAAACCCGTTGCTACCCCTGCGGACTGAGTTGGAACGCCTCAGATACGTATTTGGATACGTTTCCGTTACTGCAAAGATCGAATATATTTGCGCAGATATTTGTGTGACAGCTTGACTGTTTAGTCAAAGGACATACTGATCTACTACTTTAGGTTTCCCAGTTCGTCATTTAACTGAGGAATTACCAAAATCCTTTTCTTATAATTACCGCGAAAAAATAAAAGTTATTTTAAATTTTACATTAAATGTAATTAAAATTGTACATTTATTTAGTGAAAATGTGAAAAAAGTATACTAAAATACTAAAAGTAGGTAAAAAGAATTTAATTTGTTTCAGTTTCTTTATTTTTATTCTTAAATCTTCAGTCATGGTTTATTCAAAATATTTAATTCCAAAACTATTCCTATAAATCCTAAAATATATTAATGACTTTCAGTACGTTAAACGCTGATTAAAATTGCAATTTAGAAGCTGTGGATAAGTTTTTCAGGCGTATAGCGCATGAGCGTAGCGCGCGGCGTCGGTCGTCCATTCAGAAACCTTCAGTGTGTTTGAAAATCGACTGCGACCACACGCTGGTTGGCGCGCTTTTGACACTATTACGTTACATATATTGTGTTATCTGTGCCGGGAAGTTTTTAAGCGGATTTGTCTTTGCCTTGGTGTTTTTTTTTTTAATTTGACGTTGGAATTGGCGCGGTAATTGGTAAGTTTTTTTTTTATTTTTGTAATAATGAGAAAATTTTAGGACAATTTTATTTATCCATATTTAAAGATCAGGTTAGATTAATAAAAATGTTTACTATTTTATCTGCAATTTTTATGCAACATTATAAATAAATATTTTGTTTGTACATACATAAATACATGTATACAGCATAAATACAAACTTATTAATATTTATAAGTAATTGATAGTTATGAATATTATGGTCGCGGTATAAAAAATCGACCTATAGGGAAGTTATGGAAAATAACTAACTTCGTAATGAGTAGATAATAAATATTTCATAATTGTGGAGTACGTGCCGTTAGTCTTTAAATTAACACCGAAATAAAGACTTTATATTTAAGATATCTTTTTTCCGTTATGATGTAAGTTTATCTTAGATGAGCGAGAAGATTGTAAAGCGATCCCTATAAGGCCAGTAATGCAGGTGCGACTTTTAACGGTATATCCTTTAAACGAGAGTATAAGTGGAAATGCAGTTTGTCAACCAAAAATAAGAAAAAGGTGCGAAATTTATACCAATTTAAGCTGTTCTGCAGTTCGTCGACTAAAAAAGGTCGCCAATTGCAAATATAAGTGGAACTGCAGTTCGACGATCAAAAAAGGACAATCCTCAGGCCGTCCTACACCAAGGAGAATTTTTCCTGTGTGTCTGTAAAGCGCTAGCCCCTTTATACCGCGAGGGCTACTGTCTCGCTTTTGACTATGGAATCCCGCTTTTTCCAAAAAGTTACTAAATCCCGACTTACTAAAAAAAAACCTGACAACGCTGCCGCTAACTTTGACGGTTTCTTTACTTATTACTCCTATTTCACAAGTTTGATCCTTTGGTTCTAGGATATACATGCCTAAGTACATAAGCAGATAAAAGTGTTCTCTGCTTGGGTAATAATTATCTTGAATTTCACGCAGGCAGAATGTTTCGGCCATACTTACTCGTCTCCGAATGGGTGGTAAAACAAGCCACCTACCAATTTTATTCTATCATTTATCTTTTATTTATCTTTATCTTTTATTATACTTTACTTCTATATGTGCTTCTTTTTAATTTTAAATATAAATACCTCATATTAGATACTTATTCCACTTGAAAGGCACGGAGGTTCTGTCTACTTACTAAGTACGGGTTTCTAAGGGTAAGAGTAGTTAACTTTATGGATTTTTGATATCGAATGGAATAGTTATAGAATTATTTTGAGGAAAATTCCGAAATATTTTTTCTTCTCAATAACAGCAGTGTTTAGCGCTGCTTTGCCCTGGTTTGAGAGGTGTGTAAAGGAAGATATTACTAGTAGCATTCCAACTTAACCATAACCTTCATGGGTAACAATACGTCTTTGGTCGATCTCAGGTAAGACTCTTATCAGAGGTTGAATACCCTATTCTGAATCTTAATATTCTTCAATAATCAGGTGAATTATCTATATATTAAAACGTGAAGGAAAAACTTGTGATCCGTTTTTAACATACCTGCCGCGGACGGAGGAGTATTAAATTACGCACGGTTATACTTGAGGTAGAGAAGGATTATGGAATGCTAATATTTTTTTCTAATGCATTTAACATACATAAAATCAACTAAATACATTGCACACACTACCGTGCATTGGACGCAAATACATAAATAGGTATATAATAAACGAAATAAAACATTCAATGTCTTACTATGACGTCAACAATGTCAGATGTCTTTGTCAAAATACCCGCTATTGCTTTTAAATGCAGCTGAGTTAATAAAACCTCTTTTTACCTTTAACGAGTGCTTTAATAATAACTTGAAAATTAAAAAAAAATTGAATTTGAGAAATATTCGTGGTACTTCGGAGAATATGAAGTTTAGTTTGTGAGTTAAATTACGGTCGAATTTCGACCGTTGCTACGGATGGCTGGCTAGTCAGGTGAATTATATCTTCATATCTTACCTTTCTTTTAAATATATATATGTGACGAATAGATAACCTCTATCCTTCGGGAAGTCGGTTAAACAATGATAAGTTAGATGAGCAGAATTGGGCGATGTTCAAAGTCTTTGAAAACTTTTTATAATTCAGATTTCCTTACGAAATGTTCATTCACCATTAGAAATCTCAGGTTCGAGTACATTTACCTGCAATTTCTTTCGACATTAAAGGTTTTTAAATCTTATACAAACAGTGTAAAATAAAACATTCACATATTTCTCTAACGCTGAATAAAATAAATTAATGTAACCCAACACTTGTAAAGGGATCGTTTTAATTGAAACTGTGTGATGTGTGAAATTACGAGGGTGAAGCGCAATCTGTCACGGGAAGTGTGTCACGGGTCGACGCGACGCCGGAAATTTATTTTCATTACTTTTCTATCCGATAAGTTCGAAGTTCCAATGACTGCCAGGTCCCTGGAGTCTGACTTGAAACTCACTTATACGTCAATACTTATAAGTACACATAACACACTAAGGACCTTTCCTATCACGCGGGTTTGTGTTCGCGCGCGTATTATTCGCATCATATGTTTTACCGTGCAGCGGTTCTTGCTTTGTTGGAAGGGTGTTGCCGGCTCACTTATATTGAGGCGACCATCTAAGTCGTTAGGAGTAGCAACGCATCTATGATAGACTTCAAATAAAACCCTTGTTTCATATGAAATTATTACAGATGTCAATGGATGGCAGTGACCACTTACTACCAGGTAGACTGCATGCTCGTTTGCTACATCACATATATACTAAAGAGCTTTGCCCATCATGTAGGTTTGCGTCAGCACGTGTTCTATTCGTATTTCGTTTCTTGTCATGCGTGCTATACGCAAGCGGTCTGAGAAGAGACACGCGCGAAGACTTGCGTGACATGAAAATGCCACTAACACATTGGTATATAAAAACTACAATATTTCACGCTAACACCCACGTTCATGTCATCGATGTCAAGCAAGACATAAAGAAAAAAAGTTGTTTTTCGCCCATAATTGTCTTGAATGATATCTAAGAGACTATAAGTATTAAATAAAAATATATATTCTAGAAAAACGTTTATAGTCAATATTATCTTATTTTCTATTGGTATCCTAAAGTAATTGAAAATGACTACACAAAAAGTATTTAAATCGGTTACATTGTTTTAATTATATTTAAATACCCAAGGTTTATAATAAGCTAACATAATTATATTTTTTATTGTGCCGCGAATACCACATGAATAGATAATTAATAATAATAACGATTATAAAATTATTGGATTAAATGTACCTATCTATACAAAAACAGAAATCAAGACTGTTTGAAGTGAAAAGAGAGGAATGATAATGATATATATTATAATAGAAGTTATAAGCTGCTTTACGCATCAAAAACATAGTTACCATAGATATTACTGGAATGTTTCTACATAGTTCTTAGTCGCTAAAAACCTAGACTAATACTTTATAACACTTCATACAAATCATTCATGTACAAGACTGATTTCGACAGGAAAATATTGTACTACATTATTCACATCATTTGAACTTCTTTCCTTCAGAAAGAAGGTCGCGTTGACGACCCGCGTGGCGAAGCGGTTACCATACTGGTCTGACGCGCAAGGGTTCGATTCCCGGCCAGACAGGTATCTGAATGATGAGTTTAGATTCATGTTCTGGTTCTGGGTGTTTGTGTATTCGTCTTGTGTGAGTCCATGGTACCCACGTCACAAGATAAAATTCTAGTGTGGGGCTATGAATGTAGAAAGGGTGTTTTTTTACATTTATGGCATCAGGCTAAGCGGTCGCCAAGCAATTGCACCAGAACACTGAATGTACTTCTTGCCTTGCACTGTTTTTCAATGGCTCACAACAAACTTAATTGTTATTTAGATCTATTAACGACATAAAATATGTGTAATAACAAAAATAATGAAGACTAGGAGTCATAGATTGGAGTAAAGAATTGGATGAAAAAATATCCGAGTATTAGAGCAAGTGAAGATGGATCGCATCCGATAGACGCTCGTCTAATGAAAATAAATGACTCGTACAAACTAACGACTAATATGTAGGACAGCCTGGAAATATTATGATAAGATCTGCCTAAAACCCGACTTTTCGTGGAAAATCCGGATATTTTCAGCTTTAACATAGTTTTTGATCATTTATCTTATTTCCACCTAAATTCATTGAATGCCTGAGGATGATAACATGCTTTAACTGCCCATTATTATAAAAAAGTGATCAGTAGTGAGAAAAGGAAGATTAAATTGCTTTGAATAAGTTTCATTATTAAATTAATGGAACTTATTCAAAGCAATTTAATCTTAAAATAATAATCACATTTTTCAAATAAAAATACAGTAGCGCTTCGCTACTTTAGGATACCAATAGAAAATAAGATAATATTGACTATAAACGTTTTTCTAGAATATATATTTTTATTTAATACTTATAGTCTCTTAGATATCATTCAAGAAAATTATGGGCGAAACAAATTTTTTTCTTTATGTCTTGCTTGACATCGATGACATGAACGTGGGTGTTAGCGTGAAATATTGTAGTTTTTATATACCAATGTGTTAGTGGCATTTTCATGTCACGCAAGTCTTCGCGCGTGTCTTTTCTCGGACCGCTTGCGTGTAGCACGCATGACAAGAAACGAAATACGAATAGAACGCGTGCTGACGCAAACCTACATGATGGGCAAAGGTCTTTAGTATTATGGATGCCGTAACCCTATTCTGATCCCGGAGACACAGGGACGTACTTGAGTTTATCGTTTGAGTTCATCAGTAATAAATAATTCAATGGACGCGTATTCGAATCCTTGCATGTATGTCGATTTTGAAGTTTTCAGTGTATTAACAATTTATTTGAGCTATTGCATAGCTTTTATTGCCGGCTTTGAGAATGGCGGTCGAATTAAGAAATTCCGTAACGAAAAATCCTAACTCCCCCCGCTCTACCAACCATGTAGCGCGGCCGAGTGTTTGCTTAACACACACGTTAAACGAACGCTCGGCCTCGCTACATGGTAGGCGGAATGGGGGGTGTTAGGTTTTTTCGTTACAGAATTTCTTGACTCGGTCGCTCCGCTCAAAGCCCGCGATAAAAGCTATGCAATAGCTTAAAAACATGTCGCCAAATTTATATACTTCGGCGCCTTATACCAAGAATTGAAAAAAAAGATTCTCATTCGCATTCGTGAATGTTGATATGGAATATTCGTATTAGCACTATAAATGTGTAATTAATATTAATCCAGTTTGACATTATATATTATAAATTTATATTCCAAATTATTATAACATTTGTGTTTGTATTAATAGTTAAAATGTAAGCGTCTTATGATTTTGTATAATTTACCTATTGTATGCCCACCTGTGGCGGGAATATGGAGGATTTCAAGATCTTTGTCATAGCTTTTATTGTACCCATGTTCCACAGATTATAAAGGATATTTTGATATTTTTTTGATGAATTGTTAGAGCGGTGGTAAACGCTGATGTCACCATTCCTAAGCACTATCTAAGTATCGTAAGGACAAAATCGTAAAAATAATTCCATCAAATATCCCATCTATTTTCTTACTAAAAGCAAGTAAAAGTCTTGAAGGAGCCTTCATTTTCTTCATTAAGGTGGAAACTCAAGCCAGAAGCGTTCCCAAACACTTAGCGGCTCGTCCTTCGCTCGATTTATCTAACATAGTACATTTCTTTTTACTTTGAGAATGGAAGATTTGATGTGATTTTTTTGGCATTTCTTTAGGTAGTTTATGGTTTATATTTTCTTCTCTGTTTGTTTTATATTTTGAAAATGTAATTACAAAAAAAAAAATTCGAAAAAGAAATCGTATTTCTGCGTAGGTACATTTGTGGAGCCAGTTATATTTTTGCTTTATGACAGCAACTTTTAACCTTTTAAAACGACAATGTATCCCTGTTTATCTGTGTTAATTATGCAATGTTTGACAATTTCTTTATAATATTGAAGTAGCAAACGAGTAAGCAATCCACCTAATTACAAGTGGAAACTGCCTTCCTTGGATACCTGTACCAACGGGAGTGAAGTCATTTACCTGAGGTCGGTTGTAGATGAGTGGCTATCTCTTAACACTAAGTAAGATCGCCTCATATTACACCTCACAACACTCGTTAGACAAGATAAGAACGCGCTTAAAAAAAACACGCTTTCTACACTCCTAGCCCCACACTAGGATTTTCTCCTGTGGCGTCGGTACCACGGACACACACAAGATAAATACACAAACTCCCAGACCCAGAACATGAATCTAAACTTCAGATACCTGTCTGACTGGGAATCGAACCCGGAACTCATTGCGTATCAGACCGGTATGGTAACCGCTGCGCCACGCGGGTCGTCAATTACAGATCGACTTTAACTTCTTAACATTTGGTGACCTTTTTTGATCGTCAAATTACAAATCGACTTTAATGTATATACTCGTACATGTGGCTACCTTTTTTCAAAGGGCTTCGTGAATTATAGCTTGTCCACGTTAAAGTTAGGTCTTGCGTCGCGATTGATTGCATAGTTTCGATAAATAAAAATAACACAAAAATTTTATCACTGCCCTGTAGTTACACACACGTTTTACAGAAGCAGAGTCCATCACGCTGCCCTAAGTGATAAAGAGTCTTCCTAACTGAAAAAAGGTATTTCTTACGTTTTTACAAACAATTCAAGGTGATAGAAATATGTAGTTTAGTTTGACCGGGGAGATACCACCGCCCTACCTATTTCTAACTCGAAGCATTTCTTGCGTTTCGATAAAAGGTTGTGGTTGCGGCACACTTTCACATGAGGTGACCATCATAGTCCTCGGGAGTAGCAACGCATCTGTGATTGACTTCAGATGGAATGGAACCCATGTTTCTGTATGTAGTTGATTACAGATGTCCATGAGTGACAGTGACCACTTACCATCAGGTGGACTGCATGCTTGTTTGCTACTTCAGTCAGATAAAAAAAAAAGAATATAGTAACAAGAGGCCTGAGAGCATGAAAAGGAAATCCTAGGAAATCTATTTTTTCTTCGTTTTTCCTTTATTATTACATTCATTATGTCTACCGGGATTCGAAAACCGACACTACATGGCCTGCACGTAATGATGTCAAGAAAGTCTCCAGTTAATTAAGGAACACGAGTGTGCAGGAAATATCCTTGCGAGTTTAACTACGGGAGGGAAACCTTGATCCCGTTTAATACGTTTCTTTCTATACACTAGTGCTGTAAGGAATAGTCGCATTCCCGTTTGCAAATATTCGCATCCGCATTCGCAAAGTGTACGAATATTTAGTTGCAGTTTAAAGTCGATAAAATGTGGCCAGATCTATATAAATTTACGTGGAATTGCAGTTTGTCGAAAAAATAAGTTACCAAATAATCTACATCCTCCGGAGCCTATAGCAAAAACTGAAAATGTGCAGCGGTCTTGCGTTTAGTTTGAAGGGTGTGGTTGCCTGCTCGCTTTTATCAGAGGCGACTAGCTTAGTCGTTAGTTGGAAGCCTTTTTCTGTGAAAAGTTGCCTACGATAATCCATGGACGGCAGTCACCACATACCTACAATCAGGTAGACTGCATACTCATTTGCTAGTTCACTACATAGTATAAAACTAAGTTACTTCGCTCTGTCTGTCCCTATGTCTGCTTAGATATTTAAAACTATGGATTTTAATGCAGTTTTTTTAATAGATAGAGTGATTGAAAATAAAGGTTGTTTTCAGACGGAACGTAGTTCGCCAGGTCAGGTAGTTAAATTATGAAAAAAAATATTTTCATTCAATTATTTCGAGCAGTCATGTTTTTGTTATTATAATTAAGACTAAAACATTCGGACCTTGAATAGAAATTTAAATTTACCTCATAATCTGTCTGGCCAGTAATCACATAACATACAAATATTATGTTTGCTGAGCAGTGATAGCCTAATGGTTGAAACTTGCCCTCTCGATCGGGAGGTCCGAGGTTCAAACCCAGGCACGCACCACTGATTCATGTGCGTATTAGAAATTAATTCTCACTGCTTTTCGGTAAAGGAAAACATCGTGCGAAAACCTACACACTCGAGAGTTCTTTAAAAAAAAAAGTTCTCGGAGGTGTGTGAAGTCCACCAATTCGCACTTGGCCAGTGCGGTGGACTATGGCCTAAACTCTCTCATTCTGAGAGAAGACCCGTGCCCAGCAGTGGGACAATAATGGGTTGACGAGAGAGATTATGTTTGCATGAGATTTTAACCCTGGAATCTTAAGCGTTAGTTAATTTTACACCTCATTTTAATAGACAGTCATTAGAGGTTTACGCGTTTCTAAAAATAGGTCTCGTCTACAGTTGCCTCGTGTTTGGCAGATTTATTCACCAATCTTTCGCTTGAGTGGACCTGATTATGTCTAGACCAGGCTGGCGAGGTCAAGAAGCGATTACGTTAGATAATGAGCCTAGCCTTAGGTATGTAGTCATACCAACGGGTGGAATCTAATGTATATAACTTGTTTTTCGGATGTTACTCGTTAGGCATCATTAACTTTGTGTTATATATGAAATGAAATGAAATGTCTTTATTTTTGCATAACCCTACGGAGACACTTATAAATTGTCAGTTACAAATATTTTTTTGCGTTACCACCGGATCGGAACACGACCTCAACTGAGATAATCCGGCAAGAAACTCAGTGGGGTTGTCTCTTTTCTTTGTATATCTTTTTTTGCCCTATTGTTTTTACATGGGTTATAAAAGTTAGCTCCAGTATCTTGCCTTATATTTGGCTAAACGAGAAGCATATTTGGCTGAATACGCTAGACTTTGAAATTCAATTAATTAAAGAAACGTACTGTTCAGTCCCAAGCTGTTTTATCTTCTATGTAGTCAGAAATTTTATAATATCCTTTACGACTAGGCTTGATTTAAATAAATGAATTAAACTTTTTAATTGACATATTTCAACTGACGGACCTCTTACGGCGCCATTCCAGC
This sequence comes from Spicauda simplicius, assembly GCA_949699795.1. Classification (NCBI taxonomy): domain Eukaryota; kingdom Metazoa; phylum Arthropoda; class Insecta; order Lepidoptera; family Hesperiidae; genus Spicauda; species Spicauda simplicius. The sequence goes on along the minus strand of OX453061.1, from coordinate 5,397,765 downwards.
TTCTTCAGGTGGTCAGTTCCTCCGATCGAGGGTTGAGGGAGTGAAAATCTAAAATCAGTACCATGGAATATGTAACACAGTGACCAGAGATGGTTGCAATCAACTACTGTTGTAATCAGATAACGTAATCTGATTACTACTAATCATGATTATAACTTATCTGATTAGTTTGAATTCTGATTCGTTGTGAGTAATCCGGATTACAAGGTGGTCTAACATGTTTTTTTTGTTATTATAATACAAAATCTCCACAGACTGATCGTCCGTGACATTTTTCACAAAAGTTATAATTTTAACTTAATTCTTTCTTTTCTAACTCCATCGCTGTCACCATCACACCGTCATGTGCGGTGGTGGCAACGTTGGCTGTTTAATCAACCTTACAATTACGCTTATTATATAGGACCTTTTTTACGTAGTATGTATAATTTGGTGCATTGCATATAGATGTTATAGCGAACTTGAGGTTAAAACGAGGTGCCACCGCCTAATTTAATTCTAGCGTGAAGCAGTCCTTGTGTTTTGGTGGAAATATGTGATTTTAGGCAGATTTTTTATGAGACGACTATCTTAGACAGAACGATAAGTCTATCCGATGGAAAGTCGTTTAGTGCAACGTCATATAGAAAAGAGGTTCTCTCTAAAGTCAAACAATTTTAGTCTATCAGTGTCAGCCAATTACCTTTAAGGTCCAATTTGGTTCTTACAGTAACTGCTTCACAAATACAAGTTAAATTTACATTACATATACACCTGTATATTAAAATAATATAATGGGATAATACATGTAGATTTTAGAGGTGGCAGAACAGTGCTTCGACCGGGGAGCTACCACCAGCACTCTTATTTTTAGCGTGAATCAGTTCTTGCGTTTCGATGGAAGGGTGTGGTTACCAATTTTATATAAGGCGAACTCTTATAACTGTGAAGCAGTTACTGTAAGGTGTATTCTTACAGTAATTGCTTTACAGTTACTACAGTAAGAGTTCACCTCTTTCTACCGTGAAATACTTAGTAAGAACTGCTTCACGTGATAAAGAGGTGTAACGGTAGGTATCCCCGATCGAACTAAACTGGTTCTACTTCCTGGCAAACTTGTTACTTAAATCTTATAAAACTAAACACCTTGGAATTATAACAGGTGGTAGAATCTGTGTATTTCGATCGGAGAGGTGGTTATCACCACACTTAATTTTCATCGTTTCGTCAACCCATTACTGTCCCATTACTGTGCACGGGTCTTCTCTCAGAATGAGAGAGTTTAGGCCATAGTCCACCGCGCTGGCCAAGTGCGAATTGGTGGACATTTTTCTCATCCAAGCGGAACAATTGCTTAACTGCTTGAAACCTTTTATATTCGAACATCGGGAGTAGCATCGCATATATGATTGACTTTACATAGAATCCATGTTCTATGTGGAGTTACTTACAAATGTCCTCGGACGGCAGTGTCCACTTACCATCAGGTGAACTGCGTGCTCGTTTGCTACTTCAATCTTATAAAAAAATGTGTGCGTGTACTAGCGTACACTCATAAGAAGTGAAACTTCTTTATGACGTTATTTTTCAAAAAATAATTTACTATATATGCAACTTTACAGAAATTGGTTAAATAAAGTTAAATTAGATAAAGTTTAATAAAAGGCTTTTATTAAACTTTATTTAACAATCTAATCTATAATAATCTATCTAATATCACGCGTGGTAGGGATAAGAAAAAGATGGCGCGTAACGGAAAAAAAAAGATGGCGCGTAACAGAAAAATATGTCGCGTAACGAAAAAAAAAGATGGCGCGTAACGAAAAAATGTTACACTAATTTTTTTTCCAACCCCGATAAAGAAGTTTCACTTCAAAAATCGATCATAGATGCGTAACTTCTTGAAGACAAAGACGAAATCCATATAAGGTTTCGTCTTCTAACTACACGGTCGCTTTGTCTTTCATGTTTATAGATAGGTACTTTAGCATTTTGATGTTCATGACCTAAATAAATAAACCTGAGTAAGTAGAGTCCAAAGCAAACATCTAAAGTGATTTCGCAAATTGTATCTTACTCAAGGTGAACTGAATGGAAGATCAAATAATATGGAGTATTTGACTAGTTAAAGTAAAAACTTATGAAAGACGCTTTATACACTCATAGCCTCACAGTAGGATTTTCTCCTGTGTCATGTGTTCAAGGGTACCATGGACACACACAAGACGAATACACAAACACCCAGACCCAGAATAGGAATCTAAACTCATCATTCAGATACGTGTCTGGCCGGGAATCGAATCCGGGACCCATTGCGCGTCAGACCGGTATGTTAATCGCTCCGCCACGCGGGTCGTCAAATTAACTTAAAATCAAACATATAATTAAATTAAATTCAACCTCAATTAAATACTAGTGTGAATGTGGTATTTCAAATAGTAAGGGAGGTATATAACTATGTATATATATAGTAAAATAGTAGTAGGGTCGTCGTTGTTCGACAGAAAGGCACCTTTTTTGGGGGGAAACCTACATGAGGATCTCGACGCTATGGAAGAAACGCCAGGTTATGTAGGATTAAAATACCCCTGGTGACCGTCCTTCGTTGTCGATGAGGACTCTTGCAGCGTAACGCAACCGGAGTGCTCTGAGCGCGTGACTCATCGGGTTTAACCCAAGTGGGCGGTTGGGTCCACCGCGTCGTCTGGTCTTTGACGACGGGACTGTGTTTACAACCACCTTTCTGAACATTCACTTCTAAGATTGAAGTCGCAAATAAATAAATGTAAGTAAGCTTTTCGCTGTAGGTATAAGCTGTTTTGATTCGACTAAGGAGTTAGCAATGCTTCTCTGATAATGCCTTAGTTTTTTTTCATGCAGGTATAGTAATGAATTCTAATAAATTCTAATTGTTTCATAACAATAAAATATACGTCCACCGACTATAAATTGAATGAAATTTGAAAAGAATGCTGATTATGAAAACAAAGCCAGCGTACAATGCCAATTCATTCATTGTTTTCTGTTTTATGATAATCACTTATTTGTAGTTGGAACATATATTTGTTATGATTGTAAATAAATGGTGTATATGACACATAAATTAAATTGCCTTGTTGGATTTTTTAAATGGTTTTTGTGTTTTAAGTATAAATCATTTGCATGATATTAATATTTACCATCCAGTTTTTACCCAAATGGTTTAGGAGAATAATGTTTTTCGAGCGTATGTATGTTTGTATATATGTCCATTTATTTACACATCACGTCACGCCATTTGACTTATAATTACAGATTGTACTTATCAGATTATAACAAATGACATAATTATTGAATCAACTAAGGGTGCGTTTCATTGCGCCCTGTAGTTCCGGGATCAGAATAGGGCTACGGCATACCCTGCCTGTCGTAAGAGGCGACTAAATGGGGCTTCCGGGCTTGCGAGCGCCTAGAGTGGGAGCTCGAACCGTTCGTTCAGGCGATCCCTGGAAAGAGGGCGGTATGTGTGGTCGCATACCGCCGTAAAGACTGGACGGGGCGGTGGGCCCAACTGCCCATCTGGGAGGAGCCCGATGCGGCAACGCGCTGAGAGAATTCCGGCTGCGGTCGGAAAAAAAGGTGCGTTCCATTAGACGTTCACAAAGCGCACGCTCACGAACGCAGTTTTTCGCGATCCATTAGCTTGTGAGCTCTACTGACGTCTTCTCTACTGGAACGATCACTTCGACCCAGCTTGTTAGATGGGTCGTCGTGAGCATCGTGGGCGTAAGTCATGACGTCATGAGTGACGTTTTCGCCGCGACCCCAACGATCGCGGTCGTCTTATGGAACGACGTTTTGAGCGTTTTGGGCTTTGTGAGCGTTCTCTGGAACGCGCCCTAAGTTGTGAGTCTGACATAGGCTATATAATTTGTAAATATGGCACCTGCGGTCAAAAAAAGGGGGGCGAGGGGACATTTTTTTCATAATAATAACAGAGTATCAAATAAAAGCTAGTAAATAAACACAAAATACAAAAGGAGGGTAAAATTAATTAAAATTATTACAAAAACTAAAAAAGCAATTGGTTCATTTAAGGGTAGTACGGATTTTTAAATAATTCAACAATGGTACTTGTTTGATATTCTATTATAAGTAATACATTAGACTTTATTATTTTTGTATACTTAATACATATAATTCTATTTCAAGTAAAAGTATTTGAGGTTTTTATTTTCGTCTTCATGTTTCTTTTATGTATGTCGTATGCTGGAGAGAGATAAAACGTCTTCATAACTGATTTTATTATTATGTTTTCTCTATTCACGATGCAGTAATAAGTCTGCAATAAAAATGCTTCGGTGACCTTTCAGTTTGAAAAGAGAAAATATGAGAGAAGGTTAAAATAAAATAGCTTTTCTAAATTGGAGTTTTTAATTACTTTAAAGTAGGACAATTTGACAAAATGGCGGTATTAGGTAATGGTGAGTTCTTTGTCATCTTCTTTAGATATAATGCAGCTATTACTGGACTTTCATCATTTTCTTTTGTTATCTAACTATATACGCGATGTAAAAACTTGGGATCCATTTTTAAGAAACTTGCCGCGGAAGAAGTATGAAATTTAGTACGGGTATAGTTTATGTATAGTTTATGTAGACCACTAAAACACAAGCACTATTGTGTATTTGACACAATCCCATATATAAAATGAAATAAAACACTCAATATGTTATGTACACATACACATATACCTACAAAGAGGAAATCGAAATATATAAACAAACCTCATTCAAAAATAAAAAAGATATCGGTATAACTATCTCCGGGAAAAAATATTAAGAGTTTGCATCAGCACAATATCGTCGTCGTCAGACTATTATTATCCCACTGCTGGGCACGGGTCTTCTCTCAGAATGAGAGAGTTTAGGCCATAGTCCATACCGCTGGCCAAGTGCGAATTGGTGTATTTCACACCTCCGAGAACTTTTTTTTTTAAGAACTCTCGGGGAGCACAATATACCTATGCCTTATTCAATTCAATTCAATTCAATTCAATTCATTTATTTATTTGCAGGATAAGGTAGAATACATATATAAAATACATTGGTTCTGTGCTCCTATCCTAACCCAAAGGGCATGCAAATATGTCACATGTAATATAAATTTTAGTATTAAATTAAATTAATATAATTTTTAAAATTTAACAATGGATACAATAATCAAATTAAATCATCATAATAAATTAATAATTATATAAATTACAATAAAATTGCATGTCAGCACTATTAAAAATATTTTATTGTAAAATAATGGTATATACTCAAAACAGACAAGTTAATAAAATTAATCGATTTAGTTAATGTCATTTAAAAATCATTAATGTGGTAGTAGGACTTGTCGGCTAGAAATTCAGTTAATTTGTTTTTAAAAATTTGATTATTGTAATTTAAGATTTATATTGTAAAGCAGACTGATATTAATACGGGCATTTCTAACTACCTAAGACCACAGGGGCAGCAACACTTCTATAATCGGACTTTGACTCGGATAACTTCAATACTTAGATGTTCCCTAAGCATAGTCGAATAGACGTGAATTCTAGTATATAAATAGCCTACTCGGGTGTATTCGGTATACACTACGATGCCCGTTCGTTCTCCGCAAGGTGAAGGTTTTTCAGCGCGAGTAAGGATTATGTGTATTCGTGCATAGCGTTTACATAATCGTCATTGTTCAGCGAGTTACTCGACGAATACTTCACAAGTTTCTAAAGAATTTTTATATAATAATCATAACTTTAAATAATGTCACCTTTACTTTTGGTCGGATCATGTTGAGCAGTATGAACTCCCAACAACAAGATCCCACCAAAAATAACGGTTGGGTGTTTTTTGAAGTGAAACTTCTTTATCGGGGTTGGAAAAAAATTTAGTGTAACATTTTTTCGTTACGCGCCATCTTTTTCTGTTACGCGCCATCTTTTTCTTATCCCTACCACGCGTGATATTAGATAGATTATTATAGATTAGATTATCAGATAAAGTTTAATAAAAGCCTTTTATTAAACTTTATCTAATTTAACTTTATTTATCCAATTTCTGTAAAGTTGCATATAGTAAATTATTTTTTGAAAAATAACGTCATAAAGAAGTTCCACTTCTTACGAGTGTACGCTAGTACACGCACACATTTTTTTTCCTCATTTCCCATAGAATTTCTTTATTCACACATTTCGTCTCCACTCTGTTTTTTTATAATATTGAAGTAGCAAACGAGCATGCAGTCCACCTAATAGTAAGGTTTCACTCCCGCGCATGGATATTTGTAAGCAACTTCATATAGAACATAGGTTTTATCTGAAGTGAATCACAGATATGTTGTTACTCCCGAGGACTATGATGGTCGTCTCATAAAATAGTATGCCGGCAACCACAACCTTCCATCGAAACGCAAGAAATGCTTCACGCTAGAAATAGGAGTGGCGATGGTACCCTACCGGGCGAACTACACTGGTTCTACCACCTTTTTCAGTGCTTCACCTGTCTTCATCTGCTTCAGTGGATACCATTAAGCGGAGATGTATATGTATGTATTTGTATGGCGCGATGGAAGCGGAGATGTGATCTGTGCCACGCAACTTGGCAAGCGGTGGCGGCGTTCATTAAATGCGCCGCTAGTTCGATATCTGTCTTAGTTCCGCTATAGTGCATACCTATATCCATCCCAGCTAACATACGACTATGCTCCAGTCAAGCCAATGCGCATCAGCGCACAGTTTCGGTGGTTGTATCCACAGCAGAAAAACATCTCTTCTCGTCTCCGCTTTGGTGGAGGCCGGGCTTAACACCGATGTTATTAAGCAAAAATACTTGTGGCGGTGTTGTTTCCGGTCAACGAACCGAAAAGAGTTTTGCTACTATCTTAATTCTTTTAGAATTAATTGTTAGACATAACTAGTTGAATCCCGCAGCTTTGCCCGCGTTAACAAAAATCGATTGTCCCGTGGGAATAAGATATTTTCCCACAGTAAAAAGTAGCCTATATGTTAATCCAGAGTATCAGTTATCTCTCTATCAAATTTAATGTAAATCGTTTCAGCCGTTTAGACGTTAAGAAGTAACAAACATACACACTTACAAACTTTGGCATTTATAATATTAGTATGATTAGTATGATGGGAATCCACAGTAAACAGCTAGTATAGTGGTAGTTAAAGTGGACGGCGTCTAAATCTCTTTAGAGTCTCGAAATCCCAGTATCCGAAAACTAAGGGGTAAATGAAATTGAATCATTTGCATAATATGTCCCTTTTTCATTCCCTCAGGTAGAAGTTGGTAAATGTTCACTTATAATCACGTGGACCGAGTTTATGATAATCCTGAATATATTTTTATAATATTACAAATAATAAAGATTATCTTCGTTGTTAATTACATTTTATATCTTGTTAATATTATATAGGTATACATTAGCTAAAATAATACTTATTGATTCTTACATCAATAATACCCTAGGATGACATTTCGTATCAACCCATTATTGGCCCACTGCTGGGCATGGGTCTTCTCCCAGAATGAGGGAGTTTAGGCCATAGTCCCCCGCGCTGGCCAAGTGCGAATTGGTGGACTTCACACACCTCCGAGAACTTTTTTTTTTAAGAACTCTCGGGTGTGTAGGTTTCCTCGATGTTTTCCTTCACCGAAAAGCAGTGATAATTAATTTCTAATACGCACATAAATCATTGGTTGGCACATAAGGCCTGGGTTTGAACATCGGACCTCCCGATCGAGAGGGCAAGTTAACCATTAGGCTATTAGGATGACATTTTATCTATAGAAATTATAATTGCTTGCCTAATGGCGAAGGAACGTACAAACTAGAGAAAGTATTCTATATAAAAACTTTTCAAATAAACTATAGATTCTATCAATTCATCCAGCATTGTGGATTATAACCCAAACCTCTATCATTCTGGAGATTTCACCAGCAATGGGAAAATGAAAAGGCAAAAAGACGTAGTATCAAAATAAGGTAATACAATTTATGTTTAGAAATCTGGATTCTATAGAGTATCATTACCGTAATTTAGACAACTTCTCCCAAATAACGGTAATTGACTTACCAAATAACTTGGCTACAGAAAATGTGAACCTATATTCTAAAAATCAGGTTACAAATAAAATATCATCGTGTATGATCGAAAGGTCACTTTTTCAGGCTTCAAAGGTCGTAGGCATTAAATAAATTTGACTATATCATCGCTTAGGGTCGTGTTATGAATTTTTGGTGCCTAACTTATGAAATCAAACCAGAATACGGGCAGTGATAGCGTAGTGATTGTAAATTGGCTAATCAGAAGTCCCAGGTCCAAAATTTAGTCATGCACTACTTTTTACAACAATGAGCGCTTTAGAAATTATTTGTTACTGCTTTTTGGTGGAGAAAAACAACTAAAAAAGGTTATCTAAGATGTACAAAGTGCACCCATTTGTATTTAGCTAGTGCGGTGGATTATGGTTTTAAACTCTCACATTTTAAGAGGTGAATAATGAACTCAGAAGCGGCCCAATAGTGGTTGACGATCAAAGATTAAAAATCAAAATCAAATATTTTAATTTATTTAAAGTGGATCTACATACTATACAGAATTAAAGTGGGTTATATATGTATATGGAATACACATCTACTGCCACTTCACAGGGTGTTTAGTCCTCGAGAAGACAGAAAATAAATAGTTTGAAATAAATAAAATGTTACAATAACAATGTCAATTTTTGCAAATGGAGCAAGCAGAACGGTCAAATAAATAAATAAACACTTTTTATAGGACATTTTTTACAAAGCATTTGATTCGTGACGTTTTTAAAATGCTTTTAGATCATAAGAAATTATAGGCCTTCTCAAGCATAGACATAGATATAGGTCTTCTCAATGGGGATTTTTGCGCCTGGTATGAGTTTTGGTGGCCGCAATAAGAGTTAATGTTACACAGGTTGAAGATCTCCTAGATTTTGTCCTTTCCTCTTCCTTCTGCGGCATCCGGTATTATTAAAGACGTAGAATAATAATAAATTGTAAATTAACAAGTGAAATCTTTAACAGCTTCATTATAAAATCCATCACACAGTCTTCCGCGGGAGGGCACTGGTGACCTGTAATTCAATTCCCATACCTATAGGCACCAGGTTCTTTCTTCGTAAGGTTAAGATATCCATATGTTTTAAATAATTGTACCGTACCTTCTTTGTGAGAGAAATCAACTATTTTCTTTTTTTATATCTGACTGAAGTAGTAAACGAGCATGCAGTCCACCTGATGGTCAGTGGCTGCTCATGGACATCTATAATCTACTTCATACAGAAGATAGAGGTTTTATCTGAAGTTAATCACAGATTCGTTGCTACTCCCCAGGACTATGATGGTCGCCTAATATAAATATGTGAAGGCAATCACACCGAAACACAAGAAATGTTTCACGCTAGAAATAGGTGTGGCGGTGGTACATCCCCGGTTAACTATACTGGTTCTACCACCTTCAATTATTACCACCTTATTTACATTTCATTTCATAAAAATGTAGGGATATAAAATCATATCATCACATTAAAGATTCTGAAGTGAGAATAAGACATAAAACACATTTCCATATAAATTATTATAACCGTTTGACCGCGGTAAGTACTTAAAGTATATCCGGATAGCTTTCCTCGTATCTGTCAGAAACAAAATCGTGTTGGATTTGGGTAAGGCGTAACCGAAATAGGCAGGTAAAATTGAGGTTTACATACTGTTTACATATTTGTTTACCTATATGAATGTAAATAACACTAAGGTGTATGATAAATCTTCTGTTGTTGGTACATTTTTAAATAATAAAAAATGTGTGCGTGTACTAGCGTACACTCGTAAGAAGTGAAACTTCTTTATGACGTTATTTTTCAAAAAATAATTAACTATATGCAACTTTACAGAAATTGGTTAAATAAAGTTTAGTATAAGGTTTTTATTAAACTATAACTAATAATCTAATCTATAATAATTTATCTAATATCACGCGTGGTAGGGATAAGAAAAAGATGGCGCGTAACAGAAAAAGATGGCGCGTAACGAAAAAATGTAACACTAAATTTTTTTCCAACCCCGATAAAGAAGTTTCACTTCAAAAATACAATAGTTATAATATAGGTATATAATATAATGTTAGAATTAAAGTATGGAAGTCCGAGGGTAGTTGAACGATTTTTACATTGTGACCCATAAATTTCAAAATGAGCTATAGCATGGACGATATATAACGTTAATTTAAACCTTGTTTATTTAACTACCATATAGTTGGGTCAAACCGGACCGAAGTAAGTATAGTATATCCGGATAGCTTTGCCCGTATCTGTCAGAAACAAAAATGTGAATACTATTTGGGGTATAACACATTAATGTCCCACTGCTGGGCACAGGTTGTCTCTCAGAAGTGCGAATTGCTGGACATTAGTAAATTACATATCTCTTTATATGAATGTATATAACCTAAGATATTTTTGTGATAATTATTTGCTTGTAACCACAGTACATATACATGACGGAGGGGGTGGTTCTTTTTCGCTCATCGTATCAGGATAACCTACTGTGGGCTCTGATAGGGAATGTTAGCACGAGAATAAATTGCAGACTTGATTTTAACACACAGTATATTGCCGAATTAAACTTGTTACAGTCACTGAATTAATCAAACTAAATTAAGTAGGCAAGTAATCGTAGCACTAAGAACGCGGGATGATTTTAGAGTTGTCTGCTTCGGCCGACCGTCAACGATACACTGAGGTGTCGGCCATTAAACTGATACAACCCTAACGTCATCGAACGCCACTAGATGGCGCTGGCGTTCCGGTGTTGCCACAATACCGCCATTTCCGACATACATATAAAGTAATGATTAAAATTAACTATATCAAATATGGTATTGTCACCTCTAGTGAGTCAAGGGGGTTTGGATAGAAAGCTAGAGCCGCTTCAGTTCCAAAATGTAAATGCAAGTCCATCCAAGACGAGGCACAAAATCCCCCTCTTCCAAATAATAATGATCATATTTTTTTTAATAGCATCCAAAGCTTGCAAGGACATATCTGTCTTTGTGACTCTTTCACGCAGAAACTACTAGTTGGAGTTTGCTGAAATCTGGCACACAGATAGTTTATGGTCTAGTTTAAAACATAGGGGACTCATTACCTTAGTAAACAATCACTAACATATTACCAAACCAACTGTTAAATGAGTTATAAGCGAAGAATTTGTAGGGGATAAACGACATGGGATATTTTTTCTCCCTATGTCCGGTCTTTCCCTACTATAATCAAAAACGCGTAACCAACATTTCCGAGAACTACTCTGCTATCTCAACAAAGTTGATTTCTGAAAAATTGATATCGCAGGACTTAGGCGGGGAAGTATTTGAAACAGGGATATGGTCCGTAACCGTCAACGAAATTATCGGATATCCGAAATAAAAATCTCTCCGTAACGATCTGTTATAAAAATTCGGATAATCTTGGATAGGGCCGGTATCGAAATAAGACATGATTTAGTAACGGTAAGGGGCCCATCCATTAATCACGTGATATTTTTTCCCCCTATCACGTGTATTTTTTCGTACATGCAAGGAATCTATTTTTTATTAATAAAAAAAAGTATCATCTAATTTTATTTTATATATTGTACGCGTTTGACTAAAAATAAATACACGTAACGCCGCTTTTCTGTTGAGTATCGCGCGCTTGCCGAAAAAATAAGTACACGTGATATATTACTTTACCCCCCTCCCCCTTGTGATATTTCGTGATTTTTTATGGACCCCCTCCTCCCCCCTTTTGAGCCTCACATGATTAATGGACAGCCCCTAAGATATTGATTTTAATAATAAAGATAAAGGCGTCGGCTAGATTTAAAGATGAGGACTAGACTTCAATTCGAATTCAAATTGGACTTAAAGCCTAAATTTATATTATGCTGAAGTGTCAGCAAGCATCTTCTATATAGATGAGCTTGAGTATCAAACATTTTGTACTAGGTATAGGTAAAGTTCGTCCCTGTATCCGGGATTAGAATAGGGCTACGGCATTCGCTGCCTGTTGTAAAAGACTAAAAGGGGCTTCGGGGGTTGCAGGCGGCTAGAGTGGCAGCTCGAACCGTTCGGTCACGCGGCCCCGGGAAAAAAGGTGGTATGTGGGTCACATATCGTCGTAAAAACTACACGGAGCGGTGGGCCCAGTCGCCCGTTTGGGAGGAACCCGATGGGGTGATGCGCTCAGAGAATTCCGGTTGCGTTCCTTTGGAGATACCGGAGTCCTCTTTGTACTGCTGAGGACGGCCACCAGGGGGGTTTTAGTGCGATAAAAATCACACATAACCCTGCTTCAAACCCATGGTGTCGAGTACATTTTGAAGGTTTCTCCCTCGAAAACAAAAAAAGGTGTAGGTAAAGTTCAATTGCTTCATTCTATGCGCCTAGTGAATATAGGCATAAAAAAATTAAATCGGATTTGACTTTTATATCGAAATTGTTAAAATGAACTAAATGACTCTAGAGATCTTTGTTTTTCTGAGCATTTTTACGAAAGAGGTGTATCGATAGATCTCCATGGTAAATAATGAATATGTATGCAAAAATCACATTTTTTCTAACAATTTTGATTGGAAATCAACTTGGCAAAAATCAGTCTTACACCCTTTTTCACCAGCATAGATTTTACGTATTAAAGGATTATGTCATTTACTACTATATTAATTCTTTTAGAATTAATTCTTTTAGACATAACTAGTTGAATCCCGCAGCTTTGCCCGCGTTAGCAAAAATCGATTGTCGCGTGGCAATAAGATATTTTCCCACAGTAAAAAGTAGCCTATATGGTAATCCAAAGTATCAGCTAACTCTCTACCAAATTTAATGTAAATCGTTTCAGCCGTTTAGACGTGAAGAAGTAACAAACATACACACTCACAAACTTTGGCCTTTATAATATTAGTATGATTAGTATGATGCGAATCTACAGTAAACAGCTAGTATAGTGGTAGTTAAAGTGGACGGCGTCTAAATCTCTTTAGAGTCTCGAAATCCCAGTATCCGAAAACTAAGGGGTAAATGAAATTGAATCATTTGCATAATTTGTCCCTTTTTCATTCCCTCAGGTAGAAGTTGGTAAATGTTCACTTATAATCACGTGGACCGAGTTTATGATAATCCTGAATATATTTTTATAATATTACAAATAATAAAGATTATCTTCGTTGTTTTTTTCCATTTTATATCTTCTTAATATTTTTTTTTTCGAGGGGGAAACCTTCATAATGTACCCGACGCCGTGGGAGCGACGCAGGGTTATGTGGGATTTTTACCGCATTAAAACCCCCACGGTGGCCGTCCTCGGCGCTATAAAGAGGACTCCGGGAACTCGGTCCGACCGCAACCGGAATCCTCTGAGCGGGTTGCCCTATCGGGCTCCTCCCAGATGGGCGGCTGGGCCCACCGCTCCGTCTAGTCTTTACGACGGTATGCGACCACATATACCGCCGTCCTTCCCGGGATTGCCTGGCCGAACGGTTCGAGCTCCCACTCTAGCCGCCTGCAACCCCGGAAGCCCCTTTTAGTCGCCTCTTACGACAGGCAGGGGATGCCGTAGCCCTATTCTGATCCCGAAACTACAGGGACTGTTAATATTATATGGGTATACATTAGCTGACCCGGCAAACGTTGTTTTGCCATATAAAAATTAATACTTATTCTGATTCTTACATCAGTAGGAAGATATTTTATCTATAGAAATTATAATCGCTTGCCTAACGGCGAAGGAACATACAAACTAGAGTAAGTATTCTATATAAAAACTTTTCAAACAAACTATACATTCTATCAATTCATCCAGCATTGTGGATTATAACCCAAACCTCTCTCATTCTGGAGATTTCCTCAGCAATGGGAAAATGAAAAGGCAAAAAGACGGAGTAGCGATCAAATAATAATAATAATAATATACTTTATTGTACCCAACAAGGAAAATAATACAATTAAATCTTAATATTAGAATACAAAAGGCGGCCTTATCGCTCAACAGCGATTTCTTCCAGGCAACCTAAGGTTATGGAGTTAAGATTAAGGTGAAAATAAAGAATAGGTAATAATAAGATAATAACAAAGGTCAAAATAAGATAATACAATTTATGTTTAGAAATCTGGATTCTATAGAGTATCATTACCGTAATTTAGGCAACTTTTCCCAAATAACGGTAATTGACTTACCAAATAACTTGGCTACAGAAAATGTGAACCTATATTCTAAAAATCAGGTTACAAATAAAATATCATCGCGTTTATGATCGAAAGGTCACTTTTTCAAGCTTCAAAGGTCGTAGGCATTAAATAAATTTGACTATATCATCGTTTAGGGTCGTGTTATGAATTTTTGGTACCTAACTTACAAGATCAAACCAGAATACGGGCAGTGATAGCGTAATGATTGTAAATTGGCTAATCAGAAGTCCCAGGTCCAAAATTCAGTCATGCACTACTTTTTACAACAATGAGCGCTTTAGAAATTAATTGTTACTGCTTTTTGGTGGAGAAAAACAACTAAAAAAGGTTATCTAAGATGTGTGAAGTGCACACATTTGTATTTAGCCAGTGCGGTGGATTATGGTTTTAAACTCTCACATTTTAAGAGGTGAATAATGAACCCAGAAGCGGCCCAATAGTGGTTGACGATCAAAGATCAAAAATCAAAATCAAATATTTTAATTTATTTAAAGTGGATCTACATACTATACAGAATTAAAGTGGTTTATATATGTATATGGAATACACATCTGCTACCACTTCACAAGGTGTTTAGTTCTGGAGAAGACTTGTCAAAGGAAATATATAATTCAAATTAAATAAAATATTTCAATAACAATGTCAATGTTCGCAAATGAAGCAAGCAGAGCGGTGAAATAAATAAACTTTACCTATATCACTTTTTATAGGACATGTTATCACTTTCTTATAGACATTTTTTACAAAGCGTTTGATTCATAACCTTTTTAAAATGCTTTTAGAGCATAAGAAATTATATGCTTTGTTAGGCATACCGTAGGCGTACCGTAGCCCTATTCTGATCCCGGAAATACAGGGACGATCTATGTCTATCATAAATCGTTTTAAATAATTGTACCATAGCCTAAGACTTTCTTTGTGAGAGAAATAAACTATTTTCTTTTTTTATATCTTACTGAAGTAGTAAACGAGCATGTAGTCCACCTGATGGTCAGTGGCCGCTCATGGACATCTATAATCTACAACATACAGAAGATAGAGGTTTTATCTGAAGTTAATCACAGATTCGTTGCTACTCACGAGGACTATGATGGTCGCCTAATATAAATGTGTGAAGGCAACCACACCCTTCCATCGAAACACAAGAAATGTTTCACGCTAGAAATAGGTGTGGCGGTGGTACATCCCGGGTTAACTATACTGGTTCTACTACCTTCAATTATAACCACCTTATTTTCATTTCATTTCATAAAAATGTAGGGACATAAAATCATATCATCACATTACAGATTCTGAAGTAAGAATAAGGCATAAAACACATTTTCATATAAATTTATATAACCGTTTGACCGCGATAAGTACTTATCGTATATCCGGATAGCTTTGCTCGTATCTGTCAGAAACAAAATCGTGTTGGATTTGGGTAAGGCGTAACCGAAATAGGCAGGTAAAATTGAGGTTTACATACTGTTTACATATTTGTTTACCTATATGAATGTAAATAACACTAAGGTGTGTGATAAATCTTCTGTTGTTGATACAATTTTTACAAATACAATAGTTACAATATAGGTATATAATATAATGTTAGAATTAAAGTATGGAAGTCCGAGGGTAGTTGAACGATTTTTAAATTTTGACCCATAACTTTCAAAATGAGCTATAGCATGGACGATATATAGCGTTAATTTAAACCTTGTTTATTTAACTACCATATAGTTGGGTCAAACCGGACCGGAGTATACCGACCGGAGATAGCTTTGCCCGTATCTGTCAGAAACACAAACGTGATTACTATTTGGGGTATAACCCATTAATGTCCCACTACTGGGCACAGGTTGTCTCTCAGAAGTGCGAATAGCTGGACATTAGTAAATTACATATCTCTTTATATGAATGTAAATAACCTAAGATATTTTTGTGATAATTATTTGCTTGTAACCACAGTACATATACATGACGGAGGGGGTGGTTCTTTTTCGTTCATCGTATCAGGATAACCTACTATGGGCTCTGATAGGGAATGTTAGCACGAGAATAAATTGCAGACTTGATTTTAACACACAGTATATTGCCGAATTAAACTTGTTACAGTCACTGAATTAATCAAACTAAATTAAGTAGGCAAGTAATCGTAGCACTAAGAACGCGGGATGATTTTAGAGTTGTCTGCTTCGGCCGACCGTCAACGATACACTGAGGTGTCGGCCATTAAACTGATACAACCCTAACGTCATCGAACGCCACTAGATGGCGCTGGCGTTCCGGTGTTGCCACAATACCGCCATTTCCGACATACATATAAAGTAATGATTAAAATTAACTATATCAAATATGGTATTGTCACCTCTAGTGAGTCAAGGGGGTTTGGATAGAAAGCTAGAGCCGCTTCAGTTCCAAAATGTAAATGCAAGTCCATCCAAGACGAGGCACAAAATCCCCCTCTTCCAAATAATAATGATCATATTTTTTTTAATAGCATCCAAAGCTTGCAAGGACATATCTGTCTTTGTGACTCTTTCACGCAGAAACTACTAGTTGGAGTTTGCTGAAATCTGGCACACAGATAGTTTATGGTCTAGTTTAAAACATAGGGGACTCATTACCTTAGTAAACAATCACTAACATATTACCAAACCAACTGTTAAATGAGTTATAAGCGAAGAATTTGTAGGGGATAAACGACATGGGATATTTTTTCTCCCTATGTCCGGTCTTTCCCTACTATAATCAAAAACGCGTAACCAACATTTCCGAGAACTACTCTGCTATCTCAACAAAGGTGTGAGCAGTTGAACTCTTTATAGAGTTCGAGGCAGTGACGGTCAACACTGCCACACCCATCTTCGAAAAGCCGGGTCCACAATAAGTCGTCGTTAGTTGATTTCTGAAAAATTGATATCGCAGGACTTAGGCGGGGAAGTATTTGAAACAGGGATATGGTCCGTAACCGTCAACGAAATTATCGGATATCCGAAATAAAAATCTCTCCGTAACGATCTGTTATAAAAATTCGGATAATCTTGGATAGGGCCGGTATCGAAATAAGACATGATTTAGTAACGGTAAGGGGCCCATCCATTAATCACGTGATATTTTTTCCCCCTATCACGTGTATTTTTTCGTACATGCAAGGAATCTATTTTTTATTAATAAAAAAAAGTATCATCTAATTTTATTTTATATATTGTACGCGTTTGACTAAAAATAAATACACGTAACGCCGCTTTTCTGTTGAGTATCGCGCGCTTGCCGAAAAAATAAGTACACGTGATATATTACTTTACCCCCCTCCCCCTTGTGATATTTCGTGATTTTTTATGGACCCCCTCCTCCCCCCTTTTGAGCCTCACATGATTAATGGACAGCCCCTAAGATATTGATTTTAATAATAAAGATAAAGGCGTCGGCTAGATTTAAAGATGAGGACTAGACTTCAATTCGAATTCAAATTGGACTTAAAGCCTAAATTTATATTATGCTGAAGTGTCAGCAAGCATCTTCTATATAGATGAGCTTGAGTATCAAACATTTTGTACTAGGTATAGGTAAAGTTCGTCCCTGTATCCGGGATTAGAATAGGGCTACGGCATTCGCTGCCTGTTGTAAAAGACTAAAAGGGGCTTCGGGGGTTGCAGGCGGCTAGAGTGGCAGCTCGAACCGTTCGGTCACGCGGCCCCGGGAAAAAAGGTGGTATGTGGGTCACATATCGTCGTAAAAACTACACGGAGCGGTGGGCCCAGTCGCCCGTTTGGGAGGAACCCGATGGGGTGATGCGCTCAGAGAATTCCGGTTGCGTTCCTTTGGAGATACCGGAGTCCTCTTTGTACTGCTGAGGACGGCCACCAGGGGGGTTTTAGTGCGATAAAAATCACACATAACCCTGCTTCAAACCCATGGTGTCGAGTACATTTTGAAGGTTTCTCCCTCGAAAACAAAAAAAGGTGTAGGTAAAGTTCAATTGCTTCATTCTATGCGCCTAGTGAATATAGGCATAAAAAAATTAAATCGGATTTGACTTTTATATCGAAATTGTTAAAATGAACTAAATGACTCTAGAGATCTTTGTTTTTCTGAGCATTTTTACGAAAGAGGTGTATCGATAGATCTCCATGGTAAATAATGAATATGTATGCAAAAATTTTTTCTAACAATTTTGATTGGAAATCAACTTGGCAAAAATCAGTCTTACACCCTTTTTCACCAGCATAGATTTTACGTATTAAAGGATTATGTCACAAAAAATGTCCCGAATATTGAAAGAAGAACGTTTTATATCTTTTTTAAGTGTTACGCTGCTTTTTTACCTCCCTTTCCCCTTACGGGACGTTCGTAAAATATAAGTGGCAGTAAAAATAAGTGGGAGTGAGGATTTTTGTCAACAGGCTTTGACATGAAGTGTGTTTGTTTGTTATGAAGTTTTGAGGCACCTTTTTAGCCCGTCAGCGTCAGAATGAGGTTTGGGTATTTTGAGCGAATGTGTGTTAAAATCTATGTATATATGTCCATTTCTTTCCACATGGCTTGGCTTATTGTAACATAAATAAATGAAAGATGAAGACATACCAGGTGGTAGAACCAGTGTAGTTCGAACGGTGAAGTACCACAGCCACACCTATTTTTACCGTGAAACATTTCTTGCTTGGGTGTGGTTGCCGGCACACTTTTATATGAGGCGGCCATCATAGTCCTCGGACGTGGCAACGCATCTGTGATTGACTTCAGATAGAACTCATGTTCTGTATGAAATTGATTACAGATGTCCATGAGCGGCAGTGACTTACCATCAGGTGGACTGCATGCTCGTTTGCTACTTCAGTCAAATAAAAAAAATATTGGAATCAGAGAAAAAGGGGGAGGGGAGAATTTTTTTAAAGTCATTATAATATGTTGTAAAAGTTATATGTTACATTATGACAAAAGTTTCAAAAACGTTGAATTATATCATAAGCATAATACAAACTGAAATGTTAGGTGTTAGAAGTCTATTTTATTTCTTCATCAATGTTTAGAGTAGAGTAAGGTAAGTTGGTTTCGCCTGCAGGTTTCAAATGTCGGCAAAATGTAGCGCTTCTAACTTTACGTATGCTCTCTCAGCTGTGAAGTATCTCATAAAGTGCTCAGCTTCGCACACTGTATTGTTTCATCTGTTTCAAACTTACTTGACAGGCTTGAAGTTTATCTTTCGCAAACTTTTTTGGATTAAATTAAAATATATTTTGCAACACGAAGTAGCACGGAGTAGTAGTACGGAGCTAGCACTTTACTTGATGGCGCCCACTGCCGCCTTTACACATCTGTAATCACAGATAAGATTAGAATAGTAACAAGGTTGACTAAAGTTTTTTTTTTTATCTAATTGAAGTAGCAAACGAACATGCAGTCCATCTGATGGTAAGTAGTCACTGCCGCTCATGGACATCTGTAAGCAACTTCATATGGAACATGGTTTCTATCTGAAGTCAATCACAGATGCGCTACACGCGAGAACTATAATGGTCGCCTCCTATAAAAAGTGTGCTGTCAACCACACTCTTCCATCGAAACGCAAGAAATGCCTCTCGCTAGAAATATGTGTAGCGGTGGTACTTCCTCGGTCGAACTACATGGGTTCTACCATCTGTAAAGTTACGTTGATAACTTTGAAAACCAACTTGGAATGCTTCGGTATATCATCCCTTACTCTTTAAACACTTTAAGAACACAACAGCGCTTGTCATATTTTTATAAGGCAGAAAAGACGGTGCAATTGAACCACACGAATTTGCACCACCTTTATCATCGTATTGGCCTTTTTTTTGGAGCGACGCAGGGTTATGTGGGATATTTACCGTACTAAAAGTCGGTGACCGTTCTCAGCGTTACAAAGAGGACTCCGGGATCTCCAAAGGAACGCAACCGGAATCCTCATGGTGAATGGCCTATCGGGCTCCTCCCAGATTTGCGGCTGGGCCCACCGCTCCGTCTAGTCTTTACGACGGCATGCGACTACACATACCGCCGTCTTTCTCGGGATCGCCTGACCGAACGGTTCGAGCTCCCACTCTAGCCGCCCGCAACCCCGGAAGCCCCTTTTAGTCGCCTCTTACGACATGCAGGGGATGCCGTAGCCTTCTGATCCCGGAGCTACAGGGACACCATCGTATTGATCTAGCCTATTTATAAAGGCTAAGCATAAGCTATTACAGAAAATTGATTTAGGAGAACGAATAACTTTTGATCTGTCACTAAACGTGAAAAATATGAAACGTATAAATGAAAATGTAAGGATCGTCGTGAAATATTGGACAAGCGCAAATAATTCCGGCCGAGAATTACTGATTGCTTCCATCTAGTTTCAGGCAAGTGGTGGCACTTTGTCTCGGGTGTAGGGTCACCACTCATTTGGATTTAAACGGATATTTGGCTTGAAAGATATTTCAAGTTGGTTTTGGTAAGATTTTGGTGAATGAAATAAACACTTATATTATTTATTGCATGTGTATATATTTATGTATGCGTAGGCGTGTAAGTGCACGTATGTCTGTGTTAGATATTATCTGTATTTCAATGGTTCTATCTTTTGAATTAGATTGTGAATTAAATACGCTTTAAACACGCTTTCTACACTTATAGCCGCACATTAGGATTGTCTCCTGTGCCGTGGGTACCATGGACACACACAAGACGAATACACAAACACCCAGACCCAGAACATGACTCTAAACTCATCATTCAAATACCTGTCTGGCCGGGAATCGAACCCGGGACCTACTGCGCGTCAGATCGATATGGTAACCGCTACGCCACGCGGGTCGTCAAATATCTGAAGAGAGCTTACAACTACTCACTTATATCGAAATGCAAGAACTGCTTTACGCTAGAAAAGAATGAGGCGGTGGTCTTATCCGGCCGAACCAAATAAGTTCTAACACCTAGCAAAGTAAATAATTACTAATGTAAATTTACTTGTTAAGAATCGATTTCGGATAGATCTGTATTTAATAGGAATGAAATAGACACCATTCTATATGTTGGATAGAGAGATGGTGACATTTTTGTCACTCATCATGTAATTCAGGTCGGTTTATTAGCAATTATAGTGAGTTGAATATTTTTTTGTCTGACTGAAGTAGCAAACGAGCATGCAGTCCACCTGGTGGTAAGTGGTCACTGCCGCCCGCGGACATCTGTAATCAACTACATACAGAACATGGGTTCTATCTGAAGTCAATCACAGATGCGTTGCTACTCCCGACGACTATGATGGTCGCCTCATATAAAAGTGTGCCGGCAACCACCCCTTTCTATAAAAAAACACCCTTCTATAGAAACGCAAGAAATGCTTCACGCTAGGAATAGGTGTGGCGGTGGTACTTCCCAGGTTGAACTACACTGGTTCTACCACCTAGAAAACTTACAAGTGATGGAACTTAAACTTCAAGGTGTGGAACTGTCAAGAAGACTTCGAAGAAACGAAAGATTTTTTTTCGATTAGATCTACATGATGGAAACGGATGGGAACTTAAAATGTTTAGTCCGGATTCTGTATTGGAAATGGTATCCCTACTTGAAAGGTTCTAGCGTTCGGAAACTGGGCACTGACCGCGAAATAGTTCTCTTATGGCCCTTGTCTACTGAAACTTATACCGAACGTCGGTTTGTACGTATGGGAGTAATGCTGAGCAGAATAAATAACTTTTCAGTAACTTATCTAGATCCGAAAGATGTTTAGTGTTCGATGCGTCTTTTAAGCTTTTCTATTTATTTTAACGTATTTGTTTAATTTTTAGAAATAGTGGAAATTGTAACAATAAGTAACTTATAATCGTTTGATCGTGGGGGTACCACCTATAACTATCTATAGGTAGGTATATGTGAGGGATTTTTATTTTGAAAATGGTACGAATAAATACATTCTTAGAAGGTTATGGACGGATGATAGTTTATTTAATTTTAGAGTTAGTAGTTCTAGTTTTAAAAAGAGGACTCCGGGATCTCCAAAGAAACGGAACCGGAATCCTCTGAGCGCATTGCTCCATCGGGCTCCTCCCAAATGAGCAACTGGGCCCACCGCTCCGTCTAGTCGTTACGACGGTATGTGACCACACATACCGCCGGCCTTCGCGGGGTCGCCTGACCGAACATTTCAAACTCCAACTCAAGCCGCCCGCAAGCCCGGAAGCCCCTTTTAGTCGCCTCTTACGACAGGCAGGGGATACCGTAGCCCTATTCTAATCCCGGAACTACAGGGACTTTAAAAAGCACCACTGTCATACCTATTACCTACAGTTCAGTGACAGCACTATTAACCTTTACTGTGGTAAGGTTTGAAGACTTTTGTAAGGGAATAAGCTATCTGTGATGTTCTTCGTCTTTAGTGGTAGCAACACATACGTGGTAAATTTTAGGCAAGACTTATCTTATTTCTTTCAAAATACGCTTTCTACACTCACTCATAGCCCCACAGTAGGATTTTCTCCTCGTGTTGTGGGTGCCACACATGGACACACACAAACACGAATACACAAACACCAGGACCCGGAACAAGAATCTAATAAGAATCTAACCGTACCGCCACGCGGGTCGTCAGATTGATTACAAACGTGTATGGGAAATATTTTTAGTTATAATATTCTTCTTTCAATATTCATTCCGGATCGGAAGATGAGCTCAACTAAGCAGATCGGGCAGAAAATCAGGAGGTGTGTTTTGAGGAGGATTTTTCGGGTTTCGTACCCAAAGGGCAGTGGCGTAACTACAGGGAGGCAAGTCGGCAAAATGCCACGGGCCCCCAGCCGGAAGGGCCCCCCGGATAGAGGACAATCTCAACTCCCAACATTTATTATTATATATAATTATTTGGCAAAATAGTTCGCAGTTCGTTCTTATAGTTCGCTAATCGTTCGTCATAGTTCATGCTGGACGACCGACCGATTTTTTTTGTCGTCAAAGGTATACTGATTGAAGTTTGACGATCACAAAAAAGGTCATTAAATCTATACCGACTTGTGTATATTTAACCATTTTAGCGCATTCCAAATTTGCACTACAAAAGGGTGAAACTCTTTTCGAAAATTGGTGAAATTTTGATAGTGTATATAATCCGATTATATTTAAGTGAACCCATCCGGTGAATGTGCCACGGGCCTTGATCGGTATAGTTACGCCACTGCCAAAGGGTAAAAACAGAAGCCTGTTACTAAGATACCACTGTCCGTCTGTCTATCTATCCGTCACCAGGCTGTATCTCATGAAATAATATATAGGTAAAATTATTGAGATGTATTTCCCACTATAACACAATATTAACATATTTTAAAAACAGAATAATACTAATATAAGGGCGAGGCTCCATTACAAGTAACAAGATTTTTATGCCGTGTTTTATAGACAATGGTACGGAATGCTTCGTGTACGAGCCCGACTGCACTTAGCCGGTTTTTATATTGATAAACAATTCAGTTGCACTCTTAAATGAGTTGTACAACATATGTACATCTACTAATTGATCAGAGAGAGATCTCTTCAGAGTATAGGCACGTAAAAAGTTTGGAAGATTATGCGCATTAGACGAATTATTTAGAAAGAAAGTTTAGTTACACATATGTGAAACTTTTATTATTAACGAGCGCCGTTATTAACCGACTTCCAAAAAGCAGGAGGTTCTCAATTCGACTGTATTTTTTTGTCCACAAATGAATTGAATGGCTAAGTAATACTTATGTGCATCTTCTAATTGATGACAGAGTTCTCTTCAGAGTATTGGCACGTAAAAAGTTTGGAAGATTGTGCGCATTAGACGGATTAGTTAGAAAGTTTTGTTACACATATTTCTGTATTCGGTGAAACTTTTATTATTAACGAGCGCCGTTATTTTTGTCCACAAACTTCGTAGACGTGTTCATTGAATAGGTAAGTAATACGTTTACAATCACTGTTTTATTAAATTTTCTTTAGCCATACGCTACAAGAATATGTGATGGAAAGTTTTAGGTATGCGAATGGTTTTTCAGAAAACTTTTTATATAGCTGCTTGAATGTAATAATAACACAACATAAAAACGCTTATTTTACACGAGATGGGTAAAAACAACAAAGTTTTGGTTTTTATCTTTTAAATTTTACTTATTTAGGCGCGTTATGTAAAAATAATGAGATGAAATTTAAAATTCGTCACACAAAAGTCACAGTATGAAGTTGAAATGAAAATGAGAATGATATTATGTACGCATAAGTATACACAGACTCTTTTTAATAAATGAACATAAAATAATAATATAAATATATATAAAGTTCATTAACCGCAATGTAGTTATAGTCGAGTTTTCAAGTCTAAGTGTATCATAAATTAAAATTATTATATTGTGCGGTTATTCATGAGAAGCAGCGTTATTTTAAAGTAGGAAACGAACGTCCATATTGCACGTAAAAAGGACCAGAAGCCAACTGCAAATCTAGGTCGACTCTCGCTACTTCTAGAACATAGCGCTTTTAAAACTGCAGTTATAAGTCAGAAATAGATGTTCCGCGCAGAAACCACTTTAAAATTAGGTAAATAAATATTACCACATTACCTAAATAAATATTACCACATTACCACATTACCACATTACCACATTACATTGGGTAACTAACTATTAAATTGGTTGACGTTGTGTTAACTAACTCCGGTTGTGTTCCGTTGGTGATCTCGGAGTCCCCCACGCAGCGCTGAGGACGGCCACCAGGGGGGTTTTAGTGCGGTAAGAATCCCACATAACCCGCGTCGCTCCCACGGCGTCGGGTACCTTTTGAAGGTTTTCCCCTCGTAAAACAAAAGGAGTAGATACTTTACCTAGTATATGGCGGTCAGTAACTATTTGCCATTAAATCGACTACTATGGTCCTTTGGCACTAAATTTAAAAATATATATATTTAAGGAGATCTAAATGTTACACAGATTATTACGCGGAGGATTGACACAGCTTAATCCCGTATAATATCACGGTACAAAGTGATTAGATACTTAATATGAAGCCCATCCATCATCTTTGATGCAAGTTTATTGTATTCCTATCCCTGTACCTATATAAGGCATGTTTATTGAATCCATTTGGGTGTAGTGGTGTATGTAGGCAAAGACAAATATTGACTTGTAATTATAATCCTTCAAATACTGATATATTGCAGGTAAGTTATAATCCTACTTGGCGTTAGTGTTCGATATCTAAGGACCGTATTAGCTCTCTTGTCAAGCTATTATTGAACCACTACTGCTTGCAATATGTGAGGCAGCAAAATTTTAGTAAAAAGAATTCGTATAGGTAGGTACATAAATAAACATATAATAGTAGGACATCAATTCTACCTGGGAATGATTACAGTGTCGAAAGACGTAAGCAATTTAGGTACAGTTAACCGAATTGCAAGTTTATTTGCTTCTTCAAACTATAATCCAAGCTAAAAGCTGCAATCGCGTTCGAAAAACCAAATAAGACAGTTACGTTAAAATTACTTTATAGATTCGAAATTTCGAAGTTACAGGATCGAGTCGAATGTACGAACTGTAAGCACTGTAACTCAGTTGGGAGTCAGCGTTAGCAAAGTTTCAGTTGATTGCAGCGTGTGAGGCAAAACAATACTCGTACACAGTTTGGGAACAAGTGGCAACTCTGTTTGGGTTCGCAATTGGAAGTTGTTGGTGAGTGATTGTGTGAATTGTAATTTGGATGTGATAGAAGTTAATAGTTGAAAACTTATTATGTAATATAATAACATTGTATAAGAGAAGTGCATTTTTCATAGGGCATGCAGCAAAAAAGTTAATAAAAATAACATACTGATAAATCATAGTCTTTAATCCTTATTGCAATGTAAAAAGGCAAAGTTGGCTGCTTAGGTACTCTTAAATGAATTGCAAATTTATTTCGTAATTCGAACTATACGAATAATCAATAAAAGCGAAACAGCTTTAATCCTTTTTTCCATTTTCAGGATAACAATAACCTGGGTTAATATTTTAACCCAGGTTATTGCTATAAACGTGGAAATTACCACCGTATATTTTTCATTACTATTGATCTTAAGGATTTTGTAATTCGCACTATCGAGAGTACAACCGCCTGTAATTCAATACTAGACTGGATTTATTCTATACTCAGGATATTTTTTTTCGGCCTTAGATATTCTTTAATATTATAGACTTAGCAAAGACGTATGTAATCATCTGATGAAAAGCGACCAGTGTCACCGTATGACATCTAGACCCGTAGACATCTATTCAACACCGGATAAGAGTAGCGAGTTCGATCACAATGCAGTCCATCTGATGGTAATTAGTTACTGCCGTCTATGGACGTATGTAAACAACTTTATTATATAGGACAGGAATCCCATCTGATGTCGATTACATATGCATTGTCGCTCCCGAGAACAAATATGGGATATCATATGAGATGACCATATTTGTTCTCGGGAGCGACAATAATGTTAAAATTTACATTAATGTAATACAAAAGTGTCACAAATTTAAAATTCCTCTTAATTACCTAAATACATTCATTTTAAATTATTTGAAAAACTGCGTATTTTATGAACAACTATTTTGTAGTAAGCGTAGTTATTGATAGTTCAAACAACACAAGCACTAACGAGTGCTAGTGCTTTATGTTTGTGCGCGGGCGCACAGAGTATGTAATGATAATAAATAACAGTATTTATGAATGACATTTCCCATTGTTGACCTAAGATTCACGTCTTTTGTATTAAGGGGATAAAATGGGTCAATATTTCTATTTTTTTGAAGTGAAACTTCTTTATCGGGGTTGGAAAAAAATTTAGTGTATCATTTTTTCGTTACGCGCCATCTTTTTCTGTTACGCGCCATCTTTTTCTTATCCCTACCACGCGTGATATTAGATAGATTATTATAAATTATATTATTAGATAAAGTTTAATAAAAGCCTTTTATTAAACTTTATCTAATTTAACTTTATTTAACCAATTTCTGTAAAGTTGCATATAGTAAATTATTTTTTGAAAAATAACGTCATAAAGAAGTTTCACTTCTTACGAGTGTACGCTAGTACACGCACACATTTTTTTTATTTCAAATTTCGATTACATTACTGCTTCTGAACCATCTGTATCGATTTGGGTAAAAAACACCCTGTATAAGTAAGCCGACAACTAACCCTTTCCAACGACAGAAAAGAATGTTTCATGCTAGATATAGGTGTGACGATGGTATCTATAAAGTCGAACTAAAGTAATAATACCACCTGGTGGTGCTACCACCAGATTCGGACCACAAAACGACTTTTAGTACTTGATTATAGCATCAAAACCGTGTAATCCCAGAGTCCCGGAGTTTAGAAATACCTAGTACCTAATAATATATGTTACCTTTACGAGCGCTATAAAATGCATGTTGCATACTGAGGAAGTTTTACTACTTACTGCAGTACAGTAGTACACAAAGTAACATATTGTAATAATAGGGTCATTAGTTACACGTGGATATTCTTAAGTTAACGACTTACTAAAGATTTCCATAAAGATATACCTATAAGTATATGCTGCACTACTGCCCATGGACATCTCCAATTGCCCCAAATAACCCCCTCGTTCCTTCAGGCGACGCCACGAAGGACGGCGGTATGTATGGTCGCATACCGTCATAAATACCAGACGGAGCGGTGAGCCCACCCATCTGTGAGGAGCCCGGTGGGGCAACGAGCTCAGAGGACACCGGTTGTGTACCTTTGGAGATCCCAGAGTCCTCTTTATAGCTCTGAGGACGGCCACCGGAGGCTTTTAATGTGGTAAAAATCCCACATAACTCTGCGTCGCTCTCACGGCGTCGGGTACCTTTTGAAAGATTTTTTTCCTGTGGGTGCCACGGACACACACAAAGGCGAATACACAAACATTCAGATCTAGAACAGAAATCTAAATTCGTCATTTAGATTCACCTCGAGATCGAACCCGAGACCCATTGCGTGTCAGACCGGTATGTTCGGCCATCGCCATTAAGATCATTATACATGCAAGAGCTTAGTGCCTATATTCATGATTGCTTAATTGATTGATTCATTGATTGATTAGAGTTGAGGAATAAGACTAGAGTCCTGCCTGAGATCGGCTTCAGCGTTGCTATCCCTGAGGAATAAGTGAGAATGCCTCAAATAAGTACCAGATTGTAGAACCAGGGTAGTTCGACCAGGGAGGTACTCTATACCTATTTTTAGCGTGATGCAGTTCGATGGGTGTGGTTACCAGCTCATTAATATATGAGGCGATCATCATCTCTAATCGATTTCAGATAGAAGCCGTTTTCTAGATAAAGTTGCTTTCAGATGTTCATGGGCGACAGTAACCCCTAAATATTAGGTGCACTACAGTTTGCTACTTCATGGAAAAAAAATCTCATTTGCTTTAAAAATTAGATCTCCCTTACCACAGTCTATAAAGCAGTAGGTACACAGAAGTAACTAACACTGCTATTTTAATACCTAACGGGTACTCATAATATGCGGTTATTAAATTATTTTCGAATTCTTTTTGCCGATTTCGACCCAGTTGCATGGATCGTGGTCACGGCGAAACTACAGTGACGGGACGAAACCGTTGACAAGCAATAGCGATAGATTAACCTTTTTTTTTTGTTTTCGAGGGGGAAACTTTCAAAAAGTACCCGACGTCGTGGGAGCGACGCGGGTTATGTGGGATTCTTACCGCACTAAAACCCCCCCGGTGGCCGACCTCGACGCTGCGAAGAGGACTCCGGGAACTCCAGTTGACCGCCGCCGGTGTCCTCAGCGTGTGTCCCATCGGGCTCTTTTCTGGTGGGCGTGAACTGCTCACCGCACCTTCTGGTTTTTACGGCAACATATAACCACACATGTCGCCGTCCTTCCCGGGGTCACTTGACCGGACGGTTCGAGCTCCCACTCTTCCCGTCCACAACCCCGGAAGCCTCTTTTAGTCGCCTTGTACGACATGCAGAGGGTACCGTAGTCCTATTCTGGTCCCGGAACTACAGGGACAAGCGATAGATTAACCTATCTACCCTACGTCTAGTTTGTTTTTCTTTTTTAGGTTTCATATAACGACACTACACTAACTGTATCCTTACGCATCGAACTTTGAATTCTATGTGATTTAAACATAGACTTACCATAAACATAAACTAACCACTGAATTCCACGTTTGCGCTAACTTAAAACCGTCTTCTCTATTAAAGAGAAAATAATTTAAAAACCGCATATCGTGAGTACCCGTTAAGCATTAAAATGTGTCTATTTCGCGATAATATTAGCCTAAAATCATAACACTGCTATTGATGCAGAAATAGATAATGCTGACACAGCAATGAATAACTCTGCAATTATTCTGCGGAAATGGATGTTGGTGTGATGAATATATTGTGTCTTTGTGCTGAACTAGAGGAACTATTTGTTTCTTATGATAGTAGCATAAAAACAACTGTTTTATGATGTGAAAGAGGTGGTAAAGAGCGGACTAAGTTAATATGAGGAGTTCATAAATCAAAATCAGAAATCGTGATGGAAACATTCTGGGTTCGTTAAAATAATTATATCACGTATAATATTATTTTTCTTTCCTCAGGAGATTTCAGGAGTTTATCTCCCCAGATAGCAGATAGAGAGGATACGACCCTGATATGATTGGAGTGACATTCTCATTTTTACAAGCTTTTACTTAACTTTATGGATGTTTACTTGTTATTTGAACCGATTGATTTGAAATTGTGCAAGCTCATCTTGTTTCGAAACAAAGGGATCGAGGCGGCTCAAATATATTTTATGTACCCACGTGTAAAACACGAAGAATACTACTAAGAAGAATAAAACTTGTTATTTTTGTAAGTACATTATAATTTCACTTCATACCATTCAGCTGCGACGCCATAACGCTACTTAATATGTTGTTTCACAATATTCTAGCAAACATACTTGATCCTATACTAAGCACGCGTTCACAAAGTTTACTCATGATACGGACGCCCGATAATCCTGTCAATTTAAGTATCTTTCACCAAAACGGAGCTTGTTTGTACCCCCAAATCAAATCAGAACTTACAACGTAAACGCGATTACGTTTCGCCGATCAGCAGCTTAATTAACTCTCCCGAAACGGCTAGTTAACTAATTTAGTATGATGAACGAACGTAAACGAGCACCGATCAATGTAGTGCAAAATTGGCGTGAATTATTTCCTTACTTCGACGCTTGACAATTTTTCGTGGCCAGCGACTTATCAAGAATTCTGACCGTCCTAGGCTAATTATGAGGCCGCGCCCCCACGAGGCGTGTTATAACACATAATATAATACTACCGATTAAAATGTAACGAATATTCTTATCCGCGTATAATATAAAATTCGCGTTCCCAAATTTTCGCATGTTTTTAGACATTTGTAAGAATTGTGCGAATGTTTTGCGTATTGTAGTTTGATGACGAAAAAAAGTTCGCAGAATCTATACAAATATAAGTCGAACTGCAGTTTGGTGACAAAAAGATCGCTAAATCTATCCTCGATGATCCTCGCGCCCTAGGCTGCAGCTTAATTAGCCTAAGGGTTGATCAGGCCCTGTTCATGGGTTACTAGGTTGTTCACGCAACTCACCCCACTTAGGCCACGTCTACCACGTAATGAGGTTCCTGTGTGTTAATGTAAGTCTATGTTACCTAGGTGTGTGCCAAATATCAGCGAAATCTGACCGATATATTTAGCGTAAAATAGTAACAAACACGTATATCCTCACAACTTTCTCATATAATAATAACAATAATAATAATAATAATAATAATAAGACATATGTATTACTTATTATATTAGAAAGAAAGCAGCTATAATAGCAGTTTTAAGTATGTCTCTTATCACATGCTTCCAACCGGAAGCTTTTTTTAATTTTCTTTATCTGACTGATGTAACAAACGAGCATGCAGTTCACCTGATGGTAAGTGTTTACTGCCGCCCATTGACATCTGTAATCAACTTCATACAGAACATGTGTTCTATCTGAAGTTAATCACAGATGCGTTGCTACTATGATGGTCAACTCATATAAAAGTGTGCCGGCAACCATACCTTTCCCTCGAAACGCAAGAAATGCTTCACGTTGGAAATAGATGTGGCGACGGTACTTCCTGGGTCGAACTACAGTGGTTCAAGACATATGATAAGAGACATATTCTCTTCGCTGTCTCACATAAAAACAAGCGAAATATACTAAACTTTAACCTTGAAATGTTAACTAATCCTAACTACGCGCCTATCTTTAAACTTCAATACTTAACCAGAACTGCGTTATCTGCCGAGGCTATCAGTGGAATCAATTTGCGATTAATGTCCTCTTAATTACGAATTACATTGAAACTTACTATCAATGCCTTTATAAGTCAGCCTGTATTAGTAATTTGCGTCACAACTTTATCGATGTAATCAAAAGATAGCGCTTCAGTAAAACATTGATATGGAGAGAATACATATTTCTGTAGTATACACTTAAAAATGTATGTCGGCGCGACACCGCGTATTTATGAAAAAAACGTCGCCGAAAATAATTATTTTAGTTAGTTTAAACATTGAAAATTGTTTGTTTATTAAATTAGCAATATTTAGTGATTTTAAGAATTGTAATTAAGTTTACCCTCCATAAATTTGTTATTGTCACCTCACCAAACATTGTTATAAAAAGGCGAGCGCCTGTCGGTCGGTAGAAAAAGATTCTTGTTTAACCGTCGAAACGATCGGATCTCCTAAACTGAGATTAAATCGAAGAAGTTTACTGCTGTGTTTTACTTGAAATCTTCAAGAATGAATAATAATGAAGACTCCTCGACCATCCTGACCTGACGTCACGCTATCTCTTCGTTAGTCAATATATTTTAACTAATATTTTAACTAATATTGCAGTGTTGTGAAGCGATATTATTGTAACGAGTGGTACAACCCTCCCTTAAGATTGCCCGGGTAAAGAGGAGACCCTTGAGACTCGAAGAGACCTTATCCCCCCCCCCCTTATATCGCTGACAAATCCATAGTATACGAGAGCCCAGGAAGGGTAAAAGAATGATGTTAGAAGACGTCCTCATTCAACTCCGGAAGGATTTGTTATTAATCAAAGGAAAGGTCTTATTTGAATAAAACGCCATTTTCCTAAAAATAGCTAAACAGAAAGTGTCCTTAATTTGTGTAATGTGCCTAAAATATTTACAGTATTGTTGTTTAAAACAATCTTTGCATGGCAAATGTTACATACCGTATATTACGTACATTAGTATGTTTTTACAATAATATCTTTTCTTTGGATCGGTCTCGCCTTTTAAACAAACGAGCATGCCGACCATTTAACATACACGTGGAAAATATCAACCCCAAAAAAGATTACTGACCTAACATAGGTTTATTACAGATATTAAGCAATCATATTTAACAGGGATTCTATCTGAAGTCAATCACAGATTTATCATTCATCATGCTACATTCTTACAATGCAAGAACTGCTTCATGCTAGAATTATTTTATGATGTCAAACTCGTTCTACCACCTTACAAAACTCCAAATAAATCCAATATCTATTTCAAGTTTAAGCACCAGGTCATCAACCCACATAGGCCAATATTTGGTGTTGTATTGTTTATCTTCACAACAGAACGTTAAACGTTTATTTATTATTGTTCGATTTCAGTACAAGTCACTGATTGATGGCTTTGATAGCAATCAATATTTGTTAGTCAAATTGTGGTTTGTTTGACACTCGTGCTAACGAAGGATCATTCACTCCTAAAGTTAGTTACATTGATCAGCTGTTTGTCTTAGTATTGCAGAGACAGGTTTAATGACAGGAAACATTTTAAAATTATCACCTCGTAGGTGGTACAACCAATGTAGTTTGACCATGGAGGTACCACCGCCACACCTATTTCTAGCGTGAAACAGTTCTTGCGTTTCGATAGAAGGGTGTGGTTGCCGGCACACTTTTATATGAGGCGACCATCATAGTCCTCGGGAGTAGCAACGCATCTGTAATGGACTTTAGATAGAACTTCATGTTCGAAGTTGTTTACAGAATTCCATGGGCGGCAGTGACCACTTACCATCAGGAGGCCTGCATGCTCGTTTGCTTCTTTAATCTTATAAAAAAAACCTAATGAATTGCTGTACATTCCATACGTTACCATTTCATGTACCTTTACGTAGCCCATTATACCATATCTTATATCAACCCTTTACGATACATTGCTGAACATATCTTTCATCTTACCACTCGGATCATCTTAGTCCTCGGGAGTGATGGTGCCAACCCATTATTGTCCCACTGCTGGGTACGGATTTTTTATGCAAAATTCAGCTTAATTGGCCCCCGGAAAGTGGTTTAAATTTTCATTGCAAAGTTTTTGAAAATAAATTTTAAGTTGATAGTTGTTGTTTAAGTTATAAACAACAACTAACAACTTAAATAACATTGGATTTTGTGAATAAAACATATTACCTTTTCCAGATGAATGAAATGAAATAAAATGTCTTTATTTTGTATAGGCCTACGGGAGCCGTCCCTGTAGCCTCGGGGTCAGAATAGGGCTACGGTATCCCCTGCCTGTCGCAAGAGGCGACTAAAAGGGGCTTCCGGGGTTGCAGACGGCTAGAGTGGGAGCTCGAACCGTTCGGTCAGGCAATCCCGGGAAGGACGGCGGTATGTGTGGTCGCATACCGTCGTAAAGACTAGACGGAGCGGTGGGCCCAGCCGCCCATCTGGGAGGAGCCCGATGGGGCAGCGCGCTCGGAGGATTCCGGTTGAAGTCGTTTCGAGATCCCGGAGTCCTCCCTTTTCAGCGCCGAGGACGGCCACCGGGGGGGGTTTAGTGCGGTAAAAATCCCACATAACCCTGCGTCGCTCCCACGGCGTCGGGTACCTTTGGAAGGTTTCCCCCTCGAAAACAAAAAAAAAAAGGCCTACGGGAGCACTTACAAATTGTCAGTTACACATTTTTTTTTTACACTACCACCGGATCGGAACACGACCTCAACTGAGAAGATCCGGCAAGAAACTCAGCGGGTTTGTCGTTTTTTGTATGTTGTATTTTTGTTTATATTGTATTTAATGTATTCAATTCACATAATCAAATGTATACATCTTTCGTGTTCTGATTTCTCGCAATACTTCATTTGGTGTCTCAAACTTCGCAATTCGAAATAATTAACTTACAAGACTTGAAGATGAGGACCTGAATTCGCAAATTAAGCTGTTTATTAATTTTCTTCAACAAATTGAAACATAATGGCGAAATGTCGTCAATTTTGAAAATTTGCTCGGAACATGAGTATCTTATAATTATACATCAACCAGTCTTTATTAGATTGCTTAAGTATATTATTTTGCTTTTTTAATATACATTTATCAACATATATAAATAGGTACATATTATTAACAACAAAAAAAGGATTCAAATTTACACTATACCTATAAATATAAGATTATAAATTGAATCAGTTATATAGAATGGGCATGTAAGACCTAAATGCAGGCATGGCATTATTTTTACGAGAGGAATAATCTATACTAATATTATAAAGCTGAAGAGTTTGTTTGTTTGTTTGAACGCGCTAATCTCAGGAACTACTGGTTCGAATTGAAAAGTTCTTTTTATGTTGAATAGACCATTTATCGAGGAAGGCTTTAGGCTATATATAGATATATTTATATTTAAAGGCGAGTGAAACTGCGGGAACTGCTATATAAAGTCCAGAACATTTTTTTTAATTACAGACTCTTTTCAAATTAAAAGACATTAGTCCTTATGCTTGAATCCATTACGGTGACCCAGTACGGATTAGTAGTCTTCAAATACCCCTGTAAATTTATGGAATCTTTAGAAAAAAGGTTTTTTCGCGATATTTTTCTTCAACGTTAAAGTGTACAATATTTTTTATTCTTTGTAATAAAAGTTATTCGTGCAAGCACTGTCTGTATCTACTCGGTAAATCATATAATAACTCCTATTATTTGTAATATATTTATTTCAAGCTTCTACCACCAATTTCTATATTAAGTTATTGCGTGTTAAAAATCGCTTAAACCAAAACTACTACATTTGAACGAAATGAATAATGTGTATTCGTATTTTATATCTTAAAGTAGTATACCTTAAAGTAGTATATTTTATCTGATTGAAGTAGCAAACGATCATTCAGTCCACCTGATGGTAAGTGGTCACTGCCGCTCATTGACATCTGTAATCAACTTCATACAGAACATGGGTTCATCTGAAGTCAATCACAGATGCGTTGCCTCTCCAAGGACTATGATGGTCGCCGCATATGAAAGTGTGCCGGCAACCACACCCTTCTATCGAAACGCAAGAAATGCTTCAATAGGTGTGACGGTGGTACTTCCCCAGTCGAACTACACTGGTTCTCCCACCTTGAAAATTCATCTACTCAATCAAAAGTGTCATGTTACCAATTGTAGATTTTTTTACACGCGGGTGAAACCACGGGGTACTTCTAGTCTTCAATATGAATAGATATGTCATACATGATAAAAACTAAAAGGCAAACCAAAACTTGAAATCGGGCATAATCCATAAAAATGGCGATATCCTGAAAAATTGCCACGAATACATTTTTCGTGTCGCTCCGGAAGTATAAAGATGTGTTCATAAAGTTATTTTTACTTCATTTTTTATGTTCATTGCTTTTTTTGTATGTAATACACTATATGACATAAAAATTAAAATACTAATTATTTAATTTAACAAAATTTAAAAAGAAAAAAACTATTTACAAAATGTACATATATACAAAAACAAAAACACTACCATAAAAAAATATCACCATCGCAGTCCCTGGGCAAGGTTCCCAAGATGCTGGCAGCATTTCCTCTTTGAATGGCAATACCAATTCATTGAGCAAAATGCGTATAAAAAATTATATCAAAAATTATATCAGTTTAAATGAAATATGTAATATAAGAAAATCGTCGTAGCAAATACAATTAAATCGGTAAGTAATGTCGAAAATTTTAATATAGTTCATGCATTTTGTACATTGGGATTTTCCTGCCTTGTAGATATCATGGTCATCAGCATACACCTTAGATACACTCAGACTAAGTACATAAACACTCAGACAAAGAATAGAAATTTAACTTGGTGCAGAAATCAATGAGAAACCATTCAGATTTTCAGACCGGGGATATAGCTCAGTACCTATTGCGTTTTAGACTGCTCAGGCACGCGGGCCGTCCATTTAATAATTATGTAGTTTATTAGAAAAATACAATGCCAGCTAATGGTACCATTGCATTGGTACACTAACAGACAGAATAACAATAATGTAAATTTATCATACAGATCTGTGTATAATCGAAAATCAAATATAGAAAATATATCTTGACATCTATTATAGTCTGTGGTAATATACAGGACATCTCTGTCTCTGGTCTGCTCTATAGTTTATGATTATTAGAAAATAATATGGCAATTTTGGTCGCCAAACAGGACATTATTATTGTCCTAAACTATCACTGTTGTAGGGTCAAAAAATCATCTTGGAGAAACCTCTACAAATACAAGTAAAAAAAAATAAGTTCTCAAAGTTAATTGAACTCTACCCATCCGCACTTGGCTGACACATTGGACTATGTAGTAAAACTCTCTCATTCTGAGAATTTGCGCTCAATGTGAACAGTGCTTGAGGGATTCCGTAACGTGCCACTTGAAATACGAGAAAAGTTTTGTTTTTTGACCTTTTTACTTTGTTGTTATGCTCGTAAGTTATATTGAAAACTAAGTATCACCCGCGGCAGTACCTTTTCAAAAGTTTCTTAGTCTTGCATGTATTATTTACTTAACTATACTTTGCTGACTAAGTTGGAATTCATTGGACAAGTAAGTGCGTATGTTTCTGTGTCTCTCTCTTTCGTTATTATTTTCCTTTCGTCTTT
Source organism: Spicauda simplicius (assembly GCA_949699795.1). Lineage (NCBI taxonomy): Eukaryota > Metazoa > Arthropoda > Insecta > Lepidoptera > Hesperiidae > Spicauda > Spicauda simplicius. The sequence goes on along the minus strand of OX453061.1, from coordinate 5,360,567 downwards.
CTATTTTGCTTTGCACATTATAGTGTTAAGTTTATACAGGATTTTGTACATAATAAATAATAAAATAATAGAAAAAAATAATTATTATTGTTATTATTTTCTATTTTATCGAAAGGAATTTCACTCCATCTGGGTGTCCCTTGACACCTATCAACTTTTTTTTATTACTAGTATAAATCATAAATTATCTTTAAAGAAAAAACGGTGCTCATAAAATTTATACATCAACCAGAATTAATATACCAGTCCTATTTAAATCTACTAACTCATGTACATATTTAAAAGCGATGACTTACCAGCAGGCAATGAGCATGCAGTCCATAATAAGTAAACACTTCCCATAACATATCTAACTTGTAATTTTATATAGAACAGGAGTTCTACTCGTATTTAAAGTCAATGATGCCTTGCTGATACCGAGGACTAGGGTGGCGGCCTCAAAAAGTCAGCAACCACACCCTTCCACTGAAACGAACGAACTGCTTCATACTAAAAAAATGTTCACTGTCTCGTTAGCTAGCTCAGTTTCATTAAATCTACAAAAAATATAAACAGAGATGCATGCGAAAAACTTTTTCAGTCCACTGAATGAAATTCGTTTGTTCGTTGCGAAAGAAAATTAATTATCTCTAAACCGCAATTTGTAGCTCGCTTCATAAATCACACTTATATTATTTTTAAGCAATTCGGAGAATTGTACGCTTCTATTGTTTTTATTTTTTCACGTTCTCTTTTTGAAAATGTGATTTTTTTTTTTAAGAAATTCGATCAGCAATGGTACAACTTTTAGTGCTGAAACCATAAACAATCACTTACCATGTAGAAAGAGTATTCAAAATATTAAGAAATCTGCAAATGATTATTTAGTCTAAAACCTCTCACTTTTAAAAGATACCGAAATATATTTAAGAAATCCAGAAGCTATAAAAAAAACTTGCAATATATTTGATAATAAGTGGTCACTGCCCTTTATATAAATGTACTCATCTGCAAATAGAATTGAAAACCAACTTATATTTAGCGTTAATTAGTTCTTACGTTTCGGTAGAAAACCGTAGATGCCTAACCTAAATATAAAGGATCATCTTCTCCTTCCACCACCTCCTCAAGGAGAGAGCGGTTGAAAACATAGTCCACCACAGTGTTGAAGTAGTCAAGTGCAAATCAGTAGACTTTATTATGTACTAATGGCATTATGTACTAATGGCACACTCAGGCGTGCCCTTTCCGGTTTCAGGATTTTACCGTCGTCTTTATGCGATCTAACGCTCGTAAATAAAATATCGCAGGTGTATACCTGGGATACCTGGGATTAGAACCTTAAACTCGCGATGGACAGAGTGACTTAGGCAATTTCTTTTTTGTAAAAAGATACAGGAGGATTAATAATGAAGTGAAAATGTACAGACCTAAATGGTTTGCTGTAGACTGGACCCTCACTAAGCCCAAATTGCCTGACAGAATTTGTATAGTTAAATCAAAGCTTTGACGGAATTTCGTTATCAAAGTGAACAGAGGATAAGCAAATCAAATCCCGCTACCAAAATTCGATTACTTACAATTGGTTCATGAACAATCATGGAGCCCATTAAGACCGGCGAAAGAACAGTACAGATTTGAAATGATGGGGCAAAAACACGGGAATCTACGTTCCGGCAATTTGTTAAAATAAGCGCGCGCTTTTGATTTGAAATGGAATGATTTTTAGATTTAAATTATTGTTTTAGTTCTTTTGGAACGTTAAGTAAAACGGATTCGTGTATTTTTAGCGTGAAATATAACTAAGTGTAATACGCATGTAATAATCTAAATTGTATTTCCTATCGTTTATTGGTTAATAAAAATAATATATAGCTTGCTTATTCCCGCATTATACCATTTACCAGAATAAAAAATATCTCATGTATAAATCCAAAACACTAACTGTGTGAACAAACCTTCATTAAAATGGCATACTTAATAACTTTTATTTTCTACCCATACCATTATAATAATAAAAAAATGCCCCTCACCTCTGTTTCTCTGACCGCGGGCACCATACTCAAAAATTATAATTAAAGCCTATGTCACTAACAACCAAGTTGTTTTAAGTTGATATGTTATCTGTTACAATCCTTCAAGCCTTAGGATGTAGCGCGCGCCAAATAAAGAAACATACTTACACACATAGACAGATACATACACACATACATATGCACATACGCCCGAAAAACATTACCTTTAATTTGACGCAGTGAGGTAAAAAGACTTAAAAGACTTAGAACGTTTGTGACTTTTGCGTTTAGTACACTTTTAATTACGGTCCATATTAATGTAAAGGGATCTAAATGCATTCCTAAATAACAGACTGTTGATTTGATCCAGCAAAAACGGAAACTAGTAATCTCCCGTCGCTCCCCAGCCATTTGCTCTTATTACAAACGAACCGACTGAAAACACCCGCTTATACTCTCGCGATGTATTTCCATATTTAAACCGTTTTCTGTTTTTATTTTGGTGAAAGGATGTCTATGGTATTATTCGTATAAAGGACTAGTTCAGATAAAATATTAGATAATTTATCTTTACGCGACTATGTCAGTTGGGTAATTTTTCCGAACGTATATACCTATATACATAATATGTTATACAGCTTGGTGGATTGTAATATATACGTACAATACGTTTTCATTCTTTTAATTTAGTGAATTCTTGTCTATGGTCAGATAAAATACTAGAGAATTTATTTTTATATGAATGTTGTACACTGGCTTGACATAGGAGTTGTAGCATAATACATTGAAATCGATTCAGTTTGCAAATTGTTCAACGCTATAATTTTTTCAAAAGGGGAGTGATAGACGATTTTGCCACTTAAGCGAGTTTTATGGCAGAAAATCCTAATATTTTTAAATCAAATTAAATATCTAAAAACATATTACCTTACGGCCAATTTTAATTTTAGCGGTGGGGTTTATTGTTTTTTACAATAATTTCTTGTTTTATTGTATTGTTCATACATAATATAATTGATCAGATAAAAAAAATTAATTTTTATGCGATTAAGTATTTTATATGTATGAAATGAATAATTACTTTTAAAATATTTTTTCGGTATCCATTTTGTGAGAGACTATAGTACGTAATTAATACATTTAATAGCCCCTTATCACACAGTAAAAAAAATAAGAAAAAAGAACGTTCGAAATTCAAACTGCAACGCTAGCCGGACGTCAAGAGTCGTTGACATATTTTCCGCTTCTCTTGCCGTGGAGCTAATATTACTCCAGTTATATTAAATTTAATATCTTCTCACGTCATATTGTAAAATATGTTTACCTTTAGAATTATGGCATAAAATATGGAGATTTATTATTTTAACGACGAGCTGTTATTATTATGATGTAGAGAAAGTATAACGAAAACATTTAATCCACTTAACTTAATCATTGATTGAGTAAAAGCGCGTTTGTTAAAAAGTTCCTTACACAACATAGATGAGCATAACATTTTTTTTTAATTTTTACCCTAACTCGGATAAATAAATTATGAAAACTTGTCCCAATAAGTTGCTCAGGCAAAATTGTTTTATAGGCTTGGTTCTGTTGAATCCTAAAGTTGACCTGGACTAGGCAGTAGTGGATACTTTACATCATGGTGGACTGTATGCTCGTTTGCTATTTTTATATTTAAAAAGACAGTACCTACAAAGTACATATTTTATTTAAACTAAAGTTCATTCGTTAACATTTTGTAACGTCATTTAGATGTCAGATTTATATAAACTAAACTTTCATAGAGAAGAATTTAAAATGTAATGTGTAACTAATTATATTTGCAAGATTTTTAAAATGTTTATTAGAAATTCTACACAGTTTTGTTAGCAGAGAAATATGGTCCTTGTGTAATGTTTATGGGGTAATATCAGCTTTTAAAATATTATGCAATAAAAAATTCACATCATTATTATTCTTTTTTTTATAATAACGATAAACCTTTGATTTATACCATGACATTTACATGATTTAAACATACTGAATGATGAATACTACATGATTAAAATATCATAAAAAAAAAATATTTAATCTTGAATTAACGTGAAAGTAATCTACACTGTCGTCGCAATACTAGAGTGGAACATGGTTCAATGATTTATTTTTTTTATTGAATTATTAGGTTTTACAAAAATAAACGAATGTAGTTCAAAAGGACAATATATCTGTAGGCACTATAAAATAGGCTGAGAAGTAAGTCAATAAATAATTTGCTAAGTTTCCGTGAAAATTAGCATAGGATTCAACATAAGTAGATTAAAAAACTTGGCTATGACTGTGCGCCAGAAAACAATTTTAATCTATGGTTCCTGCTTAGTCTTTAGTACACTTTGTTTTATAGTGGCAACACCAAAAACCCGAAATCAACTAGTGAAGTGCCTTGAACGATTTTTCCCTATTTATCGGTAAGCGGCACAAACAACAGAGTGCATCTCGCATCTTGTTTGATCAGTATATGCTATTATTCTGTTCAGGGTTACATACACGATATTTCACTCAGTTCACAATACCCATAAGAGTAGTTTGCTTATAAAGACGTCGGTTTATATCACCGTAATGTAAAAAGTAGCTCTTTAGGGTTCAGTAGGGTAGACTGGGTACGGTTGAAACAGTTTCACTTATAACGTCCATAGTTCTTCTTTTTATAACCCGAGTGATGAAGAAGATATGTTAAATAAAAGAACATGTTTCTGTCTACTAATAGGCAATATGTTTTTAGTCCCAGGTGTGTTATTTTTAAAAGTAGATCAAATTAAAAAATAAATCGGATTTGTTGCAACCGTCCCTATACCAGGGGCGGTTGAAACAGTGAATGGGGTCAGTTGAAACACATGCGAATAATACAAAATATAATATTACAACACGTTTTATTAATTGTTTATTTTAAATCTAAGAATAATTAAGTAACTCTTTGACATTAGTAATCAGTCTTCAATATTTATATACTTGAAACAATATTTTTAATCAGCCTTTAATGTTTTAAAGCACACTATTTAAAATATATATTATCAACCATCAAAAAACTAAGTAACTACAAATTACTTTACATTGATATAAAATTTACGTAAATTAAACCAAAATCAACTGTTTGTTTTTAATAGCAAACTAAACAATAATATTTAAAAAAAAGTTTGAAAGAAAACTATTTTTGGCTTTCATTAGTCCAATTAGGATAAGCCAAATTAAAGATCAATCAGAGTCGCAATTCTGACAAATATCTGACAAGTCTATTCGCCCTCTCGATGCCTTTCTTACGCGTACTCTAGGCATCTAAAAAAACAAGAAAAAAATAATAAGTACACTGTTTCAACCGTACCCAAAAAAAATGTTTCAACCGTCCCCAACTCCTACTTTAGGTAAAATTCAGTTATTAGTCATTGTAACAATAATGATACACAAAAACTAGTCACAATGTCATATTCCGCGAGCTTCATTTCAAACAACAACGCACCCTCAATGCTGTCACTTGAATAAAAACGACAATAATTGAAAAAAATCTCCAAGCAAAAATACTTACTTTTGGTTATCAAAACACAATAGGGTCCCCTAGAAACAGCCAAAGCGCGCGGAGAGTGACGCAACACTAAGATTCGTGTTTAGACCTGTCGTCCGCTTCGTTCTCCCCTTGGGCCCCTCGCCGCCCCGCCAACGGTTTGCGAGATATTCGTTTTGTTTCAACCGTCCTTTGTTTCAACCGTACCCAGTCTACCCTACCCAAAGAGTAAAAACAGGGCCCATTACTGAGACTTCGCTGTCCTTCTGTCCGTCTGTTTATCACCAGGCTGTTTTTTTTTTTATTTATTTTCTCCACTTGTGGTAACAAACACCTTTCCCTCCTGCCAAAATAGTTTTTTGTTTTAGAAACAACGAGTTTTTCATTTTTAGCTGAGCGAGTCGGGTACGTATGTTCTCTTTCCCGTTTGTGTTAATTGCTGTTATATTGCTCAAATAGGAATAATATCTTTACTTTACAACTGTTTTTCATACATGAGTTTTCATACTCCGACGTTGAAATTTTCACAGATGATACCTACCTTACATAATCCACTTACGAACAATTAAAATTTAAGGACAACGTACCAAGAGTTTCGGTAACTCTTCAGACTTTTTTAAGCGTTCCTATCAGAATTCTCTCAGGAATGCAGTTTCCTCGCAATGTTTTGCACTGTTTAAGACCACCATTATGGGTTTTTCATAACACAAATAACTTTGAAAATTTAGAGACATCTACGATTTCTTCCTGAAACTACTGCAAATAGTTGAAATTATTTGTTGATCTTTTGTTACTGAAGTTGACCATTTTGCGCTAATTGTGAATTGCCTATAGTGACTCCATTTTCGTTTAATCAACAAACGATTCTACACTCTCCTTTTGCTATCCGCTCGTGATAGCCGTTTCTGATCCAATTCAATTTCCGTAGTTAGATTTGGTGACGATTTTACCAATACTCATCCACTTGATTGGACTTTTTCTATGTAAATCAAGTGTAAAAACGTACAATTCAACTTATAATAGGCAATGACTATTTTTATAGGTGGAGTTTGTAATCAACAACGAATAGGATAGGATTATTGCTTGGATTTTACCACAGATGCATTGCTGCTGACGACAAATTTGCATTGGGTATAACCGTCTCTGCTCTATCACACCATTCGAAGCAGAAACAGCAGCACGTATCACTAATGTTAGGAGGCAGCAACGGACATATCTGAACTGCTACGTTAAACCCCAGAAAAATACTACAATAAGACAAAATAATGAGATTGTTCCACCAATTCGCACTTGGCCAGCGCGGTGGACTATGGCCTATAACTCTCTCATTCTGAGAGAAGACCCGTGCCCAACAGTGGGACAATTATCATGAGATTGGCATCATCGTCCTGTGTATAATCAACACCTACTGCGGCCATCAACACACTTGCCAAACGGTAACTCCTGGAAAGGACCTTCATTACGAAAAGTAGGTGTCTAGATATGGACCATAAAAGGCTGATAAACGGAAAAATCTGTATGATAAATTTATAAATTAGACTACCAGTTGAATAACTACTTAGTTTGAGAACTATCATCATCCATCCAGCCATCATCCTAATCATCAGCCCGTCTGCCTTAGGTAAAAGTATAAAATAAAATAGATTTCTGCAAAAAATAAAACTGTTTCTGCAAACTCAATATTAGTCGAGTATTTCCCCGATGATCCGTAGGCATTTTACAGAACAAGGCTCGAGTCACCTACCGAAATCATGTAAATATCTCGGTGACATAAATCCCTCAGGAGACTGAGCGTGTGTGCGGCGGCCGTATAATTACGTTTGCTTCACAACACGTAAAGTGCAACCTGTACGTGCTACGAATGCCGCCTTTGCGAACTGTCTGCTTTATTTTTCTATGCTGTATTGTCTGCTTTTTTAAAATTGAAGTTACAAACGAGCATGCTATAAGCAACTTCATATAAAACAGGGGTTCTGACTGGAGTCAATACCAGATACGGTAGTCCTCCTAAGGACTAAGATGCTCACCTCATATAATAACAAACTTACAGATATATAAAACTGTATGATGAACAAAAAAAAAACAGGATAAGAACTTCTACATCGCTTATTTTAATGTTCTGCAAAAGTTGAGTATTTACCCGATGATTCCGTAGCCATTTTACAGAACAAGCCTCGAGTAACCTGCCGAAATCATGTAAATATCTCGGTGACATAAATCCCTCAGGAGACTGAGCGTGTGTGCGGCGGCCGTATAATTACGTTTGCTTCACAAACACGTAAAGTGCAACCTGTACGTGCTACGAATGCCGCCTTCGGGAACTGTCTGCTTTACTTTTATTATTTATAGCGGATTTTGTGACAACAGCTATGCGCCTATAAAACTTATTGGTATACGCGCTTAGCTTCGCTTGCGGATCGTAACTTCACTACATAATATCTTTTTTTTAACTGACTAAAGTAGCAAACGAGCATGCAGTCCACCTGATGGTAAGTGGTCACTGCCGCCCACTGACATCTCTAATCAACTACGTACACTACATGGGTTCCATCTGTTCACAGACCATCATAGATGAGTTGCTACTCCCGAGGACTAAGATGGTCGCTTCATGTGAAAGAGTGCCGGTGTGTATGTTATAATTATTGATAGCAAATATCATGCAGCCCACATTTTTCTTAGAATGCCATCCACCGGGTGTGTGGCAAAGCCTATCCATGGACATCTATAACCAACTTTGTAACGAACAAAGATCTAAAGACAATCACAGATTCGTTACGACTCAAACGGGGAAAAAATGGTCGACTCGTATACAAGTGAGCACATGATAATAAGTTCCCAATGCTTCCGGACGACTATAGTGAAATAAAGAAATAGAATATTAATAATAATAGAATTGATTGTTTTTCGGCACAGATGCGATTTGCATTCACAGCAAAAATAAAAACTAATCTTTACAATATTTATGTCATACAAATTTAACTGTCAAAACTTATTAAAGCCTATTAAGCTGCGGATGCATTACAACCGCATTTCCGGAGCATATGTCACCCACAGGATGCCGACGAGATTAAACGACTTCTTTTTTTCACTGCACTTCATGTGCGCGAGTTTACGAGTAATATTAATTCTTGCTACTATTATTCTTTTTAAATTGTGTCTATTTAATATATTAACTTAATACGTTTTATAGAAATTGTTAAACAACCGAAAAGCTTTGAATATTATGTATGTATAATACCCAGTATTAAACCGTAATATTAAAATATCATAATATTTCATATGTACCAACTATAAAAAGCTAATATTACATCTTAATTCCATCACTATCATGACACATGTCAAAAAATATAAAAACTTAATCGTAACATCATGTTGACATATTTATATCTTACAACCGGCATCATGAAGTGTTATGATATGTCAGAAATCTTAATGTTAATCACATGTAATTTTAGACACGAGGGAAGGGAAGCGGAAACGTGTCAACGACTCTTAACGCCAGCGCTAACGTTGCAGTTTGCGATTCGAACGCGCCACAGATTATTAAATTTCTTTTTACTCTGTGACTGTTTCGATTGGATTTGAAATTGGAATGTTGCCTTAAATTGCACTACAATAAGACACAAAGAGTACCTAAGACTTTTTTTTAATTATGAACAACTTATGGACATTAATACTAACAATTTGAATAATGATAAAATGCTTGTTTGTTAAAGAGAATTATAATTTGGAAATATTAGTTTTCACCTGGTGCTCAAAATTATACCATAAGACCACAAGAACGTTTATTATTATAGAAAACCCTAAGGATTTATTAATAACACTAAAGCCAATAATTATTAACCAAAGACAAAAACCACTAAATTATTTTATCTATAGATACATTACAGTATGAAACAAATAATTCAGCTAGTAGTTGAATTATGCCTGCATATTATACCTGACAATCGAAATTTGTGCAGAATTTTCCATATTTTTTTGATTTAGCTCATCAGTATAATCAAACAAAAACAAAAGAAGAAACTAGTCAAGATCGAAATTAAAAAAGGCTCTTGATCGGTTATTCTTTGCATATTCCTCGTCATATTTAGTTAGTAACAGTACACTGCATGTAGTTGTCTCTCAAAGATGTCTTTAACAGATGGTCTGCCTTACCATATCAATATGATAAATAGTAAAATGAAATAAAACACAGATACTTCTCTCATTTCTAATTTTCTCAAGCCCGTTCTAACCATACATGTCGGCGCGTCACCGCGTATTTATGGAAAACACGTCGCTGAAAATATTTTTTTTAGTTAGTTTAAAGAACGAAAATTGATTGTTTATTAAATTAGCAATATTTAGTGATTTTTAGAATTGTAATTTAGTTTACCCTCCATAAATTTATTATTGTCACCTCTCCAAACATTGTTATAAAAAGGCGAGCGAACGCCGGTTGAAAAAGATTCTTGTTTAACCGTCGAAGCGATCGGACCTCCTCAAGTGTGAATAAATCGAAGAAGTTTACTCCTGTGTTTTACTTGAAATATTCAAGAACGGACAGTAATGAAGACCCCTGGCCTTCCTGACGTCACATTTCACATTCACTTCGTTATACATAAAAGTATTAAATATTAAAAATCAAATCTATAAATGGAATCGCCGAGGTTGCTCCGTCTTCTTTAAATTAAATTTTAACTAATACTACAATGTCATAACTCCGTCCATATTAAAAATCTTAACGCGATATGTTATAGGCAGTTTTTTTTATACGTGTAGTGAGTATTTTAGACTTATTCCTTGAACATTCCATTTGGCCTATCTATTCACAAGAAAAATAGCACGATTCTAATAGGATAGCTAATTAGTTGCAAGACAATGGACCAAAGTATCAAAGTCGAACTAGTGACCAATTCCAAAGTTACTCAAATTATTTAGGAGATAGAAATGATTAATCGGTTATAAATAGGATGCCATTTGATAACTACGTTCTAAGGAGTTCTAACTGTCGAAAACACATTACTATTCCACCACTGAGCAAGGGTCTCCTCCTAGACGGCTTTCGCGCTAGTCAGCCACTCTTCGTAGATACAAGAATCTATATGACGACTTTACTTTTCAAGTGACTACCGCCATACAAATCAATATAGTCGACGACTTGTGTACGAACCTCAACAGATTTGTTTGGCGGTAGTTGCTTGGAGACTAAAGTCATCGAGTATCGAAGATTTCTGTATCCTTTTTTTTCTTTATAATTGAACCTGGCGAAGGCAGACGGGCTACTTGATGGAAAGTAGTCACCGTCGCCTATGGACATTTGCATTACCAGAGGAGTTGCCAATGCATCGATGGGTTTGAAGACCTCTTTTCGCACCTTTTTTGAAGAGCCCCATGTCATAACGCTTCGGGAATATCTCAGGAGGAAGCTCATTCCACATCTTGCACGTCCGTGGCAAAAATGATAGTCCTTTTGTACGTAGGGTCTATTTTCTACCTGAAGCAGATCACAAATACGTTGCCTCTCGTAAATACACAGATGATCACCTCATATAGCAATGAGCCTTCCCTACAAACCTTCCACAGCAAGTCACTTAACTGCTTAACATCATAAATAGCTGTAATAATAAAGGTAATAGCTTTCAAACTTATGAAATGAAATGAAATGTCGTTAATTTGCAGAAGCCTACGAGGACGCTTACAAATTGTCAGTTACATATATATTTTTTTACACTACCACCGGATCGGAACACGACCTCAACTGAGAAGATCTGGCAAGGAACTCAATAGCTTTGTCTTTTTTCTTTGTATATCTTATTTTTCTTTGCCATCTTGATTTACATGGGTAATAAAAGTTAGCTTTAGTATTTAGTGTTTATTAGCTGACCCGGCTAAACCTCGTTCCACCTAAAAGACAAAAATCTAAAAGTATCAGTGTTCCTTCACTATATTATGCATATATTATATATACAAACCTTCCTTTTGAATCACTCTACATAGTAAAAAACTGCATTAAAATCAGTAGTGTAGTTTTAAAGATTTAAGCATACATACGGACAGACAGCGGGAAGCAACATTGTTTTATATTGTACTGTATCTAGTGATTCACAAACTGACAATACTTCCATTGTAAGGTTATAAAACAAAAGGTCAGAATCTATTGAGAAGATAACTTTTGACCTTACACTTTAGGTTAGTAACACAAATCAGAGTCCTTAACGCCCTTGACTTGTTTTTCGATAAATATAATTAATCTTTTGAACTAAATTTGCTTAATGTTATAATAGTTTTTCTGCTACGTAAATTGATGCTCAAATAATCCTACCTTCTTACAAGGACTATTAGGGCAATTACGTTATTAGTATCGATTTTGAATCAGTGTCAGGGGTAACATGACTTTAGTTAGGATAATAATATTTGTATAGTAAAGTATTATAATGAATTTGAACGTATGGATAGTGAATTGATATAGTACAGGGAAGGTAACACCGCCACACGTATTTATAGCGTGAAGCAATTCTCCATGCCGGTGGAAGGTTATGGTCATTGTATTCAGACCATTGTTTTACATGAACTTGTTATAAAAAAAGCCATAGACCACAAGGCGCGGTCATGAAAAATGTATTAATTGGGCTCTTCTGAATATGTCGTGAGAAAACATAAACTACATACATGAATCAATGGTTTTATAAATCTCTCGTCAACCCATTATTGTCCCACTGCTGAGCACGGGTCTTCTCTCAGAATGAGAGAGTTCAGGCCATAGTCCGCCGCGCTAGCCAAGTGCAAATCGGTGAACAAGTGGAGTGGTGATTTTATAAATAAATAAAACAAAATATACATATTTATAAACACCACCATGCCTCTCCTTTTAAAAATATAGCTGTTGGGTTCTTAACAAAGTTTAACAAGAGACAAACAAAAAGTCGTGATTATATTTTGTTATGATTGTTTACGGGTTATTTTCTGTTGTTATCATAACATGTTTCTTTTTCATTCGTTTTATTAGATTTTTAGAGACGAAGCTTCTTTTTATATTCCGTCATTTTGCTAAAATGTAATAAAGGTTCCATATTTCGTATTCTCTTGGAATAAAGCTGAAAAAACACGAGTCTTATTATAACAAGCAGTCGAGTTACAGCATAGTCTGTAGGAATTTAGTACGTAGGTACCTACTGTTTGGCCGCATTATATATTGGCCGGATTATTGGATGTTCTACTAGGTAAAACCAGTGTGGTTTGACCGGGAAGGTACCACCGTCACAAGTTATAGAGTAAAGCAGTTCTTGCATTTCACGTGCCGGCTCATCTTTACATGAGACGACTATCGTACCAAAATTCCTACTTAGTCCTCGTGAGTAGCATCGCATCTGAGATTTACTTCAGATAGAATCTGTTCTGTACGAAGTTGTTTAGACGTGTTACACGTAACATATTAGAATAAGTGAAAATTTTAAGGGATCAAGAAAATTGTCCGAATTTTTATGATCTATACTTATAATAAAGTTGTAGAGAGGTCAATTCTGTACATGAAATATTTTTCCAAAATAACTATCAGGGCGTGATTAGGGATCGATACTGATGCCAAAAATGCAATCAGTAAAATTTTTGTCTGTCTGTCTGTCTGTCTGTCTGTCTGTCTGTCTGTCTGTCTGTCTGTCTGTCTGTATAACCGTTATAGAAACAAAAACTACTCAGTGGATTTTAACGAAACTTGGTACGATTATTCTTTATACTCCTGGGCTGGTTATAGTATACTTTTCATCCCGCTACAATCAATAGGAGCAGAGCAGTAAAGGGAAATGTTGGGAAAACGGGAGAAGTTACTTTTTTAAGCTTCTGTCGCGTGTGCAACCTTAATGGTTAAAGCTACACAGAAATCATGTATGAGGGAAATATTTTCCTTAAAATTATCTAAAAAATATCCTACGACAGCATATGTCCATCTTTTATGGTTGACTCACAATAACACGTGTAACTCCCGATAGCTTAGCAGTTCAAAGCTTTCTGATTATATTTGTCTACTCTTACGTTTATAACTCAGTCATCTATCTGTACGAAGATGAACATGAAAATGAAAAATGAAAAATGAAAAATGAAAAATGAAAAATGAAAAATGAAAAATGAAGAATGAGAAATGAAAAATGAAAAATGAAAAATGAAAAATGAAAAATGAAAAATGAAAAATGAAAAATGAAAAATGAAAAATGAAAAATGAAAAATGAAAAATGAAAAATGAAAAATGAAAAATGAAAAATGAAAAATGAAAAATGAAAAATGAAAAATGAAAAATGAAAAATGAAAAATGAAAAATGAAAAATGAAAAATGAAAAATGAAAAATGAAAAATGAAAAATGCAAATTGAAAATTGAAAATTGAAAATTGAAAATTGAAAATTGAAAATTGAAAATTGAAAATTGAAAATTGAAAATTGAAAATTGAAAAATGAAAAATGAAATTTTTAAAAATGAAAAATGAAAAATGAAAAATGAAAAATGAAAAATGAAAAATGAAAAATGAAAAATGAAAAATGAAAAATGAAAAATGAAAAATGAAAAATGAAAAATGAAAAATGAAAAATTAAAAAAAAAATGAAAAATGAAAATTGAAAAATGAAAAATGAACAGTGAACAGTGAACAGTGAACAGTGAACAGTGAACAGTGAACAGTGTCACGGTGACGTAACAAATATATTAAATAGGGACAATTCTTGGCTATGCGAAAGATCCATCTTAACTCCTCGCAATGACCAGGCATTTGAGATTAATAATAAAATACTGTCGAATATACAAGGGGAAAGCAAAGTTTATAGTTCAATAAATAGAATGGTCGATGAACAAGACGCCACTAACTACCCGATAGAATTTTTAAATTCTTTAAATATGCCCGGACTTCCTTCTCATGAAATTTGTTTAAAAATTGGCATTCCGATTATTCTGCTCCGAAATTTAAGACCACCACAACTTTGCAATGGAACTCGGCTAAAAGTAACCCGGTTGCAACAAAATATTATCGAGGCTCAAATTTTAACAGGTTGCGGTGCAGGAGAAACCGTCTTTATTCCCAGAATTCCCTTAGTACCTAATAATTTTCCATTCCAATTTAAAAGAACGCAATTCCCAGTATCGGTGTGTTATGCAATGACAATTAATAAGGCTCAAGGGCAGACTTTTCGTGTTGCTGGAGTAGATCTCGGTGTCAGTTGTTTCTCGCATGGTCAGTTGTACGTCGCTCTTTCCCGGGTCAGTAGTTCCAAAAATCTTTACGTTCACGTGCCGGATGGATCAACATTCAGCATAGTTTACCCGGAAGCTTTGCATTGAAGTATTTTCGTTATATAAGTACTTTAAGCCTTCGGCAGAATCGGAATAGGGCTACGGTATCCCTGCCTGTCGTAAGAGGCGACTAAAAGGGGCTTCCGGGGTTGCGGGCGGCTAGAGTGGGAGCTTGAACCGTCCAGCCAGGCGATACCGGGAAGGTGGCGATATGTGTGGTCGCATACCGCCGTAAAGACTAGATTGGGTGGTGGGCCCATCCGCCCATCTGGGAGGAGCCCGAGTCCTCTTTATAGCACCGAAGACGGCCACCGGGGGGGTTTTAGTGCGGTAAAAATTCCACATAACTCTGCGTCGCTCCCACGGCGTCGGGTACCTTTTGAAGGTTTCCCCCTCGAAAACAAAAATAAAAAAGGTTCTTAAGCCTCATGTGAACGTGATCTAAACAATATTACCAATACATTAACTCAATAACACACAAGGAGTTACTCGCTGGCGGAGTCGCGGGCAAAGCTATTAACAATAATATTGTGCGGTTCCGTATTGCGATATTTTTCAACAGTATTGTAGATATGACATATTATATTTCCCTACTAAAATACGAAAGTTAATCTGTTTGTTACATCAAAACCACTGAACCGTGAGGAAGGACATAGGCTACTTTTTTTTACGAAAAACAACGGAAACGCGGACGAAGTCGCGGGCAACAGCTAGTATTTTATAATGTTGTATCTCAGCGAAGAATTCTTTTATCGAGCATCTTGAAATTTCGCGTAACACGTAACTTCGTCTCTTTTTTTGTTTGCTAAATGTTCTCAAAACAGGAAATTCGGACCTTCACAATGCTTTTCTAACCTTGATACGATCATTTTTACGGCGATAAAGGAGTTTGTAAAATCAAAAATAAAATTAATAAATTACATAATCCTTTAATGTTTTCCATTATTCAGCATATTTCATTTCCATTGTACAGCATATGTCATGTCTTGTGTTTCGATCTTGAACAGTACCACTCCCTCTTCTCGTGCATTTCGTAGAATTAAGCGATATAATCGAGAAGCTGGGCAACGTCCTTCTACATAGCATCATCTACTGCGGTCCCCATGAAGTAAGCCAGGCGCTTCGACTATTAGTAAAAACCTTCATTAATGAGGGCTTACATCCAGCATTAAACATCAAAGATCTGATGGATACAGCATATATAATATTATGTGATTACTAAAATTGTATTATTATTGTACGCTATCTATTAGTTTATATTTCGAACTTCGTTCCGTCTAAAAGTCAAATATCTAAATTAATCAGTGTTCCTCCAGTATATGACGCATGTATTGTACACAAAAACGTTCCTTTTGAATCACTCTATTAAAAAAACTGCATTAAAATCCGTAGCGTAGTTTTAAAGATCTAAGCATACATAGGGACAGACAGCGAGACGCGACTTTGTTTTATACTATGTCGTGATCACGAAAGTGCTCATAACAAATATTCACTTGATTTACGTTACATACGAGTAGATCTAACGAAAAAAACAAGTGAGTAATCTAGACAAAAAAAACAGGATGATATCGGTATTCAGCTATCTCGACATTAGAATAAACGACTGTATTACTTAAAACGAATAGCGAATAACTAGTAACGTGAAACGATTAATTTTTAAAACAACGGGCTCAAAACAAACTAACGTAAATAAGCTTTAATTCCAATTTTACCTAAACTTAGGACAAGAGTCGCTAAATTTGTACCTAAGTATAAAATTTTAAAGTTTATGTAATTGAATGTGGTCTTAAGTTAAGGGCGACACTATAACTTCAATAAGTATAGCATAAATGATTTTAGAATACTATATATTATCACGTAAATTTTAACATGTACCTCACGATATGCTGTTTTTGCAAATGGGTCGAAATTGTGACCAAAAATATTTAAATACCAAATATCGCGGGTACCCGTCAAACATAGGTACTACTTATCAAATAGTATCATATTGTTCAAATATTTAAAATGACAAAATATATAGCTATTATTATGCAATTTGATATCGGTTGATTGTAACTTACAATCTAGATGTTGATAGGTTTTCACTAGTTTTCATTAAAAGTTTCGTGAGTAGGTACCCGTCCAACATACCACTTATGAAATAGTTTGAGAATTGTATAACTTTTAAAATGTCGAAATATATAGCTACTATTATACAATTTGTTATCGGTTGATTGTAACTTACTATCTAAATGTTCTTTTTTATAATAAAATCTAGATGTTAATTGGTTTTCACTAATTTTCATTAAAAGTTACTATTTATTTCATCGCTAGTCGTTTATCCGGCGTCTATGATGCCAGTAGTAATAAAAGAAAATCGGAACGGAAGCCATTTTATGCCATACGACAGTTCATTGAACTGAGCCGTCTCCACGGGGTTTATTTTGATTCCACTTCGTTGGATTTAACACGGGAAAATCTGGTTAGTAATAATTTTACGATGTGTACTGAAAATGTATTTACATTGTGAGATTATGAGTGTTATGCAAGAATAGCGCCATCTAGTATCGTGCTACGTAGGTACCTACGTACGTAAGAAAGAAAATTTAACTATTAGTATATTTATATATCTACGAAATTTTATTCTTTATACAAGTAACAAACGATTCATGCAGTCCAGCCGATGGCAAACGGTCTCTGCCGCTGTCGTAAGCAACTTCATATATTCATAATATTAATATATCAAGTTAAATATATTCATATTCATTGTAAAACGGTTTTTTTTAAATCAATCACAGATGCAATGCTACTCATAGAGAATTATGATCGCCTTATGTGACATTGAACCGTTAAAAATAATCCGTGATTTTTCCGAAACTTTTAACAAAATTTCACAAACAGAAGTACTAGGAGCTCAGAGGTTAAAAGGGTTTAAAGTAATTAATTCGTACAACAATCCTTTCTTTATATGTTACCGTTCTGCCTTTGAACTCTATCCTAATTGCTACAAACAATATAGAATGAAAAACCGGGCTATTAAATTAATTAATTATGGCTATTATGAGAACAATAAAGGAATTAAATGTGGCTATCCCGAATTAGCCCCAAGCTTTAAGCATAATTAATTTTATTGTGCAAAATTATACCGTATATGAAAATGTATTATAATTTTCTAGTGGCAGTAACATTTACAACTAAATGTATAGTTGTTGTTAGGATTTTTTAGAAATATATTTTTCTGTTTAATGTTATTGTAAAACCATCATAAATATTGTACTCCAAGGTGGGCGTAAATAGTAGCGACACAGTTCAAAACTATTGCTGCTGTTTACGAACATTACAAGTGTAAATATGTTTTTGTTGTTAAATAAATCTTTGAATGTTTGACTGTTTCGACTATCGTAGACCACAAAAGTCGGCTACCATTACCGTCTATCTGACATCACCTTGCACCATGATCATAGTAATGAAAAATCTTTATGACTTTAAAGAAAAGTGACAAATATCATACAACAATTAGAATTTAAAACATAATAAAGATAAAAGATACATTCTAAGGAAAACTTTCTTTAGTTATTTTTTTAAATGTCATTTAATAGAAGCGTAAGCGTAAAAAGAGGACTCCGGGATCTCGAAACGACCTCAACCGACGAATCCTCCGATCGCGTTGCCCCATCGGGCTCCTCTCAGATGGGCGGCTGGGCCCACCGCTCCGTCTAGTCTTTACGACGGTATGCGACCACACATACCGCATGCCGTAAGAGGCGACTAAAGGGGGTTCCGGCCCTTTTAGTCGCCTCTTACGACAGGCAGGGGAAGCCGTAGCCCTATTCTGATCCCGGAACTACAGGGACGGACTGTGATCATCTGCAAGCAACTTCACAAACAATATATCTCCTATCTGAATTCAATCACAGCTGCGTTGCTACTCCCGAGAACTAAGAAGGAATCACAATACACTCTTCCACCGAAGCGCAAGAACTTCACGCTAAAATAAGTGGAAACAGACAGACTTGGAAACAGTTTCTTTTCTACGCTTTCTACACTCATAGGCCCTACACTAGGACTTTCTCCTGAATTGTGGGTACCATACACAAACACCCAGACCCAGAATATAAATCTGAACTCATCATTCGAATACCTGTCTGGCCGGGAATCGAACCAGGAACCCACTGCACATCAGACCGGTATAGTAACCGCTCCGCCACGCGGGTCGTCTATCAACTGTTCTATTTTTATTTATTTAATCCATATACAATTATAATTATCCCAAACTTCTATGCGTTTAGTCTTAAGTGCCAAATATTTGTTAGGTTAAATATAGCAATGCCTAAGTCCTAAGTTACAGGAACATTTTCAGAAGTTTACTCACAAAATTGCTTTTCCTTCCCCGTAAATGTTCGTAAAGATATATCTTCCTACTATTTATCAGACTTGGACGGACAAATGATGAAACTGTCTAATAAATTAAGCTCTATGATCGTTTTCGAAAATATTATTCCACTCTGAAATTGTAAATTAGAGTTAGCAGTTCTGCAATGAAATATAGCTTTAAAATTCGTAGGTATTGTAAAATCCGTTAATATTGCGGCGCGTATAACGTTGATATCGTCCGTCTCGTGAAAATACGCTTTCTACACTCATACGCTTTCTACTCTCATAGTCCACCTCACCCACCAATCTTAGGATTTTTTTTCCTGTGTCCTGGGTACCATGGACAAAAACAAGACGAATACACAAACACCCAGACCCAGAACATGAATCTAAACTCATCATTCAGATACCTGTCCGGCCGGGAATCGAACCCGGGACCCCTTGCGCGTCAGACCAGTATGGTAACCGCTCCACGCGGGTCGTCAGATATCAACCGATCTATAAGTACATAGTTAAGCAACGTCGTAAGTGGTCAGGAAGCAGATGGATGACGGCTCGTAATTTCTCAAGTGTGCTTAGGAAGGGTTCAGGCATTCCTGTTTGCTTTTTTTATCTGACTGAAGAAGCAAACGGTATTTTTTTTTAATAATAATAATTCATTTATTGCATTATTACAGGTATAATAGTTATTATAATTCATTAAAATTCCTCTGTAATATACCTATTAGAGGTGTGCAAATTAGTCATAATTTAAATAGTTAGTCATAAAAAAATATTTAACATTTATAATTACAATAGTCACAATCCAATTATTAGGAGTAACATTTAAAATTATGGTATAAAAACAGGAATAAATAAATTAAATTAAAATGTCAGTCAATATTAAAATATTACAAATAGATAGATGTCAGCATATTTTGTCATTCAGATAGTCATTAACATTATAATAACATTTTTTTATCAGCATTGCTTTTAATTCTCTTTTAAAACACATAGCAGTCATTTCTTTCATGTCATCTGGTAAATGATTAAAAATTTTTGGTCCCATTATGTATACACTATTGCTATAGGATCTTGTTTTAGAATTTGCGTGTGGTGGAATTTGGTAACCTTCGGTACGCCGTCGCCCGCCGTGCTGCCGTCGCCGGCGTCGAAGCGACACTCGGGGCGGCATGCTTAAGGACGCCTCGTCATCCCTAAGAACGTTGCAGCATGCCAAAGCAGTTTCCGACAGTGTGCGCTGACATGTATGGATGCCGAAGGATCCCTTTTCTTGCCGATGCTGATAATAGACGCCGGGCCATAGTAATAGAGATATGGTTTTACAGTATGGGTACGGAACCCTTAAAAAGCAACAAACGTGTAATACTATCGATTGCTTATTATAGATGTCCAGATTGATAATTTAAAATCACGAACAAAGTAGGTACACATACATATAAACAGTTTTCCCTCTTGCCACTTTTGTAGAAACCATATTACAACATACTTTATTAAAGAATTATATTACTTAAGAAAGTATACTTAAGAAAACTTGTTCGCTTATATAAGTCAACAAGTTCTCTTAAGTAACGTAACAAGAGTTTACAAATCACTTGGAGAATAAAGGAAATATTATTGAGAAAATATAAAAAGGGTTCCAATCTCAATGTTGGCGTTACAAGAGCGTTCCGGTATAAAGAATAAGCACACACAATACAATATTTTCTTGTGTACCGTATTTTCACAAATATCTTATATTGGTTATTGTACCAGAAATGTTTTGATAAATGATAAGGCTCCTTGTCCGAGAAGGTAGCTTTCGTACTCTTTGTATTATAGGTCGTTTGTAAGATATTAAAAAAAAAATGTGTGCGTGTACTAGCGTACACTCGTAAGAAGTGAAACTTCTTTATGACGTTATTTTTCAAAAAATAATTTGCTATATGCAACTTTACAGAAATTGTATCAATAAAGTTAAATTAGATAAAGTTTAATAAAAGGCTTTTAGTAAAATTTATCTAATAATCTAATCTATAATAATTTATCTAATATCACGCGTGGTAGGGATAAGAAAAAGATGGCGCGTAACGGAAAAAAAAAGATGGCGCGTAACAGAAAAAGATGGCGCGTAACGAAAAAATGTTGCACTAAATTTTTTTCCAACCCCGATAAAGAAGTTTCACTTCAACAACCCCGATAAAGAAGTTTCACTTCAAAAAAAGCCGTGGCAAACGATCATGCAGTCCGCCTTATGGTAAGTGGTCACTAGCCCCTATGGACAACTGTAAGCAACTTCATACAAAACATCTGAAGTCAACCACACATGCTACTCCCTTTGTTTTTACCGCACTAAAAGCCCCCCGGTGGCCGTCCTCAACGCTACAAAGAGGACTCCGGGATCTCTAAAGGAACGCAAGCGGAATCCTCTGAGCGCGTTGATGGACGGCTGGGCCCACCGCTCCGTCTAGTCTTTACGACGGTATGCGCCACAAATACCAGTCCTTCCCGGGATCGCCTGGCCGAACGGTTTACGCTCCCACTCTAGCCGCCCGCAACCCCGGAAGCCCCTTTTAGTCGCCTCTTATGACAGGCAGGGAAAACCGTTGTCCTGTTCTGATCCTGAAACTACAGGGACGCGGCGCCGTTATCAGCAGCCGCGGCGGTTTCTTCTCCGAGGCACATGCTACTACCTAGGATCTCCTCCTAAGATGTTCGCATCATATAAAAATGAGATATTGTATGTAGAGAAACATAAGAAAGTAACACATTTGAAAAGAGATTTACAAGCTTTAGTTAAGTCGAAACCTGATTCTCGATTAGTGCAGAGCTATTGAACACAAGCCTTTTATGTTTGATGGAACTGTCTATTCAAGTTAACTTTATCGATTTGAATGACACAGTTAGCAAGCGACACGAATATCACTGTAAAAATTTTGGTTTTTTAGTTTAACTGAAGTAAGAATTCCGTTTGCGGTGGAAGCCTAATGATTGAAACTCTCTAGATATTAGAGGTTCTAATCCAAGGCACCATTTATTTTTGTACAAAAGATGTGCTTATCAGAAATTAATGACCTTGATTTACCTTGATGACAAGAATTTTTGATGAAAGAATTTTTGATCATTAAGCAATGCTATTGCTTAGCAAAGAGGCAAAATGTTCTTATATACAAATTTTAAAGATGGCAAAACCAATATACTAAGACTAGAGATATACTTTGATTTCACCTATCTTTAATGCAGAACAGTTTTGATAGAATGGTGTGGATGCCGGGTGACTTTACGTTTTTGACATATAAAGCGACCATCAACCTCAGGAGGCTCATGCTGTGTCTTGCCATCTGATGGACTACATAGTCCTACATAGTCCTTTGCTAATACAGTAATACCCCGAACTTACGCGATAGGTGTCTAATAACCGCGTAAGTCGAATTCGCGTAAGTCGGGGTATAAAAAATACCTAACACAAAATAAATTGTAACTGCCATACATAATGCATAGTCATAATTCTATTATCTATCTAACTATTAAATACTAGTGTGGGATAGTAAGCCTATAGAATCCATAATATAGAGATTATGTGGTGCACGTGGCACTCAATAAAAGACGAATTGAGGAGATTTGAAAACCGCGTAACTCCGAATTCGCGTAAGTCGTGGGTAGCGTAAGTCGAGGTATTACTGTATTATAAAAACATTTTACCATTTTACTTGTTTTATTTTGTGTCAATATTTTTCATATTGAACGTGCATAAAACGCTATCGAAATAAACAAAATTCAAGGATAGGACAGCGCTCA
Source organism: Spicauda simplicius (assembly GCA_949699795.1). NCBI lineage: Eukaryota > Metazoa > Arthropoda > Insecta > Lepidoptera > Hesperiidae > Spicauda > Spicauda simplicius. Next base: position 5,337,657 of record OX453061.1, on the reverse strand, counting down.
GAACATCGCTATTGTTCCGCTCAAAGCCGCTTTCCACTCAATAAGCCTGTCAGCGCTTTATCTGAGATATATTCAAAAATCAAACTACGGACCCGTTGGACCGACTCGTAGCCATACAAAGAGAAACTACTGAGTGGAATCAACCGTGAAATTCTATATAATTTGCAACTATTTATAAGCCACGGTTTCAGTCTCGATTAAATTTAAGATGATTTTTAATTGTGAAAACCATTTATAGCTATTATCACTGGTTTGGAACGCACCTGAATTGAGATCCGGAGATCAAGAAACATAGTTGGTACTCCCGAAGACGGAATCATGGCTTAATATCTGTGTGACCCTATCAATAAATAAAAAGTAATTGAAAAAAACTGACTCAAATCGGAAATTGAACCAAGTCACTTCCTACGTAATTTTCTAAAATTGAGATATTCTCTCCGTTAAACTATTCGAATAAAATAGACAAATACAACAAGTTTTGAAGGTGGTAGAACCAGAATAGTTCGACCGGGGAGTTACCACCGCCACACCTATTTCCAACGTGAAGCATTCATTAACTTTCGATGGCAAAGTGTGGTTGCCGGCACTCTTTTATATGAAGCGACAATCCGAATCCTTGAGAGTAGCAACGCATCTGAGATTGACTCCAGATAGAACCTATGTTCTATATGAAGTTGCTTACAGATGTCCAAGGGCGGCGGTGACCACTTACTATCAGGTGGACTGCTCGTTTGCTTCATTATTATAAAAAAACACCCTCTTTCTGAGGCAGTCGGGAAAAAATCACTTTCGCACATACACAGACACTTTATTTAATCATATATACTAACAAATCCATTCTTGCCTTCGTTCAAGGACGTCCCATTATCCCTAATCTAAGGACAGTTAACCCGGAAACGTTAAATTTGTCCCAATTTAATAATCTCCCTGAACTGCTTATTTCGGGAGACGACACGAAACGGGGAAATATTATGCAAATATATTTGATTGAATCAGAGTTCATTAGGAAAGATTCGAGAATTTTGTATGGACATAAAAGAAAAAATGTTTAAAATCTCGAAGTCCGAGGAAATACTGCAACGGGACGTGTTTATTTTAAATGTTTGAAAGAAATATTATATTTTGTATTCTTATTCTTGTATCTTCACATAATCTTAATAGACACGAATGGTACGATTGATTACTGACATTAAGTCGATATTATTGTATGTATGTAATTTCAATCTTGACTCTATCTAATTTATTTTAATGTACTTTTAATTTGCCTCAATCTGAAAACAATAATAATTTTAACCTATTTTATATATTTAATTTTTTAATGTAATTTTTAATCGTACTGACATTGTAAATAACAAATCTGTCCTCCTTGACATTGCAATGCCCTAACGGGGTTATTCATGCACACATCAATAAATTTGTACCACCTAGTCCGTAAGCATGATGAGCAATAAATGATTATGATTATGATTATGATTATTTATTTATGTATTTACATAACAAACAAATCTATTTACAGTATATACAAAACAAAATATTAAAAATAAATAAATCTTTTTTTATATAATCTTATCAGAAAAGTATAAATAAAAACATATTATAAATAAAACAAAGAGTCCACATCGCTTCCTCTTGGGAGAATGCTGGCGTTACCTCTTTGTATGGTCAAACTGATTCTTTGGCCAAAATGCGCACCAGCCCTTGGGTCTCCGGAAGCATCAACCAGTCGCAACGATAATTCTTACGATTATTGGTATGATATGATAGGCTATTAAATAATACGTTATGTCCTCAAAGTTGCAACAAAAACCATCATCAATTTATTACCTGCGTAAGGGTAATGTTTTTTTCGAATGTGAATAAAATCTTATATATTAAACTAGTAGACTCGGCAAACTTCGTTCCGCCTAAAAGTCAAAAAATCTAAAATTATCAACATTTCTCTACTATATTATACATGTACTATACATAAAAACCTTCCTCTTGAATCACTCTATCTATAAAACCTGTTTTAAAATCTATAGCGTAATTTTAAAGATCTAAGCAAATTTGAATTTGACTCTAAAAGTTGACATTACAAAATCATCTTTGACATCGTTTACAGAAAATAATGTAGGTATCCTAAATTTTGGTAAAATGGGCAGCTGTGACCACTCAAATATACCTACTGCATGCTCCTTTGCTCAAATTATCTAACAAAAAGACTTTTCAAAACTTATTGCCGAAAACAAACAAATTAAAAAGTCAGAGAAAATAAGAGTTACCAACGCACCTTGGACCGCGTAAAGGAACATCTTCCCATTAATCTTGATTCTTTCACAAATGAAAACGCACTTCCCACGATATATCACTCCGCACAGGAGCTTAATATTCATTATTTGGCTGTCCTCACCAGAATGAGTTTGGTGTAAGAAAAATTCAGATTGCCGTGTTCATCTGAGCCTTGAGCACAGTCCTTATTTATTATGTCCCTGTTTGAGAACCACTGCCACACCAATAGCAGTTACTTTTAGGCTTTATTTTTAGCAGCTGTTATATTATGTTATTACTGTTACTTCATTATAGTATTGCTGTTATAAAATACCTGTGTGCTTAATAACACCAGTGTTAGACGCTGCTTTTTTCTTGTTGAAGTAAAATAATAAATAGTAAAACATACATAGTAAGCCATTTTAACTTAATTCTCAGGGGTTGCAACTTTAGCCAAGCATGTAACACTCTAATGTAATCTTTATTTTTCGAGCAAATAACCTTCAAAAGCAACGTCGACTCCGCAAAAAAGACTCAAAATAACGCAAGCGGACATTAATTGTATAGAATTGATTCAAGATGTCCGTGAGCAGGACTTCCAACTTATCATGAGGTGGAATATATGCTCGTTATGTATAACAATTAATTCTTCATTAAAGTTTACAATAAAGTGTAAAAAAAAATGTATTTTTACTTCTATTCATATAATGGGTGTGCTTGTTTTTGTCACAAATGAAGTCAATTTTAGGAATAATTTTGTATTTTGACGTTGATGACGTAAATATTGTCGCGAACCCCCTGCCATCGAATGGCGAACCCCTTGGGGTTCGAGTACCCCACTTTGCGAAACCCTGCCCTCGATTAACACATAAGATACTCATATAGGTAGACGTGACCGTAGCGTGCAAAGCCAACAGAAATAACCTAGTGTATATATAAAGTCCACATACATAGTTTGCAAGTTTAAATGCGAGAGCAATAACTTAAAGAATCTCGGTATAAACCCTCGCATATTTCGCAGAATTCTGGTGCAAATAACGTAAATAGATTTAATGATTTCCTTTGTAGGATTTAATTATAACTACTTGGAAAACCTTTGATTATTGCCTATTTTCAAAAATAGAAATCGTGTTGTAAATTAATGTAATTTTTTAAAAGTATATTCTTTGGTTTTTAATTTTAATTTATTAATTATGGTATTTGTTTTGAATAGCTTGTAATAGCTTGTAGCTATTTTAATTATTTTATTAGGTGATAAGGTAATAATTGCTAATTTAAAATATAAAAAATATATGAATGAGAATATATGAATATATGTCATTAAGTAATTATATTATAACCATTATTGTTTTACAAAACAGTTTTGTATAAAAGCAAGTAGCAAATAATTCAACGGTGATCGAAATTCTAATTGAAATACACGAAATTACTTGGGAATACAATTTTCTTTTACAAACTCCAGCTGTAATTAATGTAAAGTCGTTTACGAATTACTATAAATACCTCCAAGCCATTCAAATTTCGTTCTTAACATTATTATATCTCCATTTGATCCCTAGCCCTTTGACAACTTTAGGCCTAGTCCTTAGAAAAACTTTTTATGTATAATATTTTGAAGTGATAAAGCAACCAAGCCCATGATGGTAAGTGGCAAATTATTAAATTAATTTAATTATTTACGCATTAATCATGACTATTCCGTCGCCCCGTAGACCCGCGTAGACCCGTTGTAACGGTCGAAATTCGACCGTAATTTAAATTAAAAAAATAAACTTCATATTGTCCAAAGAAGCACCAATACTTCTCTAATTTTAATAAATCGTAATAATTTTCAAGTTATTTTGAACGCACCCGTTAAAGGTAATAACAGGTTTATTAACTCAGCTGCGTTTAAAAGCAATAGCCGGTATTTTGGCAAAGACATCTAACATTTATGACGTTATGTGTTTTCATAGTAAGTCATTGAATCTTTTATTTCGTTTATTTGTTGTTGTATTATATATGACACAAATGCAAGGTAGTGTGTGTGTTATTAGTTCATTTTATATATGTTTTGCATTATTTGAAAAAAATATAAGCATTACGTAATCCTTCTCTACATTAACTATAACCTAGCGTAATTTCATACTCCTCCGTCTGCAGCAAGTATCTTAAAAACGGATCACAAGTTTTTGCTTCTCGTATTAACATATAGATTTATTAGTATGTTATGTTGATACTTCATCACGTATTTTCTACGAAAGTATCAAAGATTTGTTTCAAATGAATGTGCCGGTTGAAAATGAAAATGAAAATATGAAAAATGAAAATATTCTTTATTAACTAAATAGACTTATTACAGGTGAAGTACACCCCTGTTAAGTTCGCAGAACTTGTGTTAGGGGTGAACGCTCTTTCCTGATTGCATAGAACCAGTGTTGTTAACAATATAATAAAGACATTCAATTTTCAATTTTAAACTGCGAGGGTAAACACAAAATTTACTTATAAAGCAGAATAATCGCCGCATTATCCGATGGTCAAGAACACACAATTAAGCAAGCAACTTTGTTCTATAATACCTTACTAGTAAAGGTTAGTTAGGTGTGACGTTGACATGTAAACAATCGGACAATGCGACCACTTACACTATAGACTTATTATACTATAAAAAATATTTTATTTGCGATACAATATTATTGATTCGTGAAATAAGGTAAGTAAAATTATCGTTTCAATTATATTTTAGAATATATAAGTACAAGTAAATATATATTAATTTGGAAAATTCTTTGTTACTGCAATTTATGATTTAACTATTATTTATTTGAAATGCAAATTTAAATGCTTTTTTTTAGACCTTAACTTATCTTTTTAACACGTACTAATGTATAATATTAATTTAAAAATATAAAAATTCTAAACTAGATTTTATTACTTATTGAACTTTTATAAGGAGTTCTTCAGTTTGTTCGTAATTTAGAGATTTTAGCCACTTAGTCACAGTATTTTTGCAATCTTTCAGGTTCATTTGATATATATTTAGGGATCTATTTATTTTATTATATATTCTTATAGATTGAGAGTTAAACTGCTTGGACCCAAAAACCGTGTTTACTTTTTCAGTTTTTATAACATTGTAAGGGTTTCGCTTGTTTACTAACGTAGGATTTCTTGCTTTATTTTTGTGAACATTTAATGCACATTGTAGAATATATAACTGACGCACTGTTAAGATATCTACATCTTGATAAAGTTTTTCAGTGGAATACAATTTACTTTTACAAACCATTATTTTTAGAATTTTCCTCTGTGCACGTTCAATGCTCACAAATTTCGTTTTGAATGTCCCTCCCCAAACGCTTATGCAATAGAGAAGAATGGACTGAACTAAAGTAATGTAGATATATCTAATGAGACTTAAGTCGCTAACATTGCGCAGGCGTTTAAATATCCAAATCAGTTTCCTAGCTCGTTTTGCGACAATATCCAGTTGCGGGTACCAAGATAAGTGTTTATCGAGTAGTATTCCTAGATATTTTGTAGTACTAACTCTCTCAATCTCTAAACAAGTACAACTTAATGGTTGGTTCATATCACAGATGTGAGCCGATATTTTTAAATCAATACTTGGTTGAGAAGAGTCTCGTATAGAAAAAGGAATGTAATTAGTTTTACTAAAATTGAGTGAAAGTGAATTTAGTTGGAGCCATTTTAAAACCAAATGCAATCCTGATTCGGCCATGGTAAATGCTTCAATCCAGCTGTTTCCATGAAAAAGCAATGCAGTGTCATCGGCGTAGGAAAAAACTTGGCCATTTGGAAGACAAAGATCTGTAAGATCATTAATATAAATTAAAAATAATGTTGGACCGAGGACACTACCTTGTGGAATACCATAATTTGAGATAAACTCCTTAGAACTAAGGATACCATCACAAATTTTAACACTTTGGGTTCGATTTTGAAGGTAATTTGTGACCAGTTTTAGGAATGTACCTCTTATACCTATTTTTTCCATCTTTCGTATGAGAATAGGCACATATATAGTGTCAAAGGCTTTTTTTATATCTAAAAAGATACATAAAGCGTTTTTCTTATTATCTATAAGCTTCGTTACGTTACTTGTTAAATCCCTAATGGCGTTCTCAGTACTGATACCGCCGCGAAAACCATATTGTGATTTTGATAATATGTCAAATGAATTGAGATATTTAAGTAATCGATTGTTAATAAGTTTTTCTAAGATCTTTGCCATGACTGGTAAGACTGAAATGGGTCGATAATTATTGATATCATCTTTGGTGCCACCCTTGTGCACAGGGTGTATGATAGAACATTTTAGCAAATCAGGGAAAATACCAAGTTGGAAAGATAAAATACAAATTTGTGTAATAATCGGAGTCAAATCATTTTTAGCCAATTTTATAAATTTAGTAGGAATGTTATCATAGCCTGGTGCCGAGTCAGGTTTAAGATTATTAATTATAATCTCTACTTCTAAAAAATCCGGTTCTATAACTCCAATTGAATTTACTTGAGTACTGAGGTTAATCAAATATGCATTCAAAGATTGAGGATTAGTTGAGATTTCCTGGGCCAATGATTTACCCACATTATTGAAATGATAATTTATATAATCTGCCGATTCAGTGGCTGTAGGTTTAAGGTTGAGAAGTTCACAATTTTTTTGTTTACAATTATTTAAGTTAGTAATAGATTTTATACATCTCCACAGTGATTTATTATTTGATTTTGAGTTATTAAGTAACTGCCGTTCATATTGATTCTTACTATTTTTTATTAGATTGTTACAGTAATTACGATAGCGCCGGTAAGTAATTTTAAGTATTTCATTATGTTCATCGAGTTTTAGCTTTCTTTGTAGATGGTTTCTATTTTTTATACATTTTAAAATACCTGGTGTTATCCAGGTATTTTAAAATGTATAAAACTTCACTTACATATAAGGCAACCATTTTAACACTCGGGAGCAGCAACGTATCTGTGATTGATTCCTCATTACTGAGGGCTGATCCACCCGTGATGATCATTTTCCTTCTGATGATGTCGCGCCATTCACGTTCTTAATTCACTACATGTAGTGCTTCGTGCAGGTTCGTGTCCAGAGTTACCCGAATTTAGTAGGACCATCTAATTGGATTGCGGCGTCTTGGTTGTTTGCCGTCCACCTTGGAATCTGCAACATCTTCCTCCAGCACCACATTTCAAATGCATCAATGCGATCTCAGTCGACCTTCTTTAGCTTCCATGTCTCTGACCCGTAGCTGAATTTGGAAAATACTAGAGAATTCACTAGTCTTTTTTTGGTTTTTCGTGAGATATCTTTCCATACTTTTTTTTAGCTGAGTCATTGCATTGTTGGCCATTCCAATACGTATAAGAATTTTCTTCTCGCAAGGGCCTGTTTTGCTGATGTTTGCAGCCAGATAAATAAAGTCACACTTTGTCCAGTTGCTTGACCATTCGCCAGTATGCCAAATGTTCTTCCCTGTCTGTCTTCTCCTGATATCCATCAGGAGAAGACAGACAGGGAAGAACATGTATCCCATGTTCTTTATGATCACCGCCGTTAGCTGGTCCAGTCCAGGGCCTTTTTGGCTTTAAGTGCAACAATCGCAGATTTACCCTCAAGTCGTAATATAGGAGGTTCAAGGTCATGTTCTTCCCAATTGAATGAGGATTAAATGGTATTGACTCATATGGTGTCAGATTCCTATAAAGCTGCTCGAAGTAACTCTGCCACCTTTCCATAATTGCGTCTAGATCTTGAAGTGGTGTGCCATTTTCATTCTCAATGATCCATGATCTGGGTTGGAATTGCTTCGTGAGAAGCTTTACCTTTTTAAAAAGGTCGGAACTCTATATTTCATTTGCGTGATCTTCCGTTTCTTGGTACAGATGGAGAGTGGAGTCTTAGTAATAGGATCCTGTTTTAACCTTAAGGGTACGGGTCTCTGAATAAAGGCAGTCATAAGAACTGCTTAAAACTTAAAAAACAATTCACGGAGATATATATGTACATAAATACACAGTATAGATAGCTCATGGAAAGCGCTAGGGGACAACGACGCGAGTTCCATGATTTTTGTTCGATAAAAAAGTGCTCAACGCGCTTAAAAAGTTTTCACTTGGAAAAGGTACCTACTACTATGTACTCCTACTATACTACTCGTAAAAATTGTAAAGTTTAACAACAATACATACGGACGCAAATTAATCCAATCCTTGAACTAAATCGAGATTTTCCAGTATATTACCTGCGCATTCACTCGTTAAGAGTCAGGTCGTAAGCACTACATTCGAAATAAAATATGAAATATAAAATGCTTCTTTTGATTTACTTTACTCACATTAAGAGCCTCATCATAAAACGTAGGGTACTCCACCGTGGCCCATTAGGCCCCGTACAGTTTAATTGAATTGAATAACCTTTAAAGATTCTCTGGAAACTGAAAATATAAGAAAATAAACATTTCCAAATTGTGTATGTTTTAAATTACAGTATAGGTACGCATTACTTTTCTTTATTTATGTTATGCTAGTTGACCCGACGAACTTCGTTCCTAGCTATCCAACGACAACACAGCCTAAGGCTATGTTGTCGCTGTAGCTATCTAACGATTATTCCAAGAACCGATATAAATCAGTTTCCAAAAAAAGGCCGTTCATAAAGCCGTCATTCCGTCATCTGTATAGCTGTTTGAATTGTAGCGCCTTTCAAAGAAATCTACACACATACCTTGAGCCATACGTTCCAAAAACATTGCCTTCCTTCTGACGCAGTCGGGTAATAACCGACTATTTAAAAAAAATCAATGTTTACGTAGATCAGGGGTCGGCAAGTAGTTATGTTACCGGATACTGTTGAAATGTTTAACTGAGGTCCAAAAATACCTTTTTGCCTTCAAATTATTTATTGAACCAATTGTTTAAATGAAACTATGGGTACTAAATAAAAAAATGTGAAATTTTGTGCAACTATCTAGAGCAAATTTTTTATAGTAAGCACACGTGGGGAGCAGCAAATTCAAAGTGTGTTTTCGAGGTGGGCGTCCGTTAATCTCGAACGGTACCTATTTGTTCTTTAAGAAATTCATGTTTGAAGATGACGATTCACAAACATATATCAAACCAAACATACTGACTAGATTCATAGCCAATTTCTTATATAAGAGCATTAGGTATATAAGAGAAATCTTGGCGGTCCTAAATTCGTCCTCCTGCGGCCCGGACGCGGACCGTGGTCCGCCTGTTGCCGACGTAGACTATGAATAAATGTATTAATCAACGAAGGAATAACAGCCTGTCTTGTAGTGAAATCAAATTTCATTAAGTATAACCCAAAAAACCAAGAGAAAAAAAACTTGTTCCCATGTTAATTTCCCGCCGAAAAATGTACGATGATCGACAACAAACATTTACCCACACAACCAATATTTACCACATTGTTGATTTAGGTTTGTGGGGCGAATCACCAGCTATAATGAATTGCTGCTGTTAAAAATAAATAACTAACCCGCAGCGCATCATCGCTTTTACAATTGTGTAAGGTTTGTGTAATAGAATTCCGAAATTCTAGAGTCTTTCTGCTAATTCAGAAGTAGACGACAGGTACACATTATACGTGAGACTCTAGTTATAACTGTATAAGTGTGTAATTTGTTTGAAAAAAATTGGAGGACGAGAACGGGGGTTTTAGTGCGGTGAAAATCCCACATAACCCTGCGTCTTTACCTTTACGGCGTCGTGTACCTTTCCTTCCTTGAAGGTTTCCCCCTCGAGAAAAAAAGAAAGGATACGAATCACTCCTTACAAATGGGATATCAGATATTTTCTAATATTTACATTTGTCACACGTAACATAATAAATTACATCCACTTTACAGTACCCATGAGCGAGTTAAAACACATTTTCTACCGATTTCCAAAAAAAGGGGCTATTTGTAGTCTCTTACTTGAAACATCGATTTACCAAACATAGTAACCATGATGTACCTTAACGTCGTTATAACTTGCACCTCTGTTCCATCACAGCTGCAAGTTACAAACATAACATGCTAAAGATAATTTACTTTAAAATTAGGCGTCTCCAATCAAACAAATGGCTCAGAGTCTCTCAGCGTGCTATGGAGAGGGTTATGCTCATAATTTCGCTACGAGACATGATGCGCAACGATGAAATCCGTAGACGAACGAAGCTTACCGACATAGTTCTCAAAATTAGCAGGCTAAAGTGGCAATGGGCCGGCCACATCGCTCGTAGGACCGATAACCGATGGGGAAGAAAGGTCCTCGAGTGGCGACCACGTTTAGGCAAAAGGAGCACAGGTCGCCCCCCTGCCCGATGGACCGATGAGCTGAAGAAGACAGCGGGAAACCGTTGGATTCAGAGGGCACAGGACCGGTTGGAGTGGCGCCGTTTAGGGGAGGCCTATGTTCAGCAGTGGACATCAAAAGCATCAGCCTTTTGGATGAATCAAACAAATGCAAATAAAGTGTAATATAGGTACCCATCAGTAACAAAATAAGATAAATTGTGAACATGCTTTTACTCTTCTCTTACTGGCGTAAACAGCTACGATATAGTATTTTACTTCTGCAGATCTTTCATTCAATAAAAACTTTTAGTCTGTAATCTTTTTAATCAGCGGGTCAGTGACCTCTTCCCACCAGTGGGTCCTTAATGGCTGACAAGCTCGTAAAAAGTAGAAAGAAATCACTATCACGTTTATGACGTCGACCTCCCAGAGAATCTTTAAAGGTTATTCAATTCAATTAAACTGTACGGGGCCTAATGGGCCACGGTGGAGTACCCTACGTTTTATGATGAGGCTCTTAATGTGAGTAAAGTAAATCAAAAGAAGCATTTTATATTTCATATTTTATTTCGAATGTAGTGCTTACGACCTGACTCTTAACGAGTGAATGCGCAGGTAATATACTGGAAAATCTCGATTTAGTTCAAGGATTGGATTAATTTGCGTCCGTATGTATTGTTGTTAAACTTTACAATTTTTACGAGTAGTATAGTAGGAGTACATAGTAGTAGGTACCTTTTCCAAGTGAAAACTTTTTAAGCGCGTTGAGCACTTTTTTATCGAACAAAAATCATGGAACTCGCGTCGTTGTCCCCTAGCGCTTTCCATGAGCTATCTATACTGTGTATTTATGTACATATATATCTCCGTGAATTGTTTTTTAAGTTTTAAGCAGTTCTTATGACTGCCTTTATTCAGAGACCCGTACCCTTAAGGTTAAAACAGGATCCTATTACTAAGACTCCACTCTCCATCTGTACCAAGAAACGGAAGATCACGCAAATGAAATATAGAGTTCCGACCTTTTTAAAAAGGTAAAGCTTCTCACGAAGCAATTCCAACCCAGATCATGGATCATTGAGAATGAAAATGGCACACCACTTCAAGATCTAGACGCAATTATGGAAAGGTGGCAGAGTTACTTCGAGCAGCTTTATAGGAATCTGACACCATATGAGTCAATACCATTTAATCCTCATTCAATTGGGAAGAACATGACCTTGAACCTCCTATATTACGACTTGAGGGTAAATCTGCGATTGTTGCACTTAAAGCCAAAAAGGCCCTGGACTGGACCAGCTAACGGCGGTGATCATAAAGAACATGGGATACATGTTCTTCCCTGTCTGTCTTCTCCTGATGGATATCAGGAGAAGACAGACAGGGAAGAACATTTGGCATACTGGCGAATGGTCAAGCAACTGGACAAAGTGTGACTTTATTTATCTGGCTGCAAACATCAGCAAAACAGGCCCTTGCGAGAAGAAAATTCTTATACGTATTGGAATGGCCAACAATGCAATGACTCAGCTAAAAAAAAGTATGGAAAGATATCTCACGAAAAACCAAAAAAAGACTAGTGAATTCTCTAGTATTTTCCAAATTCAGCTACGGGTCAGAGACATGGAAGCTAAAGAAGGTCGACTGAGATCGCATTGATGCATTTGAAATGTGGTGCTGGAGGAAGATGTTGCAGATTCCAAGGTGGACGGCAAACAACCAAGACGCCGCAATCCAATTAGATGGTCCTACTAAATTCGGGTAACTCTGGACACGAACCTGCACGAAGCACTACATGTAGTGAATTAAGAACGTGAATGGCGCGACATCATCAGAAGGAAAATGATCATCACGGGTGGATCAGCCCTCAGTAATGAGGAATCAATCACAGATACGTTGCTGCTCCCGAGTGTTAAAATGGTTGCCTTATATGTAAGTGAAGTTTTATACATTTTAAAATACCTGGATAACACCAGGTATTTTAAAATGTATAAAAAATAGAAACCATCTACAAAGAAAGCTAAAACTCGATGAACATAATGAAATACTTAAAATTACTTACCGGCGCTATCGTAATTACTGTAACAATCTAATAAAAAATAGTAAGAATCAATATGAACGGCAGTTACTTAATAACTCAAAATCAAATAATAAATCACTGTGGAGATGTATAAAATCTATTACTAACTTAAATAATTGTAAACAAAAAAATTGTGAACTTCTCAACCTTAAACCTACAGCCACTGAATCGGCAGATTATATAAATTATCATTTCAATAATGTGGGTAAATCATTGGCCCAGGAAATCTCAACTAATCCTCAATCTTTGAATGCATATTTGATTAACCTCAGTACTCAAGTAAATTCAATTGGAGTTATAGAACCGGATTTTTTAGAAGTAGAGATTATAATTAATAATCTTAAACCTGACTCGGCACCAGGCTATGATAACATTCCTACTAAATTTATAAAATTGGCTAAAAATGATTTGACTCCGATTATTACACAAATTTGTATTTTATCTTTCCAACTTGGTATTTTCCCTGATTTGCTAAAATGTTCTATCATACACCCTGTGCACAAGGGTGGCACCAAAGATGATATCAATAATTATCGACCCATTTCAGTCTTACCAGTCATGGCAAAGATCTTAGAAAAACTTATTAACAATCGATTACTTAAATATCTCAATTCATTTGACATATTATCAAAATCACAATATGGTTTTCGCGGCGGTATCAGTACTGAGAACGCCATTAGGGATTTAACAAGTAACGTAACGAAGCTTATAGATAATAAGAAAAACGCTTTATGTATCTTTTTAGATATAAAAAAAGCCTTTGACACTATATATGTGCCTATTCTCATACGAAAGATGGAAAAAATAGGTATAAGAGGTACATTCCTAAAACTGGTCACAAATTACCTTCAAAATCGAACCCAAAGTGTTAAAATTTGTGATGGTATCCTTAGTTCTAAGGAGTTTATCTCAAATTATGGTATTCCACAAGGTAGTGTCCTCGGTCCAACATTATTTTTAATTTATATTAATGATCTTACAGATCTTTGTCTTCCAAATGGCCAAGTTTTTTCCTACGCCGATGACACTGCATTGCTTTTTCATGGAAACAGCTGGATTGAAGCATTTACCATGGCCGAATCAGGATTGCATTTGGTTTTAAAATGGCTCCAACTAAATTCACTTTCACTCAATTTTAGTAAAACTAATTACATTCCTTTTTCTATACGAGACTCTTCTCAACCAAGTATTGATTTAAAAATATCGGCTCACATCTGTGATATGAACCAACCATTAAGTTGTACTTGTTTAGAGATTGAGAGAGTTAGTACTACAAAATATCTAGGAATACTACTCGATAAACACTTATCTTGGTACCCGCAACTGGATATTGTCGCAAAACGAGCTAGGAAACTGATTTGGATATTTAAACGCCTGCGCAATGTTAGCGACTTAAGTCTCATTAGATATATCTACATTACTTTAGTTCAGTCCATTCTTCTCTATTGCATAAGCGTTTGGGGAGGGACATTCAAAACGAAATTTGTGAGCATTGAACGTGCACAGAGGAAAATTCTAAAAATAATGGTTTGTAAAAGTAAATTGTATTCCACTGAAAAACTTTATCAAGATGTAGATATCTTAACAGTGCGTCAGTTATATATTCTACAATGTGCATTAAATGTTCACAAAAATAAAGCAAGAAATCCTACGTTAGTAAACAAGCGAAACCCTTACAATGTTATAAAAACTGAAAAAGTAAACACGGTTTTTGGGTCCAAGCAGTTTAACTCTCAATCTATAAGAATATATAATAAAATAAATAGATCCCTAAATATATATCAAATGAACCTGAAAGATTGCAAAAATACTGTGACTAAGTGGCTAAAATCTCTAAATTACGAACAAACTGAAGAACTCCTTATAAAAGTTCAATAAGTAATAAAATCTAGTTTAGAATTTTTATATTTTTAAATTAATATTATACATTAGTACGTGTTAAAAAGATAAGTTAAGGTCTAAAAAAAAGCATTTAAATTTGCATTTCAAATAAATAATAGTTAAATCATAAATTGCAGTAACAAAGAATTTTCCAAATTAATATATATTTACTTGTACTTATATATTCTAAAATATAATTGAAACGATAATTTTACTTACCTTATTTCACGAATCAATAATATTGTATCGCAAATAAAATATTTTTTATAGTATAATAAGTCTATAGTGTAAGTGGTCGCATTGTCCGATTGTTTACATGTCAACGTCACACCTAACTAACCTTTACTAGTAAGGTATTATAGAACAAAGTTGCTTGCTTAATTGTGTGTTCTTGACCATCGGATAATGCGGCGATTATTCTGCTTTATAAGTAAATTTTGTGTTTACCCTCGCAGTTTAAAATTGAAAATTGAATGTCTTTATTATATTGTTAACAACACTGGTTCTATGCAATCAGGAAAGAGCGTTCACCCCTAACACAAGTTCTGCGAACTTAACAGGGGTGTACTTCACCTGTAATAAGTCTATTTAGTTAATAAAGAATATTTTCATTTTTCATATTTTCATTTTCATTTTCAACCGGCACATTCATTTGAAACAAATCTTTGATACTTTCGTAGAAAATACGTGATGAAGTATCAACATAACATACTAATAAATCTATATGTTAATACGAGAAGCAAAAACTTGTGATCCGTTTTTAAGATACTTGCTGCAGACGGAGGAGTATGAAATTACGCTAGGTTATAGTTAATGTAGAGAAGGATTACGTAATGCTTATATTTTTTTCAAATAATGCAAAACATATATAAAATGAACTAATAACACACACACTACCTTGCATTTGTGTCATATATAATACAACAACAAATAAACGAAATAAAAGATTCAATGACTTACTATGAAAACACATAACGTCATAAATGTTAGATGTCTTTGCCAAAATACCGGCTATTGCTTTTAAACGCAGCTGAGTTAATAAACCTGTTATTACCTTTAACGGGTGCGTTCAAAATAACTTGAAAATTATTACGATTTATTAAAATTAGAGAAGTATTGGTGCTTCTTTGGACAATATGAAGTTTATTTTTTTAATTTAAATTACGGTCGAATTTCGACCGTTACAACGGGTCTACGCGGGTCTACGGGGCGACGGAATAGTCATGATTAATGCGTAAATAATTAAATTAATTTAATAATTTGCCACTTACCATCATGGGCTTGGTTGCTTTATCACTTCAAAATATTATACATAAAAAGTTTTTCTAAGGACTAGGCCTAAAGTTGTCAAAGGGCTAGGGATCAAATGGAGATATAATAATGTTAAGAACGAAATTTGAATGGCTTGGAGGTATTTATAGTAATTCGTAAACGACTTTACATTAATTACAGCTGGAGTTTGTAAAAGAAAATTGTATTCCCAAGTAATTTCGTGTATTTCAATTAGAATTTCGATCACCGTTGAATTATTTGCTACTTGCTTTTATACAAAACTGTTTTGTAAAACAATAATGGTTATAATATAATTACTTAATGACATATATTCATATATTCTCATTCATATATTTTTTATATTTTAAATTAGCAATTATTACCTTATCACCTAATAAAATAATTAAAATAGCTACAAGCTATTACAAGCTATTCAAAACAAATACCATAATTAATAAATTAAAATTAAAAACCAAAGAATATACTTTTAAAAAATTACATTAATTTACAACACGATTTCTATTTTTGAAAATAGGCAATAATCAAAGGTTTTCCAAGTAGTTATAATTAAATCCTACAAAGGAAATCATTAAATCTATTTACGTTATTTGCACCAGAATTCTGCGAAATATGCGAGGGTTTATACCGAGATTCTTTAAGTTATTGCTCTCGCATTTAAACTTGCAAACTATGTATGTGGACTTTATATATACACTAGGTTATTTCTGTTGGCTTTGCACGCTACGGTCACGTCTACCTATATGAGTATCTTATGTGTTAATCGAGGGCAGGGTTTCGCAAAGTGGGGTACTCGAACCCCAAGGGGTTCGCCATTCGATGGCAGGGGGTTCGCGACAATATTTACGTCATCAACGTCAAAATACAAAATTATTCCTAAAATTGACTTCATTTGTGACAAAAACAAGCACACCCATTATATGAATAGAAGTAAAAATACATTTTTTTTTACACTTTATTGTAAACTTTAATGAAGAATTAATTGTTATACATAACGAGCATATATTCCACCTCATGATAAGTTGGAAGTCCTGCTCACGGACATCTTGAATCAATTCTATACAATTAATGTCCGCTTGCGTTATTTTGAGTCTTTTTTGCGGAGTCGACGTTGCTTTTGAAGGTTATTTGCTCGAAAAATAAAGATTACATTAGAGTGTTACATGCTTGGCTAAAGTTGCAACCCCTGAGAATTAAGTTAAAATGGCTTACTATGTATGTTTTACTATTTATTATTTTACTTCAACAAGAAAAAAGCAGCGTCTAACACTGGTGTTATTAAGCACACAGGTATTTTATAACAGCAATACTATAATGAAGTAACAGTAATAACATAATATAACAGCTGCTAAAAATAAAGCCTAAAAGTAACTGCTATTGGTGTGGCAGTGGTTCTCAAACAGGGACATAATAAATAAGGACTGTGCTCAAGGCTCAGATGAACACGGCAATCTGAATTTTTCTTACACCAAACTCATTCTGGTGAGGACAGCCAAATAATGAATATTAAGCTCCTGTGCGGAGTGATATATCGTGGGAAGTGCGTTTTCATTTGTGAAAGAATCAAGATTAATGGGAAGATGTTCCTTTACGCGGTCCAAGGTGCGTTGGTAACTCTTATTTTCTCTGACTTTTTAATTTGTTTGTTTTCGGCAATAAGTTTTGAAAAGTCTTTTTGTTAGATAATTTGAGCAAAGGAGCATGCAGTAGGTATATTTGAGTGGTCACAGCTGCCCATTTTACCAAAATTTAGGATACCTACATTATTTTCTGTAAACGATGTCAAAGATGATTTTGTAATGTCAACTTTTAGAGTCAAATTCAAATTTGCTTAGATCTTTAAAATTACGCTATAGATTTTAAAACAGGTTTTATAGATAGAGTGATTCAAGAGGAAGGTTTTTATGTATAGTACATGTATAATATAGTAGAGAAATGTTGATAATTTTAGATTTTTTGACTTTTAGGCGGAACGAAGTTTGCCGAGTCTACTAGTTTAATATATAAGATTTTATTCACATTCGAAAAAAACATTACCCTTACGCAGGTAATAAATTGATGATGGTTTTTGTTGCAACTTTGAGGACATAACGTATTATTTAATAGCCTATCATATCATACCAATAATCGTAAGAATTATCGTTGCGACTGGTTGATGCTTCCGGAGACCCAAGGGCTGGTGCGCATTTTGGCCAAAGAATCAGTTTGACCATACAAAGAGGTAACGCCAGCATTCTCCCAAGAGGAAGCGATGTGGACTCTTTGTTTTATTTATAATATGTTTTTATTTATACTTTTCTGATAAGATTATATAAAAAAAGATTTATTTATTTTTAATATTTTGTTTTGTATATACTGTAAATAGATTTGTTTGTTATGTAAATACATAAATAAATAATCATAATCATAATCATAATCATTTATTGCTCATCATGCTTACGGACTAGGTGGTACAAATTTATTGATGTGTGCATGAATAACCCCGTTAGGGCATTGCAATGTCAAGGAGGACAGATTTGTTATTTACAATGTCAGTACGATTAAAAATTACATTAAAAAATTAAATATATAAAATAGGTTAAAATTATTATTGTTTTCAGATTGAGGCAAATTAAAAGTACATTAAAATAAATTAGATAGAGTCAAGATTGAAATTACATACATACAATAATATCGACTTAATGTCAGTAATCAATCGTACCATTCGTGTCTATTAAGATTATGTGAAGATACAAGAATAAGAATACAAAATATAATATTTCTTTCAAACATTTAAAATAAACACGTCCCGTTGCAGTATTTCCTCGGACTTCGAGATTTTAAACATTTTTTCTTTTATGTCCATACAAAATTCTCGAATCTTTCCTAATGAACTCTGATTCAATCAAATATATTTGCATAATATTTCCCCGTTTCGTGTCGTCTCCCGAAATAAGCAGTTCAGGGAGATTATTAAATTGGGACAAATTTAACGTTTCCGGGTTAACTGTCCTTAGATTAGGGATAATGGGACGTCCTTGAACGAAGGCAAGAATGGATTTGTTAGTATATATGATTAAATAAAGTGTCTGTGTATGTGCGAAAGTGATTTTTTCCCGACTGCCTCAGAAAGAGGGTGTTTTTTTATAATAATGAAGCAAACGAGCAGTCCACCTGATAGTAAGTGGTCACCGCCGCCCTTGGACATCTGTAAGCAACTTCATATAGAACATAGGTTCTATCTGGAGTCAATCTCAGATGCGTTGCTACTCTCGGGATTCGGATTGTCGCTTCATATAAAAGAGTGCCGGCAACCACACTTTGCCATCGAAAGTTAATGAATGCTTCACGTTGGAAATAGGTGTGGCGGTGGTAACTCCCCGGTCGAACTATTCTGGTTCTACCACCTTCAAAACTTGTTGTATTTGTCTATTTTATTCGAATAGTTTAACGGAGAGAATATCTCAATTTTAGAAAATTACGTAGGAAGTGACTTGGTTCAATTTCCGATTTGAGTCAGTTTTTTTCAATTACTTTTTATTTATTGATAGGGTCACACAGATATTAAGCCATGATTCCGTCTTCGGGAGTACCAACTATGTTTCTTGATCTCCGGATCTCAATTCAGGTGCGTTCCAAACCAGTGATAATAGCTATAAATGGTTTTCACAATTAAAAATCATCTTAAATTTAATCGAGACTGAAACCGTGGCTTATAAATAGTTGCAAATTATATAGAATTTCACGGTTGATTCCACTCAGTAGTTTCTCTTTGTATGGCTACGAGTCGGTCCAACGGGTCCGTAGTTTGATTTTTGAATATATCTCAGATAAAGCGCTGACAGGCTTATTGAGTGGAAAGCGGCTTTGAGCGGAACAATAGCGATGTTCTGAGCGCTGTCCTATCCTTGAATTTTGTTTATTTCGATAGCGTTTTATGCACGTTCAATATGAAAAATATTGACACAAAATAAAACAAGTAAAATGGTAAAATGTTTTTATAATACAGTAATACCTCGACTTACGCTACCCACGACTTACGCGAATTCGGAGTTACGCGGTTTTCAAATCTCCTCAATTCGTCTTTTATTGAGTGCCACGTGCACCACATAATCTCTATATTATGGATTCTATAGGCTTACTATCCCACACTAGTATTTAATAGTTAGATAGATAATAGAATTATGACTATGCATTATGTATGGCAGTTACAATTTATTTTGTGTTAGGTATTTTTTATACCCCGACTTACGCGAATTCGACTTACGCGGTTATTAGACACCTATCGCGTAAGTTCGGGGTATTACTGTATTAGCAAAGGACTATGTAGGACTATGTAGTCCATCAGATGGCAAGACACAGCATGAGCCTCCTGAGGTTGATGGTCGCTTTATATGTCAAAAACGTAAAGTCACCCGGCATCCACACCATTCTATCAAAACTGTTCTGCATTAAAGATAGGTGAAATCAAAGTATATCTCTAGTCTTAGTATATTGGTTTTGCCATCTTTAAAATTTGTATATAAGAACATTTTGCCTCTTTGCTAAGCAATAGCATTGCTTAATGATCAAAAATTCTTTCATCAAAAATTCTTGTCATCAAGGTAAATCAAGGTCATTAATTTCTGATAAGCACATCTTTTGTACAAAAATAAATGGTGCCTTGGATTAGAACCTCTAATATCTAGAGAGTTTCAATCATTAGGCTTCCACCGCAAACGGAATTCTTACTTCAGTTAAACTAAAAAACCAAAATTTTTACAGTGATATTCGTGTCGCTTGCTAACTGTGTCATTCAAATCGATAAAGTTAACTTGAATAGACAGTTCCATCAAACATAAAAGGCTTGTGTTCAATAGCTCTGCACTAATCGAGAATCAGGTTTCGACTTAACTAAAGCTTGTAAATCTCTTTTCAAATGTGTTACTTTCTTATGTTTCTCTACATACAATATCTCATTTTTATATGATGCGAACATCTTAGGAGGAGATCCTAGGTAGTAGCATGTGCCTCGGAGAAGAAACCGCCGCGGCTGCTGATAACGGCGCCGCGTCCCTGTAGTTTCAGGATCAGAACAGGACAACGGTTTTCCCTGCCTGTCATAAGAGGCGACTAAAAGGGGCTTCCGGGGTTGCGGGCGGCTAGAGTGGGAGCGTAAACCGTTCGGCCAGGCGATCCCGGGAAGGACTGGTATTTGTGGCGCATACCGTCGTAAAGACTAGACGGAGCGGTGGGCCCAGCCGTCCATCAACGCGCTCAGAGGATTCCGCTTGCGTTCCTTTAGAGATCCCGGAGTCCTCTTTGTAGCGTTGAGGACGGCCACCGGGGGGCTTTTAGTGCGGTAAAAACAAAGGGAGTAGCATGTGTGGTTGACTTCAGATGTTTTGTATGAAGTTGCTTACAGTTGTCCATAGGGGCTAGTGACCACTTACCATAAGGCGGACTGCATGATCGTTTGCCACGGCTTTTTTTGAAGTGAAACTTCTTTATCGGGGTTGTTGAAGTGAAACTTCTTTATCGGGGTTGGAAAAAAATTTAGTGCAACATTTTTTCGTTACGCGCCATCTTTTTCTGTTACGCGCCATCTTTTTTTTTCCGTTACGCGCCATCTTTTTCTTATCCCTACCACGCGTGATATTAGATAAATTATTATAGATTAGATTATTAGATAAATTTTACTAAAAGCCTTTTATTAAACTTTATCTAATTTAACTTTATTGATACAATTTCTGTAAAGTTGCATATAGCAAATTATTTTTTGAAAAATAACGTCATAAAGAAGTTTCACTTCTTACGAGTGTACGCTAGTACACGCACACATTTTTTTTTTAATATCTTACAAACGACCTATAATACAAAGAGTACGAAAGCTACCTTCTCGGACAAGGAGCCTTATCATTTATCAAAACATTTCTGGTACAATAACCAATATAAGATATTTGTGAAAATACGGTACACAAGAAAATATTGTATTGTGTGTGCTTATTCTTTATACCGGAACGCTCTTGTAACGCCAACATTGAGATTGGAACCCTTTTTATATTTTCTCAATAATATTTCCTTTATTCTCCAAGTGATTTGTAAACTCTTGTTACGTTACTTAAGAGAACTTGTTGACTTATATAAGCGAACAAGTTTTCTTAAGTATACTTTCTTAAGTAATATAATTCTTTAATAAAGTATGTTGTAATATGGTTTCTACAAAAGTGGCAAGAGGGAAAACTGTTTATATGTATGTGTACCTACTTTGTTCGTGATTTTAAATTATCAATCTGGACATCTATAATAAGCAATCGATAGTATTACACGTTTGTTGCTTTTTAAGGGTTCCGTACCCATACTGTAAAACCATATCTCTATTACTATGGCCCGGCGTCTATTATCAGCATCGGCAAGAAAAGGGATCCTTCGGCATCCATACATGTCAGCGCACACTGTCGGAAACTGCTTTGGCATGCTGCAACGTTCTTAGGGATGACGAGGCGTCCTTAAGCATGCCGCCCCGAGTGTCGCTTCGACGCCGGCGACGGCAGCACGGCGGGCGACGGCGTACCGAAGGTTACCAAATTCCACCACACGCAAATTCTAAAACAAGATCCTATAGCAATAGTGTATACATAATGGGACCAAAAATTTTTAATCATTTACCAGATGACATGAAAGAAATGACTGCTATGTGTTTTAAAAGAGAATTAAAAGCAATGCTGATAAAAAAATGTTATTATAATGTTAATGACTATCTGAATGACAAAATATGCTGACATCTATCTATTTGTAATATTTTAATATTGACTGACATTTTAATTTAATTTATTTATTCCTGTTTTTATACCATAATTTTAAATGTTACTCCTAATAATTGGATTGTGACTATTGTAATTATAAATGTTAAATATTTTTTTATGACTAACTATTTAAATTATGACTAATTTGCACACCTCTAATAGGTATATTACAGAGGAATTTTAATGAATTATAATAACTATTATACCTGTAATAATGCAATAAATGAATTATTATTATTAAAAAAAAATACCGTTTGCTTCTTCAGTCAGATAAAAAAAGCAAACAGGAATGCCTGAACCCTTCCTAAGCACACTTGAGAAATTACGAGCCGTCATCCATCTGCTTCCTGACCACTTACGACGTTGCTTAACTATGTACTTATAGATCGGTTGATATCTGACGACCCGCGTGGAGCGGTTACCATACTGGTCTGACGCGCAAGGGGTCCCGGGTTCGATTCCCGGCCGGACAGGTATCTGAATGATGAGTTTAGATTCATGTTCTGGGTCTGGGTGTTTGTGTATTCGTCTTGTTTTTGTCCATGGTACCCAGGACACAGGAAAAAAAATCCTAAGATTGGTGGGTGAGGTGGACTATGAGAGTAGAAAGCGTATGAGTGTAGAAAGCGTATTTTCACGAGACGGACGATATCAACGTTATACGCGCCGCAATATTAACGGATTTTACAATACCTACGAATTTTAAAGCTATATTTCATTGCAGAACTGCTAACTCTAATTTACAATTTCAGAGTGGAATAATATTTTCGAAAACGATCATAGAGCTTAATTTATTAGACAGTTTCATCATTTGTCCGTCCAAGTCTGATAAATAGTAGGAAGATATATCTTTACGAACATTTACGGGGAAGGAAAAGCAATTTTGTGAGTAAACTTCTGAAAATGTTCCTGTAACTTAGGACTTAGGCATTGCTATATTTAACCTAACAAATATTTGGCACTTAAGACTAAACGCATAGAAGTTTGGGATAATTATAATTGTATATGGATTAAATAAATAAAAATAGAACAGTTGATAGACGACCCGCGTGGCGGAGCGGTTACTATACCGGTCTGATGTGCAGTGGGTTCCTGGTTCGATTCCCGGCCAGACAGGTATTCGAATGATGAGTTCAGATTTATATTCTGGGTCTGGGTGTTTGTGTATGGTACCCACAATTCAGGAGAAAGTCCTAGTGTAGGGCCTATGAGTGTAGAAAGCGTAGAAAAGAAACTGTTTCCAAGTCTGTCTGTTTCCACTTATTTTAGCGTGAAGTTCTTGCGCTTCGGTGGAAGAGTGTATTGTGATTCCTTCTTAGTTCTCGGGAGTAGCAACGCAGCTGTGATTGAATTCAGATAGGAGATATATTGTTTGTGAAGTTGCTTGCAGATGATCACAGTCCGTCCCTGTAGTTCCGGGATCAGAATAGGGCTACGGCTTCCCCTGCCTGTCGTAAGAGGCGACTAAAAGGGCCGGAACCCCCTTTAGTCGCCTCTTACGGCATGCGGTATGTGTGGTCGCATACCGTCGTAAAGACTAGACGGAGCGGTGGGCCCAGCCGCCCATCTGAGAGGAGCCCGATGGGGCAACGCGATCGGAGGATTCGTCGGTTGAGGTCGTTTCGAGATCCCGGAGTCCTCTTTTTACGCTTACGCTTCTATTAAATGACATTTAAAAAAATAACTAAAGAAAGTTTTCCTTAGAATGTATCTTTTATCTTTATTATGTTTTAAATTCTAATTGTTGTATGATATTTGTCACTTTTCTTTAAAGTCATAAAGATTTTTCATTACTATGATCATGGTGCAAGGTGATGTCAGATAGACGGTAATGGTAGCCGACTTTTGTGGTCTACGATAGTCGAAACAGTCAAACATTCAAAGATTTATTTAACAACAAAAACATATTTACACTTGTAATGTTCGTAAACAGCAGCAATAGTTTTGAACTGTGTCGCTACTATTTACGCCCACCTTGGAGTACAATATTTATGATGGTTTTACAATAACATTAAACAGAAAAATATATTTCTAAAAAATCCTAACAACAACTATACATTTAGTTGTAAATGTTACTGCCACTAGAAAATTATAATACATTTTCATATACGGTATAATTTTGCACAATAAAATTAATTATGCTTAAAGCTTGGGGCTAATTCGGGATAGCCACATTTAATTCCTTTATTGTTCTCATAATAGCCATAATTAATTAATTTAATAGCCCGGTTTTTCATTCTATATTGTTTGTAGCAATTAGGATAGAGTTCAAAGGCAGAACGGTAACATATAAAGAAAGGATTGTTGTACGAATTAATTACTTTAAACCCTTTTAACCTCTGAGCTCCTAGTACTTCTGTTTGTGAAATTTTGTTAAAAGTTTCGGAAAAATCACGGATTATTTTTAACGGTTCAATGTCACATAAGGCGATCATAATTCTCTATGAGTAGCATTGCATCTGTGATTGATTTAAAAAAAACCGTTTTACAATGAATATGAATATATTTAACTTGATATATTAATATTATGAATATATGAAGTTGCTTACGACAGCGGCAGAGACCGTTTGCCATCGGCTGGACTGCATGAATCGTTTGTTACTTGTATAAAGAATAAAATTTCGTAGATATATAAATATACTAATAGTTAAATTTTCTTTCTTACGTACGTAGGTACCTACGTAGCACGATACTAGATGGCGCTATTCTTGCATAACACTCATAATCTCACAATGTAAATACATTTTCAGTACACATCGTAAAATTATTACTAACCAGATTTTCCCGTGTTAAATCCAACGAAGTGGAATCAAAATAAACCCCGTGGAGACGGCTCAGTTCAATGAACTGTCGTATGGCATAAAATGGCTTCCGTTCCGATTTTCTTTTATTACTACTGGCATCATAGACGCCGGATAAACGACTAGCGATGAAATAAATAGTAACTTTTAATGAAAATTAGTGAAAACCAATTAACATCTAGATTTTATTATAAAAAAGAACATTTAGATAGTAAGTTACAATCAACCGATAACAAATTGTATAATAGTAGCTATATATTTCGACATTTTAAAAGTTATACAATTCTCAAACTATTTCATAAGTGGTATGTTGGACGGGTACCTACTCACGAAACTTTTAATGAAAACTAGTGAAAACCTATCAACATCTAGATTGTAAGTTACAATCAACCGATATCAAATTGCATAATAATAGCTATATATTTTGTCATTTTAAATATTTGAACAATATGATACTATTTGATAAGTAGTACCTATGTTTGACGGGTACCCGCGATATTTGGTATTTAAATATTTTTGGTCACAATTTCGACCCATTTGCAAAAACAGCATATCGTGAGGTACATGTTAAAATTTACGTGATAATATATAGTATTCTAAAATCATTTATGCTATACTTATTGAAGTTATAGTGTCGCCCTTAACTTAAGACCACATTCAATTACATAAACTTTAAAATTTTATACTTAGGTACAAATTTAGCGACTCTTGTCCTAAGTTTAGGTAAAATTGGAATTAAAGCTTATTTACGTTAGTTTGTTTTGAGCCCGTTGTTTTAAAAATTAATCGTTTCACGTTACTAGTTATTCGCTATTCGTTTTAAGTAATACAGTCGTTTATTCTAATGTCGAGATAGCTGAATACCGATATCATCCTGTTTTTTTTGTCTAGATTACTCACTTGTTTTTTTCGTTAGATCTACTCGTATGTAACGTAAATCAAGTGAATATTTGTTATGAGCACTTTCGTGATCACGACATAGTATAAAACAAAGTCGCGTCTCGCTGTCTGTCCCTATGTATGCTTAGATCTTTAAAACTACGCTACGGATTTTAATGCAGTTTTTTTAATAGAGTGATTCAAAAGGAACGTTTTTGTGTACAATACATGCGTCATATACTGGAGGAACACTGATTAATTTAGATATTTGACTTTTAGACGGAACGAAGTTCGAAATATAAACTAATAGATAGCGTACAATAATAATACAATTTTAGTAATCACATAATATTATATATGCTGTATCCATCAGATCTTTGATGTTTAATGCTGGATGTAAGCCCTCATTAATGAAGGTTTTTACTAATAGTCGAAGCGCCTGGCTTACTTCATGGGGACCGCAGTAGATGATGCTATGTAGAAGGACGTTGCCCAGCTTCTCGATTATATCGCTTAATTCTACGAAATGCACGAGAAGAGGGAGTGGTACTGTTCAAGATCGAAACACAAGACATGACATATGCTGTACAATGGAAATGAAATATGCTGAATAATGGAAAACATTAAAGGATTATGTAATTTATTAATTTTATTTTTGATTTTACAAACTCCTTTATCGCCGTAAAAATGATCGTATCAAGGTTAGAAAAGCATTGTGAAGGTCCGAATTTCCTGTTTTGAGAACATTTAGCAAACAAAAAAAGAGACGAAGTTACGTGTTACGCGAAATTTCAAGATGCTCGATAAAAGAATTCTTCGCTGAGATACAACATTATAAAATACTAGCTGTTGCCCGCGACTTCGTCCGCGTTTCCGTTGTTTTTCGTAAAAAAAAGTAGCCTATGTCCTTCCTCACGGTTCAGTGGTTTTGATGTAACAAACAGATTAACTTTCGTATTTTAGTAGGGAAATATAATATGTCATATCTACAATACTGTTGAAAAATATCGCAATACGGAACCGCACAATATTATTGTTAATAGCTTTGCCCGCGACTCCGCCAGCGAGTAACTCCTTGTGTGTTATTGAGTTAATGTATTGGTAATATTGTTTAGATCACGTTCACATGAGGCTTAAGAACCTTTTTTATTTTTGTTTTCGAGGGGGAAACCTTCAAAAGGTACCCGACGCCGTGGGAGCGACGCAGAGTTATGTGGAATTTTTACCGCACTAAAACCCCCCCGGTGGCCGTCTTCGGTGCTATAAAGAGGACTCGGGCTCCTCCCAGATGGGCGGATGGGCCCACCACCCAATCTAGTCTTTACGGCGGTATGCGACCACACATATCGCCACCTTCCCGGTATCGCCTGGCTGGACGGTTCAAGCTCCCACTCTAGCCGCCCGCAACCCCGGAAGCCCCTTTTAGTCGCCTCTTACGACAGGCAGGGATACCGTAGCCCTATTCCGATTCTGCCGAAGGCTTAAAGTACTTATATAACGAAAATACTTCAATGCAAAGCTTCCGGGTAAACTATGCTGAATGTTGATCCATCCGGCACGTGAACGTAAAGATTTTTGGAACTACTGACCCGGGAAAGAGCGACGTACAACTGACCATGCGAGAAACAACTGACACCGAGATCTACTCCAGCAACACGAAAAGTCTGCCCTTGAGCCTTATTAATTGTCATTGCATAACACACCGATACTGGGAATTGCGTTCTTTTAAATTGGAATGGAAAATTATTAGGTACTAAGGGAATTCTGGGAATAAAGACGGTTTCTCCTGCACCGCAACCTGTTAAAATTTGAGCCTCGATAATATTTTGTTGCAACCGGGTTACTTTTAGCCGAGTTCCATTGCAAAGTTGTGGTGGTCTTAAATTTCGGAGCAGAATAATCGGAATGCCAATTTTTAAACAAATTTCATGAGAAGGAAGTCCGGGCATATTTAAAGAATTTAAAAATTCTATCGGGTAGTTAGTGGCGTCTTGTTCATCGACCATTCTATTTATTGAACTATAAACTTTGCTTTCCCCTTGTATATTCGACAGTATTTTATTATTAATCTCAAATGCCTGGTCATTGCGAGGAGTTAAGATGGATCTTTCGCATAGCCAAGAATTGTCCCTATTTAATATATTTGTTACGTCACCGTGACACTGTTCACTGTTCACTGTTCACTGTTCACTGTTCACTGTTCACTGTTCATTTTTCATTTTTCAATTTTCATTTTTCATTTTTTTTTTAATTTTTCATTTTTCATTTTTCATTTTTCATTTTTCATTTTTCATTTTTCATTTTTCATTTTTCATTTTTCATTTTTCATTTTTCATTTTTCATTTTTCATTTTTCATTTTTCATTTTTCATTTTTCATTTTTCATTTTTAAAAATTTCATTTTTCATTTTTCAATTTTCAATTTTCAATTTTCAATTTTCAATTTTCAATTTTCAATTTTCAATTTTCAATTTTCAATTTTCAATTTGCATTTTTCATTTTTCATTTTTCATTTTTCATTTTTCATTTTTCATTTTTCATTTTTCATTTTTCATTTTTCATTTTTCATTTTTCATTTTTCATTTTTCATTTTTCATTTTTCATTTTTCATTTTTCATTTTTCATTTTTCATTTTTCATTTTTCATTTTTCATTTTTCATTTCTCATTCTTCATTTTTCATTTTTCATTTTTCATTTTTCATTTTTCATTTTTCATTTTTCATTTTCATGTTCATCTTCGTACAGATAGATGACTGAGTTATAAACGTAAGAGTAGACAAATATAATCAGAAAGCTTTGAACTGCTAAGCTATCGGGAGTTACACGTGTTATTGTGAGTCAACCATAAAAGATGGACATATGCTGTCGTAGGATATTTTTTAGATAATTTTAAGGAAAATATTTCCCTCATACATGATTTCTGTGTAGCTTTAACCATTAAGGTTGCACACGCGACAGAAGCTTAAAAAAGTAACTTCTCCCGTTTTCCCAACATTTCCCTTTACTGCTCTGCTCCTATTGATTGTAGCGGGATGAAAAGTATACTATAACCAGCCCAGGAGTATAAAGAATAATCGTACCAAGTTTCGTTAAAATCCACTGAGTAGTTTTTGTTTCTATAACGGTTATACAGACAGACAGACAGACAGACAGACAGACAGACAGACAGACAGACAGACAGACAGACAAAAATTTTACTGATTGCATTTTTGGCATCAGTATCGATCCCTAATCACGCCCTGATAGTTATTTTGGAAAAATATTTCATGTACAGAATTGACCTCTCTACAACTTTATTATAAGTATAGATCATAAAAATTCGGACAATTTTCTTGATCCCTTAAAATTTTCACTTATTCTAATATGTTACGTGTAACACGTCTAAACAACTTCGTACAGAACAGATTCTATCTGAAGTAAATCTCAGATGCGATGCTACTCACGAGGACTAAGTAGGAATTTTGGTACGATAGTCGTCTCATGTAAAGATGAGCCGGCACGTGAAATGCAAGAACTGCTTTACTCTATAACTTGTGACGGTGGTACCTTCCCGGTCAAACCACACTGGTTTTACCTAGTAGAACATCCAATAATCCGGCCAATATATAATGCGGCCAAACAGTAGGTACCTACGTACTAAATTCCTACAGACTATGCTGTAACTCGACTGCTTGTTATAATAAGACTCGTGTTTTTTCAGCTTTATTCCAAGAGAATACGAAATATGGAACCTTTATTACATTTTAGCAAAATGACGGAATATAAAAAGAAGCTTCGTCTCTAAAAATCTAATAAAACGAATGAAAAAGAAACATGTTATGATAACAACAGAAAATAACCCGTAAACAATCATAACAAAATATAATCACGACTTTTTGTTTGTCTCTTGTTAAACTTTGTTAAGAACCCAACAGCTATATTTTTAAAAGGAGAGGCATGGTGGTGTTTATAAATATGTATATTTTGTTTTATTTATTTATAAAATCACCACTCCACTTGTTCACCGATTTGCACTTGGCTAGCGCGGCGGACTATGGCCTGAACTCTCTCATTCTGAGAGAAGACCCGTGCTCAGCAGTGGGACAATAATGGGTTGACGAGAGATTTATAAAACCATTGATTCATGTATGTAGTTTATGTTTTCTCACGACATATTCAGAAGAGCCCAATTAATACATTTTTCATGACCGCGCCTTGTGGTCTATGGCTTTTTTTATAACAAGTTCATGTAAAACAATGGTCTGAATACAATGACCATAACCTTCCACCGGCATGGAGAATTGCTTCACGCTATAAATACGTGTGGCGGTGTTACCTTCCCTGTACTATATCAATTCACTATCCATACGTTCAAATTCATTATAATACTTTACTATACAAATATTATTATCCTAACTAAAGTCATGTTACCCCTGACACTGATTCAAAATCGATACTAATAACGTAATTGCCCTAATAGTCCTTGTAAGAAGGTAGGATTATTTGAGCATCAATTTACGTAGCAGAAAAACTATTATAACATTAAGCAAATTTAGTTCAAAAGATTAATTATATTTATCGAAAAACAAGTCAAGGGCGTTAAGGACTCTGATTTGTGTTACTAACCTAAAGTGTAAGGTCAAAAGTTATCTTCTCAATAGATTCTGACCTTTTGTTTTATAACCTTACAATGGAAGTATTGTCAGTTTGTGAATCACTAGATACAGTACAATATAAAACAATGTTGCTTCCCGCTGTCTGTCCGTATGTATGCTTAAATCTTTAAAACTACACTACTGATTTTAATGCAGTTTTTTACTATGTAGAGTGATTCAAAAGGAAGGTTTGTATATATAATATATGCATAATATAGTGAAGGAACACTGATACTTTTAGATTTTTGTCTTTTAGGTGGAACGAGGTTTAGCCGGGTCAGCTAATAAACACTAAATACTAAAGCTAACTTTTATTACCCATGTAAATCAAGATGGCAAAGAAAAATAAGATATACAAAGAAAAAAGACAAAGCTATTGAGTTCCTTGCCAGATCTTCTCAGTTGAGGTCGTGTTCCGATCCGGTGGTAGTGTAAAAAAATATATATGTAACTGACAATTTGTAAGCGTCCTCGTAGGCTTCTGCAAATTAACGACATTTCATTTCATTTCATAAGTTTGAAAGCTATTACCTTTATTATTACAGCTATTTATGATGTTAAGCAGTTAAGTGACTTGCTGTGGAAGGTTTGTAGGGAAGGCTCATTGCTATATGAGGTGATCATCTGTGTATTTACGAGAGGCAACGTATTTGTGATCTGCTTCAGGTAGAAAATAGACCCTACGTACAAAAGGACTATCATTTTTGCCACGGACGTGCAAGATGTGGAATGAGCTTCCTCCTGAGATATTCCCGAAGCGTTATGACATGGGGCTCTTCAAAAAAGGTGCGAAAAGAGGTCTTCAAACCCATCGATGCATTGGCAACTCCTCTGGTAATGCAAATGTCCATAGGCGACGGTGACTACTTTCCATCAAGTAGCCCGTCTGCCTTCGCCAGGTTCAATTATAAAGAAAAAAAAGGATACAGAAATCTTCGATACTCGATGACTTTAGTCTCCAAGCAACTACCGCCAAACAAATCTGTTGAGGTTCGTACACAAGTCGTCGACTATATTGATTTGTATGGCGGTAGTCACTTGAAAAGTAAAGTCGTCATATAGATTCTTGTATCTACGAAGAGTGGCTGACTAGCGCGAAAGCCGTCTAGGAGGAGACCCTTGCTCAGTGGTGGAATAGTAATGTGTTTTCGACAGTTAGAACTCCTTAGAACGTAGTTATCAAATGGCATCCTATTTATAACCGATTAATCATTTCTATCTCCTAAATAATTTGAGTAACTTTGGAATTGGTCACTAGTTCGACTTTGATACTTTGGTCCATTGTCTTGCAACTAATTAGCTATCCTATTAGAATCGTGCTATTTTTCTTGTGAATAGATAGGCCAAATGGAATGTTCAAGGAATAAGTCTAAAATACTCACTACACGTATAAAAAAAACTGCCTATAACATATCGCGTTAAGATTTTTAATATGGACGGAGTTATGACATTGTAGTATTAGTTAAAATTTAATTTAAAGAAGACGGAGCAACCTCGGCGATTCCATTTATAGATTTGATTTTTAATACTTTTATGTATAACGAAGTGAATGTGAAATGTGACGTCAGGAAGGCCAGGGGTCTTCATTACTGTCCGTTCTTGAATATTTCAAGTAAAACACAGGAGTAAACTTCTTCGATTTATTCACACTTGAGGAGGTCCGATCGCTTCGACGGTTAAACAAGAATCTTTTTCAACCGGCGTTCGCTCGCCTTTTTATAACAATGTTTGGAGAGGTGACAATAATAAATTTATGGAGGGTAAACTAAATTACAATTCTAAAAATCACTAAATATTGCTAATTTAATAAACAATCAATTTTCGTTCTTTAAACTAACTAAAAAAAATATTTTCAGCGACGTGTTTTCCATAAATACGCGGTGACGCGCCGACATGTATGGTTAGAACGGGCTTGAGAAAATTAGAAATGAGAGAAGTATCTGTGTTTTATTTCATTTTACTATTTATCATATTGATATGGTAAGGCAGACCATCTGTTAAAGACATCTTTGAGAGACAACTACATGCAGTGTACTGTTACTAACTAAATATGACGAGGAATATGCAAAGAATAACCGATCAAGAGCCTTTTTTAATTTCGATCTTGACTAGTTTCTTCTTTTGTTTTTGTTTGATTATACTGATGAGCTAAATCAAAAAAATATGGAAAATTCTGCACAAATTTCGATTGTCAGGTATAATATGCAGGCATAATTCAACTACTAGCTGAATTATTTGTTTCATACTGTAATGTATCTATAGATAAAATAATTTAGTGGTTTTTGTCTTTGGTTAATAATTATTGGCTTTAGTGTTATTAATAAATCCTTAGGGTTTTCTATAATAATAAACGTTCTTGTGGTCTTATGGTATAATTTTGAGCACCAGGTGAAAACTAATATTTCCAAATTATAATTCTCTTTAACAAACAAGCATTTTATCATTATTCAAATTGTTAGTATTAATGTCCATAAGTTGTTCATAATTAAAAAAAAGTCTTAGGTAATCTTTGTGTCTTATTGTAGTGCAATTTAAGGCAACATTCCAATTTCAAATCCAATCGAAACAGTCACAGAGTAAAAAGAAATTTAATAATCTGTGGCGCGTTCGAATCGCAAACTGCAACGTTAGCGCTGGCGTTAAGAGTCGTTGACACGTTTCCGCTTCCCTTCCCTCGTGTCTAAAATTACATGTGATTAACATTAAGATTTCTGACATATCATAACACTTCATGATGCCGGTTGTAAGATATAAATATGTCAACATGATGTTACGATTAAGTTTTTATATTTTTTGACATGTGTCATGATAGTGATGGAATTAAGATGTAATATTAGCTTTTTATAGTTGGTACATATGAAATATTATGATATTTTAATATTACGGTTTAATACTGGGTATTATACATACATAATATTCAAAGCTTTTCGGTTGTTTAACAATTTCTATAAAACGTATTAAGTTAATATATTAAATAGACACAATTTAAAAAGAATAATAGTAGCAAGAATTAATATTACTCGTAAACTCGCGCACATGAAGTGCAGTGAAAAAAAGAAGTCGTTTAATCTCGTCGGCATCCTGTGGGTGACATATGCTCCGGAAATGCGGTTGTAATGCATCCGCAGCTTAATAGGCTTTAATAAGTTTTGACAGTTAAATTTGTATGACATAAATATTGTAAAGATTAGTTTTTATTTTTGCTGTGAATGCAAATCGCATCTGTGCCGAAAAACAATCAATTCTATTATTATTAATATTCTATTTCTTTATTTCACTATAGTCGTCCGGAAGCATTGGGAACTTATTATCATGTGCTCACTTGTATACGAGTCGACCATTTTTTCCCCGTTTGAGTCGTAACGAATCTGTGATTGTCTTTAGATCTTTGTTCGTTACAAAGTTGGTTATAGATGTCCATGGATAGGCTTTGCCACACACCCGGTGGATGGCATTCTAAGAAAAATGTGGGCTGCATGATATTTGCTATCAATAATTATAACATACACACCGGCACTCTTTCACATGAAGCGACCATCTTAGTCCTCGGGAGTAGCAACTCATCTATGATGGTCTGTGAACAGATGGAACCCATGTAGTGTACGTAGTTGATTAGAGATGTCAGTGGGCGGCAGTGACCACTTACCATCAGGTGGACTGCATGCTCGTTTGCTACTTTAGTCAGTTAAAAAAAAGATATTATGTAGTGAAGTTACGATCCGCAAGCGAAGCTAAGCGCGTATACCAATAAGTTTTATAGGCGCATAGCTGTTGTCACAAAATCCGCTATAAATAATAAAAGTAAAGCAGACAGTTCCCGAAGGCGGCATTCGTAGCACGTACAGGTTGCACTTTACGTGTTTGTGAAGCAAACGTAATTATACGGCCGCCGCACACACGCTCAGTCTCCTGAGGGATTTATGTCACCGAGATATTTACATGATTTCGGCAGGTTACTCGAGGCTTGTTCTGTAAAATGGCTACGGAATCATCGGGTAAATACTCAACTTTTGCAGAACATTAAAATAAGCGATGTAGAAGTTCTTATCCTGTTTTTTTTTTGTTCATCATACAGTTTTATATATCTGTAAGTTTGTTATTATATGAGGTGAGCATCTTAGTCCTTAGGAGGACTACCGTATCTGGTATTGACTCCAGTCAGAACCCCTGTTTTATATGAAGTTGCTTATAGCATGCTCGTTTGTAACTTCAATTTTAAAAAAGCAGACAATACAGCATAGAAAAATAAAGCAGACAGTTCGCAAAGGCGGCATTCGTAGCACGTACAGGTTGCACTTTACGTGTTGTGAAGCAAACGTAATTATACGGCCGCCGCACACACGCTCAGTCTCCTGAGGGATTTATGTCACCGAGATATTTACATGATTTCGGTAGGTGACTCGAGCCTTGTTCTGTAAAATGCCTACGGATCATCGGGGAAATACTCGACTAATATTGAGTTTGCAGAAACAGTTTTATTTTTTGCAGAAATCTATTTTATTTTATACTTTTACCTAAGGCAGACGGGCTGATGATTAGGATGATGGCTGGATGGATGATGATAGTTCTCAAACTAAGTAGTTATTCAACTGGTAGTCTAATTTATAAATTTATCATACAGATTTTTCCGTTTATCAGCCTTTTATGGTCCATATCTAGACACCTACTTTTCGTAATGAAGGTCCTTTCCAGGAGTTACCGTTTGGCAAGTGTGTTGATGGCCGCAGTAGGTGTTGATTATACACAGGACGATGATGCCAATCTCATGATAATTGTCCCACTGTTGGGCACGGGTCTTCTCTCAGAATGAGAGAGTTATAGGCCATAGTCCACCGCGCTGGCCAAGTGCGAATTGGTGGAACAATCTCATTATTTTGTCTTATTGTAGTATTTTTCTGGGGTTTAACGTAGCAGTTCAGATATGTCCGTTGCTGCCTCCTAACATTAGTGATACGTGCTGCTGTTTCTGCTTCGAATGGTGTGATAGAGCAGAGACGGTTATACCCAATGCAAATTTGTCGTCAGCAGCAATGCATCTGTGGTAAAATCCAAGCAATAATCCTATCCTATTCGTTGTTGATTACAAACTCCACCTATAAAAATAGTCATTGCCTATTATAAGTTGAATTGTACGTTTTTACACTTGATTTACATAGAAAAAGTCCAATCAAGTGGATGAGTATTGGTAAAATCGTCACCAAATCTAACTACGGAAATTGAATTGGATCAGAAACGGCTATCACGAGCGGATAGCAAAAGGAGAGTGTAGAATCGTTTGTTGATTAAACGAAAATGGAGTCACTATAGGCAATTCACAATTAGCGCAAAATGGTCAACTTCAGTAACAAAAGATCAACAAATAATTTCAACTATTTGCAGTAGTTTCAGGAAGAAATCGTAGATGTCTCTAAATTTTCAAAGTTATTTGTGTTATGAAAAACCCATAATGGTGGTCTTAAACAGTGCAAAACATTGCGAGGAAACTGCATTCCTGAGAGAATTCTGATAGGAACGCTTAAAAAAGTCTGAAGAGTTACCGAAACTCTTGGTACGTTGTCCTTAAATTTTAATTGTTCGTAAGTGGATTATGTAAGGTAGGTATCATCTGTGAAAATTTCAACGTCGGAGTATGAAAACTCATGTATGAAAAACAGTTGTAAAGTAAAGATATTATTCCTATTTGAGCAATATAACAGCAATTAACACAAACGGGAAAGAGAACATACGTACCCGACTCGCTCAGCTAAAAATGAAAAACTCGTTGTTTCTAAAACAAAAAACTATTTTGGCAGGAGGGAAAGGTGTTTGTTACCACAAGTGGAGAAAATAAATAAAAAAAAAAACAGCCTGGTGATAAACAGACGGACAGAAGGACAGCGAAGTCTCAGTAATGGGCCCTGTTTTTACTCTTTGGGTAGGGTAGACTGGGTACGGTTGAAACAAAGGACGGTTGAAACAAAACGAATATCTCGCAAACCGTTGGCGGGGCGGCGAGGGGCCCAAGGGGAGAACGAAGCGGACGACAGGTCTAAACACGAATCTTAGTGTTGCGTCACTCTCCGCGCGCTTTGGCTGTTTCTAGGGGACCCTATTGTGTTTTGATAACCAAAAGTAAGTATTTTTGCTTGGAGATTTTTTTCAATTATTGTCGTTTTTATTCAAGTGACAGCATTGAGGGTGCGTTGTTGTTTGAAATGAAGCTCGCGGAATATGACATTGTGACTAGTTTTTGTGTATCATTATTGTTACAATGACTAATAACTGAATTTTACCTAAAGTAGGAGTTGGGGACGGTTGAAACATTTTTTTTGGGTACGGTTGAAACAGTGTACTTATTATTTTTTTCTTGTTTTTTTAGATGCCTAGAGTACGCGTAAGAAAGGCATCGAGAGGGCGAATAGACTTGTCAGATATTTGTCAGAATTGCGACTCTGATTGATCTTTAATTTGGCTTATCCTAATTGGACTAATGAAAGCCAAAAATAGTTTTCTTTCAAACTTTTTTTTAAATATTATTGTTTAGTTTGCTATTAAAAACAAACAGTTGATTTTGGTTTAATTTACGTAAATTTTATATCAATGTAAAGTAATTTGTAGTTACTTAGTTTTTTGATGGTTGATAATATATATTTTAAATAGTGTGCTTTAAAACATTAAAGGCTGATTAAAAATATTGTTTCAAGTATATAAATATTGAAGACTGATTACTAATGTCAAAGAGTTACTTAATTATTCTTAGATTTAAAATAAACAATTAATAAAACGTGTTGTAATATTATATTTTGTATTATTCGCATGTGTTTCAACTGACCCCATTCACTGTTTCAACCGCCCCTGGTATAGGGACGGTTGCAACAAATCCGATTTATTTTTTAATTTGATCTACTTTTAAAAATAACACACCTGGGACTAAAAACATATTGCCTATTAGTAGACAGAAACATGTTCTTTTATTTAACATATCTTCTTCATCACTCGGGTTATAAAAAGAAGAACTATGGACGTTATAAGTGAAACTGTTTCAACCGTACCCAGTCTACCCTACTGAACCCTAAAGAGCTACTTTTTACATTACGGTGATATAAACCGACGTCTTTATAAGCAAACTACTCTTATGGGTATTGTGAACTGAGTGAAATATCGTGTATGTAACCCTGAACAGAATAATAGCATATACTGATCAAACAAGATGCGAGATGCACTCTGTTGTTTGTGCCGCTTACCGATAAATAGGGAAAAATCGTTCAAGGCACTTCACTAGTTGATTTCGGGTTTTTGGTGTTGCCACTATAAAACAAAGTGTACTAAAGACTAAGCAGGAACCATAGATTAAAATTGTTTTCTGGCGCACAGTCATAGCCAAGTTTTTTAATCTACTTATGTTGAATCCTATGCTAATTTTCACGGAAACTTAGCAAATTATTTATTGACTTACTTCTCAGCCTATTTTATAGTGCCTACAGATATATTGTCCTTTTGAACTACATTCGTTTATTTTTGTAAAACCTAATAATTCAATAAAAAAAATAAATCATTGAACCATGTTCCACTCTAGTATTGCGACGACAGTGTAGATTACTTTCACGTTAATTCAAGATTAAATATTTTTTTTTTATGATATTTTAATCATGTAGTATTCATCATTCAGTATGTTTAAATCATGTAAATGTCATGGTATAAATCAAAGGTTTATCGTTATTATAAAAAAAAGAATAATAATGATGTGAATTTTTTATTGCATAATATTTTAAAAGCTGATATTACCCCATAAACATTACACAAGGACCATATTTCTCTGCTAACAAAACTGTGTAGAATTTCTAATAAACATTTTAAAAATCTTGCAAATATAATTAGTTACACATTACATTTTAAATTCTTCTCTATGAAAGTTTAGTTTATATAAATCTGACATCTAAATGACGTTACAAAATGTTAACGAATGAACTTTAGTTTAAATAAAATATGTACTTTGTAGGTACTGTCTTTTTAAATATAAAAATAGCAAACGAGCATACAGTCCACCATGATGTAAAGTATCCACTACTGCCTAGTCCAGGTCAACTTTAGGATTCAACAGAACCAAGCCTATAAAACAATTTTGCCTGAGCAACTTATTGGGACAAGTTTTCATAATTTATTTATCCGAGTTAGGGTAAAAATTAAAAAAAAATGTTATGCTCATCTATGTTGTGTAAGGAACTTTTTAACAAACGCGCTTTTACTCAATCAATGATTAAGTTAAGTGGATTAAATGTTTTCGTTATACTTTCTCTACATCATAATAATAACAGCTCGTCGTTAAAATAATAAATCTCCATATTTTATGCCATAATTCTAAAGGTAAACATATTTTACAATATGACGTGAGAAGATATTAAATTTAATATAACTGGAGTAATATTAGCTCCACGGCAAGAGAAGCGGAAAATATGTCAACGACTCTTGACGTCCGGCTAGCGTTGCAGTTTGAATTTCGAACGTTCTTTTTTCTTATTTTTTTTACTGTGTGATAAGGGGCTATTAAATGTATTAATTACGTACTATAGTCTCTCACAAAATGGATACCGAAAAAATATTTTAAAAGTAATTATTCATTTCATACATATAAAATACTTAATCGCATAAAAATTAATTTTTTTTATCTGATCAATTATATTATGTATGAACAATACAATAAAACAAGAAATTATTGTAAAAAACAATAAACCCCACCGCTAAAATTAAAATTGGCCGTAAGGTAATATGTTTTTAGATATTTAATTTGATTTAAAAATATTAGGATTTTCTGCCATAAAACTCGCTTAAGTGGCAAAATCGTCTATCACTCCCCTTTTGAAAAAATTATAGCGTTGAACAATTTGCAAACTGAATCGATTTCAATGTATTATGCTACAACTCCTATGTCAAGCCAGTGTACAACATTCATATAAAAATAAATTCTCTAGTATTTTATCTGACCATAGACAAGAATTCACTAAATTA
The DNA here is from genome assembly GCA_949699795.1 of Spicauda simplicius. Lineage (NCBI taxonomy): Eukaryota > Metazoa > Arthropoda > Insecta > Lepidoptera > Hesperiidae > Spicauda > Spicauda simplicius. The sequence continues at coordinate 5,297,776 of OX453061.1, read as the reverse complement.
AAAGAATGAAAACGTATTGTACGTATATATTACAATCCACCAAGCTGTATAACATATTATGTATATAGGTATATACGTTCGGAAAAATTACCCAACTGACATAGTCGCGTAAAGATAAATTATCTAATATTTTATCTGAACTAGTCCTTTATACGAATAATACCATAGACATCCTTTCACCAAAATAAAAACAGAAAACGGTTTAAATATGGAAATACATCGCGAGAGTATAAGCGGGTGTTTTCAGTCGGTTCGTTTGTAATAAGAGCAAATGGCTGGGGAGCGACGGGAGATTACTAGTTTCCGTTTTTGCTGGATCAAATCAACAGTCTGTTATTTAGGAATGCATTTAGATCCCTTTACATTAATATGGACCGTAATTAAAAGTGTACTAAACGCAAAAGTCACAAACGTTCTAAGTCTTTTAAGTCTTTTTACCTCACTGCGTCAAATTAAAGGTAATGTTTTTCGGGCGTATGTGCATATGTATGTGTGTATGTATCTGTCTATGTGTGTAAGTATGTTTCTTTATTTGGCGCGCGCTACATCCTAAGGCTTGAAGGATTGTAACAGATAACATATCAACTTAAAACAACTTGGTTGTTAGTGACATAGGCTTTAATTATAATTTTTGAGTATGGTGCCCGCGGTCAGAGAAACAGAGGTGAGGGGCATTTTTTTATTATTATAATGGTATGGGTAGAAAATAAAAGTTATTAAGTATGCCATTTTAATGAAGGTTTGTTCACACAGTTAGTGTTTTGGATTTATACATGAGATATTTTTTATTCTGGTAAATGGTATAATGCGGGAATAAGCAAGCTATATATTATTTTTATTAACCAATAAACGATAGGAAATACAATTTAGATTATTACATGCGTATTACACTTAGTTATATTTCACGCTAAAAATACACGAATCCGTTTTACTTAACGTTCCAAAAGAACTAAAACAATAATTTAAATCTAAAAATCATTCCATTTCAAATCAAAAGCGCGCGCTTATTTTAACAAATTGCCGGAACGTAGATTCCCGTGTTTTTGCCCCATCATTTCAAATCTGTACTGTTCTTTCGCCGGTCTTAATGGGCTCCATGATTGTTCATGAACCAATTGTAAGTAATCGAATTTTGGTAGCGGGATTTGATTTGCTTATCCTCTGTTCACTTTGATAACGAAATTCCGTCAAAGCTTTGATTTAACTATACAAATTCTGTCAGGCAATTTGGGCTTAGTGAGGGTCCAGTCTACAGCAAACCATTTAGGTCTGTACATTTTCACTTCATTATTAATCCTCCTGTATCTTTTTACAAAAAAGAAATTGCCTAAGTCACTCTGTCCATCGCGAGTTTAAGGTTCTAATCCCAGGTATCCCAGGTATACACCTGCGATATTTTATTTACGAGCGTTAGATCGCATAAAGACGACGGTAAAATCCTGAAACCGGAAAGGGCACGCCTGAGTGTGCCATTAGTACATAATGCCATTAGTACATAATAAAGTCTACTGATTTGCACTTGACTACTTCAACACTGTGGTGGACTATGTTTTCAACCGCTCTCTCCTTGAGGAGGTGGTGGAAGGAGAAGATGATCCTTTATATTTAGGTTAGGCATCTACGGTTTTCTACCGAAACGTAAGAACTAATTAACGCTAAATATAAGTTGGTTTTCAATTCTATTTGCAGATGAGTACATTTATATAAAGGGCAGTGACCACTTATTATCAAATATATTGCAAGTTTTTTTTATAGCTTCTGGATTTCTTAAATATATTTCGGTATCTTTTAAAAGTGAGAGGTTTTAGACTAAATAATCATTTGCAGATTTCTTAATATTTTGAATACTCTTTCTACATGGTAAGTGATTGTTTATGGTTTCAGCACTAAAAGTTGTACCATTGCTGATCGAATTTCTTAAAAAAAAAAATCACATTTTCAAAAAGAGAACGTGAAAAAATAAAAACAATAGAAGCGTACAATTCTCCGAATTGCTTAAAAATAATATAAGTGTGATTTATGAAGCGAGCTACAAATTGCGGTTTAGAGATAATTAATTTTCTTTCGCAACGAACAAACGAATTTCATTCAGTGGACTGAAAAAGTTTTTCGCATGCATCTCTGTTTATATTTTTTGTAGATTTAATGAAACTGAGCTAGCTAACGAGACAGTGAACATTTTTTTAGTATGAAGCAGTTCGTTCGTTTCAGTGGAAGGGTGTGGTTGCTGACTTTTTGAGGCCGCCACCCTAGTCCTCGGTATCAGCAAGGCATCATTGACTTTAAATACGAGTAGAACTCCTGTTCTATATAAAATTACAAGTTAGATATGTTATGGGAAGTGTTTACTTATTATGGACTGCATGCTCATTGCCTGCTGGTAAGTCATCGCTTTTAAATATGTACATGAGTTAGTAGATTTAAATAGGACTGGTATATTAATTCTGGTTGATGTATAAATTTTATGAGCACCGTTTTTTCTTTAAAGATAATTTATGATTTATACTAGTAATAAAAAAAAGTTGATAGGTGTCAAGGGACACCCAGATGGAGTGAAATTCCTTTCGATAAAATAGAAAATAATAACAATAATAATTATTTTTTTCTATTATTTTATTATTTATTATGTACAAAATCCTGTATAAACTTAACACTATAATGTGCAAAGCAAAATAGAAAGACGAAAGGAAAATAATAACGAAAGAGAGAGACACAGAAACATACGCACTTACTTGTCCAATGAATTCCAACTTAGTCAGCAAAGTATAGTTAAGTAAATAATACATGCAAGACTAAGAAACTTTTGAAAAGGTACTGCCGCGGGTGATACTTAGTTTTCAATATAACTTACGAGCATAACAACAAAGTAAAAAGGTCAAAAAACAAAACTTTTCTCGTATTTCAAGTGGCACGTTACGGAATCCCTCAAGCACTGTTCACATTGAGCGCAAATTCTCAGAATGAGAGAGTTTTACTACATAGTCCAATGTGTCAGCCAAGTGCGGATGGGTAGAGTTCAATTAACTTTGAGAACTTATTTTTTTTTACTTGTATTTGTAGAGGTTTCTCCAAGATGATTTTTTGACCCTACAACAGTGATAGTTTAGGACAATAATAATGTCCTGTTTGGCGACCAAAATTGCCATATTATTTTCTAATAATCATAAACTATAGAGCAGACCAGAGACAGAGATGTCCTGTATATTACCACAGACTATAATAGATGTCAAGATATATTTTCTATATTTGATTTTCGATTATACACAGATCTGTATGATAAATTTACATTATTGTTATTCTGTCTGTTAGTGTACCAATGCAATGGTACCATTAGCTGGCATTGTATTTTTCTAATAAACTACATAATTATTAAATGGACGGCCCGCGTGCCTGAGCAGTCTAAAACGCAATAGGTACTGAGCTATATCCCCGGTCTGAAAATCTGAATGGTTTCTCATTGATTTCTGCACCAAGTTAAATTTCTATTCTTTGTCTGAGTGTTTATGTACTTAGTCTGAGTGTATCTAAGGTGTATGCTGATGACCATGATATCTACAAGGCAGGAAAATCCCAATGTACAAAATGCATGAACTATATTAAAATTTTCGACATTACTTACCGATTTAATTGTATTTGCTACGACGATTTTCTTATATTACATATTTCATTTAAACTGATATAATTTTTGATATAATTTTTTATACGCATTTTGCTCAATGAATTGGTATTGCCATTCAAAGAGGAAATGCTGCCAGCATCTTGGGAACCTTGCCCAGGGACTGCGATGGTGATATTTTTTTATGGTAGTGTTTTTGTTTTTGTATATATGTACATTTTGTAAATAGTTTTTTTCTTTTTAAATTTTGTTAAATTAAATAATTAGTATTTTAATTTTTATGTCATATAGTGTATTACATACAAAAAAAGCAATGAACATAAAAAATGAAGTAAAAATAACTTTATGAACACATCTTTATACTTCCGGAGCGACACGAAAAATGTATTCGTGGCAATTTTTCAGGATATCGCCATTTTTATGGATTATGCCCGATTTCAAGTTTTGGTTTGCCTTTTAGTTTTTATCATGTATGACATATCTATTCATATTGAAGACTAGAAGTACCCCGTGGTTTCACCCGCGTGTAAAAAAATCTACAATTGGTAACATGACACTTTTGATTGAGTAGATGAATTTTCAAGGTGGGAGAACCAGTGTAGTTCGACTGGGGAAGTACCACCGTCACACCTATTGAAGCATTTCTTGCGTTTCGATAGAAGGGTGTGGTTGCCGGCACACTTTCATATGCGGCGACCATCATAGTCCTTGGAGAGGCAACGCATCTGTGATTGACTTCAGATGAACCCATGTTCTGTATGAAGTTGATTACAGATGTCAATGAGCGGCAGTGACCACTTACCATCAGGTGGACTGAATGATCGTTTGCTACTTCAATCAGATAAAATATACTACTTTAAGGTATACTACTTTAAGATATAAAATACGAATACACATTATTCATTTCGTTCAAATGTAGTAGTTTTGGTTTAAGCGATTTTTAACACGCAATAACTTAATATAGAAATTGGTGGTAGAAGCTTGAAATAAATATATTACAAATAATAGGAGTTATTATATGATTTACCGAGTAGATACAGACAGTGCTTGCACGAATAACTTTTATTACAAAGAATAAAAAATATTGTACACTTTAACGTTGAAGAAAAATATCGCGAAAAAACCTTTTTTCTAAAGATTCCATAAATTTACAGGGGTATTTGAAGACTACTAATCCGTACTGGGTCACCGTAATGGATTCAAGCATAAGGACTAATGTCTTTTAATTTGAAAAGAGTCTGTAATTAAAAAAAATGTTCTGGACTTTATATAGCAGTTCCCGCAGTTTCACTCGCCTTTAAATATAAATATATCTATATATAGCCTAAAGCCTTCCTCGATAAATGGTCTATTCAACATAAAAAGAACTTTTCAATTCGAACCAGTAGTTCCTGAGATTAGCGCGTTCAAACAAACAAACAAACTCTTCAGCTTTATAATATTAGTATAGATTATTCCTCTCGTAAAAATAATGCCATGCCTGCATTTAGGTCTTACATGCCCATTCTATATAACTGATTCAATTTATAATCTTATATTTATAGGTATAGTGTAAATTTGAATCCTTTTTTTGTTGTTAATAATATGTACCTATTTATATATGTTGATAAATGTATATTAAAAAAGCAAAATAATATACTTAAGCAATCTAATAAAGACTGGTTGATGTATAATTATAAGATACTCATGTTCCGAGCAAATTTTCAAAATTGACGACATTTCGCCATTATGTTTCAATTTGTTGAAGAAAATTAATAAACAGCTTAATTTGCGAATTCAGGTCCTCATCTTCAAGTCTTGTAAGTTAATTATTTCGAATTGCGAAGTTTGAGACACCAAATGAAGTATTGCGAGAAATCAGAACACGAAAGATGTATACATTTGATTATGTGAATTGAATACATTAAATACAATATAAACAAAAATACAACATACAAAAAACGACAAACCCGCTGAGTTTCTTGCCGGATCTTCTCAGTTGAGGTCGTGTTCCGATCCGGTGGTAGTGTAAAAAAAAAATGTGTAACTGACAATTTGTAAGTGCTCCCGTAGGCCTTTTTTTTTTTGTTTTCGAGGGGGAAACCTTCCAAAGGTACCCGACGCCGTGGGAGCGACGCAGGGTTATGTGGGATTTTTACCGCACTAAACCCCCCCCGGTGGCCGTCCTCGGCGCTGAAAAGGGAGGACTCCGGGATCTCGAAACGACTTCAACCGGAATCCTCCGAGCGCGCTGCCCCATCGGGCTCCTCCCAGATGGGCGGCTGGGCCCACCGCTCCGTCTAGTCTTTACGACGGTATGCGACCACACATACCGCCGTCCTTCCCGGGATTGCCTGACCGAACGGTTCGAGCTCCCACTCTAGCCGTCTGCAACCCCGGAAGCCCCTTTTAGTCGCCTCTTGCGACAGGCAGGGGATACCGTAGCCCTATTCTGACCCCGAGGCTACAGGGACGGCTCCCGTAGGCCTATACAAAATAAAGACATTTTATTTCATTTCATTCATCTGGAAAAGGTAATATGTTTTATTCACAAAATCCAATGTTATTTAAGTTGTTAGTTGTTGTTTATAACTTAAACAACAACTATCAACTTAAAATTTATTTTCAAAAACTTTGCAATGAAAATTTAAACCACTTTCCGGGGGCCAATTAAGCTGAATTTTGCATAAAAAATCCGTACCCAGCAGTGGGACAATAATGGGTTGGCACCATCACTCCCGAGGACTAAGATGATCCGAGTGGTAAGATGAAAGATATGTTCAGCAATGTATCGTAAAGGGTTGATATAAGATATGGTATAATGGGCTACGTAAAGGTACATGAAATGGTAACGTATGGAATGTACAGCAATTCATTAGGTTTTTTTTATAAGATTAAAGAAGCAAACGAGCATGCAGGCCTCCTGATGGTAAGTGGTCACTGCCGCCCATGGAATTCTGTAAACAACTTCGAACATGAAGTTCTATCTAAAGTCCATTACAGATGCGTTGCTACTCCCGAGGACTATGATGGTCGCCTCATATAAAAGTGTGCCGGCAACCACACCCTTCTATCGAAACGCAAGAACTGTTTCACGCTAGAAATAGGTGTGGCGGTGGTACCTCCATGGTCAAACTACATTGGTTGTACCACCTACGAGGTGATAATTTTAAAATGTTTCCTGTCATTAAACCTGTCTCTGCAATACTAAGACAAACAGCTGATCAATGTAACTAACTTTAGGAGTGAATGATCCTTCGTTAGCACGAGTGTCAAACAAACCACAATTTGACTAACAAATATTGATTGCTATCAAAGCCATCAATCAGTGACTTGTACTGAAATCGAACAATAATAAATAAACGTTTAACGTTCTGTTGTGAAGATAAACAATACAACACCAAATATTGGCCTATGTGGGTTGATGACCTGGTGCTTAAACTTGAAATAGATATTGGATTTATTTGGAGTTTTGTAAGGTGGTAGAACGAGTTTGACATCATAAAATAATTCTAGCATGAAGCAGTTCTTGCATTGTAAGAATGTAGCATGATGAATGATAAATCTGTGATTGACTTCAGATAGAATCCCTGTTAAATATGATTGCTTAATATCTGTAATAAACCTATGTTAGGTCAGTAATCTTTTTTGGGGTTGATATTTTCCACGTGTATGTTAAATGGTCGGCATGCTCGTTTGTTTAAAAGGCGAGACCGATCCAAAGAAAAGATATTATTGTAAAAACATACTAATGTACGTAATATACGGTATGTAACATTTGCCATGCAAAGATTGTTTTAAACAACAATACTGTAAATATTTTAGGCACATTACACAAATTAAGGACACTTTCTGTTTAGCTATTTTTAGGAAAATGGCGTTTTATTCAAATAAGACCTTTCCTTTGATTAATAACAAATCCTTCCGGAGTTGAATGAGGACGTCTTCTAACATCATTCTTTTACCCTTCCTGGGCTCTCGTATACTATGGATTTGTCAGCGATATAAGGGGGGGGGGGATAAGGTCTCTTCGAGTCTCAAGGGTCTCCTCTTTACCCGGGCAATCTTAAGGGAGGGTTGTACCACTCGTTACAATAATATCGCTTCACAACACTGCAATATTAGTTAAAATATTAGTTAAAATATATTGACTAACGAAGAGATAGCGTGACGTCAGGTCAGGATGGTCGAGGAGTCTTCATTATTATTCATTCTTGAAGATTTCAAGTAAAACACAGCAGTAAACTTCTTCGATTTAATCTCAGTTTAGGAGATCCGATCGTTTCGACGGTTAAACAAGAATCTTTTTCTACCGACCGACAGGCGCTCGCCTTTTTATAACAATGTTTGGTGAGGTGACAATAACAAATTTATGGAGGGTAAACTTAATTACAATTCTTAAAATCACTAAATATTGCTAATTTAATAAACAAACAATTTTCAATGTTTAAACTAACTAAAATAATTATTTTCGGCGACGTTTTTTTCATAAATACGCGGTGTCGCGCCGACATACATTTTTAAGTGTATACTACAGAAATATGTATTCTCTCCATATCAATGTTTTACTGAAGCGCTATCTTTTGATTACATCGATAAAGTTGTGACGCAAATTACTAATACAGGCTGACTTATAAAGGCATTGATAGTAAGTTTCAATGTAATTCGTAATTAAGAGGACATTAATCGCAAATTGATTCCACTGATAGCCTCGGCAGATAACGCAGTTCTGGTTAAGTATTGAAGTTTAAAGATAGGCGCGTAGTTAGGATTAGTTAACATTTCAAGGTTAAAGTTTAGTATATTTCGCTTGTTTTTATGTGAGACAGCGAAGAGAATATGTCTCTTATCATATGTCTTGAACCACTGTAGTTCGACCCAGGAAGTACCGTCGCCACATCTATTTCCAACGTGAAGCATTTCTTGCGTTTCGAGGGAAAGGTATGGTTGCCGGCACACTTTTATATGAGTTGACCATCATAGTAGCAACGCATCTGTGATTAACTTCAGATAGAACACATGTTCTGTATGAAGTTGATTACAGATGTCAATGGGCGGCAGTAAACACTTACCATCAGGTGAACTGCATGCTCGTTTGTTACATCAGTCAGATAAAGAAAATTAAAAAAAGCTTCCGGTTGGAAGCATGTGATAAGAGACATACTTAAAACTGCTATTATAGCTGCTTTCTTTCTAATATAATAAGTAATACATATGTCTTATTATTATTATTATTATTATTATTGTTATTATTATATGAGAAAGTTGTGAGGATATACGTGTTTGTTACTATTTTACGCTAAATATATCGGTCAGATTTCGCTGATATTTGGCACACACCTAGGTAACATAGACTTACATTAACACACAGGAACCTCATTACGTGGTAGACGTGGCCTAAGTGGGGTGAGTTGCGTGAACAACCTAGTAACCCATGAACAGGGCCTGATCAACCCTTAGGCTAATTAAGCTGCAGCCTAGGGCGCGAGGATCATCGAGGATAGATTTAGCGATCTTTTTGTCACCAAACTGCAGTTCGACTTATATTTGTATAGATTCTGCGAACTTTTTTTCGTCATCAAACTACAATACGCAAAACATTCGCACAATTCTTACAAATGTCTAAAAACATGCGAAAATTTGGGAACGCGAATTTTATATTATACGCGGATAAGAATATTCGTTACATTTTAATCGGTAGTATTATATTATGTGTTATAACACGCCTCGTGGGGGCGCGGCCTCATAATTAGCCTAGGACGGTCAGAATTCTTGATAAGTCGCTGGCCACGAAAAATTGTCAAGCGTCGAAGTAAGGAAATAATTCACGCCAATTTTGCACTACATTGATCGGTGCTCGTTTACGTTCGTTCATCATACTAAATTAGTTAACTAGCCGTTTCGGGAGAGTTAATTAAGCTGCTGATCGGCGAAACGTAATCGCGTTTACGTTGTAAGTTCTGATTTGATTTGGGGGTACAAACAAGCTCCGTTTTGGTGAAAGATACTTAAATTGACAGGATTATCGGGCGTCCGTATCATGAGTAAACTTTGTGAACGCGTGCTTAGTATAGGATCAAGTATGTTTGCTAGAATATTGTGAAACAACATATTAAGTAGCGTTATGGCGTCGCAGCTGAATGGTATGAAGTGAAATTATAATGTACTTACAAAAATAACAAGTTTTATTCTTCTTAGTAGTATTCTTCGTGTTTTACACGTGGGTACATAAAATATATTTGAGCCGCCTCGATCCCTTTGTTTCGAAACAAGATGAGCTTGCACAATTTCAAATCAATCGGTTCAAATAACAAGTAAACATCCATAAAGTTAAGTAAAAGCTTGTAAAAATGAGAATGTCACTCCAATCATATCAGGGTCGTATCCTCTCTATCTGCTATCTGGGGAGATAAACTCCTGAAATCTCCTGAGGAAAGAAAAATAATATTATACGTGATATAATTATTTTAACGAACCCAGAATGTTTCCATCACGATTTCTGATTTTGATTTATGAACTCCTCATATTAACTTAGTCCGCTCTTTACCACCTCTTTCACATCATAAAACAGTTGTTTTTATGCTACTATCATAAGAAACAAATAGTTCCTCTAGTTCAGCACAAAGACACAATATATTCATCACACCAACATCCATTTCCGCAGAATAATTGCAGAGTTATTCATTGCTGTGTCAGCATTATCTATTTCTGCATCAATAGCAGTGTTATGATTTTAGGCTAATATTATCGCGAAATAGACACATTTTAATGCTTAACGGGTACTCACGATATGCGGTTTTTAAATTATTTTCTCTTTAATAGAGAAGACGGTTTTAAGTTAGCGCAAACGTGGAATTCAGTGGTTAGTTTATGTTTATGGTAAGTCTATGTTTAAATCACATAGAATTCAAAGTTCGATGCGTAAGGATACAGTTAGTGTAGTGTCGTTATATGAAACCTAAAAAAGAAAAACAAACTAGACGTAGGGTAGATAGGTTAATCTATCGCTTGTCCCTGTAGTTCCGGGACCAGAATAGGACTACGGTACCCTCTGCATGTCGTACAAGGCGACTAAAAGAGGCTTCCGGGGTTGTGGACGGGAAGAGTGGGAGCTCGAACCGTCCGGTCAAGTGACCCCGGGAAGGACGGCGACATGTGTGGTTATATGTTGCCGTAAAAACCAGAAGGTGCGGTGAGCAGTTCACGCCCACCAGAAAAGAGCCCGATGGGACACACGCTGAGGACACCGGCGGCGGTCAACTGGAGTTCCCGGAGTCCTCTTCGCAGCGTCGAGGTCGGCCACCGGGGGGGTTTTAGTGCGGTAAGAATCCCACATAACCCGCGTCGCTCCCACGACGTCGGGTACTTTTTGAAAGTTTCCCCCTCGAAAACAAAAAAAAAAGGTTAATCTATCGCTATTGCTTGTCAACGGTTTCGTCCCGTCACTGTAGTTTCGCCGTGACCACGATCCATGCAACTGGGTCGAAATCGGCAAAAAGAATTCGAAAATAATTTAATAACCGCATATTATGAGTACCCGTTAGGTATTAAAATAGCAGTGTTAGTTACTTCTGTGTACCTACTGCTTTATAGACTGTGGTAAGGGAGATCTAATTTTTAAAGCAAATGAGATTTTTTTTCCATGAAGTAGCAAACTGTAGTGCACCTAATATTTAGGGGTTACTGTCGCCCATGAACATCTGAAAGCAACTTTATCTAGAAAACGGCTTCTATCTGAAATCGATTAGAGATGATGATCGCCTCATATATTAATGAGCTGGTAACCACACCCATCGAACTGCATCACGCTAAAAATAGGTATAGAGTACCTCCCTGGTCGAACTACCCTGGTTCTACAATCTGGTACTTATTTGAGGCATTCTCACTTATTCCTCAGGGATAGCAACGCTGAAGCCGATCTCAGGCAGGACTCTAGTCTTATTCCTCAACTCTAATCAATCAATGAATCAATCAATTAAGCAATCATGAATATAGGCACTAAGCTCTTGCATGTATAATGATCTTAATGGCGATGGCCGAACATACCGGTCTGACACGCAATGGGTCTCGGGTTCGATCTCGAGGTGAATCTAAATGACGAATTTAGATTTCTGTTCTAGATCTGAATGTTTGTGTATTCGCCTTTGTGTGTGTCCGTGGCACCCACAGGAAAAAAATCTTTCAAAAGGTACCCGACGCCGTGAGAGCGACGCAGAGTTATGTGGGATTTTTACCACATTAAAAGCCTCCGGTGGCCGTCCTCAGAGCTATAAAGAGGACTCTGGGATCTCCAAAGGTACACAACCGGTGTCCTCTGAGCTCGTTGCCCCACCGGGCTCCTCACAGATGGGTGGGCTCACCGCTCCGTCTGGTATTTATGACGGTATGCGACCATACATACCGCCGTCCTTCGTGGCGTCGCCTGAAGGAACGAGGGGGTTATTTGGGGCAATTGGAGATGTCCATGGGCAGTAGTGCAGCATATACTTATAGGTATATCTTTATGGAAATCTTTAGTAAGTCGTTAACTTAAGAATATCCACGTGTAACTAATGACCCTATTATTACAATATGTTACTTTGTGTACTACTGTACTGCAGTAAGTAGTAAAACTTCCTCAGTATGCAACATGCATTTTATAGCGCTCGTAAAGGTAACATATATTATTAGGTACTAGGTATTTCTAAACTCCGGGACTCTGGGATTACACGGTTTTGATGCTATAATCAAGTACTAAAAGTCGTTTTGTGGTCCGAATCTGGTGGTAGCACCACCAGGTGGTATTATTACTTTAGTTCGACTTTATAGATACCATCGTCACACCTATATCTAGCATGAAACATTCTTTTCTGTCGTTGGAAAGGGTTAGTTGTCGGCTTACTTATACAGGGTGTTTTTTACCCAAATCGATACAGATGGTTCAGAAGCAGTAATGTAATCGAAATTTGAAATAAAAAAAATGTGTGCGTGTACTAGCGTACACTCGTAAGAAGTGAAACTTCTTTATGACGTTATTTTTCAAAAAATAATTTACTATATGCAACTTTACAGAAATTGGTTAAATAAAGTTAAATTAGATAAAGTTTAATAAAAGGCTTTTATTAAACTTTATCTAATAATATAATTTATAATAATCTATCTAATATCACGCGTGGTAGGGATAAGAAAAAGATGGCGCGTAACAGAAAAAGATGGCGCGTAACGAAAAAATGATACACTAAATTTTTTTCCAACCCCGATAAAGAAGTTTCACTTCAAAAAAATAGAAATATTGACCCATTTTATCCCCTTAATACAAAAGACGTGAATCTTAGGTCAACAATGGGAAATGTCATTCATAAATACTGTTATTTATTATCATTACATACTCTGTGCGCCCGCGCACAAACATAAAGCACTAGCACTCGTTAGTGCTTGTGTTGTTTGAACTATCAATAACTACGCTTACTACAAAATAGTTGTTCATAAAATACGCAGTTTTTCAAATAATTTAAAATGAATGTATTTAGGTAATTAAGAGGAATTTTAAATTTGTGACACTTTTGTATTACATTAATGTAAATTTTAACATTATTGTCGCTCCCGAGAACAAATATGGTCATCTCATATGATATCCCATATTTGTTCTCGGGAGCGACAATGCATATGTAATCGACATCAGATGGGATTCCTGTCCTATATAATAAAGTTGTTTACATACGTCCATAGACGGCAGTAACTAATTACCATCAGATGGACTGCATTGTGATCGAACTCGCTACTCTTATCCGGTGTTGAATAGATGTCTACGGGTCTAGATGTCATACGGTGACACTGGTCGCTTTTCATCAGATGATTACATACGTCTTTGCTAAGTCTATAATATTAAAGAATATCTAAGGCCGAAAAAAAATATCCTGAGTATAGAATAAATCCAGTCTAGTATTGAATTACAGGCGGTTGTACTCTCGATAGTGCGAATTACAAAATCCTTAAGATCAATAGTAATGAAAAATATACGGTGGTAATTTCCACGTTTATAGCAATAACCTGGGTTAAAATATTAACCCAGGTTATTGTTATCCTGAAAATGTATAGGAATTACGGAAAGGGTTCTTATACAAGAATCAACAACCTTTGTCGTAACTACCCTTAGTACTAGTTCTTATTATTCTCTCAAAACAACCAATGTTTACGTTTACGAATAAATTTTTATATGCACATTGCAAGGTATAGCCGAAAACAAAACCTAATCGTAAAATTACATTACAATGTATGGGGGAAACGTAAACAATGATTGTTCGGAGGGAGGCTATAAGGAAACCACATAAAGAAGTTCGTTTAAAATAGGTAATCGCCCTGAGTCGTGATAAGTGGCAGTATTCAGCGCTATATCCACAAGATTTAGGAAACCCTGTGTGAATTATGACGGTCTAAATTGAATCTCTTTTCCATTTTTCTTAAGCGCTTCTTCAAAGTAGGTATAACATGTAATTCTATTTGCCTTTTTTACAAGTACCTTTATTTAATTATGTAGCACTTAAGGCATATGCGAATGTATTTAAAATAACACCTGATCTAAATATCCTTATAATATGTCTATGGATGTCGATGGCTACTTACTATTAGGTGGAGAGTAAACTTGAATGTGACATTTACTAACTACTTAAAAACGAGAAGTTTTAAGTAACTTACAATATGTAGGTACCCAATAAGTTTTAAATGGCGCGAAGTGGCGCAGATTAGGGGAGGCCTGTGTCCCGCAGTGTACTTTCAAAGGCTGATGGAATATGGATAGATGGATGAAGTTTTAAAAAAATATGGGCACTCGCAAGGCGAAAGTTGGGCACTATTGTAATCGCTTGGCGTTAGAGACGTGCAATAAAAATAGGTATGAATAAAAAATAAGCAAGCCTTTCCAAAACCTATTTCAGCAGAATAACGCGGTAACATATTAAAATGAGTAAAATATTTATACCCTGGGTATACGTATCGTGCAGAACGTCCACACGCACCCCCGTGGGACAGCTATACTCGGCGCGTTTGATTGCGGCCATCGATCTAACGGTACACACTAGTATGAGTATACACCGTTTCTCGTTTGGGTATTCGAGTATATTGTTTAAGTAATATATTCGGAAAGGTTTCTCGTATCATGGAAGTTGCAAACAAACTGTATGATGACAAGCAACCTAGCCTATACGATGTCAAGCACATATTCTAAAAGGCGCATCTGTGGGTCTTGATCATGGCGGATTACATACTTGCTTACTATTTCTTTGATATAAAAAACATACACGTCAAGAAAATTGCATCACATTGATTAGGCGAGAATAGCGCAATATGTTTAACGCTTTGCGTTAGAGACGTGCAATATAAATAGGTATGAATAAAAGATAAGCAAGCCTTTCCAAAACCTATTTCAGCAAAGTAACGCGGTAACATATTAAATTGAGTAAAATATTTATACCCTGGGTTTTCGTATCGTGCAGAACGTCCACACGCACCCCCGTGGGACAGCTGTACTCGGCGCGTTTGATTGCGGCCATCGATCTAACGGTACATACTAGTATGAGTATACACTGTTTCTATTTTAGGTATTCGAGTATATTGTATATGTAATATATTGGGTAAGGTTTCTCGTATAATGGAAGTTGCAAACAAACTGTATGATGACAAGCAACCTAGCTTATAAGATGTCAAGCAAATATTCTAACAGGCGCATCTGTGGGCCTTGATCATGGCGGATTACATACTTGCTTACTATTTCTACGATATAATAAAACATACACGTCTAGAAAATTGCATTGATTAGGCGAGAAAAGCGCACTATGTTTAGCGCTGTGCGTTAGAGACGTACAATAAAAATAGTTATGAATAAAAAAGAAGCAAGCCTATCCAAAACCTATTTCAGAATAGTAACGCGATAACATATTAAATTGAGTAAAATATTTATACCCTGGGTTTACGTCTCATGCAGAACGTCCACACGCACCCCCGTGGGACAGCTGTACTCGGCGCGTTTGATTGCGGCCATCGATCTAACGGTACACACTCGTATGAGTATACACCGTTTCTCGTTTGGGTATTCGAGTATATTGTTTAAGTAATATATTCGGAAAGGTTTCTCGTATAATGGTAGTTGCAAACAAACTGCATGATGACAAGCAACCTAGCCTGTGGGCCTTGATCGTGACCAATTACATTCTTGCTTACTATTTCTATGATATAAAAAACATACACGTCAAGAAAATTGCATCACATTGATTAGCGATTATTTAATAGCGCAACATATTGCGCTATTCTCTTCTTATTATATTCATTATTATATTATATTCTTCTCTATGTTTAACCCTTTGCGTTAGAGACGTGCAATATAAATAGGTATGAATAAAAAATAAGCAAGCCATTTCATAAGCATTCGTATATACCGTTTCTCGTATGAGAATTTATTCACGAATATCACTATATGTAAATATAGGCAGGATGGCCTATCCTATATCAATCATGGTAGCGTTCAATACTGGGCGTAAGAATTACGGGTCAGGAGATGATTACGACACTGATTTAGTAGACTCGTTGACCCGGCGAACTTCGTTCCGTCTAAAAGACAAAAATCTAAAATTATTAGTGTTCCTCCACTATAATGCATGTATATATACATAGAAACCTTCCTCTTGAATCACTCTATCTATTAAAAAAACTGCATTAAAATCCGTGGCGTAGTTTTAAAGATCTAAACATACATAGGGACAGACAGCGGGAGGGAAGCCACTTTGTTTCATACCATGTAGTAAAAACATAAAAGTCTTTAAGTTACTTTTGGTAAAAATACTAGTTGTAGTTGCATGTCTATGGGTGGTAGTGGCCATGTACTATCAGATGGGCTGCATACTCATTATGATTTCTGTTTAGAAACAAAATGAAAAAATAAACACCCTAAACCAATTTATAAAATACTGGTAGTAGTAGAAAAATACCGAAAATAAAAATAAAACACGATTTCTACACTCACAGCCCCACGGTAGGACTTTTTTCGTGTGTCGCGGGTACTATGGACACACACAAGACGAATACACAAACACCCAGACCCAGAATATGAATCTAAACTCATTATTCAGATACCTTTCTGGCCGGCAATCGAACCCAGGACCCATTGTGCGTCAGACCGGTATGGTAACCTCTTCGTCACGCGGGTTGTCAAAAAATGAGAAATAAGTTCGTATATATGAGAAAGTAAGTAATAATACCGAAAAAGAAAATACGGATCTCATTTTCCGAAAGATTCTACACACGGTCTATAACTCTATACTAACAAGGTAAAGTCTTGCTCAAGAAAGCTCTTTAGATTCATAAGCTCCGGGATCATAAATATGAATTTTATCGTCGTAATTTTCAAGCGAAGAGCCGGTAGAATCGACAATATGTTAGTGAGTAATACATATATAATATAAAAAAATACTTTCCGCGTGTATAAGTTGCAAAAAAGTTAATTATAAAGACATAGAAGTAATCATAGCTAACTAGTTATATCTGTTTGTTTGAAATCGCTCCATAATTTCCACGTTTCTGTATAAGTTGCAAAAATGATAAGTATAAAGACAGAGAAGTAATCGTAGGTAACTAGTACATCTGTTTGTCTGTTTGTTTGAAATCGCTTTGACTAAAACTGCCGAGTTTAATTTAAAGGATTAAGAATATATTTATAGCTTGTATTTTAAGGTCAAATGAGTTTCCGTGACTTCCCCAAATATATATAACAGGGCGTGACGTCAGGATGGTCAGGGTCTTCATTACTGTCCATTCTTGAAGATTACAAGTAAAACACAGGAGTTATTCTTCTTCGATTTATTCACAGTTTAGGAGGTGCGATCGCGTCGATGGTTAAACAAGAATCTTTTTTCTACCGGCAAGCGCTCGCCTTTTTATAATAAAGTTGGGGAGGTGGCAATAACAAATTTATGGAGAGTAAACTAAATTAACATCTTTAGAAATCACCAAATATTGCTATTTTAATAAACAAACAATTTTCGATCTTTAAACTAACTAAAATAATTATTTTCATCAACGTGTTTTTCATAATTACGCGGTGTCCCGCCAACATATACGTACCTATAAGCTGTGTTATATGAAATTGAAACAGTGAAATTTGTATAATGTCAATAAGTATTTTTTTGAATTTAACCATTTATAAATTTTCTGTATCACCCAGTCAAAAATACTGATAACTGATCATTAAGAATAAATCAACTTGGACGAGAGGTTTCCTTAACCGTGGAAATTCCGTTAGAACAAACAAACATAGGTACATATAGGACATTGACGACCCTCGTGGCGGAGCAGTTACCATACCGGTCTGACGCGCAATGGGTCCCGGGTTCAAGGCTAGACAGGTATATGAATGATGAGTTTAGATTCCTGTTCTGGGTCTGGGTGTTTGTGGATTCATCTTGTGTATGTCCATGATACCCACAACACAGGAGAAAATCCTAGTGTCGGGCTATCAGTGTAGAAAGTGTGTTAAAAAATATCTGAAGAGGTAATTGTCCTAATATAGCGAGAAGAACCTCAAAAAACAACTAATAAAACCATATTTTATCCGCCATAATTTATATAATCATCTGAAATGTACGTAAATTGAACCATATTTTTGGAACATTCCTAAATTAGAGCAAATTACAGAAAAATAGTATAAAGAGCAACCGCGATTTCTCTCCTTATTTTTCTCGCAAATATTTACCGTAGATAGCACCCGAGGGAATTCGCTGTAGGGTTGCCACATAAACTATATTAAGTCTAGCTTTATTTTTCTTTATTTTTTTGTTTTGTGCCCAGACAAAAGTTGAAATCGGCTACCCTCCATACGGGTAGGTTGTGAATGCTCATACATAGCAATGCGGCCGTCCGCATTGGTTATGTGGGACTCGCGAAAAAACCTATGTCTACACACTTAACAATACCAAAGGTTGGCTTTGGCCTATGAGATCTTCAAGACGTCATCGGATAATGGCCTCTACGGGCTGAAAAGAAACATTCACAAGTTTAGCTTTAGAAATATAACAAAAAGAAGAAAACGATCGTCGTTATATAGAACAGGGTTTCGCAAAGTAGGGTACGCGAACCTCTAGGGGTTTGCCATTGATTGGCAGGGGGTTTGCGACAAGATTTAGGTAATAAAAATACAAAATTATTTCTAAAATTGACTACATTTCTGACAATAAACAAGCACACCCATCACATTAATAGTAATAAAATACATTTCTTTTGTCACTTTATTGCTACCTTCTATTGAAATTAAAACATTATTTTCGCCAACAGTCAATTTTATTGCTTTCTTTGGAAAGCGGGGGGATTTAATTAGTTAAGTTAAGGGGGTTCGCTGTCACTTGGAAACTTCACCAGGGGTACGTGAAGCCAAAAGTTTGAGAAACCCTGATAGAAGAATAGAGCAGCATTCTTGATGTTTGGTCACTATAAAGGATTAAAAGTAGAAAAATTCAAGGTTAAAAAGGAGATTTAGTGAAATTAATGGTAGATCTAATGGATACGATAGAGTATGCAGCTATGTAAGAGGATTTTATTAGATTTAATTTATTTTTGCCTCCTGCGACGTTCTTGAGGGCCTCTGTCATCAACCTGAAGTAAAATAGCGAAGAAACGCTAGCCAGGAGATTATTTCGGGAAAGGTTGAAAATCTTAAAAACCTTTTTGCAGACTTCCTTAATATACTAATAGTAGATCAAATACTAAATTACTTTAAAGTCTTATTATTACAATTACTTTTTTGTCGACTGACATGGAACATTCTTTTTTGCTGACCTTTTTTATAAGATTATACCTTTTCATAACGTTACCACGGTAATTCTGGCTACAAGCCTACAACTATGCGCAGACTTTTCGCCTTAACTATAGCCTAGTAAAGACGCAAAGTATGCGCATAGCAATTATAGCGTTATAGACGAATTAAATAAATTAATTTCTCATTATTATTAACTTAAAAATAGTTTTTTCTTCATACGATTTAGCGCATTTATTACATTTTAACACGCAACGGGTACCCACGATACAATTTTAGAATTACTTTTTGCCGATATTTCGACCCAATATCAGGAGTCGTAGTCACAGAAAACTATCGATGAGTGATATCATGAGTATTAGTTACATCTTTAAATTATTTCATTCTTAATAACTGTACTAGTTTACTTACAAAAAGGAATTTTAAAGCAATAAACGTGTAACAACCCTACGTATAAACAGAGGTAGAGATGAATCCAGCGATATGTTTTAAGTTCGTATTGTTTTGATTCGGCAAACAGTCTTACATTGAGTTGTTATGACGCAAATCTCTTCATACAATCGCTATTTGGGGCAACATTTTGGCAATGTAAACTGTCTAATCTCTGTATCTTAGTTTCTTACTTATTGGAACAAGGTTTTGAGGTATCATGATAATATTTTAGTAGGCTGGAGTGGCAATGTGCCAGCCACATCGCTCGTAGGACCGATAACCCATGGGGAAGAAATGTCCTCGAGTGGCGACCACGTTTAGGCAAAAGGTCGTACAGGACCTGTAAAGGAGTACAGGTCGCCCCCCCTCCGACCGATGACCTGAAGAAGACAGCGGGAAACCGTTGGATTCAGAGGGCACAGGCCCAGTTGGAGTGGCGCCATTTAGAGGAGGCCTTTGTTCAGCAGTGGACATCAAAAGGCTGATGGATAGATGGATGGATGGATATCTTTTTTTATAGTATAAAAGTAGCAGATATGTAGCCTAAGTGAACAATTGTATGAGTGGCCACTACCGCCCATGGACTTCTGTAATCAATCTTAGATAAAATTCGGGTTTTACACGGACTAACTTCTTGCTATGTCTTATTACTACACTCTTCAAACTTTTCTTCAAAGCCGATGCACTAGTGACTACTCTGGTGTTGAAAACGTCCGTAGGCGGCGGTGGCTACTTTCCATTAGGCGGTCTGCCTTATGGTTAGGTAGAAAAAAAACGGAACCTTTCAACGATTACCACCTCAATTATTAAGCAGAAAGAAGTTTACCTCTAGTGCTAACGGAGTAGGGCCGTAAAGCACACCTTTTTTTTTTTAAAGATTGAAGTACCAAACGAGCAAGCAGTCCACTGCCGCCCATGGACGTCTGTAATCAACTTCATACAGAACATGGGTTCTATCTGAAGTCAATCACAGGCGCGTTGCGACTACCGAGGACTATGATGGTCGCCTCATGTGAAAGTGTGCCGGCAATTACACACTTCCATCGAAACGCTAGAAATAGGTGTGGCGGCGGTACTTCCCCGGTCGAACTACACTGGTTCTACCAAATAAACACACTTAAAGAAAAACTTTAAATTATTGCGTTCTACAAACAATCTTTTCAGCTTTTTATCATAAATGGGTACATATGTACCTATACTGCATGGCCGGTTGCATAAATCTTATAAAAACGTAGTTATAATTATTTGTACCTTCTTATGAGATTTATGCAAGCGACATTTGTATGTATTGCATGTCAAAAACGAAATTTGTATGGAAACAGTAAAAATAAACGTAAAAGAATAAATAAAAAGCCGAAGTTATTTCGAAATGAGACGAAGAATTCATTACCTTTAAATTGGTATAAATAATTAATAATTACGTTTTACTTAATAAACATTTGAACCACAGCTTTTATCACCTTTAATCTCTGTATTATATTTTGTATTATTATATTATTGTGGACCATGGCCTAAACTGTCTACCAATTCGCACTTGGTCAGCACGGTTGACTATGACCTAAACTCTCTCATTCTAAGAGACGACCCGTGCCCAGCAGTGGGCCAATAATGGATTGACGAGATATATTATTTATCTATCTAAAGCCTAATTCATAATATTGTATACATTTTATTTTCAAATTCAAATTGAAATATTTTATTTTGCAAGAACATGGGTACATGAAATGTTGTTGCTACATATTATATAAAGGTAGTTTCTCCAAGTTCCGCCTGTCAAGGCATGCAAAAATTTCTAATAACAATCATTTTAGGCGCAAACTATGTAACATTAATTATGATATTTCATTGACATTTTAAAGTTAAATAAATTTATGTAAACAATATTGAAATTTTAAATGGATTAAGATCAAAATTTGACATAATTACAAGATTATATTATTGAATTACATTATATTGAATTACATCTGTCATTTATAAATTATTTAATTGAATAGTAAGCCTTTTGAGTTATTACATACATTTTATTCTGATCCTAAATATCTTTTTGCGGTAAAATTAAGCTGAATGGCGTGAAACATTTTTCATAATTACAGCAACTAATGAAGGAAGGCTCGTTAGGCGGTAAATTACAGCCATATAGTGGGTCAACGACCTCGTGCTACAGTGATAAAGTAATGTAGGTGGTATGACCATAAAGTAAGAAAAATGGTCTCTATGTGAGACACGATTCGTATATTAAAAGCAATATTTTCCATACTTAATAAAGCGTTAGAAATCGTCTTCACCTGGATTTCAGGATATATTCAGGTACTAAAAAGTGATAGAAGCCAAGTTTCAAAAATTGGATCGGTATGAGTCCAAGTATATTATCATTTTACATTTTTGAAATGTTCTGAACAAGTTTGCATCTAGAAGAGAAAAGTTTGAGAAATACATTTATGTGTACGTAAAAACAATAACAGAGCAGTGATAGCCTAAGAGCAAGTTCTCATGACAAGCGCTCAACGCGCGTTTTAAAGAGACGGGGTTGGGAAGAACTCGTCCTCATATTCATATTCATTTCATGCCGTCGGTATAAAATCACCGTTAAAACTGTTTCTACGTCCATCTTCAAATGTAAGAACTCCACTGAACCTCGGCGACCGCGGTAACGCGCCTTCAACGCCTTACAATCGTGTGTCATGTGAACACTATACAAAAATTTAGCGCGCGTTGAACGCTTGTCATGAGAACTTGCTCTAATGGTTGAAACTTGCCCTCTCAATTGGGAGGGCCGAGGTTCAAACCCAAGCACGCACCACTGATTTATGTTCGTGTTAGAAATTGATTATCACTGCTTTTCAGTGAAGGAAAACATCGCGAGGAAACCTACACACCCGAGATTTCTTTAAAAAAAGTTCGCGGGGTAGTGTGAAGTCCACAAATTCGCACTTGGCCAGCGGTATGGACTAAGGCCTAAAACTCTCTCATTCTGAGAGAAGACCCGTGCCCAGCAGTGGGAAAATAATGGGCTGTACCCCAAAAATAATAACATACTTTTATGTAACAACATTTGATTATTTTTATTCTTAGAAAATCCTTTCCTTTGAAATCAAAATCGTTGATCTTCATCTTGGAGCGTCCGCCATATTGGATTTAGTATGATATCGTTAAGCTAATCATATGTTGTCATCTAAAGTAAACGTGCATACAAAATTGCGGGTTAATTAATAAAGTTTGCATACACTGGTTTAAAATTCAGTTCAACACGATCAATTCTTACATATATTACCGAATTCAAACGAGAAAAATTAGTAGTACTACGAGTATGTACAATTATGAAATGTCTTAAATTAGAAATCATAATAAGTTACTGTACGCAGTGCCAGAACGTAGTTACTTAATATAGTAATGTATGTTTATCCATACTTGCATTGCCTCATCCCACATCTTTGAAGTGGTCTACTTATTGATTTTTTTATAAGATTGAACCATCAGGTGGACTAAATGCTCGTTTGCTACTTCAGTCAGATATAAAAAAATACGCAATCGTATAAAAATATTTAGAAGGGAAGATAAAGTTGCTTAACGGTTGGTTGCTAAGCCACTCCGTATTTTGATGTCATATTCATTAGCACTTTTATCTCATAAATTTTCTGCTAGAAGCGTTGTCTATTCGCCAGTAAAGATCCATTCACAGGTGCCACAGTCACATCATGGTTATTTTTTTATCTGACTGAAGTTGCAAATGAGGATGCAGTTCACCTGATGGTAAGTGGTCACTGCCGCCCGTGGACATCTGTAAGCAACTTCAACCCATGTTGGTTCTATCTGAAGTCAGTCACAGATACGTTGCTCATTTAAAAGTGTGCTTTTCCATCAGAAATGCTTCACGCTAGAAATAGGTGTGGCGGCGGTACTTCCCCGGTCGAACTACACTGGTTCTACCACATTAGTCTTATTATCAAAAACGGTACCCTTTTTATCCTTTGGGTACAAAACTCTAAAAATCGGTCTGTTAATTAATCCGTGGATGTGGTAAGTATAAATAGGGACTTAGACTTATTACGTAAAGTTTTATATTTCTAGCCATCTATAGTCATTAATGTCCAGACGCGATCTTCACTAAGGCGCCACTCAGACCGGCCCTTAGTAAGAGCCCTTACGGATCACGTGGTTTAGCTGTTTACTTCGGTTTTCACTCTGTCTGGGGTACCTAGCATGTTAACTTGGTCGCCCTTTATGTCCTACACTACATGTACTACACTCAATACATGTCATTCATAACATATTTCAAAATGTTTTATTACAATAATTTATTTAATAATGTAATAGCTACAATTTTATATGATTTCCGATATACATGTAACTTTTCAAAAATGTGTAAAATATTTATAAATTTTGATGAAACGCTACAAGTTTGTTAATTTATTTAATATCCATTACAGAAAATCTCATTTTTCTTATTTTCTAATCTGGGTGGATCTCTCCCAACAGTTTGTGAAACGATCAAGTGTATATAACACACAATCATATATTTTGAATATTTATACACATTTATACATTTTGAAAATGATATTCAAATTAAAGCTAAGGCCATTTCAAAAATGTAAAATTATACAATGTAGACCCACTAAGAAAGGATCATCTGATATTACATCCGCAAGGTGCTTAAAATGGGTTCGGGTACAACCCATTATTGTCCCACTGCTGGGCACGGATCTTCTCTCAGAATGAGAGAGTTTTAGGCCGTAGTCCACTGCGCTGGCCAAGTGCGAATTGGTGGACTTCACAAACCTCCGAGAACTTTTTTTTTAAAGAACTCTCGGGTGTGTAGGTTTCCTCACCACACCATGGTGTGTAGGTCACTCACTCTTCACCGAAAAGCAGTGATAATTAATTTCTAATACGCACATAAATAAGTGGTGCGTGCCTGGGTTTGAACCTCAGTCTTCCCGATTGAGAGGGCAAGTTTCAACTATTAGGCTATCACTGCTCTTAATGGGTTGTATTTATTATATTTTTATTATATTCCATGTATATACATATGCGATGCGACGGCCAGCAGCTAGTAATCAAATAATTGTTTCGTAATCCAATTACAACTCAAAATAGGGTGGACAAAACTGGGTTAAGTTTAAGTGAACTATTTCCTTATGATTTTGAATAATTTTTTATATTTTTTTAATTTTTGACGCTGATATTTTGATCCAGTTACATGGATCGTCGTGAAATAAAACGGCATTTACATATTAAAATATAACCAATCCATGATAATATTAGACTTAAATCGTATATTTACACATTATCTATATTCCAAGACTATTTTGTGCGAGAAATAAGAAAGCTATTACAGTTATTAGATTAAGATCCGGCTGCAAAAATGTGTAGTTATCGTGTGCGTGCTGAAATCCACATTTTTACTCATATTTATGATTAGGAGAATAAAAATCTACCAGGTTGCCAATCAAAATGTGGCCGATAATATTTTTAATTAAATTATTATTATTTGATTTCGCGGGAAAAATTTCACTTATCAAATTTTTAAATAAAATATCGTTCACTTCACGGAAATAGGTATAAAGACTTTGAAAAATCGTAGTTGCCGTTGCGCACTTGGCCGCACCTCTTCGCAGCCAGGTTTAAACAGGTATGATTTCGATATATTTATTCGTCCATAACGAATTTTTATTTTTTATACATCAAAATAAAGCTAATTGTTTTCTCATTATTATGATATACGGCAACCTAATTAAATCTGGCCGCAAGTTAGGGCTACTGGCTGTTAAAGATGGTAAATATTGAAGGTGAGTGATAGGAAGCTAGCGCGTAGCATCGCCAGTCTAACAAGGATAGAGATTGCCAGCTGTACGACGTTTTAAAGCTATTGCGCAATACGGAATCACAAGATATTTTTTTTATTTTCCATACGCTTGAATGTTTAATTTATATTTAATAAATGATTGAGTACTCGAATAAAATAGAAAACTATTTCATACGGTACTTGCACAATATAATTTTCTTTACATAAGTAACCTTGGCTTTATTTTGGTCAATGTTAAGTTTTTGTTGTACCTAACTATAAAATTTGTAGTTTTGAAAAGATGACAATTTTGGAGTATTTATTTCTTAGTCTTAGTTTATCTTGACGTATGCGCAACAGCTTTAAAATGTTATACAGCTGGCAATCGCTATCTTTGTTCGACTGGTGATGTTACGCGCTAGCTTCCTCTCACTCACCCTTCAATATTTACCATCTTTAACAGCCAGTAACCCTAACTTGCGGCCAGATTTAATTAGGTTGCCGTATATCATAATAATGAGAAAAAAAATTGCTTTATTGTGATGTATAAAACATAAACATTCGTTATGGACGAATAAATATATCGAAATCATACCTGTTTAAACCTGGCTGCGAAGAGGTGCGGCCAAGTGCGCAACGGCAACTACGATTTTTCAAAGTCTTTATACCTATTTCCGTGAAGTGAACGATATTTTATTTAAACATTTGATAAGTGAAATTTTTCCCGCGAAATCAAATAATAATAATTTAATTAAAAATATTATCGGCCACATTTTGATTGGCAACCTGGAAGATTTTTATTCTCCTAAACATAAATATGAGTAAAAATGTTGATTTCAGCACGCACACGATAACTACACATATTTGCAGCCGGATCTTAATCTATATCTGGCCCCAGTGGGCGACCAGTTTAAGAATGCTCGAGAAAATGGGAATCCACTTGCAGGATGGCATTATCTTTATTTTTATAATCATTGTGTTAGAGACAATGAAGCTAGATCAGTATGAAATCTAGGAATATAGGATATTGCTTTAATATAATTGAAGTAGCAAACGAGGATTGGGTGTAATGGTAAGTGCTGTATGCCGCTCGTAAAGTTCTTTAATTAATCTTGGATAAGATTAGTCTCGCCTATGATTGCTCACAAATGCGTAGCTTCCTAAAATGGAACAATTATAGCACCTCATATAAGCAATATTATCTCTGTTACGCTTTTAAAATCAGAATACAACATTGCGTTACCTTGCGACTATTTGGTAGAAATATATTGGTTGTGTTGTCTTCAGAATAAAACTATAAATGGTTACCACCCTTTAATTTACGAAAGAACTGGCTTCGCCCACGTTATAGAGATCCATGTATCGATTGTCTCGTATTAAATTTTATGAAAATCGCTCAAGTCGTTTAGCCATGAAGAAGTAACAAACTTTCGCCTTTATAATATTAATAATAAATAATTTGATAAACATGATTTTATACTGGTAAAGTACAAGTACAAGTACCCTTTAACAAGCTATCCACCTTAAATAATTAAATGCTAATTTTTACCAGTAAAATGACTAGTAAAGTATTACAACTTACCTTGCGTGGTGGCCGACACACTTTAATATGAGGCGACCATCATAGTCTTTGCAAGTAGTAACCCATCTTGAAGTGATTGACTTCAGATAGATGTTCTATGTGAAGTTCCTTACCATGGGAGGCAATGTCCACTTACCATCAGGTGGATTGCATGCTCGTTGGCTATATCTTATATATAAAAAATAACAGAAAAATATCCACCGACTTCCATAGAACATACTCAGTACCTCGGGAAGGACTGCGATATGTCTGGTCGCATACCGTCGTAATGACTAGACGGAGCGGTGTGTCCAGCCGCCCATCTGGGACAAGCCCAATTGGGCAATGCGCTCAGAGGATTCCGGTTGCGTTCCTTTGGAGGTCCATGAGTCCTCTTTGTAGCGCTGAGGACGATCATTTAGTGCGGTAAAAAAATCACATAACCCTGCGTCGCTCCCACGGTGTCGGGTACCTTTTGAAGGTTTCCCCCTCGAGATCAAAAAAAAAGGAATGAATGAATGAAGAAATGCAGTCGAATTGAGAACGTCCTCCTTTTTGTAAGTTAGTTAAAAATAATACCTTTTACCTGAGTAAAATTCATTACTTTAACGCACACCATAGAGCGAGGCCTAAACAGTTACATTACTTTATGGGTGGTCTTTAATCCCCGGTCACGTAGACGGCATTCGGCGACCTCTTCGTAATTTACTACCCCCAGTAATTTACGCTATGCAATACTAATAGGAATTAATCTAAGAAAAAGGGATAAGGTAATAAGGATAAATTAATATGGATCGGTGTAAGGAAAGCCTTTCTTTCGCAAGTCTAGAATTGGAAGAAGCCATTAATCTTTTGGGATTGATGGTGGCATAGTAATGCGTAGGCTTTAAGTTATTTAGTCGTTAGTAAGAAATGTCCACCAATTTGCACTTGGCCAGCGCGGTGGACTATGGCCTAAAACTCTCTCATTCTGATGACGCGATGGGTTATTATCTTGTCTACTCAATTATAACTGCCTGTGACGTTGTATAAGTTTAGATCAGTCAAGGAAGTAACCCAAGCGTATAAAGTTACGGGCTAAAACAATTCCGGTGTACAGGTAAAAAATGAGTACTTGAAGAAAGAAAGGTCTCAAATCCCTCCCTAACGAGAAGAGCTTTCCCTAATGTTGGCCGGAAAACGTCTCTTTCACTGAAACGGAAAGAATAATAAGAAAAAAAGGTAAAGTTTCAGCGTTATGAATCTGATTATGCAATATTCACTTAGATAAGAGAATTCTTGAATAAAAGAATTCTTGAAAAAGCGAGGCTTTTTGTATATTTGTATATAGAAGTAGTAAACGAGCATGCAGTCCACCTGATGGCAATTGTTATTAGCCACATAATTGGAACCATTTTAAAAGTGTATCTCTCTTATCACACGCTTTAAGCCATGCAGCAACGAAACAGAAGAGCACGAAATATTTATTTTTTATTTACTTGTAGGTTGTACACAGATACAACATAAATACATTCATAATATAAAACAGTACAAAGGACTGCTTATTTAAAGGCAATAAATAAAATTTTATTTAGCGAATTTCGGTAGTTTGATCTTATAAAATTAACAAAATTCGCTGTAGTATCTTATAACGCCATGACATTTCGCCGTAAATTATAGCTAAGTTGCAAAATTTTGCTTAACGCTGCCGCTTGGCACAACAATCTGCAGAGTAGTATACGCGTATTATTGATGTAACGAATATTGCAATTCGCAAGAATTGTGCGAATATTGAATTGCAGCGATTTGCAAAAAGGTAGCTAAGTCTATACAAATTTAAATAAAATTGAAGTTTGTCGACCTAAAAAAAGAACGCCAAATTTCCGGAACCCCACGGCGGGAATTGAGAAAACATGCAACATTCGCGTTCGCATTCGCGAATGTCAAACGATAACATTCATTAAATCAATAACGTGTATGTTGGAGAACAAGAAAGGACAGCCGATCCTTCAGATATCAGAAGCAGTACAAGAAAATTAACTTTAGTTACGATCAATTTAACTGACTAAGTAGTCACAGGTCTCAAGTGATCAATGACTATCGCTAAAATGACAATAGGGAGTGCGATTACTGTGAGGTACTCCTGCGCACCTAAGATAGTCCTCAGACCCCTTTTAAAAGAGAGCAAATAATAGAAACAGGAAGAAGGGACGATCGTTCGATATCGGCCGATGCACATGCGGCCATTGTGACGTAGTTTTCGATATCTGCCACTCCGGCATGTATATTACATTGATTTAAAATTGTAATCGAGGAGTATGTGGTGAAGAAAACACCATAACCTTTAAAACAGAAACCTTTGCATGTTAAATCCCGATTTAATATTCAGAAGTTCTAGAGTTCAACCTCTGGTCAGGAATGACAAAATCTGAATATTTGAAAGATAAAGTTTTCTATTCTAGTTTGTGTTTGTGTACGTCTTTGTTTGTACACGGTACACGACTTCTTATTGTGGAGCTAGGAATGTAGCTCCACAATACAAGTTGATTACAGACGTCCATGGGCGACAGTGACCACTTACCATCAGGTGGACTGCATGCTCGTTTGCTACTTCAGTCGGATAAAAAAAAGTTGCGTTATGATTATGACTATCAACAGATATAATAAAGCTTTAATAATCCAATTAAGTTCAAAATTCGAGCGAGGTCGCGGGTATCAACTAGTTTCATATATTTCCCTATTATTTGTTACAATACCTCATTTTGTTTGTACAATTAGGGCGAATTAACGATACCACGAAAGATTAAGGACTTGAGGCTCTAATTAATCTGCAAAGATAATAACGGTCATTAAACTGAATGGGTTAGTCTCGTACTAAAAGTAAAGACCAACGGAACACTGAACCAAGTTTCTGTGATAGCGATAGCGAAAAGAAGTCTTCTGTACCAAATTTGTTAGAAAGACGGAAATGTATTAATAGTTCTCCGATTTCCGAAAAGTTTTCTTAAACGAGATCACTTTATGAATTGCCTAAAACTAAAATTTACTTAACATGGCAATTTCTGTTTGCAAAACACGCTTTTATGAAAAAATATATTATTATTGTTTAATATAATGCATATTTTTTCATATTATAGCATTATCATCGGACCTTGATACGTGTACAAAGTACCAAATTAATCAGAATTCTGGAAACCGCTGAAAATTGAGCTCAAAGATTCCATTACATACATACAACCCAAGCTACAAAATATTATAGGAACTTCTCTATTCTTGTAACAATTTTGATAGAAGAAGTTAATGTGGCAGGTTTTATTATACTTTTTCACTTGGGACAAATTTGGTGCCTGTGTTTAATAATGTAATTTCGACAATGGAGACTATGATTTATTACGTAAAGTTACATTATGTTTCTCGTTTGTGTAAGCGCGTGTAACTAACTTGGATGTGTAAGAGATAGCGCGCGTGTAACTAACTTGGATGTGTAAGAGATAACTGGTGATTTTTGTCATCGTGACTGTTGCGTCACTGTCGACATGTATATTACTCTTAACATATAGGCCACTTTTTATTGTGGGAAAATATCTTATTGCTAGGGGACAATCGAGACATCGATTTTTGTAACGCGGGCGAAGCTCCGGGGTTTATGTAGTCTAAGAATATAATTTGGTCGCATAAATGGAAGAATCGTATCAGTCATTGATATCCAAAGTGATAAAGATACTGCAGCTGGCGGATAGAGGATATACTATTTAAGCAAAAAAGACTAGCCCGCTCAGTTTCTTGCCAGACCTTCTCGGTTGCGGTCGTGTTCCGATATCCCCATTTATTTTCATATTCGTGTTATGCTATAGTATTGTAAGAAAAATGTTGTAGCTGACAATTTGTAAGAGCCACCGTAGCGCCATACAGACATTTCATTTCCTAAAGACATTTTATTTACTTTCCGAAGGATGTATGGTTGCCGACAGCTAGAATTCGATTTGAAAAGTGAAGTAAGAAAATTCTATCAAAAATACTTTTGAAGATGAGGAATTTATGTAAAATTAAAAACATTTGAAGGTGAATTTGCAAATTGAAATTTCAACTCAGTATTTCCCGAAAAAAATTTAGCGGTCCTACTAGACGAATAATCCCGGCTATGAGAGCCAGGCTCTTGTGTGGAATTCAGAAAGGATATTTAAAATGTAGCAGTTTTCTGCAACTGACCAAGAGACGGCATCACTAGTATTCTGAATCACGTTTTAATCATCCTTAACCCATACATACAAGTTTCGAAGTCTTTATCATAGGATTGATGTACCAAATGATCATTCGATTCATTTGATCGTAAATGGTTACATGGCCCATGGTGGCCTGTGAGCCACTTCATACAGCACAATGGTCTTATCTGAAGTCAATCACAGGTGCGTTGCTGCCCCGAAGACTAAGACGATTGCCTTATATGTAGAACTAGAAAACTAGACGATTGCCTCACGTGTAGAACTAGTTGACCCGGCGAACTTTGTTCTGCCTAAAAGTCAAAAATCTAAAATTATCTGTGTTTCTCCACTATTATACATAAAAACCTTCCTGTCGATCTATCTATTAAAAAAATCTACATTAAAATCCGTAGCATAGTTTTAAAGATCTAAGCAAAGATAGGAAGAGACAGCGGGAAGCGACTTTGTTTTATACTATGTAGTGACGTTTCGGTAACAACTATTTCCACCATAACGTAAAAATCACTTCACGCTACTGATAAGTGAGGCTGTGGCACCTTCCTGACCACATTGCGACTGTGCACGCCCACTATCCAGGTATAACATACCCTGAAAATCTTCCTTAACACGAAAATATGAGCACAAAAATATTTCGGCATCATAGGTGTAGCGTGACAGGTAACCCGAGCTTTTAATTAACCCCACAGTTCACGAGCGAAATATGTTTTTAATTTCGCAAGTCCGCTGGCTTATCGTTTAATATGCTTATTATAAGTCGTAAACATAGCGTTGATAACGCCTCATATAATGCGGGCAAGGACAAAAGGACGAAATTATTTAATTTGGCCGACCTCTACAAATTTTGTCGGGTCTCATTAATGCGTAGCGCCTTATAATTGAGTTATCTCGACTTATATTGTGACGGGATTTTGTTTATAGGCAAATATTTTGTCTGAATTACGATTTATGGGACTTTTTTTATGGCGAATGTTAAGTGTGAATAGAACTGTTATAAGTATGCTTAGTCCTTTCTTTTTACTATTTTTACCTTTTTGTTTTTGACTGGCCTTCAAACTTGCAGCCATTTTCTGATATCTGTAAGATTTTATTAGTGTCTAAAATGCGAAGCGCCTTATGATTGAGATATGTTGACTTATTAGGGCGCGAGATTCGTTTATAAACAAATATGAAATATTGTGTCTTTATTGTAATGAATGTTTTTAAGAATTTATACGTACCTATACATTCCAATTCAACTTTTTTTTACTATGACAATCTTTTAAAAGTTAGTTACAAGTAAAATTTAATTTTGAAAATGTCTCGACTAGCATTTGTTGAACAAACAGAAATTAAGAACGTTAATTTACAGAATTTAATGAAAAAAAATGATAGTGAATTGATATTGTGTGTGAATTATAGTGAATTATAGTAGACGTTAAAGTAAATGAGAGAATATTTCTTACTTCAGGTTTGATAAAAATAATAATCAATAATCGACGTTAGGATTGTAAATTAAGTTTTAGGAAGGTGAAATGATTAAACGGTAATTAAGTTTTAAATAACTGAAGAAAAATTGACAAAATTTGGTTGTATTTGAAGTTGCTTACTCTACTATTTCTACAACAGAGTGAATCAAAGTAGGGAAAAAATATAAAAATATAAGTATCATACCTAATATTTTTAGTTTCCACATCCTACAGGCCCTGCAGGTAAATCTTACGAACTCCGTCGGGATTAGTTCCAGATAGACAGGTGGAGGCTGCAAATTGAATTTATTCTGACGAGATCGAGTTAGACGTCACGTGCCTAACGCCTACGTGCAAATCGGAAATTCAATGATACTAATTTCATTTCGCAATGTCAAAAGTTCAAATTATACGTTTGGACGCTGTAGAAATGAAATGCAAGCAAAAGTTCACAGTTGAAAATTTTGTAAGCGAATTTTTTTTTTTTTATCTAATATATTTTTATATAACTGACGCTATATCACAAAATATTTTATATTTAAGTAGAATATAACCTAACTTAAACTAATATATCCACAACTGAATAAACTATACAAAAAATATAACAAATACTTAAACTAAAAAGAAAAAAAACCATTAAAAACAAATAACTTCATCAAAATTGTTGACCTTGGGAGCGTGCCCAAAACGCAGGCGACATTTCCTCATTGGATAGCTATGCTAATCCTTTGGCCAAGGTAAGCGCCAGCCCTTTGGTCATTGGTGCACTCGATGAGTCTTTGCGACAGACACTTAAAGAAAGATCGAGCGTCAGAACCCCACAGTCCCATGGTCTCCACGCCGAACGGCAGAAATTTGGAAATATTTTTTATTTTCTGTCAATCTGTACCGTCAGTCTTTCGAGGTCAACTGCTGGACATGAGCTATCCGTAAATGACGCCGCTTCAGCTGGTCTTGTGCCAAAACAGCGGGAAACTGAATTCAACAGTTTCCCGTTGTTTCCTTCAGGCCAGCAGTCGTTCTAGTCGGTCTTGAACCTTCCAAATCCAGCATTTTCCTGCTGTCTTCATCAGGCCATCAGTCTTTCTGATCGGAGGGCGACCTGTCCTCCTTTTTCATGATATACGAGGGGAGGTCCAAAAGTTCGCGGAATGGAGGGGATGGAGTGGGGATAGGGTAGCTCGCTTAGTGTCATACTAATTAGGCACTCATAATTAGTATATATTTAACATTTCAACCCTACAGCGCCATTCGTTTACGAGTACTCGCCTGCTAAACAAGTCAATCCGGAAGCAAACTGCAACTATGGAGAAAATTGAACATCGCGCTGTAATAAAATTCCTTACCAAGCAAGGAAAAAACGTTCAAACCATTTTAGATGAAATGGACGCCGTTTATGGAGATCAGTGCCCTGGTAAAACAATGGTTTATAAGTGGCATGGACTTTTTAAACATGGTCGAGATTCAATTGAAGACGACTCTCGCTCTGGGCGGCCAGTTGAGGCCACCACATCAGATATCGTCGAAAAAGTTGAAAAATTTGTACTCGAAGACACACGTTTGAAGAAAAAACAATTATCTGCATTAGTTGGAGTATCAGATACAACCATTTTGCGGATCCTGCACGACCACCTGGGCATGTCAAAAGTCAGCGCAAGATGGGTGCCGAGAATGCTCACGCCGCTTCAAAAACAGCAGCGCGTCGACGCGTCTAAGCACTTTTTGGAGGTGTGTGGAGACGAACCTGTGCAGATTTTGGAGCGGATTGTTACTGGAGATGAAACATGGGTTCATCACTTTGAACCTGAATCAAAACAGGAGTCCATGCAATGGCACAAAAAGGGTACACCACCTCCCAAGAAATTCAAAGTGTCAGAATCGGCTGGAAAGTTGATGGCCACTGTTTTTTGGGATTGTGAGGGAATATTACTGATTGATTATAAAGAAAAGGGTACCACTATAACCGGAGAATACTACGCAACGATATTGGAAAAGTTAAAGGAGGCAATTAAAGAAAAACGTCGAGGAAAATTGGCCAAGGGTGTGTTGCTTTTGCAAGACAACGCGCCGGTTCACAAGAGCCGAGTTGCCATGGCTGCTCTGCACACGCATGGATTCGAACCACTTGTTCACCCACCCTATAGTCCAGACCTGGCCCCTAGTGATTTTTATTTGTTTCCGAATTTAAAAAAAGAGTTAAGGGGAAGGAAATTTTCCGACGATAACGAAGTGAAGGAGGCAATTTCGGCGCATTTTGAGGCCAAAGACAAAAAATATTTTTTCGATGGTTTAGAAAAAATAATTAGTAATAGATTGAATAAATGTATTAGACTTAAGGGTGATTATATTGAAAAGGAAAAATAAATTTATTGTTATATTTTATTAACAACCCTTTCATTCCGCGAACTTTTGGACCTCCCCTCGTATGTCGGCGCAACACCGCGTATTTATGAAAAACACGTCGGCGATAATAATTATTTTAGTTAGTTTAAAGATCGAAAATTGTTTGTTTATTGAATTAGCAATATTTAATGATTTTTAGAATTGTAATTTAGTTTACCCTCCCGAAATTTGTTATTGTCACCTCACCAAACATTGTTATAAAAAGGCGAGCGAACGCCGGTAGAAAAAGATTCTTGTTTAACCGTCGAAGCGATCGGACCTCCTAAACTGTGAATAAATCGAAGAAGTTTACTCCTGTATTTTACTTGACATCTTCAAGAAAGGAAAATAATAAAGACACCTGGCCTTCCTGACGTCACGCGTCACTCATCTCACTTCGTTATATATATAGATTGGCCTAAACGGATCATCACCACGTTTAGATCGATATATGTCAAATTAAATTTAACAATAGCCCGCTTAATCATAACGAATATTACAATAGTATAAAATTGTTGAAAATATTATTTTATTTTATCAAGAAATACCCACGAAAACTAAACAAAACTGGTTGAGTTTTTATTATTTTTCGCTGGCATGCGTGGCTTAACTGGCTATCCGCGTGTGTAATATTTACAGGAAAAGTATGTATAAAACCATAGGATAAACGTGGCTTACCGAATGCAGGCAAAAAGCCTGCGCATTAGGAAAAAAGGCCTAATGGATGAGCAAGATAACTAAACGATGGATTTGTCTCAAATGCACCATTTAGATTAACATATCTATCAGATAAGGAATTCCCTTAAATGAAGAACAATTAATCCGAAATTTACGGATGTCGAAAACAATGTTTTTAACCCTATTGTCTCACAGCTGATCACGTGTCTTCTCTCGGAATGAGAGAGTTTTTAGGCAATAGTCCACCGCACTGGCCTGGCTGGCGAATTGGTGGACAAAAACATGTTTAAATCAAATTAACCATTTATGTGAAATAAGACGTACCTACAAAGTACGGAAGAGCAAGAGAATGAAAGAGCTATCGTACTTACCTTTTAAAAGAAATCGGTTCGAAAATAATGACTTTTCAATTGTGGGAAAGTTGCTAAAGCTACAATCTTGTGGCTTAAGTAGTTTAGGTCGCTATCGCATGAGCGTCCGAGTTGTTGCATGCAACCGACCGACTGTACATGTTTGATTAAATTAAAATATTTTATCTCAACAGTAATTGCTACACTAATACACAATCTGCTAACTTGTTACCGACCTTTTTTACCAACACTTTTGACAGTCGCATTAACTACTACTTAATCGCTAAAACTACCGTTGCTTATGCGATATTAGCAAATGGGCCGTCAGTTTCAGACTTCCGTTATTTCGAGTTTATATTTTTATAAGTATCTACTAACGTACGAAAGCGTAATTGAATTTTTGAATGCACAGCAAAATTTATTTCAAACAAGTTTGTTTGCAATTTTTAATCTGCGTTTGCTCGGTGAAAAGTTTTAATTTTTTAAGCACAAACTCATATTTTTTGTATAAAAATGATTTATCTCGCTTTTCATTTAACTTTCTATTGTACTATAAACGTGGTATAGAAATCCAGAGATTACTAAGTATAAACAGCTGTATTTTAAGGGATTTTGTTTTGGTATCTCCCCACAGTTATTTTTGAATTCCCAAAGTCTTTTATCTACAATTACTTAAACTTATTTTATCTACACTGTATATAAATAAAGATGATAGATTATTATATCAAGTGAATGCTTTTTTCGTTATTGTAAGTAATATTGAAAAATACTTAAAGTACTTTCGGAGTGACTATTGATAAAGAAAAAGAAATAGGTCATATTACAATTTGATTTGTAAGTTATTTCCATAGAGGAGACTATAATGATAATGAATATAATCAAGATTAGGGTCTCAATCTCATTACTACGAGTTAAATATGCAAAAACTCACTGTCTATGTTTTCGCTTTTTTTGAATTTTCGGCAATGTAGGTTGCAGCGATGGGCGATTTTGGAAAAAATGTAATCAAATCGTACAAAGGGTCAATTAGAATTAGTCAAATTAGAAGTCAATAACAGATTTTGGACAAAAATCACTATGTATTAAACAGCATAACAGCTTGTTTACTTTTTGCTTCCATTACGTAACATTTCGGTACTTAGCCCGTTCTACATAAAATAATTTTTGATACCTAATAAGTAATGCCTCCTTTCAACAAAGCATTTCAACGACACGAAAAGCAAAATTACGATATATAAAAGAGAACCAACACAATTACTTTCGTCTATAACCAAAGAAAACTCAATAAGGTACTTCAATCCCAACTTCGGTTTCCATTGTACAAAGTATTAAGTAAATTAACCTTTCAGATGGAACCGAGCACAAAGAATTAATGGGAACATCTGTACCCTTTGTCGGATCCGGAAACGTGCGCTATCTGATGTTAGGAGAGGGTTGGCTTCGAACAATTCGCCTGCCACTTAGAACGTGACCCACCTCAAGTGTAAGGACTAGTTAGAAATCCTTCTAGGAACGGGTATCGATATGCGATTTTTAAATTTCTTTTTGCCGATATTTCGACCCAGTTGCATGGATTGATCCATGCAACTGGTTCGAAATATCGGCAGAAAGAAGTTCAAAAATCGCATATCCTGAGTACCTACCCGTTACGTAATAAAATGTATAAATTCCGCGATAATATTAGTTTAAAATTTCCTTTCCTTCTAAGAATCTCATAGAATTTCATATCCTTCTAAGAATTTGAATCTACGCAGCTTTTTTGTATCTATTATAAGATGCTGTTTTTTTATAAGCTTTTTTACCTTTTTAGTAAGTTTGTATATGATATCTTACAAGTGAATTTTACACTAGCTCACTTCAACCGATGGAGCTAAAATGTTGCTTACTTGTTTTATGGAGATT
Organism: Spicauda simplicius; assembly: GCA_949699795.1. Classification (NCBI taxonomy): domain Eukaryota; kingdom Metazoa; phylum Arthropoda; class Insecta; order Lepidoptera; family Hesperiidae; genus Spicauda; species Spicauda simplicius. The sequence continues at coordinate 5,259,672 of OX453061.1, read as the reverse complement.
AGGTTCCTGAAATTATAATTTAATGTTGATGCCTTTCAGCGGTATAATTTCCTAGTAATCATTTTGTTTGGAGGAGGAAGAGTCAAAGCTTATCGCAAGATGTTCCAAGTATACCTACTTCAATTATTTTAGAAAAAAATACTTTTGTGATTAATCTTGGGTGAAATTTTCTAATTTTATTGCTTAAGTTATAATAAATGTCACCCGTCTACTAGTCATCCATCGCAACGGTAGAAATTCGACCATAATTTTCAAAAAAAATACAATAATTCTGAAGTTATTTTGAACGCACCCGTTAAGGTAAAACGAGGTTTATTATAACTCAGCTCAATTTAAAAGCAATTGCGGATATTTTGACAGAATCATCTGACATTTTTGACGTTTTGTGTTTTCATAGTAAGGCATTGAATGTTAAATTTCGTTTATGTATGTGTTTGTGTCAAATGATTGATGATTGTCCGTGATTTTTTGTCTGTTTAAAAAAAAACTTGCATTGCGCAATCTTTCTCTACATTAACAATAACCGTTCGTAATTGCATAATCCTCCGCCTACGACAAGTATCTTAAAAACGAATCACAAATTTTTGCTTCATTTATATAAATAAACATTATAAAAGCGTTAAAATAAATGTTGAAATCTCTTAAAATGTTATGAAGCTGTGTATTAAATATCTATTCATAAATGCAAACAAATTCGCAATAAAATATTAGTATGAATTGAATTTGTTTGCGGAGTGCATAATTTATTCTTGATTGCAAAACATGTCTGCTCTTTAAAACCATTCTATTCTAACTTCAGCATATTTTATGTAAAATGAACTAAAGTTAAATGCACTCAGCATATGTGTTCAATTCTCTTTAAAGTGCTGTCTAGTTTAAATTAATTTAGAGAAACGTTACGTGCTTCTGAAAGTTTATACTTGCTACTATTTATGGTACGATGTTCATCGCAGATAATGCACAAAATGCAGAGGATATTTTAAATGTGTAGATTTGAGAGTTTATAGTATTCTTTAATACAAGCTGCCCTGCGGCTTCATCTACGAAAAAACAGTTTAAGTTAATCGAACATCGAACGATGACAAATAGTTTTTAAAAGACAGAGCCACAAATTAATAACCAAACACAGGGAAATAAACAGAAAAGCGGTAACAGAAAAAAGTTATAAGGATATTGTTTTCTAACATCTTCAGACAGTATTTTTTCTAATATGGAAGTATCAACACGCATGTCATCTCAAAGATAGTCTTGCCTAAGGTTAGCCCCATATGCGTTGACACTCCTGAGGTGAGAATGTTTAGAATAAATATTTCTTCATACCGGAACACAACTCTGCATTACAGTGTTGTTCACGTAAACCCATTATTGTCCTACTGCTGAGCGAGGGTCTTTTCTCAGAATGAGAGAATTTTAGGCCATAGTCCACCGCGCTGGCCAAGTGCGAATTGGTGAAGTTCACACACCTCCGAGAACTTTCTTTTTTAAAAACTCCCGGGTGTGAAGGTTTACTCCTTTTACTACTCTTTACATGATCTTTTCCTTCAAAAACAGTGATAATTCATTTCTAATAGGCACATAATTTAAGAAAAATCAGTGGTGCGTGCCTGGTTTGGGACCTCCTGAACGACAGGGCAAGTTTCAACCATTAGGCACTGCTCTCTGCTACATTGTTGTTACTAATCAGAAATATTTGTAGAGGCAAAAGGAGCACGAGTCACTCCACTACCAGATGGACACTACGAGCCTACAAAATTCGTTGATATTGCGGTTTTTATAATGATACAAGCCGCAATATCAACGAATATTGTAGGTATTGAAATCTCGTCCCTGTAGTTCCGGGATCAGAATAGGGCTAAGGCATCCCCTGCCTGTTGCAGGTGGCTAGAGCGGGAGCTAGAACTGTTCGGTTATGTGTGGTCGCATACCGTCGTAAAGACTAGACGGAACGGTGGGCCCAGCCGCCCATCTGGGAGGAGCCCGATGGGGCAACGCGCTCAGAGGATTCCGGTTGCGGTAGAGGTCCCGGAATCCTCTTTATGGCGCCGAGGACGGCCACCGGGGAGGTTTTAGCGCGGTAAAAATCCCACATAACTTAACATCGCTCCCACGGCGTGCGGTACCTTTTGACGGTTTCCCCCTCGAGAACAAAAAAAAAGATGTTATGATCTACGAATTTTAAAGCTATATTTCATTGCAGAACTGCTAACTCTAATTTACAATTTCAGAGTGGAATAATATTTTCGAAAACCATCATTTCGATCATAGAGCTTAATTTATTAGAAAGTTTCATCATTTGTTCGTCCAAGTCTGATAAATAGTAGGAAGATATATCTTTACGAACATTTACGGGGAAGGAAAAGCAATTTTGTGAGTAAACTTCTGAAAATGTTCCTGTAACTTAGGACTTAGGCATTGCTATATTTAACCTAACAAATGTTTGGCACTTAAGACTAAACGCATAGAAGTTTGGGATAATTATAACTTAGTTTCCAGCAATTCGGACTTGGCTAGCGCGGTGGACTATGGCCTAAACTCTTTCATTCTGAGAGAAGACCTATGCCCAGCAATGGGACAATAAAGGGTTGACGACAATTTGTACTCATACAAACATTTAATTCAATTCAATGATTTCGTTGACATCTTTGACGAACTCAACCGTATTAAAACAACGTGCAAAAGGATTTGTATCTCACAAAACAGAGTTTTGAACAAATGTTCGGTCCAACTTTGCTATGGATCACGAATTGTGTCTTAATTAAAGTTAAACAGATTAAGCTGAAGGGATCTTGATGCCAAATGGAAAAGGTTTTAGATGACTAAGCGTTTTATCACTCAAGAACCCTTTCGTAGTTGGAGGAAATAAAATTTTAATTAAAACGTTCATTTGAATATTGAAAGAGAAAATGGTATCTTTGTATTATTTCTTAAATAATAATTCGTGGTGAAAATAATCTCCTTTTTTATCTGACTGAAGTAGCAAACGAGCATGCAGTCCACCTGATGGTAAGCAGTCACTACCGTCCATAGACATCTGTAATCAACTTCATACAGAACATGGGTTCTATCTGAAGTCAATCACAGCGTTGCTACTCCCGAGGACTATGATGGTCGAACTCCCCGGTCGAACTAAACTGGTTCTACCGCCTTGAAATATAAAAATAAAAATATAAAAATAGTAAATTATATTATATAATTATTTATTAATTATATGGCATTTTTAAATAGTTTAAATATCAAAATGCTAACATACTCAGGAATCGAACCCAGTATTGTAAGATTATATGCAAATAAGCCACGTCGCATATTACAATACAACTATTATGTTAATTTAGTTTCTGAACTTGCGGTTAAACTAACCATTGTTACATGTATGCAGCGTTAATCAGAATTAGTTTGTTTAGGTTAATTTTAATTAAGTTATTACGATGAATTCTACGTCATTTGATTAAACACGTTCCATGATATAATATTTTAGTTTTAGGTTACAATAAGTGACATTCTTAAAAATATAAATGATAAACCCGACTTTAAAAAAAATGATTGCCTTGGGTTTCAGCTCATTGTAAGTGCAAGTGTAAGTTTTCTTTCCCTCCCCTTTTTCTTTGCTTACAAACGCATTTTTGGAAATTATATAGTCTATGTAACTACAAACTGAAACGATTCTTATGATGTACCTATCATATGTCACAATTTGTCTAGCCGTAAGGGCTGTAGCGCTTTATAAAGAAATAGAAAGAATCCATATATACGGTCGAAAAACAACACTCCGCTTCAGACAATGACATTATTATGCCTTTTTTAATTCATCGAGTACCAAACTAGCGTGCAATCCACCTGATGGTAAGTGGTCACTGTCAATATATGTAAGCAACTTCAAATATAACATGGGTTCTATCTGAAGTCAATCACAGATGCGTTGCTACGGTGGTCGCTTCATGTAAAACACCCTTTCGTTTTGTTGAAAGGGTGTTTTACACACGCAAGAACTGCTTCACGCTAGAAATAGGTGTGGCGGTGGTACTTCCCCGGTCGAACCACACTGGTTCTACCACCTCTAGAACTCCTTAGTTAAAACTCATATATCGCAAATGTGCATTCGCTTCGTCAGCATCTGTCCGTTTAGGTACGTTTTTGTTTCCTACCAATATTTGTATTGTAAGTAAGGTTATGTAAAATAAATTAATAAATTTTGAACTGGCAATAAGCTCGTACATCTATAATTAGTCATCGGACATCTATAATTAGTAATGTTCAGATAAAATTAGAGTCCTACCTGCGCTCAGCTAAATCCGTCGTGAACCTTGGTGACCGAATAGGTTACAGAATTTCGCAGTAAATTGTAGCAAGGTTTCACGGCGTTATATTCAGACACATTGTTTTTAACTTTCAATGCGATTTACTTTAATTACAGCGAGACACGCTGAAAGCGAATATTTCACTGTCTTCGTGCTTGTTTTTTTAAACTAAGTTTTTAAATATTCATTGAGTATGCTTATAGGTAACACAATCGTTTTTCTATTCAATTATGTATACGACTGTATTTAAGTACATACTCACAACTGGGCCTTTCAACCAAGGTTTAAATCCCAAGCACACTTATTTATCTAAAATGATTTACGTATTAGGAATTAATTATCAATGATTTACGGTAACGGAAGACACCGTGAGGAGGCCTATACCTCAGTTCTCAAGTGTGTGTAGTCTAACAATTCATACTTGGCCAGTGCGGCTAGAGGACTATGGCCTAAAATTCTTTTACTCCGAGAGAAGATCGGTGCCCAAGAGTAGTGCAATAATGAGTTGACGACACATGATTACTTGATGAAATTGATGAATGTTATGTTGTTAGTATAGAAACATCGATATAGAAAAACCCAAGATTCAGCGTCTCAAAACTGACCGGTGATAAAGAGCACTCAATTCCAAAATTTCAAAATTGAGCGCTCATTTAAAATTATATTGCTTTTTGCTTAAAGCGTTGTAAATACAACTTTAAATCATGAACGTAAAGTTGTATTGCAGCAATATATGGACGTTATGACCATCTATAAATAACTACGTACATTTGACGACAGTTTTAGGTGTCATGTTTGTTCGAGACTGTGTATCTAATGTATTTCTATATCGCTGTATAGAAACTACAAAATAAATACATAGTAGAACATAATAACAAAGTTACTTTTATTAGAATGAGACATTTTCTTTAACTGTAAATTGGAATAAATAAGCAATTCCCAGGGAAATCCCGCAGGGACAGGTGATTTTCTGCACGATTGCATTTAAATAGCTGCAATGTACGGAAATGCGGCTGCGGAACGAGCGCAGGGCGCCGCCGTGACAGGGGACTGATCGGGGATCTGAGGGGCATGGTAATGACTACTTATGTACGTTTAAAGGAAAGTTTTAACCTGAAAGTTTTAATTTAAACTGTATATTGTATTAAGTTACCTTAGGTCATGTTAGTATATGTAGTATGTTGTGTAAACTATTTCATTCGTGACTAACAAATTTAAAATTTTGAGGAGATATTGTGTGAAGTCTAACAATTCGTACTTCACCAGTGCGGCTAGAGGACTATGGCCTAAAATTCTTTTACTCCGAGAGAATATCGATGAGACATCGATACACGATGGCTTGATAAAATTTATAACAATGTTAGCATAGAAACTACAAAATAAATACATAGTAGAACTTAATAACAAAGTTACTTTTATTAGAATGATATATTTTCTTTAACTGTAAATTGGAATAAATAAGCAATTCCCAGGGAAATTCCGCAGGTACAGGTGATTTTCTGCACGATTGCATTTAAATAGCTGCAATGAACGGAAATGCGGCTGCGGAACGAGCGCAGGGCGCCGCCGTGACAGGGGACTGATCGGGGATCTGTGGGGCAGGGTACTGACTACTTATGTACATTTAAAGGAAAGTTTTAACTTGGAACTTTTAATTTAAACTGTATATTGTATTAAGTTAGTTTGTATTAAGTTAGTTTAGGTTATGTTAGTATAGGTATGTAATTTATTGTGTAAACCATTTCACTCGTGAATAACAAATTTCAAGGAGGAGATATTGTGTGAAAGTCTAGACTTATAAATAGATTATTCGAAATGATGACTAACGATATTTATTTAGAAGTAGTAAGCACGCAGTTCACCTAATAAGGTTTCTGGAAGCACAATTAAAATACCAATCAAAACTTGGTAGAATCATTGTCTGATCTGGCATGTAATACTATCTATTTTTAGCGAGAAGCAGTATTAGCGGTTCGTTGAAATGATGTGGATGCCGGCTGACTACAATGCGACTACCGTACCCTTAGCAGTGACACAGTCTATTTCTGACTCTGGACAGAATTGACTGTTTACTGGCAAGAAGACGACATGGTCGATTTCTACTTTAATGTAATAATAATATTAAGAGAAATGGTGAGGTTTGTCATTGGCTTTGAAACTTATCGACACTAAAATAAAAATATTGATGACCTGAAGAAAAAGGCGAGTAATCGCTGGCTCAGGACCGGTTGAAGTGGCGCAGATTGGGGGAGGTCGATGTTCAAAAGTGGACTTTCAAAGGCTGATGGATGGATGGATGATGGAAGAAGTTAAAAAAGATTCTCGGTTTAAAGACTTTTCCATTCTTTTAGCTATGCCAACTGGTTTCTTTAGTCCACTCCTCCCAATATAAGTTCATGACTATAGTTCTATTACCTAAAAGAGAAATCTGTTAGGAAATTGTAGGCAAGGTAATCGGTGTAATTGTTCAAATTCTGGAAACAATTTGACAAGTCGGTCACAGGTGTTCTAAATCTCTTTATGTTTGGAGCTCGCTGGTGAAATATCTAGAACTTCAAAACTTATTATTGGAATTCCAATTTGATGGTTGGTTGCTGGTTACTATGCTCTAAGAGCTCACTGTTAATGGAAATAAACTAATGAAAAGTAAGAGGGTTTTCCCACAACTTCATTTACATGGATTAAATGAGATGGGGATAGTACGAATATTTAGCTCCTCCATTGAAAAAATGGATAATTATCTACAGACATCGTGGGCGTCACCAAGAGGAGGATGGGCAGAAAGGGACACCTAGATTTTTAAAATTTTTGAGACATGTACCGGTTGGCTAAGCCAACTGAGGCTATTAGGCCCTTAGTATTCTGAGGCAGACATAAAAAACTTAGAAAAATGAATAAGAATCAAAACTTTAAAATGTTATAACAGATTTTATTTCGATTATTGGATATTATTCACTAAACCGTAACCGCTGAACTCAGATGGCTCAGGACCAATCGAAGTGGCGCGTATTAGGGGATTAGAGGGGATGTACCTATGTCAGGCGGTGGACTTTCAAAGGCTGATGGACAGATGGATGGATGTTCACTAAATCTTATTAACAATCCGCAGTTACGGTAAGATATCTCATAATTATGACTATGTCAGATGACGCCAACCGGGTAAATTTTGTCTGTAAATCTTTTAAGTAATCATTTCGTTTCGGTGCGTGATAACCCACCCACGTATTGTTTCGTAAAAATATTTTCGGTTTCAAAGTATAGTACCTTGTATCCATCCATCCATCCATCAGCCTTTTGATGTCCACTGCTGAACATAGGCCTCCCCTAAATGGCGCCACTCCAACCGGTCCTGTGCCCTCTGAATCCAACGGTTACCCGCTGTCTTCTTCAGGTCATCGGTCCATCTGGTAGGGGGGCGACCTGTACTCCTTTTGCCTAAACGTGGTCGCCACTCGAGGACCTTCCTTCCCCATCGGTTATCGGTCCTGCGAGCGATGTGGCCGGCCCATTGCCACTTCAGCCTACTAATTTTGAGAGCTATGTCGGTAAGCTTCGTTCGTCTACGGATTTCATCGTTGCGAATCATGTCTCGTAGCGAAATTCCGAGCATAACCCTCTCCATAGCACGCTGAGCGACCCTGAGTCTCCGAATGAGGCCTACAGTGAAGGACCACGTTTCGGCGCCGTAGGTCATCACTGGCAACACACATTGCTCGAATAATTTCGACTTCAGGCACTGAGGAATTGTGGACGCTTACGTGTATGCTTTCATAAAAATAGTAAATCACCTTTCAGAGAAGTAAATAAGGACTCATAAATAAATAACGGATAAAATATTTATGAGATCACCAGTTCAAAGACAAACTTAATAACATCACTACAAAGTGGTATGACTAATGTGTAGGTTTAAGAATATCGTCATAAATACTAATATTTTTGTTGTTATTTACGCGACTGCGTCAGAACGAGGGTCATGTAGGTTCGAGGATATGAATGTGTGTATGTCCGTTTCTTTGACACGTTGTACAGCTGAAACGGATTTTTAAAAATATTAGGTGTCCCCTGTAGTTCCGGGACCAGAATAGGGCTACGGTATACGGTACGGTATACGGTATACGGCCTGCCGTAAGAGGCGACTAAAAGGGGCTTCCGGGGTTGCGGGCAGTAAGAGTGTGAGCTCGAATCGTCTAGCCAAGCGACCCCGGGTAGGACAACGGCATGTGTGGCCGCACGCCGTCGTAAACACCAGGTGGCGTAGTGGGTACAGATGCTCACTGGGAAGAGCCCGAATGGGGCATCGTGCTCGGAGGATTCCGGTTGTGTTCCACTGGAGATCTCGGAGTCCTCCACGCAGGGCTGAGGATGTCCATCGGGGGGGGGGTTTTCGTCGTCAACCCATTATTGTCCCACTGCTGGGCACGGGTCTTCTCTCAGAATGAGAGAGTTTAGGCCATAGTCCACCGCGCTGGCCAAGTGCGAATTGGTGAGGGGGAGGGGGGGGTTAGTGAGGTAAAAATCCCAAATAACCTGGCGTTGCTCCCACGGCGTCGGGTACCTTTTGAAGGTTTCCCCCTCGAAAATAAAAAAGGTGTCATTGGATTCTTCTTAATTCGCAGAGTGACATATTTATAAAATGTTTAATACATACAGTAATTACAAATAGAAAAAGAGACCTCCTTTGACTTCGATGATCGATCGAGACGATGACACTCTGTCAACTGAGTCGATTCCAATGATATGTCACATGTTACATACAATCTGTCAAGCTCTTTAGACTGTAGAGAGAGCTAAAGAAATGGACATACATACATATTAACATATTTACATGCATACATAATTACATACACCCATAAATCTATATATTAATACGTGAAGTAAAAACTTGGGGTAAATTTTTAAGTAAATTGCTGCGGACGGAGGAGTATGAAATTTTGCACGGTTATAGTTGACGTAGAACGAAGTACGAAATTTTAATATTTTTTCCAAATAATGCATTTATCATACTTAAAATCAACTAAAAACACATTACACACACTACCGCGCATTTGTCACAAACATAATTAATAAACGAAATAAAACATTCAACATATTATGAAAACACAGAACGTCAAAAATGTTAGACGTCTTTGTCAAAATACCCGTTATTGCTTTTAAATGCAGCTTTGTCACATAAACCTGTTTTTACCTTTCGGGTGTCTTAAAATTACTAAAAAAATAATAAAAATTTAATTTGGGAAATACTTAGGACACTATCAAGTTTAGTTTTTGAGTTGAATTACGGTCGAAATTCGACCGTTGCGACGGGTGACTAGTATATACAATATATACATTCGTTCGATGAATATTACCCTTCTTCAGTACAATCGAGTAAAAAATAAAAACTCACGAAAAAGTGTTTCTATCTAATCGGTTCCGTCCAATTTGTCAGCGACAAATAATCGTGGAGCGGGATTAAGGGTGGCCTACCCCTAAGCGTTTTATCAATGTCCGCAATTTTCTCCGGTCATTGCGAGAATGAAATAACTTTAGCGGGATCACGTTTTAACGTATCGCCTGAACAAATGTAGGCTTTAAGTGAGACATTTGTTACTGTTTTCTAAGAAAAATGTAGCGCTAGACAATTCTTTGGTACAACGAGCATGTAGACCACCTGATGGTACGTGGCCACTGACATTTAAAGTCTAATCAACCTGAGAAAGCATACAAATGCACTGCGACTTTTGCAGTCTAAGTCGGAACGCCGAAAGTATAATCACCTATCCTACAAACCAGAATAGGGCAGCTCTTAACACTGCTATTATGAAGAAAAAATAGGCGTGGTGATGGTGCCACCGGAAATTAACCATAAAGAGTGCTGTCGCTTATAAAGTCGATTGTGATGAAGGAAACACACGTTTCGTTTTTTTTTCTGACTGAAGTAGCAAACGAACATGCAGTCCACCTGATGGTAAGTGGTTACTGCCAATCATGGACATCTCTAATCAACTTCATACAGAACACGGATTCTATCTGAAGTTAATCATAGATGCATTGCTTCTCCCGAGGACTATGATAGTCGCCTCATATAAAAGTGTGCCGGCAACCACACCCTTCCATTGAAACGCAAGAAATGCTTCAGGCTAGAAATAGGTGTGGCGGTGGTACTTCCCCGGTCGAACTTCACTGGTTCTACCACCTTTGGACTGTTAAATACATATTTGAGGAGGAAATTAACCATAATAAAAATCAACAGTAGCAAAATTGTTGAGATTAAGAATTGGAACATAAAATACATAGAATCTGTAATGCGGTACACTTTATAAATTTCGTCCGTAACATTAACAACTTTTTATTTTATAGAAGTTGCAAATGGGCATACAGTTCATCTTGAAGCTAGATGTATTACGTCTCTTGAGCACTTAGTTGAAATTATGGGCTCTATTTCTCAACAGGGTCTACATTGTAATACGGAAGGGGCTTAGGGAGTGTGGACCTCACCCTTAGCAGGGAAAAAGAAAAATTCTTCAGACAGAATGACTATCTGTTCTCTTTATCGACAAATTTCGGAGTCTTTTTATTCTAGATTGCCCATTTCTATAGGGTCACAAAAATTTCAGAGGATAGCTGACCTTTTTATTTCGCTAACCATTGTTGAGCTCCTCTCTTAACAAAGCTTTGGCTTTGGAATGTTTGCCATAAGTAAATTCCTGTACACTTCTCAATGCAACATAGCAGCATTTATTACTAACGCTATCTATATATTAATACGTGAAGTAAAAACTTGTGATTCGTTTTTAAGATACTTGCCACAGACGGAGGAATAGGAAATTACGTATAGTTATAGATGATGTAGAGAAGTAGTACCAAATGCTAATATTTTTCATAAAATCGACTAAAACACATTACATACACTACCTTGCATTCGATACAAACACGTACATAATAAACGAAATAAAACATTCAATGTCTTATTATGAAAACACATAACGTCAAAAAATGTCAGATGTCTTTGTGAAAATACATGCTATTGCCTTTAAATGGAGTTTACTTAAATAGACCTCTTTTTACCTTTAACAGTGTATTTAAAATAACTTGGAAATTAATAAGATTTCATTGATTTTGTGAAATATTTGTGTTACTTTTGGACAATATGAAGTTTTTGAGTTAAATTACGGTCGAATTTCGACCGTCGCTACGGGTGACTAGTAAGGTAGAAATCGGTATGGCGGCGGTGCTTTCGAGGTCGAGACATGGTGGTTACATTTCTTTTTAACCTTCCTTCTTCGACCTTCTTCTTAAAGTCGCTTGTCTTGACGTTTCGAGCTACAATTCTTGCCGTCCGCAAGCCTGGAAGCCCCCTTTTGTCACTTGTAATGACAGGGGATACCGTAGCCCTATTCTAATCCAAGAAATTTAGTGACGACCATCATGGGTTTTATCACTTTTAAACTTAGCCATACTCTAATTAAATTTGATATTGACACCGTTAACATAACTATGCTTAACCTTCCTTCTATAAATTTCCTTTTACGGTGTCCGTTATCTCGTGAAAAATCCTTGTTTAGAAGCCATATTTCTCGACATGGTCCACATAAAGAAGGAAGCAATAAAAGCGTCGTCTTGACAAACTTAAAAGTCCCTATAAATTTAAGAGCGAGCGTTGTAAAGGCACGGAGAAGGCATTTAGCGATTCTCTGATCCATTTATTGTTTGGCTTTGTTTGTTGTCTAAGTTAAATATCAAATGAGCATGCAATATATTTCTACTAATGCAATGGTTGAAGGTAGAAGGTAGAAGTAAGCACTGGTAGACGGAATTGTCCCTGTAGTTTCGGGACCAGAATAGGGCTACAGCTGAGGACGGCTACCGGGGAGGTTTTAATGCGGTAAGAATCCCACATAACCCGCGTCGTCCCCACGGCGCCGAGTACCTTTAGAAGGTTTCTCCCTCTAAAACAAATAAAAAAAAGTGGTAGACGGAATATGGTTCAACGTCGGGATACAAGAACCACACCTATTTCTAGCAGCATATATTAGTTCCTTTAGTTCGGTGGAAGGGTATCATTGCCCGTTTACTAACTTAGAGCTTAGAGGCAATCGTCTATTCGCAGGAGTAGTGCGCAGGTAGAACCCTGGTTCCATATGAAATTAGTTAGTTTCAGTGGAAGGGAGTGGTTGCCGATTCATTTTAATATGGCGACCATCTTAGTCCTCGAGAGCAGCAACCATCTGTGGCAGATTTCAGATAGAACCATGATCGGGTTCCAGATGTCCATGAACGGCAGTGGTCACTTACCATGAGATGAGCATGCAGTGCTCATTTGCTAATTCAATGTAATTTTTAAAAAATGTCCAAGAGCGGCAGTGACCACCTATCATCAGGTGAACAGTATCACCTGATGATATGTGGTCACTGCTCGTCCCTGTAGTTCCGGGTTCAGAATAGGGTTACGGTATCCCCTGCGGCTAGAGTGGGAGCTTGAACCATCCAGCCAGGCGATCCCGGGAAAGACGGCGGTATGTGTGGTCGCATATCGTCGTAAAGATTAGACGGAGCGGGGGGTCCAGCCGCCCATCTGAGAGGAGCCCAATGGGGCAACGCGCTCAGAGGATTCCGGCTGTAGTCCTTTGGAGGTCCCGGAGTCCTCTTCATGGCGCCGAAGACGGCCACCGGGGGGGTTTTAGTACGGTAAAAATCCCACATAACCCTGCGTCGCTCCCACGGCGTCGGGTACCTTTTGAAGGTTTCCCCCTCGAAAAAAAAAGGTGGTCACGGTTCGATTGTTTGTACATACTAGTCACCTGTCGCAAACGGTCGAATTTCGACCATAATTTAAATTAAAAAACTAAACTTCATATTGTCCAAATTAGCACGATTTTTTCTCAAATTGTAATAATTTTATAGTTATACAAGTTATTTTGAACGCACCCGTTAAAGGTAAAAAGAGGTTTAATTAGCTTAGCTGCATTTAAAAGCAGTAGCGGGTATTTTGACAAAGACATCAGACATTTTTGATGTTATGTGTTTTCATAGTAAGACATTGAATGTTCTATTTCGATTATTATGTATGTGTTTATGTCAAATGCAAGGTAGTATGTGTAACGTGTTTTTAGTTAATTTTATGTATGCTTTATGAATTATTTGAAAAAAATATTAGCATTGCGCAATCCTTCTCTACATCAATTATAACCATGCGTAATTTCATCCTCCTCCATCCGCGGAAAGTATCTTAAAAACGAATCACAAGTATTAGCTTCACGTATAATATATAGAATATGTATTCTTTAAACACATGAAAATCGAGTAAAATACAAAATGACATTAAGTGATTATTATGACCTTTATATTTTTAGTATATAAATATCTGACGGAGGGGGTGGTTCCTTTTCGCTCATCGTATCAGGATAACCTACTGTGGGCTCTGATAGGGAATGTTAGCACGAAATAAATTGCAGACTTGATTTTAACACACAGTATATTGCCGAATTAAACTTGTTACAATCACTGAATTAATCAAACTAAATTAAGTAGGCAAGTAATCGTAGCACTAAGAACGCGGGATGATTTTAGAGTTGTCTGCTTCGGCCGACCGTCAACGATAGACTGAGGTGTCGGCCATTAAACTGGTACAACCCTAACTTCATCGAACGCCACTAGATGGCGCTGGCGTTCAGGTGTTGCCACAATACCGCCATTTCCGACATATCGATATCGAATAAGTATGATAAGGATAAAATATTTGTTTCTATCCCTGAAGAGCAAGACTGGAACGAATAGAACGCTGAATCTTATAGCGACGCTCCGAAAATATAATGTACTTTTCCCACATTTTGCACTTCAAAGGTAAGTACGTTTTTGAAGAATACTGCCGGGAATTTATCTGAGTTTATTTAACGAAATTTTTGTAGATATCCTTGAAAAAGGATGGAATAAATAGATTTTTTCAAGTATACTTTTATATTACTTTCCGTCTGTTTTAAGGGTTCCTTACCCAAAGGATAAACACGGAACCCTATGACTGAGACCACGCTGTCCGCCTATCCGTCTGTCTGTCTGTCTGTCTGTCTGTCTGTCTGTCTGTCTGTCTGTCTGTCACCAGGCTGTATCTCAAGAACCGTGATAGCTAGACTACAACAAATACTAAAACAGAATAAAATTAATATTTAAGGGGGGGGGGGGGACATACAACAAACATGATTTTTGGTTATATTTTGTAAATAGTATGAAACCCTTCGTGTGCGAGTTCAACTCGCACTTAACCGAATTTTAATTTTAACGGGCATGTATGGATTACAAGGAGTAACGATAGTCACCATACTTTCTATAGTGTAGCCTCGGGGTCACTCCGGTACACTCAATCGGGGCTACGGTATCTCCTGCCTGTCGTAAAAGGCGACTAAAAGGGGCTTCCGGGGTTGCAGACGGCTAGAGTGGGAGCTCGAACCGTTCGGTCAGGCAATCCCGGGAAGGACGGCGGTATGTGTGGTCGCAAACCGTCGTAAAGACTAGGCGGAGCGGTGGGCCCAGCCGCCCATCTGGGAGGAGCCCGATGGGGCAGCGCGCTCGGAGGATTCCGGTTGAAGTCGTTTCGAGATCCCAGAGTCCTCCTTTTCAGCGCCAAGGACGGCCACCGGGGGAGTTATAATGCGGTAAAAATCCCACATAACCCTGCGTCGCTCCCACGGCGTCGGGTACCTTTGGAAGGTTTCCCCCTCGAAAACAAAAAAAAAGGACTGTTGTATTTGGGTGAGAGCTATTAAGCTCGACTAGGCTACATACAAAAGACCTGTCTGTCTAGGCACGTAGAGTTAGATAATAACAGTTTTCTTTAGTGGTACACTGAGTCCATATTATATAACATCTCAAACGATTATCGTCTCACTGCTGCGCGTAGGACTCCTTTCAGAATTATACGGGTTACCACATAGGCTAAAGGCGGGTTAGCAGAATTTATATAGGTGTCAGAATTTATTGAGACAATTCTCATTTTCATTCTAGACGACCCGCGTTGCGGAGCGGTCGCCATACCAGTCTGACACGCGATGTGTTCTGGGTTCGATTCCCAGCCAGACAAGTATCTGAATAATGAATTTAGATATCTGTTCTGGGTCTGGGTGTTTGTGTATTTGTGTTTGTATGTCCATGGAACTAACGACACAGAAGAAAATCCTACTGTGAGCTGTGAGTGTAGTAAGTGTGTATAGAGTGTATATGGGTGATTACACGGGCTATGAGGGGGTTAGTATTAATTAAACAGGTATTAGAATCTACTAGTCATCCGTCGCAACGATCGAAATTCGACCGTAATTTAAATTAAAAAACTAAATTTCATATTGGCCAAAGTAGCACCAATATTTCTCTAATAAAGTTATTTTGAACGTCCCCGTTAAAGGTAAAAAGAGGTTTATTAACTAAGCTGCCTTTAAAAGCAATAACGGGTATTTAGACAAAGACAACGGACATTTTTGACGTTATGTTTTTTATAGTAAGATATTGAATGTTCTATTTTGTTTATTATGTGTTTGTGTCAAATGCAAGGTAGTGAGTGTAATGTGTTTTTAGTTAATTTTAGGTATGTTTTATGCATTATATGAAAAAATATTAGCATTGCTACATCAACTATAACCGTGCGTAATTTCATACTTCTACGCCTGCGGCAAGTATTTTAAAAACGAATCACAATAACCTTAAAAACTTAACAATAATCTTAAAAACGAATCGTTCCGGCACACAGATCGTCAAAAGTGGTATTTAATTTCTTCAACGCTCACGATCGCACAATTTGGAATTTTAATATCAGATCCTCAATAAGAGAGATCGTTCATAACACAAGCTATTTATTTGTCTTTTACTTTAACACTTGCGCTTCAAAGCCACATATCGGCTAGATATACTAAACTGGCGAGGTATTTATTAGAAAATGCTATAAGGCGTAGCTTTGAGCTACGTAGGTATGTTGCTACATATAGGGCTGACAAGATTCCCTTTTCAAACGCTTCGAAAAATAAAATATTTCATGGAAAATATACATTTATTACATACTAACAAAAATAGTTGCCATCTTTAAATACGTCTTAATATCAAATTCAAAAGCCTTTTTACTGACCAGTTATATAAGCACACTTCATGCAAAATTTCATGTTAGTCGGACCAGCAATTGATTAAAATCTTAACAGTGAATCTTGCGTGTTTAAGTAACAAACAGACCATACCATGTAATTTCTGAAGTTATACTTCTTTTGGTGCGTTAGGGAAAAACGATGAGAGTATTTTTTGCGATGCGCGCGTACACCGTCACGAAAAACCGACACCCTGAAGTTAGCTATAGTCAACACTTTAGTTTTTTCTATTGTTAGTGTAGTTTTTTCCTACAAACCTAAAGTAAGGCGAATGATAAAATTATTTAAAAGATTTTTATCGTATTACGCCAAAGAAGAATAACTTCTAACGCGTGTACATAAGTTCACACAGTGCAGTGTCTGTAGCAAATTCTGACAAAAGGCCCATAGTTTGCTTTAAGTAATTGTATTAAATGAAACAAAACTGTTATTAGTAAATATTTCTGGGTTTAATCTGGGAAAATTTAGAGGTGACACCCTTTACACCTACGTTGTATATCTTTTTTCAGTTTAGGAATTTTAGGATAGCAAAGATAGTAAAATATAAATAGCAGTGAGGTGTTGGGCCGCGGGGCCCCTCTAGTCGCGGGGCCCGTAGCATTTGCTACTCTTGGTATTTGGCTAATCTGGCACTGAGTTCACACACTTTCTTTTTTATATATTACTATAGATTATAGTATGTTTGGCAACCCTAGCTCGAGATGATATCTGCTGTGGTCTAGCTATCTTTAACACACTTATCTATAATGTGTACTTTAGAAAAGAAAAATATTTTCTCTAGCGAAACCGCCCTCGTACGTTTATTGTTCTTTTACTATATATATAACTATCGTACCTATTAAAAATATTTACAGTATTTTAGTTTATATTTAAAGAAATGAAATAATAAATATTATTTACAAAAAGTACTGAAGGATAGTATATCTGTGTCTCTTACGATCAGTTTATAGTTAACATAGGAAGAGTGTAGATTTAGGGAAAAAGCAGTCTATATACATTGCAGATCTTGTAAAATCCTTAAAGTTAACTTAGTATTTTCAATTCAGTTGTTTCTACGGTTATTTCAATCAATTCCTGATAAGAGTCATGTCTGATCTTAGTCAGGGATGCGTCCGCTACTCCTAAGGTAGGTGGCAAAATTATCCAAAGCTTACCAGCTTTGGATAATTTTGCCAAGTGGTAGAACAAGTGTAGTTCGACCGGGGAGGTACCACCGCCACACCTATTTCTATGGAAGGGTATGGTTACCGGCACTCTTTTATATGATGCGATCATCTTAGTCCGCGGGAGTAGTAAAGCATCTATAGAACATATGTTATATATGTAGTTACTTACAGATATCCATGGTCAGCAGTGACAACTTACCATCAGGTCGGCTGCCTGCTCGTTTGCTACTTCAATCACATAAAAAAATATGGATAACTATTTTCTTCCTTACAACATCTATTAGACCAAAATAGCAGCGCTTAATACTGGAGTCGACTCTGAACTGTGCTGTTCGATTTTGCTACTTTGTACGAAAATTATAATTGCAAATTCATCAATTTTAAGTTAATATAACGAGATAATGATACTTTTTTAACGCAAAATCAAAAAAAGCTAGAAATTAAATATATTTTAAAAATCTTATTGTCTTCAAACAGTCCATAATCATCATTTTTAAGTAAAATAATTTATTAATTTGAATATGACAAAATATGAAATAATTAAAAGTAAATTATTATAATATAAATTAACATAATTATATGTATATACAAAATAATAACTTAAATTTAAAAAGAAACAAAATGCCAAATTAAAAATAAAAATCTGCATTACTGTCCATAGGATGAGTTCCCAGAATGCTGGCAACATTACCTCGTTGAATAGCAAATTTTAAGTTAAAGATACAGTTTTATCCAAATAGACAAAATGGTGGTCTTAATGGTTAAAGGCTTTTTAATGTATTTCTAGCAACTTCAATAAAATGGCTCGTTTGAAATACTCGCGTTTATGAGTTGTGTTTTAATTTAAAGTGACGACACTTGAAGTGAGGTCATCATAAATAACTTTTACCTACCGGGACAGTCACGATGAGCTTGTCTGAACCGAAAAGTACACAGACAGAGTATAAAATGAGCTAATCAGAGTGCAATCTAAGTTCTGTGGTATAATCAGAATTATCCGGATGAAGTAAGATTACCTTTCCGGACTCTATTTTGTTACTTCGTCTGTGAACGTAGCAGTATGCATGCGCTTTTGATGTTTTACGTAATAATATCTCGACTGCGTCAGAAGGACTGTTTTGTTATTCGAGTGTATGTATATAACGAAGTAGTCGCGAGATGTCAGGAAGGTCAGGGTCTTCATTAATGTCCATTCTTAAAGATTTCAATCAATTCACACTTGAGGAGGTCCAATCGCTTCGACGGTTAAACAAGAATCTTTTTCTACGGGCAGGTGCTCGCCTCTTTATAATAAAGTTGGGTGAGGTGACAATAACAAATTTATGGAGGGTAAACTAAATTAACATCTTCAGAAATCACCAAATATTGCTAATTTAATAAACAAACAATTTTCGATCTTTAAACTAACTGAAATAATTATTTTCGTCAACGTGTTTTTTATAAATACGCGGTATCCCGCCGACCTGTATGTGTTTGTATATAATTATATTTCCTTTGCACGCACGACAGCGCAAACGACGACAGCAAGCTTGATGAATTGTAACGTATTATGACATATGAATGACTCCCTTTGCAGAGTATATAATCTATAATTTTTGAATATGGTGCCTGTGGTCAGAGAGAAAATGGAGAAGGGACGATTTTTTATAACAATACGGATAACAAATGAAAGGCAATAAATAGACCAATTCAAAAAAACATATAACAGGATTATAATACTATTTGACATAAAATCCAAAAAACTGGTAAATTAAATCAATGATTATAAAAATATTGTCTTCAAACAGTCGGGTTTTTGGTTTAATAATTCAGTAATATCACTTATCTTGGACTCTATTGTGTTACTTGATCTACAGTGGCGTTCATGCAAGCTCTTTTGCCACTCTACATAATAATTATATCATAAAATACTGCACGTCATGCAATTACCAGGAGGCGTGAAGTAGAGGACCATATATATGTACATGCTTCGAGTGAAGAGCAATTAAGGCACTTGCTTTATAGCAAAGTCATAGCTATAAAAGTAATTATAAATGTTAATTAAATATTATGGACATTTTTATGCTATACTAAAGATGTCAGTAGCTAACAATACAAAATAAAATTATAGATAACGGAAGAACTCTTATTTGGCTATTTAAAGTAGATCTGTTTTGCCGCTATTTAAAAAAGAAATGTGTTCGTTTTAAAAATACATCAGTAACTCAATTTGCATAAATTTCTGTGTTCAGTCTTTATACTGTGTCAAATTGCGATGCTACGACACTACAATCAATTTGAAACTTAAATAAACACTAGTCTACAGGAAAACAATAAACCTAATATACTAGCATACAACAAATAAAAATTGCATGCACGTAGGTGCACAAGGGAATTTTTATGTTCTACACTTTAAGAATGTTCTACACTTAAAGAAAGTGTGATTAGAAGTAGTTCTAATCACACTTTCTTAAAGTGTAGAACATTTGACGAACTAAATAAAAACATAAAGCAGAAACTTAAATAAATAACCTATAGAAATACAATAAACGTGGTATACAACATAGCATAAAGCATAGCATTGTCTTAAAGTATAGAACAGCTGACGAGATTTTTAAACACAATTTTACATATAGACTCTTAAACAGTACCCGAGCGTGCAGACAAGATCGAACTAAAAATCTTCTTAAGCTTGAATAAGATCGTTTAAAACTTTCAATTGGTTTGAAAATCTCTCTGGAACTAGACGATCGCAATGAGACTCGTCTGATGTAATGGAGGGAAATCGTGGAATTGGTTTTTCTTGGATCCTTTTATTAGCCTTGAATTTTTACGATTAGCCTCTTCGCAGTATAATATTCAGCGTCTAGACGTTTCCAGTGAGTCGGTTATTGTGGTTTCTGGTTTATTATTTATGTATCAATCATGATATTGAGACTATGAAGGTGGTTTTGATTGATGATTGATTGACCAGTGTAGTTCGACTCAGGAAGTACCACCACCACACTTGTTTCTGGTGTGAAGCATTTCTTGCGTTTCGATGGAAGGGTGTGGTTGCCGGCACACTTTTATACAAGGCGACCAACATAGTCCTGAGAAGTAGCATCTGTGATTGCTTTCAGATAGAACCTATGGTCAGTATGAAGTTGATTACAGATGTTCATGAGCGATAGTAATCACTTACCATCAGGTGGACTGCATGCTCGTTTGCTACTTCAATAATTCAGTCAGATAAAAAATTGTATGCTACGTAAGTACTTTAGCACACAATCCGTAGTTTGTAAAATGAGCCGCCCATTTACAAAGTGACCATCTTAGTTCTCGGACCTAACAACGCATCAGTGGTTAATTTTAGATATAATCCTGTATTCAGCTCCAGTACCATGTCAATTAACGGTGTTACGTCACTATAATAAATCAGAAACTTAAATAAATAACCAATAGAAATACAATAAACACAGTATACAACAAATTACAAAATGCTTAGTGTACCAACCTCTGCTAAAGCATTGTCTTAAAGTGTAGAACGTCTGACGAGAATTTCAAGCACAATTTTACATATAGACGCTTAAACAGTACCCGAGCGTGCAGACAAGATCGAACTAAACATCTTCTTAAGCTTGAACAAGATCGTTTAAAACTTTCAATTGGTTTGAAAATCTCTCTGGAACTAGACGATCACAGTGAGACTCGTCTGATGTAATGGAGGGAAATCGTGGAATTGGTTTTTCTTGGATTTTTTTATTAGCCTTGATTTTTTACGATTACTCTCTTCGCAGTATCATAATCAGCGTCTAGACGTTTTCAGTGAGGCCTTTTGTACATGGCACGTTTTTTCAGCCGTACGGCGTCTTTACCTTACCGTGAAAAAAAATTGCTAATGGCACGGCATCTCACAGTGATCCGTATAACACTGACAACCGTGCCTACACACGGCGAATTAACTGTAGATTTTTACGCCGAAAAAACGTGTGCCTATAACAGGCCTGAGTCGGTTATTGAGGTTTCTGGTTTATTATTTATGTATTAATCATCATATTGAGATTATGATGGTGGTTTAACCAGTGTAGTTCGATCGAAAAAGTACCACCCTATACCTATTATTAGTGTGAAGCATTTTTTGCGTTTCGAGGGAAGGGTAGGGTTGCCGTCACACTTTTATATGAGGCGACCATCATAGTCCTCAGGAGTAGCAACGCATCTGAGACTGCTTTCAGATAGTATATACTTATAATCAGTATGAAATTGATGTCCATGAGCGGCAGTAACCACTTACTATCAGGTGGACTGCATGTTCGTTTGCTACTTCAGTGATTCAATCAGATAAAAAATAGTATGCTACGTAAGTACTTTAGCACTCAATCCGTAGTTTGTAAAATGAGCCGCCCTCTTACAAAGTGACCATGTTAGTTCTCGGGCCTAATAACGCATTAGTGGTTAATTTTAGATATAATCCTGTATTCAGCTCCAGTACCATGTCAAATAACGGCGTTACGTCACTATAATAAATCCGAAACTTAAATAAATAACCTATAGAAATACAATAAACCTAGTATACAACAAATTACAAAATGCTTAGTGTACCTACCTCTGCTAAAGCATTGTCTTAAAGTGTAGAACGTCTGACGAGAATTTCAAGCACGATTTTACATATAAACGCTTTAACAGTACCCCAACGTGCAGACAAGATCGAACTAAAAATCTTCTAAAGCTTGAACAAGATCGTTTAAAACTTTCGATTGGTTTGAAAATCTCTCTGGAACTAGACTATCGCAATAAGACTCGTCTGATGTAATGGAGGGAAATCGTGGAATTGGCTTTTCTTGGATCCTTTTATTAGCCTTGAATTTTTACGATTGGCCTCTTCGCAGTATAATAATCAGTGTCTAGACGTTTTCAGTGAGTCGGTTATTGTGGTTTCTGGTATATTATTTATGTATCAATCAGGATGTTGAGACTACTTAATGCTAAGTAAGTACTTTACCACACAATCCGTCGTTTGTAAAATGAGCTGCCCTCTTACAAAGTGACCATGTTAGTTCTCGGGCCTAATAACGCATCAGTGGTTAATTTTAGATAGAATCCTGTATTCAGGTTGAGTACCACGTCAAATAACGGTGTTACGTCACTTTAATAAATCCGAAACTTAAATAAATAACCTACAGAAATACAATAAACGTGGTATACAACAAATAACAAAATGCTTTGTGTATCTACCTCTGCTAAAGCATAGCATTGTCTTAAAGTATAGAACAGCTGACGAGATTTTTAAACACGATTTTACATACAGACGCTTAAACAGTACCCGAGCGTGCAGACAAGATCGAACTAAAAATCTTCTTAAGCTTGAACAAGATCGTTTAAAACTTTCGATTGGTTTGAAAATCTCTCTGGAACTAGACGATCACAGTGAGACTCGTCTGATGTAATGGAGGGAAATTGTGGAATTGGCTTTTCTTGGATCCTTTTATTAGCCTTGAATTTTTACGATTAGCCTCTTCGCAGTATAATAATCAGC
Source organism: Spicauda simplicius (assembly GCA_949699795.1). NCBI lineage: Eukaryota > Metazoa > Arthropoda > Insecta > Lepidoptera > Hesperiidae > Spicauda > Spicauda simplicius. Next base: position 5,236,616 of record OX453061.1, on the reverse strand, counting down.
GTCTAGACGTTTTCAGTGAGTCGGTTATTGTGGTTTCTGGTTTATTATTTATGTGTCAATCATGATATTGAGACTATGGAGGTAGTAGATTGCGTTTCGATGGAAGGGTGTGATTGCCGGCACACTTTTATATGAGGCGACCATCATAGTCCTCGGGAGTAGCAACGCATCTGTGATTGCTTTCAGATAGTGCTTATAGTCAGTATGAAATTGATGTCCATGAGCGGCAGTAACCACTTACCATCAGGTGGACTGCATGCTCGTTTGCTACTCCAATGATTCAGTCAGATAAAAAAATAGTATGCTACGTAAGTACTTCAGCACACAATCCGTAGTTTGTAAAATGAGCCGCCCACTTACAAAGTGACCAAGTTAGTTCTCGGGCCTAATAACGTATCAGTGGTTAATTTTAGATAGAATTCTGTATTCGGATTGAGTACCACGTCAAATAACGGTGCTACGTCACTATAATACATCCGAAACTTAAATAAACAACCTATAGAACACGCTTTCTACACTCATAGCACCACAGTAGGATCTTCTCCTTTGTCGTGGGTACCATGGAGACACACAAGACGAAAACACAAATACCCAGACCCAGAACAGAAATCTAAACTCATTATTCAGATACCTGTCTGACCGGGAATCGAACCCGGGACCCATTGCGCGTTAGAGCGGTATGGTAACCGCTCGGCCACACGGGTCGAAAAAAGATAGAAATACAATAAACCTAGTAACGTCCCTTTGCTAAAACAGCATAGCATAGCATCGTCTTAAAGTATAGAACATCTGACGAGAATTTCAAGTACGATTTTACATATAGACGCCTAAACAGTACCCGAGCGTGCAGACAAGATCGAACTAAAAATCTTCTTAAGCTTGAACAAGATCGTTTAAAACTTTCGATTGGTTTGAAAATCCCACTGGAACTAGACGATCGCAATGAGACTCGTCTGATGTAATGGAGGGAAATCGTGGAATTGGTTTTTCTTGGATCCTTTTATTAGCGTTGAATTTTTACGATTAGCCTCTTCGCAGTATCACAATCAGCGTCTAGACGCATTCAGCTATTGTGGTTCGGATTTATTATTTTTGTGTCAATCATGATATTAAAGGGTCTATTGTAAGTGCACTATACGCAATCGTTTTGAGGTTATTATCAGGGATTTGTTTGCTTGCCAATTTTACGTAAGGCGACTAAATTAGTCCTCAAGCCTTTTTATTTGTTTATGAGATTACTTTCACAAGGTACCCGACGCCGTGAGAGCGACGCGCGATAAGTGGGATTCTTGTGGGATGTGAAGTTGCTTATGAGGTGGACTGCATGCTCGTTTGCTACCTTAGTCAGATAAAATAAAAACATGAGATACAGCTTAGACAGACGGACAGATCGACAACGGAGTCATAGCGTTTTTACCCTTTGAATACGGAACCATAATAAAAATATTAAGTGACAATTTGTGATTCACTTCATATAAAAACAATCAAACTACAGTTAATTCAGTATTTATAGTATTATCAAGTTTCAGAATCACAGTGCTTTATGTTCTCAAATGGATTAAAAGCTGCCTTCAAAATCCTAGTGTCATTAAGTTGAACTTTCTGAGATTGAGTTCTCAAAACGAAAGCTTTTGTTAATGAAACACTCGGAACAAAACTTTCGGGGAATGTATTCTTGTTTCTTTGTTTATTTTAAACTAGAGCGGTGTTTATTCTCTTTGAAGTTTTGAAATTGAAGTAGTTGGCAAGTATGCTGTCCATGTTAAGGCTAAATGGTCAATTTTCTGTTATTAGTTGGATGTACTTTTATATGTGCCTAATAACAGAAGTAGATTTATTTATTTATATACACCATCGACTTATTGCTATTCATTGTTAAATAACTATTTAACAATGAATAGCAATAAGTCGTTACAATTCGTTACGTTCAGAGTGAATCGCCATTATAGGTATATAACTCTCTTAATTATACGAAGTGTAATTGTGAGTAAACTTTAACTCTAAGAATAACAAAAAGAGAGAAAAAAATTACTTGTTACAAAAACAAAAAAGAAAAGCACAAAATAAAATAAAGGTAATTTTGAAAATTTAAAAAGGACCTTATTATAAATATATGCCAAAAAAACAGATATGTATGTCAATGCTGCGGTTTAGTGTGGGTATGCAGTAGCATCAACACAGTAGTTTGGGTGTGAGGAGTGTAGCTCAATGACATTTTGTCCTTAGGAATTAGAGAGTAACCTAATTTTGGATATTTTTTCTTAACGTATTTTGAAGGCACTACTGATTTTTCTAAGATTATGTGCGGTATTACCTATTAGAAAATTATTATCACCGATTACCCGAGAGTTCTTTAAAACAACGGAGGTGTGTGAAGTCCACTAATTCGCACTTGGCCAGCGCCGTGGACCATGGATTAAACTCTCTCATGCTGAGAGAAGACCCGTGTCCAGCAGTGGGCCAATAATTGGTTGACGAGAGATAAAAGGTATGTAAAGAAAATAACGTGTATGTGTATACACGTTAACGAAACGTAATAATGAGAGTAATATTAAACAAAAATATCACGAAATGATCGGTCTGTATCGTAAGGTACCCTGCCCATTGGTCGATAATAATTAAATATTATGATTATTATTGTTATTTACATGCACAATAAAAATGTATATGTAATGGCTATAAAAAATTATAATAGACTTCCTGACTTGTTTAAAGAATTGCCGTATAATATATTTAAGAATTAAATTATAATGTGGCCTCAAAATAAATGTTTTTATTCTATTAACTAGCTGTCCCGACAAACGTTGTTTTGCCATATAAAAAATAAAAAAATGTTAAGGGTGGACAACCCTTAAGGGGTATGAAAAATAGATGTTGGCCGATTCTCAGACCTACTGAATAAGCAAATAAAATTTGGTAAAAATCGGTCAAGCTGTTTCGGAGGAGTATGGCAACAAAAACTTTGACACGAGAATTTATGTATTAGATGGATATTTATAAATAAGTTGACATTACTCTAATTAATTGTATATTGACATGAATATTTTTATATAACAGTTTCTTGCTTTCAATTTGTTTAAATTAAATATAATAAGTACACGATTACAATAAAAATAAAATATTTATTTATATAACACGCCGAAATGGCAAAATAAGAGGATCTTCTTTTCAAAAGACATTCTACCATACATTTGTACCTTATTTAGCAAATAAAGGTTTTTGATTTAATTGGGATTTTGAAAAAAATATTTTTTTTTTAAGTATTTTTATACTTTATTATCAATAGTAATGATATTTAATGCGAAAAACTTAAAAAAAAAACAATTAATTATAAACAATTAAAAATTGATAAGATAAAATAAAAATCACGTGACTCTAAACGCGCCAAGATTGGTTATCATAGTTGTGACGTCATAATGTTATAGCTATTCAATAACAGTACAGCGTTTACGGTTATTACACGAGACTAGACAATAATTTCTGTATCAACTGCAATGAGTGACAACTAACATTATGACGTCACACGCGCTCGGGTTTGTTCGGGAGCTGTCGGCGTGTCTTCGGTACTGGATTCAAAAATTAATTTTTATTTTGAAATAACTTGAATTATTGCGAAAAAAATAAATTGATTTGTTATAAAACTTATATATTTATGATCTTTCCATTATTATCACAAAAAAAATTCAAAAACCCAATTTGATTTAATACGCTCTAGCGTAACCGTTTCCGTAGCAAAAATAGTAAAACTATTTTGCTCTTACCTTTCATGTCGCATTTAAAAAAGAAGAAATATACTCGTACATACAAGAGCGATGTATATTTTTATACATTTTTACATAGATGTATATTTTTATTAGACGGTACACAATATTGGTATTATTGGTGCCGTCGAAAAGAGTCTATAAATCGTCATATAGACGCCATAATAAATGTTTTCACATACTATAATGATGTGATAATGGTAGAACAGAGCGCTGGCATGCCGCCAACGGTTGCCTGAAGATACAATCCTTCTATACAGGAAATTACATTTAACAATTGAATAGGGATGTGCTGCAAATCTATTTATTATACTTTAACCTAATTTTACCTGATGGAAAGTAGTCACCGTCGCCTATGGACATTCGCAACACCAGAAGACTCGCCAATGCAATCTTACTATTAAATTTTGAATATACACACTTTTAGTTTGGATAATGTTACGTGGCAAGCTTAGTAACTCATGCAGGTCAAACAAATATTTCTTTGTACTGTACCATTTATTAAAAGAAATGTACTGTGTTCTTTATTTTAACTATTTTGATTCACAGTGTTCCGTCCGTATCCTTGTAATATTTTGCAATATATTTAATAACTTTTCGTTAGTTAAATTATACTTATTTAAGTTATTTAACAGGAACGATTTTATATTTGCATAACTTTTAGTTTGGTCGATTAGTAAATTCAAATACACCCATTTTGGTAACTAAAAATTAAAAACAGCTACCATTTCATAATCGTTAAAAAGAAAAAATAAAAAGATAACAATTTGCCACAATAAAGGTTTCAATGCCTTTGATGAAACACTATATACATTTTACTTTGTATTTACAAGAGTTTTATCCTCCGCTTTTCGACTAGATAAGCTTTAATTCGAACAGCCCCTAATTCAAAGTTCACGTCGATTTACTGTCCCGTTGTACGTGACTTGATACAAATTGTAATGGTACAGGCGTGACTCCAATGCCAGACATTGTTAATATAGCATGAATAGAAAGTGGAATCGTCCGTTGATTATAGATTTGTAGTCCTATTATGTAAAATTGTCGTCAACTCATTGTTAATTCCTAGGCTTTCTTGCAAAATGTGAGTTTAAGGACATAGTCCACCTCGCTGGCAAAGTGAGAATTCTCTCATCAATCCATTATTGGCCTACTGCTGGGCACGGGTCTTCTCTCAGAATGAGAGTTTAGGCCATAGTCCACCGCGCCAAGTGCGAATTGGTGGACATCACACACCTCTGAGAACTGTTTTTTAAGGACTCTCGGGTGTGTAGGTTTCCTCGCGATATTTTCCTTCACTGAAAAGCTGTGATAATTAATTTCTAATACGCACATAAATCAGCGGTGCGTGCCTGGGTTTGAACCTCGGACCTCCCGATCGAGAGGGCAAGTTTCAACCATTCATGCTATCACTGCTCAAGTGCGAATTAGTAGATTTTATGTACCTTGTATTTTCTTTTAGATAATTTAACGTGTGTAGTGTTTCTCATAACCTGGCGTTGTAACCTTTGGGAAGTAAGTTGGAAGGCCCATAATCTCTCTCCTACCGATTACTTCCAAACAGAACACACAAAATTAATACATTAAAACACGCTCAACACGCTTTCTACAATCATAGCCCTATACTAGGATTTTCTCTTGTGTCGTGGGGGCCAAGGACACACAAAGACGAATACACAAACACCCAGACCCAGAACATGAATCTAAATTCATCATTCATATACCTGCCTGGCCGGGAATCGAATCCGGAATCCATTGCGCGTCAAACCGGTATGGTAACCGCTCCACCACGCGGATCGTCATCTATACTATAATAAATCTGTAAGAGGTCGCTGTCTGTACATGGAATAAATTTAGGTGAAAACCATTTCTAGAGATCTTATAAACGATATAGAACCCAAAATAATGGTTTTTAGAAATCTTTTCTGTTTGTCTGTTTGTCTGTTTATCTGTTTGTCTGTTTGTCTGTTTGTCTGTTTGTCTGTTTGTCTGTTTGTCTGTTTGTCTGTGTGTTTGAAAACGCTAATCTCAGAAACGGCTTATCCAATTTGAATATAATTTTCACCGATGTGTTGTGGGAACCTTCACTTAACATTTAGTGTTTATTTTATGTAATTTGGTTCATAAATAAAAAAGTTATGTCAATTTAAAACTACGCAGTATTTATTCTGTGTTCGATGTGATAATAAGATAAGTAACTGCATAGTTGAATTGGTTGAAACTAAACATGCTATGGTCTCTAAAATCCTTTGTTATGTATTTTTTATTGGTTATGTGTGTACCTATGTTATTTGATACTATACAAATCTATATCTCTATATCTATATATACTTATATAAAAACGAAAGGATGCTCTCTCACTCATCTATTGAATAAAAATCGTAGAGCCTAAACTGCTAAAGATACGAATATGATTTTTACTAGGGGTTCCTTTTATGACGTAGACGTCAGTTAAGAATGAATTTTCTGACCCCCCCCCCCCCCCCAATTTAACCCAAATAGGAGATGTAAGTTTGTATCAAAGTCAGTCAATTTTGAGGCCACCTCAATAAAATATATTTGTTACTCGATTTCTCCGCACTGGGTGAACGGATTTGGATGATTTTTTTTTCATTTGAAAGGTAGTGCGTGTCATGGGGTCCCATTTATTTTTAGTTCACGTTTGACAGTGACATCCATAAGAAAAGCGCATAAGTCTGATATTTGCATTAACGATGTGCGCGATAAATAGATGAATAACTCAATTTCCCGCCAACCGATTTTGATGATTTTTCTTTTATTTGTAAGAATGTACTTCAAGAGTACTCTGATGAGTTTGATACGGTTCTGATCATAGGATCCATTTCTTTGAAGCAAATTAACGAAATTAGCGATACTCGGCCAAACCTAAGCTGTAGGAGTCCAATTGGGTTGAATATAGAATGAGATTACTAAGCAGATATTTCCTAAAAAAAATTGACCTTCAACTCTTCAATCCTGATGATGCAGGGGTACTGCTAGCCTGAACCGTAGAAGTAAGTCAATTTGTTTTTATGGATATATAATAAAATTGTTAAACAAATTCATGGGACAGAAATTTGATCTTCAACTCCTCAACCCTGATGATGTAAGGGTATTTCAAAACTAAACTGTAAGAGTTGGCTATTTGGTACTTACGGTTATGTAATAAAAATACCAAGCAAAGATATACGGTAAAAATTTTGACCTTCAACTCCTCAACCCTGATGATGCAGGGTTACTTCAAGCCTAAGCCATAGGAGATGGCCATTTGGTGCTCTCGGGTATGTAATATGATTACTAAGCAAAGACACAAAATGAAAATTTCGATCTTCAACTCCTCACCCCTGATGATGCAGAATACTGCTAGCCTAAACTATACGAGATGGGCATTTGGTTCTTTCCGGTATTTAATATAATTACTAAGAAAAGACACATGATGAAAATTTTGACCTTTAACTCCTCAACCCTGATGTTGCAGGGGTACTTCAAGCCTAAGCCATAGAAGTTAGCTATTTAGTGCTTTCAGGTATGTTATATAATTATTAAGCAAAGACACAAGATGAAAATTTCGATCTTCAACTCCTCAAGCCTGATGATGCAGGGTACTGCAAGCCTAAGCCATAGGAGTTGGCCATTTAATGCTTTCGGGTATGTAATATAATTACTAACCAAAGACACAAGATGAAAATTTTAACCATCATCTCCTCAACCCTGATGATGCAGGGGTGCTTCAAGCCTAAGCCATAGAAGTTAGCTATTTAGTGCTTTCGGGTATGTAATATAATTACTAAGCAAAGACACAAGATGAAAATTTCGGTCTTCAACTCCTCAAGCCTGATGATGCAGGGTACTGCTAGCCTAAGCAATAGGAGTTGGCCATGTAATGCTTTCGGGTATGTAATATAATTACTAAGCAAAGACACATGATGACAATTTCGACCTTAAGCTCCTCAGCCCTGATGGTGCAGGGTACTGCAAGCCCAAGCTATAGAAGTTAGCTCGCAAGTGCTTACGTATAAGTAATAAGAATACTAAGCAAAGACACGGGATATGTTTTTTTACCTTCAACTCCTCCCTGATGATGCGCATGCGGGATAGCGCAAGCCTAAATTATAAAAGGTAGTCACATAATGCTTACGGTTGTTTGTAGTAAATATTATAAGTTTAATGACAGCTCATTAAACTGAAATGTGATTAATAAATTAAACTTCAATTTATCAACCCTGATAATCTAAGTACACAACCTACTTAAGCCGTATGAGATTGGTACTTATTGATTACAATACATTATAACCCGTTCCTGAGAGAACATTATGATGAAAAGTGTCACTTTGAATACCTAAGTCCTGAAAATGCAGGAGTATTGTCATGTTATTGTTAAGAGTTGGATTTAGCTGTAGCTTTTTAAACAGGATGGGTTAGGTTAGGTTGGAACATAAAAGAAAACATAAAAAATAAGCGAGCAGGGTGCGGCAGCGCCCTGCGAGCGGGGGCGCCCTGTTCATGAATAACATGAATTGTAAAAGTGTTTTGATTATGTCTACTGCTTTACAAAGAACAATGCGGGATTTACGCACACAAATAGCTAGATGGATCTCTTAAAAGATCTTATCTTTGGCCACATGAAACAAAATATGAACTTAGAATATATGTCGTTGTTCAATGATATTCCAATTTTCTAATGATTTACTTCAAGTAGATATAGTGCTTTGTTATCCGAAAAAGTTAAAATCAATCGTTATATCAATACGTCTTCGTTTAAATGTGGAGGAGTTGGTTGAAAAAGTATATCCCGATATTGTTAATACAACCAATAACACTATAAATTGGTTCCAAAAGACGGCTATATACCCACCCACCGATGAATGTGTCGATAAAATAAATGATTTTTTTTCAAAATTTAAAGCAGCGTCACAGATCTACTATTCGATAAACACAGACATTGAGATGGAGGAAGCAGTAGGTACATTATCCAACAGAATTTTTGTGTTCCTTAATGCCTTCCTGAACTCCTGAACACAAATTAATATTAAAAGTAGGTTTACCTTACTTAGAAATTTGAATCCGCCAAAATTACTTCAAATAGTATTTTCCAATTCGGAAAAGTTCAAATCAATCTTTATAATCGATACGTTTTGGTTCAAATGTGGAGGAGTTGACTAAAAAAAGGTTTTCCGATATTGTGAATTAGACCACTAAGAATGTAAATTGGTTCAAAAAAACTAATTTAAAAAAAAATATAACAATACGTTCCTACCCACAAATACACACTTTAAATTCGTTTTACACTCTGTGTTTGACCAGGTAATCCTTGAGCGGCCAGACCGATTTTAATGTTACTACTTTCTATCATAGAATTCCCACAGTGTCGAGATTTACGCGGGAAAGACTTTGTGAAACGTTGATTTGCACGCGGGCAAAGCCGCGGGCACAGCTAGTTATACATATGTACATTAATTAATACAGTTGATTTACAACTACTGTTGAGAAAACTGAAGTGTGCGTGCGTGGCACGTATAATAATTACTATGTCGCTTCTTTGGGGGAGTGTAGACTGTTAAATTTTGAAGTATCACCAATTTGATACATTATTTATCTTTACATTTGCATTTTTTTTGTTTGCATTGCCCCCTTAAATTGCTTCAACCCCGTAACTTGGATACCCCATTCAATCTTTGAGATTTTAGTTGAAGTAAATTGTGGTCTAGACATTAGGCATCTATGCCTTAGGGATTATTGCTTTACTTTAGCTGTTTAATAAAAGTTCCTTTAATAGTTTCGTGATGGCATACAAACTGACAGACTTAAGATTTGAAAGATCAAAGATATTATTCGTGTAAAATATGGCCGATAAACTTAAGATAATTATACTAAAATATTACTTTGTCTTCTGTTGAACTACAAGCGCGACAATATTCATAATATTTGACCGCTTCTGAAGTAGGGCTGTGTTTTCTGTATAAATTAAAATAGTACTTACTACAGATATATAACACCACTACATTCACAGATTAGAACCTTTTTTTCGTCATGTTAAGTTTCAATACCAGTCAAAAAGAAAACGTCACCATACATAACATAGTCACAAAAGATTATGAATTGGAGTATTTAATTAATTGAGTACCTATATACATATAAGTATTTATTTTACTTTCAATAAAAACTGTAATCCCAAATGTTATTTTATGTACTTATTTTGTGTACTATACAGCCACTCTATTTAATGAAACAACTTATACAGGCAAACTTTGCAAACATTCGATTTTAAAAACGCATATATAAAATACTACTACGGAATAACCGTGGTTTTTGGATTGAAATTGAAAAAATCGCAATAAAGGAACGGTCGTTCAGAAAAATGTAAACGAGAGAGCCTTTATCTATAAAATCGAAATAAAACCCTCCGTATATTGGTTTATGACTTTATATTTTGATGCGAGTAATATTGGAATGGACTTCAGTGGACATTGGCTACTTTACGACTATTCCCTATTTTCATGAATATCAAAAATGTCTGGGTGAAAAAAGCTGTTTCGAATTCGGTTGCATATGCATTCTGTTATATTAAAGGAGTAAACGAGCTTGCAAAAGGGTTTCTTTTGCCCACGTCTGAGCAAAAGGAATGTAGGCCGCCAGGACTAGGTAGAGTGATGACCTGAAGAAGACAGGTGACTTCTGGATTCAGATGGCTCAGAACGGGTCGAAGTAACGCAGATTAGGGGAGGACTATGTCCAGCAGTGGACTTTCAAAGGCTGATGGATGCATAGATGAAATGAGCTCGCAGACCACCTGATGGTAAGGAGCCATAACCCCTGTATAAATAAAGCAGATTAGACGCGTTGCCACTGATTAGATCTAAGATGATTGCTGCATATTTCAGTCATTGTTACTCTCCCACTGAAGCACGACTTGCTTCACACGAAAAATATGTGACAGTGGTACTTTCGCGGTCAAACTTTGCTGCTCACCATCACATCACCATACACTATACTGGTATTATTAAATTACATCGGGCTACTAAGTGGAAATTGTCAAAATTCTTATATAAACACTTCCTCCAACAAACAAAATTTTCATGAAGACCCTTCCTCAAACAATTCTCATATAGACACTTCTTCAAACAAACAAAAATTTCTTATAGAACTTCCTCAAACAAACAAATTTCTCATATAGAATCTTTCACCTCTCTTAGCTCTGACACCGATTGATTTACATTCGGCATATATTTCAGAAAAAATTAATACCGGTTGGTAATCGAAGATGATACTTTTTTTCCCGTCCGGTTTAATATTTCCTACTATATTTGAATCTTTTTTGATATTATTTCTATTCATTTATATTCCCATATAATTGAATGTTTTTGTACACCACCTTCCAAAGTTAGTATTTCAATTCGATTTTTTTAAACTCTCACACACAACTAACGGTCTGATTTTAGGACAAAAAAAAATAAAAACTCTCTAATTTCTAGAAATATTGCAATGAGTTGGACATATAAGACTAACAAACCTGCGTCATACATATATTATTATCTTTTATTACCCATGTAAAAACAAGATGGCAAATTAAAAAAAGAAGATATGCAAAGAAAAACGCCTATGCAAAATAAAGACATTTCATTTCATTTCATATCTTTACACAGTACCTAAGAGACAAATCCACTGAGTTTCTTCCCGGATCTTCTCAGTTGAGGTCGCATTTCGATCCGGTGGTAGTGTAAAAAAAAATGTAACTGACATTTTGTAAGCGCCTCCGTAGGCTTATGCAAAATAAAGACATTTCATTTCATATCTTTACACAGTACCTAAGCATATATATTGCTTTTCGAAATCCCTTGTAATCCTTCTCTAATGCCGCTTTCAGCTCCGCATCCAATTTCGAAAACAGGTGTGGCATTCTAAATTTTCCTTCCAACTCATTATGAAAGATTATGATGTCTTCCAACACGGAAGCCCTTTCGTTTTATTATTACGACCAGTCTATAAACTTTATCACCTCAGCAATACCTTATAACCTCCAAAACTGTAATAAACTTGAGTATAAAGGTGTTAGCGTAGGTATCCATAATTGAACGCGTACTTTTTAAAAGATATAGGTATGTAAAGAAAAAGAAAAAGGAAGAAAAAGAAAGGTAAGAATAAGTTTTTTTTTTGTGGTTGAATATGTTGATCTCATTGATAGCTTTATGGACATGAGGTTATGCATAAAAATATGTTTTTTTGTTTAAACTACGGACATTAGGCTATGCATAGAAATAGGCTTTTCTGTGTAAACTATAAATTGAATTATATAATTGTACAATCTATATTGTACTTTTTTAAGATGTTAACTTTGATGATGAAGACGAATTTCTTTTAGGCGAGAACTAAGAAATCAGTAAACTGATAATGAAAATGGTGTTATTTTTCACTTTTTGTTCTAGCCCTCACGACTGATTTATTTAATAGTCAATATACGACTATCTATTACATAGTCCAATAATTATATAATCTAAAATTATGTAATACATAGTCACCCGTCGCAACGCTCGAAATTCGACCGTAATTCACCTCAAAAATTAACTTGATATTATTCAAAGTATTTCCCAAATTCAATTAAATTTTATTAATTTTCAAGTTATTTTAATACACCCGATAGGTAAAAAGAGGTTTAATTTACAAAGCTGCATTTAAAAGCAATAATGGGTACTTTGACAAAGACATCTGATATTTTTGACGTTCTGTGTTTCCATAGAGATTGAATGTTTTGTTTCGTTTATTATTTATGTTTTCGTGACAAATGCACGGTAGTGGGTGTAGTATGTTTTTAGTTGATTTTATGTATATTATATGCATTATTTGAAAAAAATATTAGCATTTCGTACTCCTTCTCTACATCAACTATAACCGTGCAAAATTTCATACTCCTCTATGCACAGCAAGTTACTTAAAAACGTACCCTAAGTTTTTGCTTCACGTATTAATATATACACTATGAATGTTATATGCATTATTTGAAAAAAATATTAGATTCCGTACTCCTTCTTTACGTCAACTATAACTATGCAAAATTTAATACTCCTCCGTCCACGGCAAGTTACTTAAAACCGTACCCCAAGTTTTTGCTCCATGTATTAATATATACACTATGTACGAGTATGTTTTAAGCATTATTTGAAAAAAATATTAGAATTCCGTACTCCTTCTCTACGTCAAGTATAACTGCAAAATTTATACGCCTACGTCCACGTTCATTTAAAAAAAATAAAAAAGTTTTTGCTTCACGTATTAATATATAGATAAACCATATCCGATGTGGCATAAATCCTTTATAACATTTTAAACCATAATAGGGTCTAACGATCCATAAAAGTGAAATATGAATTTAGGGTTTGACTACGGGATAATCCGAAATATTTAAAACGTGTCGGTATGGCAATGGGTGATTTTACACCAGGCTAGGTTATTATGCCTGGGAGCGGCCGTGCTCTGAATATCTTAGTTGGAAACTTCAATTTGCTGAAAAATCTTCAATAGCTTCATGCAAAATATATATAACAAAGTTGCAGGATAACCATAGTCGGTACTATCCATCTATCAACCCTTTTAAGTGCACTGCTGGACATAGGCCTCCCCTAAATGGCGCCACTCCAACCGGTCCTGTGCCTTCTGTATCCGACGGGATCCCGCTGTCTTCTTCAAGACATCGGTCCACCTGGTGGGGGGGGACCTGTGCTCGGTATAGTATAGTCGACCTAAAGTCGGTATACGCTGCACTTATTTGTAGTCATATCAAACTACTAGTATAGGAAATATAATACTTAGGAAAGTGTCGGAATTTGATTTAGACCTTTCTTATCTCGTCTTTTTTCAAATCTGAGCTCAGCATTGGGAAAGTAGACACAAATTTCAGAATTTTAAGCTTAACCAAACAATTTTGGTATTGATAGAGTACCATTTGATCGTTCAAGTATTACCACCACTTTTTCTAGCGTAGAAGAGTTTCTTACGGTGGAAGAGTTTGGATGCCGTCTAACTTTTTTTTTATTAAGAAAGAAAGAAAGAAAGAAAGAAAGAAATCGTTTATTCGTAATGCATACACACTCATACAGTTTATAGACACAATAATAACATAGTACATGCAATATGTGAGTGGTATACATCACAAAACGGACCCTTCTCAGCATTATGCTGGCTAGTTATTTTCAGCCAGCGCTGGTCTTCCGAAGGATCCGAATGGTGAAGTCACGTCTGGTCAAGAACAGTACAATCAAAATATAATATAAACAGAAAATTATTAAATGACACAACTGTAAATGTAGATAAAAACTAAAAAATAAAAACTTTAACAAATAATTAATTATAACTATTATAATAATAATAATTGTAAACAACTATTTATATGGCCATTCCCGATTTAGTGACAACTACACTAAGGATTAACTAAACAGTTGCCGCTGCACGTCAAACATCAGACAGGAACGGCGAATCTAGCAACAGGTCAGAAGTATTCACCCAACCCACTACAAAGGAGTAAAACACTGAAGGTGCACATTTGTTATTTAATATATTAATTATATGACGCTTATATCATGTAATAAGGATTCGTGATAAGATTGATGTTCCTGTAAAAATCTTTTCAGTTTTACTCTAAACCCATTTATGCTTTGCAGATTCCTTATTGGTGGAGGGATATTGTTCCAACATTTTGTTGCCGCATAACGGAAACTACCCCTGAAGGCGACAGATTTATGATAAGGCGTTGCAAGCTGTATAGAACGGTCTCGTGTGCCACAGGATCTCTGCTTAGTTACCCAGGAGAGCGTTTCGAAGAGATAAGCGGGAACTTGATATTTAAGGAGTCCAAATAGCATACAGGCCAGATGAAGTTTTCTCCGGTGTTTCATTTTAAGAATAGAGTATTTGTTTAAGAATGGAGTCACATGAGCTCTAAACGGAATATTAAAGCAGAAGCGAGCACACGCATTTTGAACACGTTGGATGAGCTTTTGAGTTTTCTTTAATAGACGAGGCCCAAAAACTATATCCATATAGTTCAGTTTTGATAAAACCAGAGATTCTACCAACTGAATACGCAGCTCTTCTTTTAAGAATGGTCTGATTTTGTAAAGAATTTTCAATTTATAAAAGCAGTTATTTACAGAATTTGAAATATGCTTTTCATAACGAAGGTTACAGTCCATGTACAAGCCTAGGTTCCGTGCCTCGTATACCCTTTCAACCGGTTCATTAAGGAGTAAAACATTTAGCTTTGGATTGACTCGACTTAATTGAAGCTTACTGCCAAATATTAAATATTTCGTTTTATTTGGGTTAAGTAGCAAGGAGTTAGTTCTGGACCAGTTAGAGATTCTCAACAAATCTTCATTCAGTTTGGTTATTGCATTATCAATTTCAGAAGGCTTGCATGAAATATATAACTGTGTATCATCTGCATAAATATGAAACTTACAGTGTTTGATATGAAGGGTAATATCAGCCGTGTACAAAATAAAGAGGATTGGACCCAACAGTGATCCCTGTGGTACGCCCCTGTTACATGCCCGTTTCACTGATACCATTGGCGATCCATCACTATGGCTTAACTTAACATACTGAAAGCGGTTGCTGAGGTAACTGTTAAAGAATGCTAGTGCTGCGCTGTCAAAACCATAGTAGCTGAGTTTAGACATTAATAGAGTAGTATTAATAGAATCAAAGGCCCTGGAAAAGTCTAACAGAACCAGCACCGTACACATACCTTTATCTTGGGCACAAAGTATATTGTCGGTAACATTTAACAATGCAGTCACTGTGCTTCGTCCTTTGCGAAAGCCTGACTGAAAATCTGGCAGTATATTGTTAATTTCCAAAAATTCGGTTAATTGAAGGCATACAGCTTTCTCCATAACTTTAGATAGACATGGCAAAATACTTATAGGTCTAAGGTCTTTGAATTCTACAGGATTTGAAATTTTTGAAAGCGGACGGACAATTGCAGTTTTCCAACAATCAGGAAATTTTGAAGTATTGATGCAAGTATTTACTATATCTCGTATGATGTTAACGGTGCATGGAAAAGTCAACAACAGCATATCTAAACTTATAGTATCACATCCCTCTGCATTCGATTTTAAACTCTTAATAATTTTTATCAGAACATCTAAGCTAATCGGTTCTATATGGAAAACTGCATTACTAAATCTATGAAATTCAAAAAATGTCAAGTGCGATAATTGGAGTTCTTGAACTTCTGTAATATTTAAAAAGTAATTATTAATAGCATCCGGATCATTGAAATATGGTGGAAGTTCTATATTGTTTGAAGGTAATATTGTATTTTTCAAGTTAAACCACAACTGCTTGGGATCGTTAATTTTATTATTTATATGGTATTTGAAATAGGCACATCTTTCAAAATATAATGCTTTGTTTACTAATGATTTTAGTGATTTATAATATTCTTTTTTATCTAATGATTTAGTCTTGTTGTAAGCAGCGGAAGCCTCATCTCGTAGCCTCATCATAAGTTTAATTGTATCAGTAATCCATGGATGAGAGCGCTTCTTAATTACTATTGACTTTATAGGAGCATGTAAATCAAATAGAGTCACTACACTACTGTTAAATGCGCTGACCATTTCATTTACATCACTTAATGTTGTGATTGATTGCCACCTAACAGCTTCTAGGTGGCTGTTAAACTTTTCCAGACAAATACTCTTCTTGTCTCTGTAAGATATAGTATAAGGTGCAGTTTTTTCCTTTTTTATGTTAAACTCACAAACCACTAAGCAATGTCCTAGAAGAGAACCAACATGTTCTAAGTAAATTTTTTTCGCGCATAAATTTGTACATACAACATCTATAAGTGTGGAGCTAGATTCTGTAAAATGGGTTGGCTCAGTAACTAATTGTTGAAGATTCAAACAAGATAGGAAGGTTATAAACTTTTTTCTTTTATAATCGTTATTCATGGCGAAGTTAATATTAAAATCACCCAGTAAAATTAAGTAATCATAATACGGAATTGAGCTAATGGTATCAGTGATCGCGTCAAAAAATAGATCCACATCCATCCAGGGTGGTCGATATGCCGTGCCGACTGCAAGCTTATTTCCGTTTAGAGTCATGGTAACCCACATTTGCTCAACTGCCCTGTGTAGTGGGTCCACTGGGTGAGGCCAGGTGCGGACACTAAGATTCCGCTTAATGTAGAAACCTACCCCACCTCCACGTGAGCGCTCACCTTGCGGACGCGGAATGTGTAGCAGCCTGTGGGAATTCAATACGGGAGCACGCCCCTCCTCTCCTGTGCGGATCCAAGTCTCATTTATGGCCAAAATATCTAGATCATTGCGAGTTACCGACACAATAAAATTATCATGGTTTGTTCCGAGTGAACCTGCATTATACAAACCTATTTTAAGTGGTTTTTTAATCATCTTTAACACAGACAAAATTACAGTGTATATAAATATGTTTGAAATTGTTACATAAATTTGCGCGCCTTATTCTTAAAGAGAAACAACCACTAGAAATTAATTTATGTAAAACCAAAATCATAATCATTACTTTTAGTATATAAGCACTGCTATTATTACTACTACCTATTTTACTATATGTTTCATTTATTTTAAAGTTAAAATGTTTTACTAGCATCATGAATGTTTTAAAATTTTTAGATATAGTTGTATATAGTTTTGAACAAAAGTAATTTAAACTTAAAATAAGAATTTTAATTTTATAGTTAAACTGTTCCACAAACATCATGCTTGTTTTTAAACTCTTAGGTATAGTTTTATATAATTTTGTATAACTTTGTATGTAATATATTTGTAATAATTTGTTATAGTTGTAATTTAAAATAAAAAATAAACTTTTAATTTTATAGTTAAAATGTTCTACCAGCAACATGATTTCTTTTAAATTCTTAGATATAGTTGTATATAATTTTGTATAGTAGTAACTTAAGATAATAAACAAACTTCTCAAACGGAATCCAAGCCAAAAATTCGTTGAAGATCTGAGTCGGAGCGAATAGGGTGAATCTGTGAACCCTCGCCCTGCCGCACAAAAACACGGCCTCTTTTAGTCCAGGAGTATCGCCATTGTCGCTTCGCACATTCTATACGAGCCCGATAGAATAGCAAGCGATTGGTTTTAGTCAGCCGCTCGTTGACGTAAACGCGTCGAGACGGACCCGCCAATCCGATATCCGTGGTGTTCAAGTTGCGACGCACGCGCGCCGCTCGCATTAATTCGTCCCGCAGCTCGCGCCGCGCTAGACGCACCACGACACGGCGGGCGCGCGGTCTCGCTCCGCCGTCATCGGCGGCAGTGGCGTTGATGTTCATCGTTCCAACTCTCTCCGCGTACACGATGTCCCGTGCCTCTAGGGTTACTCCCAATTTTGCCGCTAAGACAGTGACGGTGTGCGAGATATTTTCCCCCTTCTCCTCGGGAATGTGACCTATATCTAAGTCAGTTAGAAGTGCCTCCTGATCACGTTCGTTAAGTTCTAGCTTAAGTTTTATTATAGTTTGATTCAGCTCTGTAACTTGAGTATTTTCAGCTGCCGTAGATGTTTCGCGCCGCTCAAGCGCATCGAGTCTTTGCTCAAGCGCATCAATACGTGTTCCCATACGTGCCATTGATGCACGGAGCTCCTCGCGAAACTCACGTTGTTCGGCCATATATTCCGCCAGTTCTTGACGTAGAACGCGAACATCAGAATCTACAGGTGAAAGGGTACTGAAAGAATGGGTTTCGCAAGTAGGCGGTGAAGGTTGTGTGTCAGTGATATTTTTCACAGGGGTGGCATCATTGTCACCTTTACGCTGCTTTTTCTTGCACTCTGGGCAAACCCAGTCTTTCGGTGGTGCAGCGTAATCCGGAATCGCCACACACCCTTTGTGATACATACATGGGCATGACCTACAAGTAGCGGCACCTGTAGGCGATAGGAACCGACCACAAGCCGAACACTTCGCCATCTGTTTACGGCTAGAGGGAACAGGTAGCAGATATGTAGGTAGCACTCCACTAGATGGCGCAACAATTAGGTTAATGTTAATGTTTTGCAAGATACTGTATCTATTCTACCCACTGTTATAAATTATTGAAGTTTAATAAAAAGATGTAATAGATTATTCAGTATTCCTTTTACACTAGATTCACGTCACTACAGCGTTTGCGCACACTCACACGGCTGCCTAGCGTTAAGTAGCGTACATCAAAAACACTTTCACAATAAAGTTCTTTGTTTTAATATTTTTTCAAGCACAGAAATAAGAAAACATGTACTGCCGTATGACCGTCCGTGACGTCCGTGACGTCGTAATTAAGTTGAAATAGCAAACGACCATGCAGTCCACCTGACGGTAAGTGGTCACTGCCGCCCATGGACATCTGTTAGCAACTTCATACTGAACATGGGGTTCTATCTGAAATCAATCACAGATGTGTTGCTACTTCTGAGGAGTAAGATGGTCGCCTCGTATAAAAGTGTGCCGGCAACCACACCCTTCCATGGAAACGCATGAATTGCTTCACGCTAGAAATAGGTGTGGCGGTGGTACTTCCCCGGGCGAACTACACTGGTTGTGCCACCTATAAAACTTACGTATAAGGCGACTTCGTGCTCCGGAGATTTTTTTATCAAGGACGGTGACTAAATATCATCTCATGGATGACATATGTACGTACGAGGCGACTATTTTGGTTCTTAAAAGTGGCAAATATCTGTAATTGACTCTATGTATCTATATTATATGTGGAATTGGTGAAAGACATACATGGAAAAGATAGCCTAATGGTTGAAACTTGCCCTCTCGATCGAGAGGTCCAAAGTTCAAACCCAGGCACGTACCACTGATTTTTCTAAAATTATGTGCGTATTAGAAATTTATTATCACTGCTTTTCGGTGAAGGACACCTAACATAACACCTAAGATCGTGAGAAAACCTACACATCCGAGAGTTCTTTAAAAAAAGGTTCTCGGAGGTGTGTGAAGTCCACCAATTCGCACTTGGCCAGCGCGGTGGACTATGGCCTAAACTCTCTCATTCTGAGAGAAGACCTGTGCCCAGCAGTGGGACAATGAGTTGACGAGATACATGAAAGATAATGATTTAGTTCGCCTACATGGCTCTTTTATTCTTTAAACTTTAAAAACTTGGCAAATAATAGTCTATAGTTTCTTGGTTTACAAAATTAGAAATAATACATGAACGCAGCAAAAGTTCCGAATCGGTCGGTAACCCGTTAATGATAAGCCTTAAAGAGATTGATTAGCTAAACTGAGATTGATTAGCTCCATTGTTACATTAAGGCTGACATGCTACAAAAGATTGATAAGCTACATTATTGCTATGCCTATTTTGCTTTTCGAATAGTCTTAGTAAGTGTTGTCGTATTTTGTCGTTAAATTTATATATTAATACATGAAGGAAAAACTTGTGATTCGTTATTAAGATACTTGCCGCAGGCGGACGTGTATGAAATTACGCACGGTTATAGTTGATGTAGAGAAGGATTGCGCTATGCTAATATTTTTTTCAAATAATGCATAAACCATACATAAAGTCATCTAAAAACACATTACACTCACTACTTTACATTTGACACACAAACACATACATAATAAACGAAATAGAACATTCAACGTCTTACTATAAAAACACATAACGTCAAAAATATCAGATGTCTTTGTCAAAATATCCGCTATTGCTTTTAAATATAGTTTAGCTAATAAACCTCTTTTTACCTCTAACGGGTACGTTCAAAATAACGGGAAAATTATTACAATTTATTAAAATAAGAGAAATATTGGTTCTTCTTTGGACAATATGAAGTTTAGTTCTTTAAATTAAATTACGGTCGAACTTCGACTGTTCCGATGGGTGACTAGTTAAAATAAAACTGTTTAATCCGACTCGCAGTAAGTCGGATTAAAAAAAATTAAGAAGCAGATGAACATGCATAGTAAGTGGTAAGTGGTCACTGCTGCCCATGCACATGTAACCAATTTCATAATCTATTTATAGTTGATTACAGATAATTACTAGATTACTTGGTTAGAGGTTTTACCTGACGTTGAATACAGATGCGTTGTCACTCCTAATTAAGTTGGACACCTTGTATTAGGTATATCAAGCTGTAAGGTTTAGAAGGCTTTGCGGGTATCGGCTTGCCCATGCCCACGGCTCTTGGGTAGAGGTCTCGGGGCTGTTTCGTCGCCCTTCGAATGGGGGCCATGGAGGTAAGGTGCGTCATTGTGTTTTCTGACGCGCCTTGCTGTTGGAGAGGAACTTCAATATTAATAATAATATCCATAACACGAGAAAAAATCGTTGATGTGTACGTGGGATTTGAATATCGGATCATCATTGATGAATGTTAGCCTATCACTGTTTTTTTTTATTAAAATTCGTTACTACTATTTTCTCCGGTGATGTATAGCAACGGTAATATAAAATTAAATGTGATTCTATTACAAATAGCTGTGCTAAATTCTTGTTACATGATGTATACAACTGTTAATAACCTAATATCTGATTCGGATATAAATTCGGGCCGAAAGATACATTATCCGGCTGAGTTGTAGGGCAGGCGCGTCAAAGCCTTCGGGAATGATACAAAGGGTGTTTACAATCAAGACACGTTCAGAACTGAAGTCAATGACACGCCTTCGTATTCAATGAAATTTTCTGAATACCTACCAAATTTTGTGGACATTTCTGAACGAAGAATTCGGTCATTAATTTATCCTTTACTCGTTAATAAATGCTATGCTTATTAAAATGTACTAGTCATCCATCGCAACGGTCGAAATTCGACCGTAATTTAAATTTAACAAACTAAACTTCATATTGTCGAAAGTAGCACGAATATTTCTCAAATTCAAATAAATTGTAATATTTTCAAGTTATTTTGAATACACCCGTTAATGGTAAAAAGAGGTTTAATTAGCTAAGCTGCCTTTAAAAGCAATAGCGAGTATTTTGACAAAGACATCCGACATTTTTGACGTTATGTGTTTTCATAGTAAGAAATTGAATGTTCTATTTCGTTTATTATGTATGTGTTTGTGTCAAATGCAAGGTAGTGTGTATAATCGTTTTTAGTTGATTTTATGTATGTTTTATACGTTATTTGAAAAACATATTAGCATGGCGCAATCCTTCGCTATATCAACTACACATTACCGTACGTAATTTCATACTCCTCCGTCTGCGGCAAGTATCTTAAAAACGGATCACAAGTTTTTGCTTCACGTATCAAAATCATAAATTTCGTTGCCGGCTCACTTTCGGATCATCATAGTCCTCGGGAGTAGCACCTGTGATTGATTTCAAAAAGAAACCCTGTACTATACAGATGTTTACGGGCGACACTGGCCACTTACCGCCATATATTAGGTATGGTACAGTTTGGCTTTGTTCCATTAAGAGTTATAGTTCCTATACCAGCGGAAAAACAGAGGCCAGTGTCTGCTAAGTCGGTAAACGTCAAAATTGGTAAAAACACAAAAAAGGTGTATACGTTGAAATTATTACTCGCCTGTGTTGGGGGGGTGGATACCTATTTTATGCGAATAAATGACTGTGTTATAAGGTACTAAGACGGTTACATCAAATTGTCAAATACATTTTATATACATGCTATTAATTCACAGCTAATATAATCGTTTGAATCAAAATTGTAACGGTACCTTCCAAATAGCTTAACATTGATGGCTAATTAACGTCAACTAAATAAATGCTTTCATCCGAACAAATTAATACGAAATAGCTACGATAAAACCAATTACCTGCAGTTAAATTGAGTGATGGCGTAAATTGTGTAAATTTGAGGTTTTGTGGTAGCAAAACGAAGCGTTATAAATTTATCTACTCAGTTAGTATTTATTAATGGATATGTATACTAAAGTTTGAATATAAATATTATACTTCTTTCACATGCTATCTACATTTAAAATATGAGATAGATAAGTACAACTGTCGTCTATGGTAATGTTTAGTTAATCACATATTATCATTACCATCTAGTAGTCATAATATAATGGTTGAAAATCTGCTATCGAGGGTTTAATCTCATACATGCACCAGTTACTTTTCTTAGTCGACCCGCGTGACACAGCGGTTACCATACCGGCCTGCTGCGCAATGTGTTTCGGGATTGATTCCCGGCCAGACAGGTATCTGAATATGACTTTAGGTTCATGTTCTGGGTCTGGGTGTTTGTGTATTCGTCTTGTGTGTGTCCATGGTATCCACGATACAGAAGAAAATCCTAGTGTGGGGCTGCATTCTGACTGAAGTAGCAAACGAGCATGCAGTCCACCTGATGGTAAGTTTTCACTGACGCCCATGGACATCCGTAATCAACCACAAACAGAACATGGGTCCCATCTAAAATTCTGAAATTCTTCTCCCGAGGACTATGATGTCACCTCATGCGAAAGAGTGCCGGCAATCACATCCTTCCACCGAAACGTAAGAAATGGTACTTCCTTAGTCGAACTACACTGGTACCACCACCATACTCACTAGAGTACAATAGCGCTTCACAACAAAACAATTGAACGTGCTTTTTATTCTCTCTTAAGATCTTTCGTCTCAATTATTGCAAGTAATAATTGGGAAAAATCTCAAGAACTGAGTCTAAAGAAACCTCTATGTGGCCATTAGACATATGACTTGAGCATTTCTGGTATATTAGTACAATATGCGACAATTTTTATGTTTTCCCGTTTAGATATTCAACCTCTCCGTAGTGATAAAACGTAGCAAAAAGAGGCTTTCACTTATAACCTATAGAAAACATTGAAAGAATGGCCTGCTGTTGTCATAAAATCGTCGTTGGGGCGAATGTAGGCCGTAAGATACACGAAGAGCTGAAGCGTACTTAAAAGGCATTGTTGGCGTATTTTGAGAAGGAAACTTCACTGTTTTTTAAGATAGAAAAATAGCGGTATGTAATCAATCTCTGATGACATCGAAATTACCTGAAGGTGGAACAGTTAGGTATGTTACTTCCTCTGAGGATTAAGCAATGCATTAAAGTAATGTTAATCAGGAAGACATAGGTATGGCGGTGTTGCTTTCGCAAGTTTACATTACGAGTAAGAAGTGTTGCAATTTGTCAAAATTTTTCCAGATTTAACCTAGTTTGCACCAATTCGCACTTGGCCAGCGCGGTGGGATATGGCCTATAACTCTCTCGTTCCGAGAGAAGACCCGTGCCCAGCAGTGGGTTGACGAAAACTTAGTTTGCAAAATCACGATATGTAAGCCATAGCATTACGCAAACACTGAACCAATTGTTATTGAATGAAGGATTGAATGATTTGGAGCAGTGATAGTCTAATGGTTAAAACTTGCCCTCTCGATCGGGAGGTCCGAGGTTCAAACCCACCAAGGCACAAGGCACGCACCACTGATTTATGTGCGTATGTACTTTAATTATCACTGCTTTTCGGTGAAGGAAAACATCGTGAGGAAACCTACACACCCGAGAGTTCTTTAAAAAAAAAAAAGTTCTCGGAGGTGTGTGAAGTCCACCAATTCGCACTTGGCCAGCGCGATGGACTATGGCCTAAGCTGTCTCATTCCGAGAGAAGATCCGTGCCCAGCAGTGGGACAGTAATGGGTTGACGACGAAGGATTGAATGAAAACAAATGTTACTGAAAGATTCATTCGTAAACTGCATTCAACACCTCAAATGGTCTGACTCAACCGCATATATTCCAAATTCTTAAATAGGCTTTGTATTACCTTATAAATATTAATGTTGAAAATTATTACATTATTACAAACTAGCTGAATCCAGCAGCTTCGCCCGTGTTAAGAAATCAATGTATCAATTAACCCGTGGGAATAAGATATTTTCCCACAGTAAAAAGTAGCCTATACGTTAATCCAAAGTGTCAGCTAATTCACTAACAAATTTTATAAAAATCGCTCCAGTCGTTTACTCGTGCAGAAGTAACAAACATACACACTCACAAACGTTCGCATTTATAATATTAGTATGAAGTATGATTATAACATAGTTTTATCCGACGGAACTGACAGTATTTTTAATACCAATCCCAAAACAACAAAAAGTCAGCTCAAATTAATACTGATGTGTGGACAACACGACTCTTTCTTATCGATAAATATTTAAAAGTATAAGTAAAAGTGTACCATAGAGTTGACTCTCCAAGCAGAATAAGCACACATAATGTCATATAATGTACGTTGAATTTGGTGTGAAGTGAGGCCGCAAAACAAACCACAGAGATGTGGCACCTTTGAAGTTTAGTTTGCGTGTGACGGGGAATGTAATACACATTCCAGGTTAAATATATTTAGCATAGTGTAGGGTATATGATTTAATAGTAATATTATCGCGGAATTGATACATTTTAATACTTAACGGGTACCTACTCACAATATGCGGTTTTTGAATTCTTTTTGCCGATATTTCCACCCACTTGCATGGATCGTGGTCACCGCGAAACTGCAATGACGGGGAGAAGCCGTTGACAAGCAATAGTGATAGATTAAACTATCTACCCTACGTCTAGTTAGTTTTTCTTTTTTAGGTTCCATATCACGACACACTACATTAACTATATCCTTACGCACCGAACCTTGAACCCTATGTGATTTACATAAACTAACCCCTGGAGTTAGCGCAAACGTGGAATCCAATAAAAAAAATAAAAAAAATCAAAAACCGCATATCGTGAGTACCCGTTAAGTATTAAAATGTAGTAGGGTATTTATTTTAGATTATGTCGGTGTAATGATTTAAGTTCTATATGTACATACATGGATTTCTGGACAATTAGAGCAGTGATAGATGCTGCAGCTTGAAGACAGACTCAGTCCGAGGTAGTAGCTTTCGTCAACATCAGGTATCAGGTCTTGATCTTATCTGGATTTGACTATATTATAGACTAGCAGAATCGATACGACCTCGTTTGTGGACACTATAATGTAATTTTGAAGGTGGTAGAACCAGCGTAGTTCGACCGGGGAAGTACCACCGCCACACCTATTTCTAGCGTGAAGCATTTCTTGCGTTTCGATAGAAGGGTGTGGTTGCCGGCACACTTTCACATGAGGCGACCATCATAATCCTCGGGAATAGCAACGCATCTGTGATTGACTTCAGATGGAACCCATGTTCTGTATGTAGTTGATTACAGATGTCCATGGGTAGCAGTAACCACTTACCATCAGGTGGACTGCATGCTCGTTTGCTACTTCAGTTAGATAAAAATATATATATATATATCCAACCATTATACATTTGAGCACCACTCCTGGATATGTCTCTCCCCCCATCCGTAATGGGCATTTGGTCAATCGTCATAGTCAGCAGTGGGTATTGATGATATTCCGATAGTAGTCCCAAAAATTTTGCGACGACTGCTTTGCGTAAGGGTACACTGATCATTGTGCGGCGTTGGTGTCTAAGTTTGTCGTAGATATTGATATGTTATTTTATTGTAGAACATTTTTTTGTTCTATTATCAATAGATATCGCAGTATATGCAATGAAAAAAAAAATTGAGCAAAATTTTTGTCACTTTGAATTACATTACTCAAGTTTTAGCAAAAACGTCTTATATATTCTACTAATAAAAATAGCTTATGTTGCTCAGGGATAACATAGCATTCTAATGGTAAAAGATTTTTTAAAATCGGTTCAGTACTTTTTAAGTTAATTCATTGTTAGAGTTAGAGACAATGTTAATGAACTATTCAATTTAGTTAAAGGTCTGATGCAAATGACTATTGTAAAATTTGTTCTTAAAAGTTCAGCAGCTCAATGCTATTATATGTTTATGTCCTGCCACATAAAGAGTTCAACGAACTTTGATTTTTTGCTATATAAAAAATAAATAGGTGTTGGATAAACACAATATTTTGTTTATAAGTACAATAATTCATTCTAGACGTTATATTTTATCTAGGTGCTGATAACGGATGAATAATGACCTAAAACTGGTATATGAGAAAAATGGACATACCCGGCCTTAGACCTCTAATTGTAATTTATTATTCTCATTTTCGGGCTCCCGAATCCCGATAGGGGATTTTTTTAATTTCAGATTCGACGAATAACTGTTATCAGGGATTGAATTTGGGTACAGTTGTACAAAAATCACAAACAATGAAATAAAAATTAGACCACCTGCGTGGCGGAGCGGTTACCAGACGGGTCTGACGCGCAATGGGTCCCGGGTTCGATTCCCAGCCAGACAGGTATCTGAATGATGAGTTATATTACTGTTCTGGGTCTGGGTGTTTGTATATTGTGTAGCGTGTTTGTGTAGTGTAGAAAGCATGTTTAAAATGTTGAATGAAAGTTTGTCAGTTAGTGTGTATGTTTGATATGTATTTATGACCTTTTTTTGTTTTCGAGGGGGAAACTTTCAAAAAGTACCCGACGTCGTGAGAGCGACGAGCTCCTTCTCTTCCCACCCGCAACCCCGTAAGCCCCTTTTAGTCGCCTCTTACGACAGGCAGAGGATACCGTAGTCCTATTCTGGTCCCGAAACTACAGGGACAATATGTTTATGACCTAGGTTAACACATTGGATACTCGTTGGAGTGGTAAACGTGACCAAAACGGATAGAGACGCGGGAATAAGCTAGTAAAATAATAATATACTTGTCGGCATTTGTTTGACTCGACACCAAACAGACATGGCGTGGGCGACTATGGGTCTCGTGCAGACTAACAAATCTTGGGGTTAATTCGTTTGATATAATTATCACAAAGTTTCCTAACACACATACAGCAACTAATACTTTAAAATGGTAATTAATTTTATAAAGAACGAAATGGAGGGACAGTTCCGTGTTCCCGCCATTTTCCGAGTGACGTAAACTTTTATTGTCTATGCCATCCTCGGCTGACTGCACGACCCTGCCGAGAGGCGACGATGAAGCACAGATCAACGCGCCCACTGCTTCTATTTAAAATAACCGGATCCGACATTTTTTTTTTTGGCTCAAGTAGCAAACGAGCATGATGGTAAGTGGTAAGTGGTCAATACCGCCCATGGACATCTGTTAGGAACTTCAAATAGAACATGGGGTTCTATCTGAAGACAATCGCAGATGCGTTGCTACTCCCGAAGACTAAGATGGTCGCCTCATATAGGTCGCTGGTACACGGCAACCACAACCTTTCATCGAAACGCAAGAACTGCTTCTCGCTAGAAATAGGTGTGGCGGTGGTGCTTTCCCGGTTGAACTATACTGGTTCTATCAGCAAAAATGTATCCAACACCAAAAAAGTACTCACATACTAAATTAGCAATTACAACAGGGGTAGTAAACGTGCTTCTGTTTCCGCTACACCTGTATTCTTACGTATGACTTGGACTCTTACTTACGACGTTTCCTTAAAAACGATCACCGTTTATATTATCACTCATTTCGATCAGACAATGTGGACAAAAACCTAACCGGTGATCTTTAATAAAAAATTAATAGGTATATTAAACTGGAACTAAGAGTACTGTTTGTGCATTTTAATATGCTCAATAGAGAATCGCCCTTGATTCGTTCACTGACCTTGCTTCTTGATGTTTTGACTTTGGATTTTTTGACTTTGATGTTTTGACAACCCCAATTACAACCTATTCTGTCCTGTAATCAAATACGGAGTAATCGTAATATTTTGAGAAAGCTTTTTGTGAATACATTATTACAAGATTTTTTCTACACGTGGGTAGACTAAAAAGTATCTTATTTAGTTGGAAGTCGGTAGTACGAAAAACACAGTACTTGCCTGATTAAGTGATTATTGTTAACTTAGATGCAGTAAACCTAGTTTATAAGAATAAAATGCAGCATTTTCATCATGTTTACAAAATATATATCCGGCTATCAAATCAGATATATTTTTACTGCAATATTAATGATATTCGTCTAGAAGTAGCACTTGTGATTTCTGCTTTTAAGGTACTATCAGGTTGGTCAGTTTCGTTCAGAAAAATAATAGACGGAATAACTTAATGGAGGCAATCAATGTAATATTTGTTATATATTAAAAAAACTAACATTTTTTTCTCTTTGTTTCAGGCTTTGAGGAAGTGTGAATGTGACGACGGTTAATTCTAGTTCGGTTTATTTATAAAGTGTGAATTTGACATTAGTTAGAAATTATAAAATAAACTAAAATAATAATATAATATAAAATTTCTCTCTTATAAAATTACTACAAAACATTGTAAAATTACGATGACGATATAAATTCGTGGCAATACGTGTAGTGTAATGGTAATCTGAGCGTCGTTCCGCGCGTGTGTCTCTGACGACGTCACAACGAGGACTGCGACAAAACAGCGATGGCTCGGCCTGAAGTTGTGCGATGAGCCGGCAGACGAGGAGGAGGGGATGGACGAGCCCAGCGCCGCCAAGCGGCCGTCCGTGTTAACTATCGACCGCGCCGCCTTCCTCCTTTTGAGAGTCAAACGAGCGTTCAAGAAGAAACGGCAACAGAGGAAAGAGAAACAGTAAGTACGGATTAGTTTAAATAATATATAAGTTGGTTACGTTACTACATGCGAAATTTGTTTCAGCCGTTGTGGTTGGACTTCGCTATAACTTTAGCTTACGATTAAGTAAAGAAAGCTGATATTATTGGGATTGATTATATTATCAGTCTGTAAATTTTCGTAACCGTCTAGGATTAGATAAGTATATTGAAGAAGAAGAAAGAAAGAAAAAATATTTATTCCGTTAATGCAACACACACACAACAAAAATATTGCTTGCTTGGTACTGCAAAGTTATAAGAAAAGAAAGCCATACAGCCCTTAAAAATTGATTAACATACTTACAGTAAATACATTCATCAATCTTTTTGAACCAGTATATGGCAGTTTTAAGTAGGGCGTCAATACCATGGACCAAGTCAATTCATAGATTCTGCAGTCGCGTTTTCAATATCAAGTGGTAAAAATTGTGACCATTTTCTTGTATTCATAGCAAACAATTCTTCATTCGTAGTCAGTGCAACTAAAAACACCTTCCGTTTGTAAGCTGACGGCTTTCTTAAAATACTCTATGTCATGGCTCTGTCCACAAACATCCATTGTAAAAATCCATTGATGGATCTTTTCCACTTTGGTGTCCACTTTAATACTCATTTGTAGTTTTATACAAAGTGGATTTTTTGACACTAACGCGTGTCAAAAGATCCATCACGTTTAAAGCAAACAGACATAACCTTCTTTTTTCAAACTTCAATTTGGTTTCACCTGTGATTTTTGTCATGGAATCTTGCAAATTAAATTTGATCCACTTCAGGGTTACCGATTGAGCTTAAATTTTAGTATTCACGGCATATGGGCGTAACATAACCCCCATATGTACCCTATGCCAGTTTCCTTTACTAACATCAACCTATATTATTATAGTGGTGCTTATCTGAAGATGAAACTAGTTGACATTCATCTCACGTACCGGCTTTACGTAATCCAGCTGAGCAAAATTTACGTGTCAAATAGACGACAAAGTATCAACTTGTCGCTACGCTCTCATTGTTTCTATGAAGTTACTGTTTAATTCTCAACACATTCTCGCCTTTGTAGCTATATGGTA
This sequence comes from Spicauda simplicius, assembly GCA_949699795.1. Lineage (NCBI taxonomy): Eukaryota > Metazoa > Arthropoda > Insecta > Lepidoptera > Hesperiidae > Spicauda > Spicauda simplicius. Next base: position 5,206,253 of record OX453061.1, on the reverse strand, counting down.
ATTCCTACTTGTCTCTTCGTTGTTAATGTTTCACACGTAGTTGATTACATATAACTGCTATGAAAACGATAATATTGACTATTATTCAGTTATTACTTATAAAAAAAATATAGCAAATAGTTATTTTACAAAAATCTATTTGCGTTCAGCAAACGAGTCTTTCACTCGTGAATGACAATATCTTGTAAGGTGTACGATGAATAAGCATACTTTGTCATTTTGTCCTCTTCTGAATGGCACTTCCATAAAAATAGATGGTTTCTGAACCATCACACAATCACACCCTTTCACTGAAACGCAAAAACTACTTCACGCTACAGATAAGTCTGGAAGTGGCACGTCCTTGCTCGTGCCCGCTCTACAACGTTAAAAGGCTAAGGATAAAAATGCGCGTACAGTAAAGGTAAGGCATTAATTAATATTAAGGGCTCTAGCCAAGCGCCTCTAGAAATTCTACGAGCTTTATTATAAAACTTTATGTAGATGAGGAAGATGAGCGTAGTTCTCATTTCTCTCACGTAATCGCCTTGTGTAATCTGTCGCTTCAAATTTACTAATCTTTTGAGAACATAATGCGTGGATGTTGTTACTTATCAAGAAAAACAAATCAATCAGTAATGTAATGTAATAACAATATTTCCCAGGTGATAGGACTACTGTAGTTCGACCGACGTACTACCGCCACACTTATTTCTAGCGTAAAGGAGTTCTTGCGTTTCTGTGGAAGGTTGTGGTTTTTTTATATGAGGCGACAAGCTTAGTCTTCGAGCGTAAGCAACGCGTTTGTGATTGACTTCATATAGAACCACAGTTCTGTATAAACTTGCTTACAGAGGTCTAAAGGCGGCCTTTTACAATTGGGTAACCTAAAAATATATTAGCTGGCTTTAATTCAGTACTATGGGTATAAAAAAAACAATAATTTAATGATCATTTTATTCAATTACTTTTACAGAGTGTTAGGAATTTCAGCTGCTGTAGCTAAATTTATTCCTTCGGCCTTCGTTGTTAATTTCATTTCTTGAAGACCCAAATCCTTCTTCACAGAAGATTTTATTGGTTTAGACGGACTCAGATCGACGGTTTTAAAGTCATTTCTTATCTCTTTGTCACCAACGATTTGTATAGATTCCTTGCTTAGTTCTTTTTTCTTGTTTTTAGCAAAATCGGTGTTCAGCTCCTTTTTCTTGGGAAAGAAGAAAATTTCAACTGCTTTTGGTTTGAGAGGCAGAGCAGGCTTATTGGTGACGAAGCTGTCCAGAATAAACGGCAGAAGTGGAAGATGATTTTGTTGTTGTACCTGTTCTTTAAACATTGTTTGCTTTGGGCCAAAATCCAAGAAGATTGTCTCCTCCCGAACGTTTTCGTGAGATTCACAACACATGACCGAAGTTTCTGGTTCTTTGCTGAATGAAAGAAAGTCGTTGTTAGGCAACAGTTTCCTTAGTAATTCTGATGGATGATTCTTCGGGAAGTTTCTCGAATATTTAGATGCGCAGGCACAAGGTTCTTCTATGAGTGGTTCCGTTCTCTGGGAAAAAAATCCAGAGGAGCGATCGATATCAATTTTCTTTAAATCTGGAAGGGAATAATACATTTTTATTCAGAAGAAAAAAAAAAACAAAAAAATATAAATGAGGAAAGCAAATAGGAATTATATTGAAGCAGTTAAGTTACGATAATGATAGGTCGGTTTCGTCGTCAATTTTTTATAAGATTGAAATAGCAAACGAGCGTATAATCCACCTGATGCTATGTATCAACTTGATACATAGCAGCAACTTGATACATAGCATCAGGTGGATTGTGAGTTGATACTATCAACTGCCACCCATGAACACCGGTAACCACCTTCAAAGAGAACAAACAATCTACCTAAAAGCAAGCACAAATGCTTTGTTACTCCCGAGGATTTAGATGGTCGCCTCTTATAAAAAAGAGTCGCAACCACATTATTTCACGGATACGCAAGAAATGCTTCACACTTTACGTAGGTGTGGCGGTGGTACTTTCTCGGACGAATCGTATACGTATGTTTTCTACCATGTAATATACATTACTGACCCATTTTGGGCACCGTTTTAACGGCAGATTTAGCGGAATTTTACCGTATATCTCTTGTCAACCCATTATTGTCCCACTGCTGGGCACGGGTCTTCTCTCAGAATGAGAGAGTTTTAGGCCATAGTCCACCGCGCTGGCCAAGTGCGAATTGGTGGACTTCACACACCTCCGAGAACTTTTTTTTTTTTTTTAAGAACTCTCGGGTGTGTAGGTTTCCTCACGATGTTTTCCTTCACCGAAAAGCAGTGATAATTAATTTCTAATACGCACATGAATCGGTGGTGCGTGCCTGGGTTTGAACCTCGGACCTCTCGATCGAGAGGGCAAGTTTCAACCATTAGGCTATCACTGCTCTATTAGGCTATCACTGCTCTGCAGTACCGTACCGTATATGCAGTATAGTAAAGGCACCTAATTCGGAGGGGTTCTTAAATTAGCACCAAATGCTGAGGTATTTTTAAAAAGGCTTTTAAAAACAATGTTCTAGTTTTAAATTAACAGCTACCCTGGACGTATGATTCATGTATTTTGAGCTCTGTGTACGTAGGTATGATGATTTTCCAAGTCGTGATTTCTTATTATTGTTGGATATTTATGCAATTTGTTATTTAAAAATGTCTTTATTTTGAATAGGCCTACGGCGGTGCTTAAGAATTGTCAGTTACACATTTTTTACACTACCACCGGATCGGAGTAGAAGCAAGTGTTATAATAATTATTTGGGTTCGGTAACGTGTAACAACTTCCCAAGTTTAATATCCAATTAATATTGGCTTCTATGTTGTTGATACGTTTTCTAATTACACTGGATTGACTCAGATGATCTGATGTTTTTTTTCCATTTCACATAAGAAAACTTATATGAAGTTTGAAAGAAATTTATGTGAATTTTATCATCTCTTACAAGGAATTTGAAATCAAACGCATCGGAATAAGTTCAACATTTCGTAGCAAAACAGCCTAGTTCAAAACTAAACATACTAAAACTATTGAAAAATCACCCAATTCATCAGAAAGCCTTAGAAAATGTAAAAATTTCGATACTAGTTTTGATAAAAACAATTGTTGCTTTTGCCTCAATATATGCTCAATATAGTACATAATTCCGTAGACTTACTAACCTTCTGGTTTCGCCACGAAGTAAAATGAGAGATCCATCTTGCCAAGGTTCACCAGCGAGTTCGTGAATGCTGGTAATGATTTCATCGTCTTGGTATTGTCCCGATAAGTAGCCATGGTTAGTGGTATAAGCATAGAGAACAATCCAGAGAGAAACATTTTCTGTAAAACAAATATTTTCTTGTAGGTATTGTTGTATTTGGTGGTGTTAACGGTGCGGCAGACATACTACTTTGCGGATTGATTGCGTTTTACTGTGTCTTATTTCTTAGTCAGTTTTCTTAGTTCTCATTGCGGTGTTGAAACCTGTGTGTTAGCCACTTTATTTCAATGTAGAGCTTAAATAGCTTAAAAGCAACGCGATTTTCACATTCATTTACGGTATCTAGCGAAAAATAGATAGATCGTCGATGGAAATGTTACAAGTAGCAAGTCTGCTGCGCCCTGTGTATTTAAAATCACACACACGCTTTTAAACTCATAGCCCCACACTAGAATTTTCTCCTGTGTGGGTACCATGGACACACACAAAACGAATACACAAACACCTATAACCAGAGCATGAATCGAAACTCATCATTCAGATACCGGTCTGGCCGGGAATCGAACCCAGGACCCTTGCGCTTCAGATCGGTATGGTAACCGCTCCGCCACGGAAGTCGTCAAAACTCAAGAAGTTAAATTTAGGTTCACTCATTTACTAGCACTTTACTTTCCCTTTGTTTAAATAAAGATAATCAGTAAAAGGTAAGGATCTATGTGTAACTTTCCCTGTTTTGATAAACTATGTAAATGATAATAGAATAATAGGAAAAGACGATACAATCAGAGTGAAGAAGCACTTAGATTACACAAACGCTTGAAGAAAATTAAATCTACTGAACTTAGAACAACTAAAAGTACTTCTCAATAACAGCCTCTGAAACAAATGTTCTAAATAGCACCAAAAGAAAATACTAATTTACTTATAACTCAGTAAAGCAATGCGAGCTAACACAGAAATTTCGCGCAAATCGAATTTACGCCGTTACGAAATACCTATTTCGGGCGATATTAGATTTATATTTTATTGCTAGATTTGCGTAACACTTAATTTGAAATTTCGTTGTTTTGGTAAATAAAGTGACCAACAATTTAGTCTTAATGTTGGGTATAACCCATTATTGTCCCACTGCAGGGCACGGGTCTTCTCTCAGAATGAGAGAGTTTTAGGCCATAGTCCACCGCGCTGGCCGAGTGCGAATTGGTGGACATCTTATATAATATGCACATACTTATATAATACTAGCTGTACCCGCGGCTTCGCCCGCGTAAAAATGAGTGTATCGCAAAGTTTTTCCCGCACAAATCTCGACCCCGTTGAAATTATATGATAAACAGTAGTCTATAATTATGTTATTCCACAACCTTTTCTATAGTGCAAGTCCTATCCAAATGAGTTTAGCCGCTCGGCCGGCGATTACCCGGACATACAAAGAGTGAAGAAACGAATTTAAAGTATGTATTTGTGGTTAGGATCATAATTGTTATGTAAAAATATTTTAAAAATTAGACAAATTAAAATTGGAATTTTAAAATTAGACGATTGTAAACCGCCTTTCTTTGAATTAATTGACAATCTTAGTAGTCACACAATACCAAGAAGCACCTTGTAAACCAAATCCTCCTCCACATTTAAACCAAAACGCATCGATTACAAAGATTGATTTTAACTTTTCCGTAGTATGTTTAAAAGTTCTCAGGGTGATGCTGCAGGGTGAAGTGCAATGATTGTACTGGTCTAGTACGAAAAGACGCTACTCTTACAAACTCATTTAACATTCGTATCCTACTCAACACTGGACACTATCAAGTGGTCAGATTACTCTAATAATGCACACGCATCGGCGGCCGGCTTGTTGGCATGCGCGAGCGAGACGGTTACCTACCCCTGCCGCGAGACACATCGCGATCTTTATTATTTTAAATCTCTAATATCTTTAAAAGTATTTATGCATAAGTGTAAAAGCTAACGAATGCATTTATTTATAGAAGGATTAATACCGAACAGAAGAAAATACACTTGAAATTAACGTAATATTTTTAGTTGAAATATGGAACATAAAAAAAATATAGTGACTTAACCATAAGTTAAAGAGATATACTATCGCGGATTGATTTTATATTTAAGGTTGCAATCCAGTGTTTCGTCGCCCTTGACGGAATTATTAGTATTCAACATCAACATTTAATTTATCGATAGACTTCGTAGTTGTTTTGTAAATAACGCCACCTATCGCATTCAATACATTCAATGTAATTCAACATAGTAGTGGATAGATGGCGCAAGTATACCTAATATATAACTCATCGGTAATTATCGTATCGGTAAAATTAAATCAAATTTATATCACATTTATTTGTATGATAATTAATTGTTATCGATTTATAGGTATGTATTATTTCATAATGAACTAAGGATCAGGATGACATCAGGGCAAAATGGCTAATATGGCGATAGTTGGAATTTGGAATTAAACAAAAGTCGCGATATACCGAGTTTACAGATATATGTATGTTGTCGACTCAAAATCAATATTTTTTAATGTTTTATTATTGAGATAAGTTTTCAATCAAGTCTATCTTGCCCCTTGACGGAATTTTATTATCGTACCCTTTGAAGTAAATTATATAATTTGATATCTCTAATAACTTTAAACGTATTTATTTGATGCATACCTACAGTGTAAAAGACAATTTTGATCTTTGTTATAATTACGAAGCTAACGAATGCATTTATTTACATAAGGATTAATACTGAACAAAAGACAACAGACTCGAAAATAACATATTATTTTTAGTTACAATATGGAACATAAAAATAATTATTGCGAGTTAACCTTAAGAGATATAGATATGCTATCGTGGATTTATTTTATATTTATGTTTGCAAACCAGTGTTTCGTAGCCCTTGACGGAATTATTAGTAATTCAACATCAACATTTAATTTATCGATATTACTTCGAAGTTGTATTGTAGATAACGCCATCTATCAAATGTTCATACAACGTAATTCAACAGAACAGTGATAGATAGCGCAAGTATACCTAATATTTAACTCATCGGGAATTCCAAGTAATATTATTCGTATCTTTCGCATTATAAATACATTCTCATATTATAAACCCATATTATGGGTAAATTAAATCAAATTTATATCACATCTATTTGAATGTTATTTAATTGTTACCAATTTAAATGTATTATTTCTGAACGAACTCACAATGACGTCCAGGCGAAATGGCCAATATGGCAATTGTCATTTGCATTGTAATAACAAAATTCGCGACATATCGAGTTTTACGGATATATGTTGTCGACTTAAAATCAATATTTTTTAATGTTTTATTATTCACATAAGTTTTTAATCAAATCTATCATACCCCTTGACAGAATTATTAATACACCTCTTTGTCAAAAGCCAATATGGAGATTGTCATTTGCATTGGAATTTAACAAAATTCGCGACATACCCAGTTTTACGGATATATGTTTTCGACTCAAAATCAATATTTTTGAATGTTTTATTATTCACTTATGTTTTTAATCAAATCTATCATACCCCTTGACGGAATTATTAGTACAACTCTTTGTCAAAAACGAACTACCATACAAACATTTATGCTCGATTTTAACATTTTCAACCCATTTTTTGAAATAAAAAGTAGCCTTTAATGGATCCCAAGGTCACCACTATCTGTGTACATAATTTCATAAAAATCGGTTCAGTAGTTTTGTCGTGAAAGAGTAACAGACAGACAGACAGACAGACAGAGTTACTTTCGCATTTATAATATTAGTAGGGATACACATCTTTATTTTTTCGCAACCATGAGAACTTTTCTGTTTTTTTAAAGAACTCTCGTTAATTTAGGTTTCTTCGTTATGTTTTTCTTTACCGAAAAGCAGTGATAATTAAATTCTATTACGCACATAAATCAGTGGTGTGTGGTGGGTTTTGAACCTCGGACCTCCCGATTGAGAGGGCCAGTTTCAACCATTAGGCTATCACTGCTCTTAATGTTATATATGTTTCTTTTTTAATATTGCAGTAGGAAAAGACCATACAGTCAATTTGGCGGTATGTGATCCCTACCGCCCATAGACTGTAAGCATCTGTAAGCAAAGTCATGTAAACGCTTTCTACACTCATAGGCCCCACAGTAGGATTTTCTTCTGTGTCGTGGGTGCAACGGACACAAAGACGAATACACGAACACTCAGAGCCTTAACAAGAATCTAAACTCATCATTCAGATACCTGTCTGGCTGGAAATCGAACCCTGGACCTACTGCGAGCCAGACCGGTGTGGTAACCACACCGCCACGCGAATCGTCATATGAAACAGGGGTTTTATCTGAAATCTGAGGTGACGTTTCGAGCATATCCATAAAAGATGAATTTTTAGTTACAGTGTTAAGCTGCATGTTACATTTAAAATTATATCTAAAAAGTACACATAAGAACCGCTTTGATATAGAGTGCAACCGTCCAAATGTATTTGGATGTATTTGTAAAATGTATTTGTAAAATTGATACCAGGGATCAAATTGTTACGTTACATATAAATCATTGAATTAATTATCTTAAGTTCAAATTGTACAACTTCTTTGAGAAAATAAATAATAATTATTGAAGTGTAACTTCTTTATCGGGGTTGGAAAAAAATTTAGTGTAACATTTTTTCGTTACACGCCATCTTTTTCTGTTACGCGCCATCTTTGTTTTTTTCGTTACGCGCCATCTTTTTCTGTTACGCGCCATCTTTTTGAAGTGAAACTTCTTTATCGGGGTTGGAAAAAATTTAGTGTAACATTTTTTCGTTACGCGCCATCTTTTTCCGTTACGCGCCATCTTATTTTATTCCGTTACGCGCCATCTTTTTCTTATCCCTACCACGCGTGATATTAGATAGATTATTGTAGATTAGATTATTAGATAAAGTTTAATAAAAGCCTTTTATTAAACCTTATCTAATTTAACTTTATTTAACCAATTTCTGTAAAGTTGCATATAGTAAATTATTTTTTGAAAATAACGTCATAAAAAAGTTTCACTTCTTACGAGTGTACGCTAGTACACGCACACATTTTTTATTATTATAGGGTATGTATATTTCGCGCTCCTACCGCTTGAAGTTAATTCTGATGCAACATCCGAGAAAGCAAATATATATTTCTATTAATAAAAAATAAAAAAACCATAGCTAAAGTACTGTATACTGAAGATTATCAGTAGTTTTTAAGCAGTCGTTTTTTGTTTTTGTCATCATAAATTCAACAATGTTATTTGTATTCAAAACCATTTTAAACAGTCAAATTATATGGAATATTCGTTTCAAAATATATTCAACACAAGTGTTTAAATTAATTCCTAAGGTCTCATCTTTCTCTTATTTCAACAAACAGTGAGTTCGTAAATACTTATAGACAGTGGAAAATCATATTTGAAAAGTCAAATCATGTTTCAACACCGCAAACGTTATTCAATCTGCAACCGAAGACACTTGAGTGGGCTTTATGAATATAAAATAAAGCTGTCAGTATTTGCATCATATGATTTTTATGTGGGAACATCGAACTTTCGTATGGGTGTATTCAACTCGGTATTATTTTAGAACTCGTAACAAGAAAAACATGTAACGGGTAGCCACAATAAGTTTATTTTCCGCAAACTGACTTGGAAGTTTTTTTTTTTATTTAATTGAAGTAGCAAACGATCATGCAGTCCACTTGATGGGAAGTGGTCACTGCCGCCCGTGGACTTCTGTAAACAACTTTATCTAGAACATGGTTTCAATCTGAAGTCAATCACAATGCGTTGCTACTCCCGAGGATTAAGATGATCGCCTCATGTAGAAGTGTGCCAGCAACCACACCCTTCCAACGAAACGCAAGTACTGTTTTACGCTATAAATAGGTGTGGCGGTGGTACTTCCCCGGTGGAATAACACTGGTTCTACACTGAATTCAAACACTGATTCTACCACCTTCAAACAATGGTTTTACAATCTTCAAACACTGGTTCTATCACCTTCAAACACTGGTTCTACCACCTTCAACACTGGTTCTACCTCCTTCAAGACTGGTTCTACCACCTTCAACACTGGTTCTACCACCTTCAAATACTGGTTCTACCACCTTTAAAACACTGGTTCTACCACCCTCAAGATTAGATTGAGGCTAGTAGGATATCATGTCATGATTAAAAGTTGGTGGTATAACCAGTGTAGTTTCACCAGCATGATACCACCGCTACATCTATTTCCAGCAGTTTCTCTTTTTCGGTAGAAAAGTATTATTGGTTCCCTTTGTTTGTGACTTTCTTCCGTTTTTTTTTGGTTCATAGGGTACGCCAACTCGTCAACCCTCATTATGAACATTCGTCGAAATAAGTCAGAAGCCTGACTGGACTAACTAGTCAAAAATCTTACTAGAACTATAGAACTTAGACAAAAGTAGTTACGGGCTTAAACTAAGTCGTATTACAAAACCTGCGTTGGATATAACTCAAACTATCTTGTAAAGAGGTAATCCTCTCTCTCCTTATAAAACTCTTAACGTTAACGTGAGTGTGGAGCCTAATTAAAATGCATAGGACCGTCTATAGAAATCTGTGCTTCATTATTATACAGTAGTTACCCATAATGATAACTTTTATAATAAATAATAGATAAATAATAGCTTAAATAACTGTTATTTTAAGCATTATTAGCGCTATTTAAGCATAAACAACTTGTGCTGTATTGAAAGTACATAAATTTAAAACAAACTGTCTTTCGCTCGTACGAATGATTCGTAAGCAAACACGAAATTGAAATTAAAGCAAACACCTCTCGTAATAAAAAATCAACATCTATCGATGGATGGTTAAATGTTAATTTAATCGACATTAAAAACAAATATGATTATTATTTCATAAAGACATCCAAAATACATTATTTATCGATATGACTTATATTAAAATAACGTGTTTGTTGAAAAGTTATACTTAATAATATTTTTAGTAACGAAAGCAATAGTAGCATTTATAAAACAGTTTAAATAACTGTTATTACTTGTTGACTAACAGTTTATTTACCTCTTATTTTACTTGTTATTAACGCTTTTATAATGGTACTAGGTCTTATCCGCGGCTTCGCCCGCACGGTCAAAGGGAATTAACATTAGCATTTGATAACGTCATTCAGAACTTGCAAATGAATTTTACTAACGCCATCTATTAACAACGTCTGGAACTACTAAATATCTAGCAACTAACAATACATCCATATTGTCATGAGAATGAGAGAGCACGGTAAAAAGTAGCCTACGTCACTCTCCGCCTTCCTAACTATTTCTCAGCATATTAACCATAGCATATAATAGCTATGTGGTGACGAGAAAGAGGAACAAACAAACACACTTTCACATTTATAATATTAGTATGGAAGTATGTATTGTCTATACTTCTTGTACAGTTATGAAAGTACATACATTTAAAACATATTTTCACTCGCTGTTACCAATGATTCGTAAGAAAATAAGAAATTAAAATTAAAATTTAAGCAAACACCTCCAGTAATAAAGAGTTCAGTATCTGTCAGTGGATGGATGGACGTTTCTTTATTTGATGTTACAAATAAGTATGGTTATTATTTCTTATGGACACTTAAAAACACCATTTATCAATACGACTTATATCAAAATAGCGTGTAATTGCTCAAGAGTTATTCATAAAGATAACGTTAGAAAATAGCTAAACAACTAACATTTTAACTTCAATAGCTGTTGTTTAAAACAACAGTTTATTTAACTGTCATTTTAGCAGTTATTATATTGCCTGTACAACTTGTTCTGTGTCAAAAGTACATAAATTTAAAACAAACTGTCACTCGCTCGTACCGATGATGTAAGCAAATACGAAATGGAAATTGAAATTAAAGCAAACATCCCCGTAATAAAAGTTCAGCATCTATCGACGGGTGGATGACCGTTTATTTATTCAAAATTTAAAAGCAAGGAAGATTGATATTTCTTAATTGATTAAGATCCGAGAGCCGTAAGACACAGCTTATTTTCTAAAGCATAATTATAACTTTCGGTTCTCAGTAGTTCCAGATGTTGTTAATAGATAGCGTTAGTAAAATTAATTTGGAAGTTCTGAATCGCGCTATCAAATGCTAATACTAATTCCCCCTGACCGTGCGGGCGAAGACGCGATTAAAAGCTAGCATTCAATAAAAGTGACAACCCTTAGAATTTGAAAGCGTCTAATAAAAGTTAAATAAAACACTATTTTCCTTCATCGTAACAATATTGAAACCCTTCTAATAAATTCAATAGATTTAGTTTGACGCGACTTCAAACTATTGATTGAATTCAGTTTCAGCTGATTGTTTTTAAGCAGTCAGGTTTTCTTGGTCTGTAATAATTTATTTAATTTAACGCCTATGTCACTCTCCAAACTGAGTCGTTTTCAAATGATATGTTGACATACATACATATATATGTATGCTCAGAAAAAAATATTTTATTACCCTCTGTTAAACCCAGACGGGTAAAAATATCCGTAAGAAGATCTATGATTATTTATTCCCAATATCTGAAGTTGTTTTATTTGTAAATGTATACAATAACCTGGGGACAAGTAACTTTCATTTTTTCAAATAGTCATTAACATTATAAAAACTTGCATTAGCATTGATTTAGTTTACTTTTAAAATATATATCAGACATTTCTTTTATGTCATCTGGAAAATGGTTAAAAATTTTTGGTCCCATTATAATATAGGTACTAGCTCTTACCCGCGGCTTCGCTTGCACGTACAAAGGGAATTAACATTAGCGTTTGATAGCATGATTCAGAACTTGCAAGTGAATTTTACTAACGCCATCTATTAACAACGTCTGGAACTACTAAATATGTATCAACTAACAAACATCGATATTCTCGTGGGGATAAGAGAGCGCGGTAAAAAGTAGCCTACGTCACTCTCCATCCTCCTAATTATATCCCAACATATAAGCCATATCATATAATAGCTATGTCGCGACGTGAAAGAGGAACAAACAAACACACTTTCACATTTATAATATTAGTATGGATACATACACTTTTGCTAAAGAAACTTGTTTTAGAATTTGTGTGCGGTAATGCATAAATAAATTTTCGTGTCTTTCGTTGGATCTACAAGTCATTAAGATATGAACAATAAATTGAGATAAAACTGAAGTAGTGTTCCATGTTTATATTTGTCGCGTCGTTAGAATTTCAGAAATCAACTCAAGCATGTTAGTACCGCAGAAATAGATGTGACGATCAATTGAGGGGATTTACCAGTGAAGTTGTAAAGTTAACTGCTAGTTAACTCCAAACGGATTCCAGACGTTTTATATGAGAGTGGAGCGTTATTCCTATTTTCGTCATGCATTATTCTTAAGGTGGTTTCTCACGATGCATGATATTCCGAATAGACGTGGAGCAAGTCGCATGGACGCATTTTTAGACGAGATTTGATTGTGGAAAAGCAGGTAAGAGCGAAGCAATGTGTGGACGATTTGGAATCCTCGCAAGTAATCGCGGATAATGGCTCACAAGCGATTCTTATGGTGTTTCTACGAAGGTTTCATGAGGATCTTTCATAAGGAGGTTCAGCCTGATTGCTACGTAAAATAAAAAAAAAACGTGCAACACTTGGTGACTGCCGCACCTACAGCTTATTAATTTATTTATGCAGTATTTTTTTTCTTTGATATTAGTTCAAGATTTTTTCTTTGACACTATATACTTTTCACAAACAGCTGCTTACATATTTGTCCTATTTCCAAACAGCTCATCTCGATCAGTGCGAGCTTCGTACTGTCGAACCATAAACATACACGTTTAGCGAACGCTCGGCCGCCCTACATGGTAGGCGGAGTGGGGGGTGTTAGGTTTTTTCCGTTACGGAATTTCTTGATTCGGTCGTCGCGCTCGAAGCCCGCGATAAAAACTATGCAATAGCTTAAAAAGTTTTACATTTGAAATAAAATAGCTTTGCATCTAAAGACCGACTCTTACCGTTACATTGGTCTTGGTGCGATGGACGGTTGTGCGCGGTCTGCGTAATCACGTGCCGTAGGAAGCCACCTTTACGCATTGCGAGCAATAAAGTTGCTAAATTGTATTTATTTATAACGATTGCGATCGTAAACCTCTCGATATGCGGCATTGGGAACACTAAACGTTCGAATGGCGCTCACGTTCACAATCCCCGTTCTGGTAGGTAGTTTGTGATTTAGAGGTCAAATAATTCTGGACTAGTGTTGACGTTTCTTATTTACATCTTTTGTTATCATTGAATAGCACAACTTTTTAGAGGATTTGAGTGGAGCGAATGAACTAGTTGTAGTCATCTTATATTTTAAAGAACATTCGTTTATTTATATAACTCTCTGCATTGAATGCTTAAGTACTACTTAATCATTAATTTCGACGACACGCGTGGCGGAGCGGTTAGCATACCGGTCTGACGCGCAAAGGCTCCCGATTTGATTCCCGGCAAGACAGGTATCTGAATGATGAGTTTGTATTCATGTTCTGGGTCTGGGTGGTTGTGTATTCGTCTTGTGTGTGTCCATGGCAGGGAGAAAATCCTAGTGTTTAGGAAACGCTAAGAATTTAGGAAATGTGTGTTTTTTATTAACTTGTGATCCACATATGATATCGGGAAATCTGTAGAATGATTTAAACCTTGGACCTTTTATGCCTGAACAGAGATGCTGTGACACTCGGTAGCAATTTTTTTTATAATATTGAAGTAGCATATGAACATCCAGTCCATCTGATGATATGTGGCCCCTGCCATTCATGGGCTCTTATAATAACAGATGGTTTAGTTTAGCTTTAGTGGTTTAATTAACACCAGATAACACTATATGAGTATTACTTGTGGTTGGTCACAGACGCATTGCTCCCTTTTTTTATTTTACTTTTTTGGAGCGACGCTGGGTTATGTGGGATTTTTACCGCACTAAAACCCCTCCAGTGGTCGTCCTTGGCGCTACAAAGAGTACTCCGGGCTCTCCAAAGGAACGCAACCGGCAACGAACCAAAACAATCAAATACCAGAATACAACACTACTGTAATGAGGCAGGAAGAGCCTGAAGGTAGTGGCCTCTGGAATCTAACCACTAAGGCTTCTATCACCTATCATTAAGCGGTTTTCTAGCCTGTTCATACTATATGAATCATATGAATGCTGATTCATACATCGATAATCTTGTATTTGCAATTTCCTAACGCTACTTCGGTAATATTCTTAAAATGAAGGTCGCTATCCAAATATTAATCTTACGAAACTCCGTAGGGCATACTCGTTTAGCATGCAAATCAGTTCAAATTTACTTAGTACCTCTAGACTCGCGACTAATCAAGATCTGAGGGTTAAAGTTAATATTTGGAAAATTTGTCTCCATATTGGTTCGTCTATGTTTGTAAATCTTATCTGGTTCTTAATAATATTATAAACGCGAGTTTGTGAGGAGGTTTGTGTTTTTATTACTGTTTCATGCAAGTTTTTGCATGACTGCACTGGTTGGATTTTCCTGTATTTTGACACACAGATACTTTATGACCTTTTTTGTTCTCCAGGGGGAAACCGTGGGATTTTTACCGCCCTAAAACCCCCTCGGTGGCCGTCCTCGGCGCTATAAAGAGGACTCCGGGATCTCAAAACGACCGCAACCGGAATCCTCTGAGCGCGTTACCCCATCGGGCTCCTCCCCGATGGGCGGCTGGGCCCACCGCTCCGTCTAGTCATTACGACGGTATGGGACCAGACATACCGCCGTCCTTCCCGGGATCACCTGACTGAACGGTTTGAGCTCCCACTCTAGCCGCCTGCAACCCCGGAAGCCCCTTTTAGTCGCCTCTTACGATAGGCAGGGGATGCCTTAGCCCTATTCCGATCCCGGAACTAGTACACAATCTAGTACACAATATTAAGATTTTTTATCTCACTGCGTCATAAAGATAATAATGTTTTTCAAGCGTATGTTATTTATTCCTATTTCTTTGATCTACGTTACAACAAACGGCGTGAAGGATTTCACGATATGAGGTATCTTTGGATTCATCTCAATCACGTAACTGATAAAAGCTTTATATCTTATTGGATACTAGCTGTATTCTGCGCGCGTTGCTACGCTATCACAAAAAAATACACCAGATACCTTCCCGAGTATGAGCTAGAGATCATCACATGAACAAATTAATAGTTTACGATTCTATAGAGGACATACAGACAAGATAGCGCTTGCCAATAATGATAATTGTTTTGAGGGGACATAAAAGATGGAGTCTGTTAATTTACCAAAATGTTAAACGTAATTCTTGAAATTTCAAGGTAATAACGACAAGTGCAATGATACGACGAACTGAACCGGACATTATAAACAGTACGGGTATAATAAAACAAACAATTATGGACCCCAAAAGACGAATCGAAATCGTCGATGAAGCTTTTCTAGAACATAAAGATGTATTATTGGACTTGGTAATGCTAAATTAAGCTATATTAGTTAGATTTCAAGTAACTACCATTTGTTCATAGAATTGTAATTAATATGCAAAAGTTTATCGTTAATTTTATATAAATAGCAAACACAAATGTGCACATTAATATAAAGCGCATCTGCTGACCATAGATATTTTTTTTCAATATTAAAGTAGCAAACGAGTGTGTGCGTTGTAAATGATACGTAAGTGGTCGCATAGTCATTTGTAACTAACTTTAGACAACTAGGTACATAATAATAGTTATATCGGAAGTCACCTCTAAGAAAGTGAGTCTCATAGGACAGTCATCAAAAAGGTTGTGCGAAGGTACATCTAAGGACCAAGAACACTTCGTATAATTATCTCTTACCTTATCATTTGAAAGATGTGATAGAACGCAGCAGGACTTAACACTGCTGTGTATTCATCCACCAGTTTTTTTTGAAACCCTGCTGGCCTTCACTAGCAAGGGTATTTGAGTCACTGTACCTGGCATGGG
This sequence comes from Spicauda simplicius, assembly GCA_949699795.1. NCBI lineage: Eukaryota > Metazoa > Arthropoda > Insecta > Lepidoptera > Hesperiidae > Spicauda > Spicauda simplicius. The sequence continues at coordinate 5,190,011 of OX453061.1, read as the reverse complement.
TGTAGGTGACCACTGTGACTGTTGATGTTGCAAAGGAATATCCTGCTCACGATCTTTTGGATTTTGTCTGTTAGTCACTTTATGTAATTCCTACGGGAAGAGAGATTCTAATGATATTAGTGCTAAGATTGACACCATACATTAAACTCCTATAGGTCAGAAATAAGAGTGGCTGTGGTAGGTTTAAGGTGGTAGAACCAGTATAGGTCGACCGGGGAAGTATCACCGTTACACCTAGCGGGAAGCAGTTCTTGCGTTTAGATAGAAGGGTGTGGTTACCGGCACACTTTTATATGAGGCAACCATCTGAGTCCTCAGGAGTAGCAATGCATCTGTACTTTATTGCAGATAAAACCAATGTTCTATACGAAATTGCTTACAGGAGTCCATGGGCGGCAGTGACCACTTACCATCAGGTGGCAAACGACCATGCTTGTTTGTCAGTCAAATAAAAAAGGGATTAGTGGAGTGAAATTGAAGGGTTCTTCAATTTCACTTTTCATATTCCAAAAAAATGCAAATTTGGGATAAGTTCTGTATCGAAAAAATTATACAATAACTTTTAAACGTAAATGTCCAAAGTGAACTTTATTTTACTGTTGCTCAATTTTGGAAGTGTGGCCATTGAAATTTCATGTATGGAAAATACGTTTAAATGTCAGTTATTTGTGAAATAATATTTTGTACCGGGGAATATTTTATCGCAAATAGTATACATATTGATATTTCATTTCGCCGATTTACATTTACATATTTCAATAAATTTTGTTTAAAATAAAGTATGACGATCTGTATAAATCCACCTTTGGGTTTGATATGAAACCACTCAATTTATAGAGATGTATTTCAAATTTGTTTAATAATTTTAAATTAATGTAATGCTTTGAAATCCACGTGTAGATTTTTTGTTTTACATACAAGCTTCGTTGTACATATAAGTACACCTACTAGGTACTTAATCACTCGAGAAGTTGACATCGTTCAACTTTTTTTATCTAATTGAATTAGCAAACGAGCAAAGTGGTCACGGCCGCCCATGGACATCTGTAAACAACTTTATACAGAACATGGGTTCTATCTGAAGTCAATCACAATGCGTTGCTACTTTTGAAAGATAGTCGCCTCATATAGAAGTGTGCCGGCAACCACACTCTCCCAACGAAACGCAAGAACTGTTTTACGCTAGAAATAGGTGTGGCGGTGGTACTTCCCTGGTCCAACAACACTGGTTCTACCACCTTCAAATTACCTTCAGATTTTGTCCTTTTCTTATTTCAGTAAAATATATCAGATATTTATAGTGGCTAAAACCATATAGATATATAGCTAGTTTACAGAAAACATTACTCGCTGGAACATCGACAAATATTTTACACGCAGAACTCTACCGTGACCTTCGATTATTATTTGTAACCTAGACAGTATAAAAAAGAAAAAAAGTTTTATAAAATTTAATTTCATTATTTTACATTAACTGACTTTCCTTTAGTAAAGAGACTATAATCAATTAAAGACACTAATTCCATTACAGTTAGAAGCAAAACTAAAAGACGTGCGTGATAAGAAGAAGAAAAACGTGGATCGTGGTGAAAATATAAACGTAACGGATTCCTCGAAAGGTGAAACGGTGTCGAAAAAACTAGATCTTGTATTTAAAGGACATGGAATAAGCGTTATTGGCGATACAAACGTTTGGCTTAATGTTGGAGAAGATGGTATTTACAGACGTTCTTATCTGATATACAAAGTTTGACTAAGGTTTCGACGATTCAGGAGGTGGTGTTTAGGGAAATGTCACTAAAGCGGTCCAAAGCGCAGTAACGAATTTCAAACATGGCCTATCACTAGGATTTTCTTCTGTGTTGTGGGTGCCATGATTACTCACTCACTAAAACCCAGACAGAACAGAAATCGAAATTTATCATCGAAGCAATGTGTTCCGGGTTTGATCCCTGTTTAGACAGTTATCTAAACTATAAATAACTAGTTCTTTATTCTGGGTTTAGATGTACGTGTATTTGTTTTTATAATGACTGAATAAAATAACACCTTATCGGCAAAGTGATATCGAAGTAAGTCTGGGCTTTCAATAAATCAACGTATAATTAAACTTGTACGAAGAAATGTCTAATCTCATTACATTTTTCATATTATGATGACAGACACTAGAAGATTAGATTTTATCACCACTAACGAGTACCATCCATAAAATTCCCACGAATATTTTTGAGAAGAGACTATTATTGTAATCGCAAAAGAATTTAATTTGTGCTTGAAAAACCAGTAGATAAAATTGTGTCAAAATGAGCAAATGACATTTAGGTCTAGATCTTTTGTGATAAAAGATAGTAAAAATAGGCTAAGTCCGAGTCAGACTTGCGTACAAAGGATTTTGAAATTACTGTTAAAATACGGCATAGACACATTTGTTCTTTGGGAGCCTCTTGAAGTATTTATTTTAGACTGTATTTAGTATTTCTTTTTATAGACTCATCAGAGAGACACTATCTGTGGAGTATTAACTGTTTAGCTATCACAATTCATCAGATCCAACCTAACGACAGACAGACGGAAAGAAGAACAGCGAATTCTTTGTATTAAGGTCCCGTATATACCTACCCAAGCAGTGATAGCCTAATGGTTGAAACTTGCTCTCTCGATCGGGAGGTCCGCGGTTCAAACTCAGGCACGCACCATTGATTTTTCTAAAATTATATGTATATTAGAAATTAATTGTGCTTTGCGGTGAAGGAATACATCATGGGGAAATCTCTTACAACCAAGAGTTCTATCGGGTGTGTAACCCGAGAGTTCTTTGAAGTCCACCAATTTGCACTTGGCCAGCGCGGTGGACTATGGCCTACAACTCTCTCATTCTGAGAGAAGACCCGTGCCCTGCAGTGGGACAATAATGGGTCGACGAGAGATTTACCCTATGGATACGGAATCCTAAAAATGAAACTTAACATGATTTCTGATTAAGAAAAAGACTTAGCGAAGCATAGAAGATTAAATTTGCGTTAATCTTGAATTCAGCAAGTTGACGCTTTCGCAGAATTTCAGACAACTTGTAACATAAGTCACGTACATGTGTTTGTCTTTTAGGGAACGCCACATTGAGTTTCGATGCCACAGGAATATCAAATATTGGTACCGTCCACCTCGAGCTCGGTGGTGGCAATTTACCTATTCTTAGTAATTTATTTACAGGTGAGAACTTTGTTAAATGCTTATGTGGTTGCCGGTTCACTTTTGGATGAGGAGACAATCTTAGTCCTCGGGAGTGGCAGCATGTCTGTGATTGTCTCCAGATAGACATCTTGTTCTATATGACATTGCTTACAGTTGTCCATGGACAGTAACCACTTGCCATCTTACCAACTTACCATCAATTGGACTGCATGCTTGTTTTCGTCCAATCTGATAAAAAAGGGTAATTAGTCAAATTAAGACAAGCGTTTTAAGGTATCACTACATAGTATAAAACAAAATCGCTTCCCGCTGTCTGTCCCTATGTATACTCAGATCTTTAAAACTACGCTACGGATGTTAATGTAGTTTATTTTAATTGATAGAGTGATTCGAAAGGAAGGTTTTTATGTATAATACATGTATAATAGTGGAGGAACACTAATAATTTTTGATTTTGAGGCGGAAGGAAGTTGGCCGGGTCAGCTAGTAGCCAATATTTTTTAACTACCTTACCTACTTAGTTAAGTTAAAAATAGATAAATAAGTACTAAATATCGTAAACTAACTTGAAAAACTTCATATTTAGACTTAAGACTTTTTATAAGCTTGTAGTAACAAACTGACATGCAATAAGTGGTTCGTGCCGCTTATGGACATCAGTGAGCAAGTTGAACAGGGGCTCCATGTGAAGTTCTCGGAGCAGTAAGGCATTGGTGATTGACTCACGCATAGCTACTTCGAGAACTAAGATGGTCTCTTACGTAATTAAACCGGCAGCCACAATTATGTAATTACACGCCGGGTAATAATATTAGCATAATTTGAGAGATAACGTGATGCGAGTATTAATCACCGCGAGGAAATATTGGCACTAATAACAAGTTTAATATCAGTGTATATACGATTATATTTTTTTATAAGATTGGTGCAACATACAAGCATGCAACTTACCTGATTGTGAGTGGTCACTGGCGTTCACGGACATCGGTAAGCAACTTCATACAGAACAAAGGTTCTATCTAAAGTTAATCACAAAGTCGTTGCTACTACTTAGGACTAACATGGACGCCTCATATAAAAGTGTGCCAAAAACAACCTTCTTGTTCCGTGCCTAGACTCCTTCTGCTCTCTCTCCATAAACTGTTCGTAAAATCTAAGTTGATACAACTAGCGACACCGACAATTGATAACCGAACTAATTTACTAGCGACATCTTCAAATGATATCCGAATTAATTTACTAGCGACATCTACACTTGATATCCGAACTAATTTATGCGTTATAACATAAAAATAATATTAAAAACTATTACAAATTTCATGAAATCATTACATTACTATTAGAGAAATAAACGCATTACTTAAATCCGACGAAACATTTAGTCCATAAATTATTTAAAAATACCAAATGTAGACGTAGGTGTTAACCAATTAGCATTTTAATACCATTAAAGTAATATTTGTAATTTAGTGAAACATGACATAGTTTGCAGTAATGCCTACCGTTAATGATATAATGTATCTACTCAAAGCATACCACTATTTTAACTATCAGAGTCACGCTAAGGTTAACGCGTACAGATAAAGGAGTGGTATGGAAATTATGGTAATAGAGGTAAAATACTTATGTAGTTAATAATACTAACTATACTAACGTCGCAACGGTCGAAATTCGACCGTAATTTAAATTTAAAAACTAAATTTCATATTGTCCGAAGTAACACCAATATTTCTGTAATTTAAATTAATTGTAATAATTTTCAAGTTATTTTGAATGAACCCGTTAAAGGTAAAATGAGGTTTATTAACTAAGCTGCATTTAAAAAAAAATAGCGGGTATTTTGACAAAGACGTCTGTCATTTTTGACGTTAAATGTTGCGTTTATTATGTATGTTTTTGTGCCACATGCAAGGTAGTGAGTGTAATGAGTTTTTAGTTTATTTTAGGTATGTTTCATGCATCATTTGAAAAAAATTTAGCATTGCGTAATAATTCTCTACATCAACTATTACCGTGTGTAATTTCATACTCCTCCGTCTGCGGCAAGTATCTTAAAAACGAATCACAAGTTTTCGCTTCACGTAATAATATATTAAATTATTGAATAAATAAAAATGACATTTAAGTCAGTTACAATACAGAAATGTATTGGAACATGATTTGTATAGAATTACTTATTAACCAACTTTCCAAAGGAAAGACCTTATTTACCTAGTTGTTACCCTGTTTGTAATTTTTTTTAGAATTTTATATTTAAAAATAGCCTTTAAAATACTGGTTCCTTGGAATGTTACTTTTTAAATTTAGATTACAAAATAAGTATAATTATTATTATATGATCTATGTTTAATACCAATTTATTAAAATAATTTATAGGTCAACTATTTTCAAAGAAAAACTTGACGAAGGTTGACGAATACGAATCATTTAATAAGAGTGAAATTCTAGGACTTGATATAGTTGATCAAAAAACTAGAAGATTTGATAGAGTTGAAGACAAACCTATCGCTGTGGCACTAGTTAATGAAACGACAGTTAATGATAAAGATAAAGCTGTGGAAATCGAACAAAATGAATGTAACAAAATTGATAATAATGGCGTAAATTTTATAAGTATTGTTGATAACATAACGGCAGTACCAGAAGAGAAAAGTAATTTGGAAGTTGGAAATTATACTATAAGTACATAAAATGCATAAAAGATATAGGGATTTTTTAAAGTTAAAGAATATGACAATATACATTTCATTCTAATAAATAGCTGTTTGAATATCAACGAAAATCTTCCCATCATCCTGTGTACGATTTAGCAGCAGACTAAAAGATTACATCGTTGGTATAGCCTAAATCATATTCCTCTGAAGTTATTCATCTGTTGCAATTACAATAATAATAATGTAAATCTAAGTATGATAACATGGCGAAACCATGTGGCGATCTATGCTTAAATTTAAAAGGCATTAGGGCCAATATAATTGGACCGAGAAAGTACCACCGCCTCTACTCTACCAATTAAACTCGTACCATGTGGTCTGCATGTGCTATTACTACTTATGATAAAGTCTCCTTAGAATTTACGGATATAATTAAATCATTTTTTAATATCCCCCCAATTAAATTCCTGTAATAAATCTACGACAATAAGACGAAACACCGTTTCTTAAACAGGGAACTTATATATGAGCATGCAGCTCAAATAATAGAGGTATAGTGGGTTGAAAATATGACCTTTTAAGCCATTTGGGTTAAGTGGCACTATAATAGCTTCTTGAAATACTGAAGCGGGACTTTCTTTTCGTTTTGTGCTTACATATTTTGGAATGAATTCAGTTTTTTAACAAAAGTAGCAATTATTTAAGTCTATAACAGAGAAACTCAGGTTTAAATTATTTGTTTAAATGTATTCGAAGTCAATTAAATGTTCAGAAATAAATTCAGAATTTCATTCTTGTAGTAGTATTTTAGATTAGAGCTTTGTAGAGACCTTTGACTTTTGCTAAGGTATCCTTAGCTTGTCGTAACAGGCGACAAAGAGATTTTCGGGGCTGCGAGCGGCAAGAGTAGAACGAACCGCCCGGCCAGCGAACCAGGGGAGAACGGTAGTTTGTGATAACGTATCGTACACATCTGGCGATACGGCGGACTTTCACACCCTACATGATCAGAGCCCGATAAGGCAACGCACTCAAAGTTTTCGGTTGCGTTCCTTTGGGGATTCTGGAAACCTATTTGCAGGTCTGAGGACGGTCCGTCCCTGTAGTTCCGGGATCAGAATAGAGTGGGAGTTCGAACCGTTCGGTCAGGCGATCCCGGGAACGAGTCCCATACCGTTGTAAAGACTAGATGGAGCGGTGGACCCAGCCGCCGATCTAGGAGGAGCCCGATGCGGCAACGCGCACAGAAGATTCCGGTTGCGTTCGTTTGGAGATCTCGGAGCTTCGGAAAACTTATTTTTAACCGACTTCCAAAAAGGAGGAGGTTATCAATTCGTCTGTATTTTTTTTTTTTTTTTTTTTTTATATTTGTTACCTCATTTCTCCGGACTGGGTGAACCGATTTAGATGATTTTTTTTTTATTTGAAAGGTAGTGCGATGCTGCAGATGCAGGGGTACTGCTAGCCTGAACTATAAAAGTTGGTCGTTTGATGTTTGCGAATATATAATGAAATTGTTAAGCAAATTCATGGGACAAAAATTTGACCTTCAACTCCTCAACCCTGATGATGCAGGGGTACTTAAAGCCAAAACCATAGGAATAAGCCATTTGGTGCTTACGTATATGTTATAAGATTACTGAGCAAAAACATAAGATGAAAAATTTGACCTTCAACTCCTCAACCCTGATGATGGAGGGGTACTTCAATCCTAAACCATAGAAGTTGGCAATTTGGTGCTTACGGTTATGTAAAGAAAATACTAAGCAAAAATATAAAATCAAAAATTTGACCTTCAACTCCTCAACCCTGATGATGAAGGGGTACTTCAATCCTAAACCATAGGAGTTGGCAATTTGGTGCTTACGGTTATGTAAAAATAATACTAAGCAGAGGCACAAAATTAAAATTTTGACCTTCAACTCCTCGACCCTGATGATGAAGGGGTACTTCAATTCTAAACCATAGGAGTTGGCAATTTGGTGCTTACGGGTATGTAAAAATAATACCAAACAGAGGCACAAAATTAAAATTTTGACCTTCAACTCCTAAACCCTGATGATGCAGGGTACTGCAAGCCTGAGCCATAGAAGTTAGCCACCTGGTACTAACGTATATGTTATAAGATTACTAAGCAACAATATAAGATGAAAAATTTGACCTTCAACTCCTCAACCCTGATGATGGAGGGGTACTTCCAGAGGGGGCGCCCTGTTTGTATGAATTGTAAAAGTGTTTTATGTTTAATTTTTGTGAATATGTAGATGCACAAAGCAAACTTAGAGGCTTTATTTAAATACAAACATAAAAATATAGTCACTAAAAAGTGTAAAATAAAAACTTTTTAACAAAAAATATCTACCGACTTCCATGTCACAAAAAAGTAAAAAATAATTTAAATATATTTTGGTCTAGAACATACTCAGTACTTAGTACATAGTTCTGAAGTCGGTGCTCATATAGGACGTAGTTACCGTCGTCCAGCGAAATATGTCGAGCACCGACTTCAGGACTATGTACTAAGTACTGAGTATGTTCTAGACCAAAATATATTTAAATTATTTTTTACTTTTTTGTGACATGGAAGTCGGTAGATATTTTTTGTTAAAAAGTTTTTATTAATTGAACCCTTCAAGATTTAATATTATAGCACTTAAAACTGCTATTATGCTATTCGTCAGAAAAAAATCATATACTTTAGATTCACACTAAAATTCACAGTATGAAGATTACAAAACTCTTACACAAAAGTAGTTCAATCTAAATTATATCTAGGATAGAAAAAGTTGGATTTGCGTAAGAGCCATAAATCTACCAAAGGGCACAGCAGACATCGTTACGTCGGATTTGTACGTGTCAGGGTGTCAAGTTAAGACATCTCGAATAGCCCTTTATCGTAGTTATCAATTATATTATCAGTGACAGGTATCCGCCCTTCTAAATGTCAAGGTCGTTGTGGTGAAATTGGGGAAAACCGAAAAAGAGGAAATCAGATATCTTTGAACGTTGAAATTGGATATTTTACCTTTGAAAGACGTTAATACGTATGTTTTATTTATATACGTATGTGCTTTACACCTATATAAAACCTCGTATATAAAACAATTTTGCTAATAATTGGATAAAGAAGATCTTCACTATATAGTATGTATAAAACAAAGTCGCTTTACGCTGTCAGTCCCTATGTATGCTTAGATCTTTAAAACTATGCTACGGATTTTAATGCAGTTTCTTTAAAAATAGACTGATTCAAGAGGAAGGTTTTATGTATGATACATGCATAATATAGTGAAAGAACACTGAGAATTTTTGACTGTTAGGCGGAACAAAGTTCGCCTGGTAAGCTAGTACGAAATATTCGTGTCAACATTTGGCTCCTAGTACAACGATAAAAGATTATATACATACATAAAACTTTTTATTGAAATAAGAAATAATAATTCTATTATCAAAAAATCTATATAAGTTAGTTGATATTTAAGAATATGGAGCATGGGGAATAACGAGCATGTAATCCACTGGATCGTAAGTAGAACTACCTTTCATTGACATCTGTAATCAACTCCAGATAAATTTACAGTTCTGCCGTTGGTTGCCAAGTTGCTACCGCCAATGTCTACCTTGGAATACATTGGATTAAAAACACGCTTTCTACCACTCATAGTCCCACATTTATAGCCCCGATTTTTTCCTGTGTCGTGGGTATCATGGACACACCCAAGACGAATATACAAACATCCAGACCCAAAACATGAATCTAAACTCATAATTCAGATACCTGTCTGGTCGTGAATCGAACCCGGAACCCATTGAGTGTCAGACCGGTATGGTAACCACTCCGCCATGCAGGTCGTCAAATAAGTATGTCTCCCTTACCAAAACTTTCTACCAGAACCATAACTCAGCAACGCTTAACATTGGTGGCAGAATGCAGAAATGAAAGCTGGTGGTGCATTCGTAGCATAATTAGAAAGGACACTACCATCTTCTAAAACCGTACTGATTCTCGTTTGTTTTGATACAAAACTATTTTTTTACATGTCCGGCCGGAGATTGAATCTGGAACTCTGTGTATCAGACCGGTATAGTGATCGCATCGCTATAGATTTATCACAGGAGATGGGAGCATGGTGGTTTAGAAAAAAACGCAGTTATTATCTATTGGAAGGAAGTATAAAAGAAGAATTACTATAATGTGCCTTAGTACGTGTTTATTAAGTTTCCTCATAACAATTATTGTTTACGTTTACGACTGCTCTTTCCAATGTACATTATAAGCTTACGTTTTGTATTCTATCATACACTGAAATGTATTTTGCAATTTGGGAAAACGTAAACAAGGGGTTTTTGAGAAAATGTAATAAAGCCTCACCAAAGCTCTGAACAGTCCTTAAGACGATAATTACGAACCAGCGCACAATTAGCGTGGCCGTAATGAAGGTTCTGTCTTTATTATATAACAAGGAAGATGATGAAACTTAGAAATTACCAGTCTACTATTGTTATAACATCAAAATACCTTTTTTTTTTTGTTTTCGAGGGGGAAACTTTCAAAAAGTACCCGACGTCGTGGGAGCGACGCGGGTTATGTGGGATTCTTACCGCACTAAAACCCCCCCGGTGGCCGACGTCGACGCTGCGAAGAGGACTCCGGGAACTCCACTTGACCGCCGCCGGTGTCCTCAGCGTGTGCCCCATCGGGCTCTTCTCTGGTGGGCGTGAACTGCTCACCGCACCTTCTGGTTTTTACGGCAACATGCAACCACACATGCCGCCGTCCTTCCCGGGGTCGCTTGACCGGACGGTTCGAGCTCCCACTCTTCCCGCCCGCAACCCCGGAAGCCTCTTTTAGTCGCCTTTTACGACAGGCAGAGGGTACCGTAGTCCTATTCTGGTCCCGGAACTACAGGGACAAACATCAAAATACCTAACTGCTGAAGATAAAACAAAAAGAAAAAAATGCACTGCAGTGATTGTTGCATGACTCATAATGCGAAACATTATGGAGTGCTTTATTGTAAAATCCGTCTAGCCTCGATTCCACAACTATTTAATTATTCACCCGATTTGTATTCCATGTAATCTCCTTTAATTGCGCAACATTTTATAGATAAAGATGTCTTGGATATCTTGTCCCTGTCCTGTCCAGGGACCAGAATAGAGCTACGGTATCCCTTGCCTGTCGCTAGAGGCGACTAAAAGGGGATTTTCAGCGAGTAGAGTGGGAGCTCGAACCGTCCGGCCAAGCGACCCCGGGAAGGGCAGCCGCATGTGTGCGGCATGCATGCCGCCTTAAAAACCAGAAGGTGCGGTGAGCGCTTACGCCCCCCAGAGAAAAGCCTGAAAGGGGCATCGCGCGTTGTGTTCAGTTGGAGATCCCGGAGCGCTGAGGGCGGGTACCGGGGGTGTTTTAGTGCAGTAAGAATCCCACATAACCCGCGTCGCTTCCACGGCGTCGGGTACCTTGTGACGGTTTCCGCTTCGCAAACAAAAAAAGGTGTCTTGGATATCAAAATAAATACATAACTATGTAGCATATACTTTTCGACGCAACATGATGCAAAGAAGAATTAAAACGTCAACAACATTAATTTTCAAAAATAAACTAAAGGCCCATTTTCCCCAGTGCGGCAGCGGCAGCGGCGGCGGCGGCGGAGGCACTGGGCGGGCGTCGCGGCCCGCCCCCTTTGCTGCGATCCCGCACGCTGCCCGCCATCGTAGCGCCCGGCTTTTCTATACTGCACGCGCAGATCGACCCGCAGAGGACTGCTGGTAAGTGGCACATTATTGACATTTAGCATTCATAAATTCTGAAATGTATTAATCGTAGACGAACTTTATAAAAATAAATAAATTAATTAAAGCAGAATAAAATACACGAATTTTCAATATAATATGCATTCAATAAAAAAAGTGAAAAAATAGACGAATCGTGACGTCTGTTTATTTTTCATATTCTATTCAGAAATATGCGCATGATTTTTTTTTATTCATGGGTAAATGATAAAATTGATCCGCCATCTTGAAATGTCGGCCATTTTGGATTTAGAATTATGTTACTAGGCTAATCGTGCATTGCTATTAAAGTTTCACAATAATCTTTCACAGGTCTGAAATCATTAGTAATATTTGACCCCCCACTAAAGTGCAAACAAGGCAAGATAAAAGCTTGTAAAAAGTAACAGGCAAATAAGTAAATAAGCTTTTCAATTTAATAAAGTTATGGTGAATATGGTGCTTTTTATATCATTTTTTTAACGACCAATCTATCTTATTGTTAACTGAACCAACACTTTAACAGATGAAGCTGGAAAACGAAATATAATACAATCCCATACCCATATACAAACGTACTTAAAGTTTGTATATGTGTATCTTCAACAACCGTCAAATTATATTTAAACAATAGTGCCGTATAATTTTGCATTGTATTTTACAAAAATGTAAGCAGATTATTACCGCAGCCCCGTCTGTTTCGGTCACGTTTCTCACAATAATGAGTATTCCATATGAGATACTCAATATTGTGAGATTATTAATGTCATAAACTAACTGTGTGCCAATTTTCAACAAAATCAGACCAGTACTTTTTCGTGAATGGGTACAAAAAGTTATTATGTATGTACACTGTGTATCGTTTTTGGACCGACGTGCAAGTTGTGGAATGAGCTTCCACCTGAGGTAATCCCGGAGCGTTATGACATAGTGTTCTTCAAAAAAGGTGCGAAAAGAGCTCTCCTTCAAAGCCGGCGATGCATTGGCGATTCCTCTGGTGTTGCGAATGTCCATAAGCGACGGTGACTACTTTCGTTACGTTACGTTACGTTCGTAGGTTAAAGTATTAAAAAAAATCCTCACAAACTTTCGCACTTTAAATATTAATTTAAAATATGTTGAGATTCAAATGCCGTATACCGTAATGTAGAATCATTATTTTATATGCAAATATTTACAACTTGTTTAAAGATTAATAGAAATAAAAATAAATATTACTTTAGTTTCATCGTTCGTAGGACCGATAACCGATGGGAAGAAAAATCCTTGAGTGGTGACCATAGCTTTTTATTATTATTATAATACAAAAATTCCACAGACTGATCGTCCGTGGCTTTTTTACCATAGTTCTTTTTTAACTTAATTAGTCTTTCGTTTTTAGCTCCACGTTAGGTCATCGCTGTCACCATCACACTGTCGTGTGCGGTGGTGACAACGTTAGGCACCACGGTTAGCCAAAAGGAGCACAGATCGCCCCCTAACCAGGTTGACATATGGCCTGATAAAGACAAAAGGGAAGGCGTTGGATTCAGAGGTCACGGGATCGGTTGAATTGGTGGTATTTAGCAGTGGCCTATATCCAGCCGTGGACCTTAAAAGTCTAATGGATGGTAGATGGATCAAAAATATAGTTTATGGATGGATGAGAAATATAATTTATGCATGTCAAGGATGTATTTAAAATTTCTTTAGAATAAGAATGTGCAGAACTTTTTCAATCACATTTTATTCTTACCTTGAAGATAGTAGCGCGTTGTCCAGTACCCATGTAACTATGTCAAGTGCACGTACAGTAGAAATGCTAGTGACAGATTGCTTAAGACAAACATTTTTATCAGAGAAAAATGTCTAGACGTAAACTTATGACGCTAAAACTATTATTTACAGTTGGTAGGTATTCATTGCAATTGAAATGAAAAATAAAAATTAAAAGCGTTTTTTATAAGATTGAAGTAGTAAGCGAGCATGCAGTACACCTGATGGTAAGTGGTTTCTGCAGCTCATGCACATCTGTTAGCAACTTAACATAGTAGTGCGTTACAACTTCCGAGGATAAAGATCGCATGATATAAAGGTTTGTCGACACTCTAGAAATAGGTGTGGTGGTGGAACCTCCCTGGTCAAACCATTGTTCTATTACCTGTCAAATTAGATATAAGATTAGAAATCGTATTACAATGTGTTAAACAAACCTTTAAACTATTAATATTAACACGTTCAACGTTGTTAACGCATAAATCATAGAACGTGTTTCGCTTACAAGCCATTTCTGTTTCCAATGGCTTATAGGCAATTAAGTGTCACGTAGCAATTCCATTTGACAGCCAATTTAATGTCAATGTTATGCCTATTGTTTCAAGAACTTAATTATGATTGTGATCACGAGGATATTAATCTTTTTAGATCATTTGGGATAATTTACTTTAAACTAAGACACTGAGTATTGCTCGTTTGTCAGGTATGACTTGGTAAATGAAGATTTTAACTAATCATACTAATATTATAAAGGCGACAGATTGTGAGTGTGTATGTTTGTTATTTCTTCACGTCTAAATGGCTGGAGGGATTGTCATAAAATTTGGGAGGGAGATAGCTGACATTCTTGATTAACATATAGGCTATTTTTTACCGTGGGAAAATATCTTGTTCCCAAGAGACAATGGAAGCATCGATTTTTTAAACGCGGACGAAGTTGTAAATTATGACGGCAAAAACCCGACGATACAGTGGCTAATAAACATAGCTTTATTTTGTTACCCGTATCATTTTGTCAATATTATCCATATCGATACTAATATTATATACAGGAAACTATGTATTTTTGTATGTTTGTTATGAATGAAATTATAAACTACTGATTCGATTTTAAAAATTATTTCGTCATTAGAATGTTACATTATCGCTGAGTAATATAGGCTATTTTTTTGCTTGAATACATAAGGGGTCCTCGCTAAACCCTCAGTAAAGTGAGTCAAGGAGTAATAAAATAGCAAAAAAATTGTGAGTTCTGCTAGTAAATAATAAAGTCATCCCTTCAGCTTCTTTTTCTCAGATCGCAGGCGCTACGTTTAAAAAATTAATGGCTTAGGTATGTCTATCTATGATATATTATCTATCTATATATCTATTATCTATGATATATTATAAGATATATATCTATTAGGTATGTCTATCTATGATATTATGTCATATGTTTCCGACAAATCGTTTGGGTTGTAACGTGTGCCAATGAAATAACAACGAAATAAACATTACGTCTCGCTTAGATAAATACCAAAATACATTCAGAAGTTTTTATTTCGGTGTATATATTTCTATTAAACGTAGGTATGGTACTGATAGAGTGCTCATATTTTATTCAACACAATAATAGAATATACAGGGTGTAATCGTTAAGTGTGCACAGACGATTATTCCGTAACTATTACAGATACCAAAAAACTTTAAACTGATATATCAAAAGTACTTTACCTAATGATTAAAATGACAATAATAACTTTTTAAATATATAAAGAGAAATATCCCAAAAATTTGCAATAAACGCTCCCATACATTTAGTATGAGATAATAGAAAGTAGAGTATTAGAACTATTACATTCTACAATAATAAATTGTGTTTCTTTAATTTCCGTTATTTCATGATTGTTGCATTATTGGTTAAAAAATGGCATATTGTAATACAAAAAGGGGATATGTTAACAATGTGCTACTTCTACTACTTTACTATCTACTATCTCATACTAAATGTATGGGAGTGTTTAATGTAAAGTTTTAGATATTTCTACTTTTAATTTAAAAAGTTATTATCGTTATTTTGCTTATTAGGTAAAGTACTTTTGATATCAGTTAACGGTTATCTGATATCCGTAATAGTTACGATATAATCGCCTGATAACACCCTGTATACAAGTTTATCGTTGGTGTATTACCCCATTTTCAGTTTCACATAGGTCTTAAACTAAACAGTTCTGTAGC
Organism: Spicauda simplicius; assembly: GCA_949699795.1. Lineage (NCBI taxonomy): Eukaryota > Metazoa > Arthropoda > Insecta > Lepidoptera > Hesperiidae > Spicauda > Spicauda simplicius. The sequence goes on along the minus strand of OX453061.1, from coordinate 5,174,415 downwards.
GCACAATAACAATTTGGAAGGTCGTATATACGGCAAGCCGCAACCCACAAGCGATTTATTAGTTCAACTTTAAGGTTGTGCGTAATTCTATCGGAATTCTAGGAAAACCTTTCAAATGCTGGCCCCCAAATTAAATGTCGAAAGTAGTTTTGGTAATATCGTTGCGGAGTTTGAAGCAATACTATTTGCGTGGTTGCATTGCGTAGTTGTGGTTCACTTACCCGACCATATCTCCTCGTTGATACTCCTCGGGAGTATCAACGCATCTGAGATTGACTTCAGACGGAATGCTATTTCTATACGAACTTGCTTACAGTTGTCCATGGACGGCGAGGTCCACTTACCATCGAGTGAACTATACGTGGTAGAACCAGTGTAGTTCGCTCGGAGAAGTACCACCGCCACACCTATTTTTAACGTGAAGCAGTTTTTGTGTTTCGATGGAAGGGTGTGGTTGCTGGCACACTTTTATATGAGGCGACCGTGTTAGTCCTCGGGCGTGGCGACGACTTCAGATGGAACCCCATGTTCTGTATTAAGTTGATTACAGATGTCCATGAGCGGCAGTAACCACTTACTATCAGGTGGACTGCATGCTCGTTTGCTACTCCAATCTTATAAAGAAAAAAAACTGCATGCTCATTTGCAACTTCAATCGTACCTACATTGGTTCTATCACATTTTTGTGAGTGAGTGGTTCGAAACAATATTAGGTACAAATAAAAATTATTGTTGTTTGTTTGTTATCGTTTTGTTTCTATGACTTTTATAATGAACAGATTCTTGTGCATAATAAATAAAAGCTTTTCAAAAAATGTTTTTTCAAGTAATAAAGTTTGAGAACCAGCGAGTTAGACCATCAGTCTTTCCATCTTAAGGCGCTTCGTCAATCAAAAACTTAGTTCGTAATCTTGTCAACTTGTGAGAAGCTTAAACAAATTGGATAAAAAAACTCGGTAAATGTAATATAAGGTTTATTTATGGTCTTTTTCTAGAGTCTACGGCGCAAACGTTATTAAATTATTATAGACTAGCAGAACCGACGCGACTTCGTTCGCGCAGACTAACCTTTTTTTTTTTTTTTTTATTTGACTGAAGTGGCAAACGAGCGTGCAGTCCACCAGATGGTAAGTGGTCACTGCCGCCCATGGACATCTGTAATCAACTTCATACAGAACATGGGTTCCATCTGAAATCAATCACAGATGCATTGCCACTCCCGAGGACTATGATGGTCTCCTCATGTGAAAGTGTGCCGGCAACCACACCCTTCTATCGAAACGCAAGAAATGCTTCACGCTAGAAATAGGTGTGGCGGTGGTACTTCCCCGGTCGAACTACACTGGTTCTACCACCTTGAGAAATGCTTCACACTAGAAATAGGTGTGGCGGTGGTACTTCTTCGGTCGAACTACACTGGTTCTACCACCTTGAGAAATGCTTCACACTAGAAATAGGTGTGGCGGTGGTACTTCCCCGGTCGAACTACACTGGTTCTACCACCTTGAGAAATGCTTCAGACTAGAAATAGGTGTGGCGGTGGTACTTCCCCGGTCGAACTACACTGGTTCTACCACCTTGAGAAATGCTTCACGCTAGAAATAGGTGTGGCGGTGGTACTTCCCCGGTCGAACTACACTGGTTCTACCACCTTGAGAAATGCTTCACACTAGAAATAGGTGTGGCGGTGGTACTTCCCCGGCCGAACTACACTGGTTCTACCACCTTGAGAAATGCTTCACGCTAGAAATAGGTGTGGCGGTGGTACTTCTTCGGTCGAACTACACTGGTTCTACCACCTTGACATAATATAACTATCGAACCATTATACATTTGAGCACCACTTGGACATGTCCCTCATTACCCATCCGTAATGGGGATTTGGTCAATAGTCATAGTCAACAGTGGGTTGATGCTATTCTGATGGAAGTCCCAAAAAATTTTGCTACGACTGCTTTGCGTAAGGTTCTCTGATCACTTTGCGGCGGCGGCATGCAAGTCCTTTGCATTTTTAACCGACTTCCAAAAAGGAGGAGGTTATCAATTCGTCTGTATTTTTTTTTTTTATATTTGTTACCTCATTTCTCCGGACTGGGTGAACCGATTTGGATGATTCTTTTTTTATTTGAAAGGTAGTGCGTGTCATGGGGTCCCATTTATTTTTAGTTCACTTTTGACAATGGCATCTATAAGAAAAACGCATAAGTCTTAAATTTGCATTTTCAATGTGCGCGATAATTTGTTCTATTATCAATAGGTATTGCATATGTAACGAATAAAATTTTTGAGCAAATTTTTGACACGTTGAATCACATTACTCAAGTATTAGCAAAGACCCCTTACATATTCTAGTAATAAATATAGCCTATGTTACTTAGGGGTAATTCAAATGTTGAAAGTTTTTTAAAATCGGTTCAGTAGTTTTAATTCACGACAAACATACAAAAATACAAAGTTTTCCTCTTTATAATATTAGTATAGAAGAAAGAGTGTGTTCATTATTTTTTGTTATTCAATAATTTATAAGTATTAATTTTGTACTCATTATGTCAAATATTTTACAACGTTATCTTTGGTTGTAGAGGTATGGTTCGACCGAAGAGGTAGCACAGCACTATTTATAGTCTGTTTCAAGCAGTTCTTGAGTTTCGGTGGAAGGGTGTGGATGCTTTCTGATTTACATATATCGTCGGGTGACAAGAAACTAACTACCAAATTGTATAATCTCGATTTCTTCACTTAATACACTATTCTTTAACAATACATTATTATTACGTAAATAATATATGGATACAATAACCTGTACGATATTTTATTTAATGATATAACTTCAGGACATTTCGTATAATTGAAATTTTGGGATCAAAATATTATTAAATGTTGGTAACTTAATGTTGCATATTCTGTAATTAGTGAGTTTTTCCTGTTACCTGACGATGTAGCGATCGCGTTATTTCTTATGGATAGCTACTCATTTGACCAACTTAAGGTAGAACTCTTGTCCTATATAGCTATGGTTACAAATTATTATTATCGTTGTTACACCAACCCTATACAGTAAACATTAAATGAAATCCTACCCACCCAAGAGCTCTTTGCGCCTGAAAGTGTAAGGTACCTAAACCACATTCTGAGGGAAGACGGCGTCGTAGGATAGTAATGGGTTTTTAATGAATCGAAAACATACTGTGAGAGCCACTTTAAAGGAAGCTACATTTAAGTGTTAGAAGAAAATTGTACTAGAAACAGAACAAATGTCTCGTTTTAACGCTTAAAATAACCTTATGTATGACGGTTTTCGTGAAACAGGGAATAAATCATCTGGAATGCTATTTGGTCGGAGAGGGCGTCTGAGGGAAACGTAAGAAAAATATGATGAATGCCGCACCGCATGATCGTAGCCACATACCGGAGTGAGACCAGAAGGTGGAAGTTGGAAGGTGGGAACAGCTGTTTACCTGAAGCCCAAAGAGTCAACGCTCAGAGGACTGAGGTTGAGTTTTATTGGAGACCTCGGAGTCCTCTTCGCAGCGCTAAGGACTTCCAACGAAGGGGTTTTAATGTGGTAAAAACCTTACATGATCCGACATCGCTCCCACAGCTGTTTACCTGGGTGGAGCCCAAAGAGTCAACGCTCAGAGGACTCAGGTTGCGTTTTATTGAAGACCTTGGAGTCCTCTTCATAGCGCTGAGACCGTCCAATGGGGGTTTTAATGTGGTAAAAACCTTACATGATCCGACATCGCTCCCATGGCCTCAAGTATCTTTTGATGGTTTCCCACCTCCAGAACAAAAAAAAAAGTGTTGGAAACAAAATTGTATTAAAACGGAGCAATCGTTGCCTTTTAGCTAAAAATAGCCTTATGAATTACTGTTTTCCGTGAAACGGGGAATGAATCATGTGGAATGCTGTTTGTCCGGAGAGCGTTTGAGAGAAATGTTAGAAAAATACGCGGGATGCCTTTTCTTGTACGATTTCAGTCCCGTTTTCAGTTTTTTAGATTTGAAAAGGTCGGAAGCTGTTTAGGGATGAAGTTTGGAGATTTATGTGAGGTTTAGGACATGAATTCTAAGTCACAAATTCTTCAACATAATCTTATAATCATATGAAAAGGTATAATTGACGACCCGCGTGGCGCAGCGGTTACCATACCGGTCTGACGCGCAATGGGTCCCGGGTTCGATTCCCGTCCAGACAGGTATCTGAATGATGAGTTTAGATTCCTGTTCTGAGTCTGGGTGTTTGTGTGTTCGTCTTGTGTGTGTCCATGGTACCCACGACACCGGAGAAAATCCTACTGTGGGGCTATGAGTGTAGAAAGCGTGTGTGTGTGTGTGTAATTACAAATACTTATTAGGACTAAAGTTTTAGTATTGACAGAGAAATATTTTTTAAATCCCGAAAAACCTCTGTGTTCAGTAAAGGATCTCAAAATTGTGATAAATGGATGGACGGAAGAAATAGAGGAATAAAATATGATCCTTAACTGGTAAAATCAGGCTATACGTTCGACGTTCCTCCACTGACAGATAATCAAATTAAAGCGATAAGTAGGGTGCAAGTGAACTCGAGTACTTATCTGTAGAGCAGTGATAGCCTAATGGTTGAAACTTGCCCTCTCCATCGGTAAGTCCGAGGTTCAAACCTAGGCACGCACCATTAATTAATGTGCGTATTAGAAATTAATTATCACCGCTTTTCAGTGAAGAAAAACATTGTGAGGAAATCTACACATTCGAGAGTTCCTAAAAAAAAGTTCTCGGAGGTGTGTAAAGTCCACCAATTCGCACTTGGCCAGCGCGGTGGACTATGGCCTAAACTGTCTCATTCTGAGAGAAGACCCGTTCCCAGTAGCGGGCCAACATTGGGTTGATGAGAATACCTACTTACCACCTAGTAGCGAGCTTTTTTTTTGTTCTCGAGGGGGAAACCTTCAAAAGGTACCCGACGCCGTGGGAGCGCCGCAGGGTTATGTGGGATTTTTACCGCACTAAAGGGTGGCCGTCTTCGGCGCTATAAAGCGACCTAGCTCTAATATAGCGTGACTACCAAAAATCCATTAACCTCAATTTTTGAGCAGTAAGTACTTAAGTTTAAAGTTGGAAATTACGCGGTTGGAATAGAACAGGCAGTAAATGATGGTATCTACCGTACATAAACGGAGTAACAGAACAGACTTCAATGGATATTCTCTTTTTCTACTGTTAAGGGACACTTTTGTCTAAGGTATATACATTATCCCATTTATGACAAATACTTTGCTGTTTATGGACTTTAAATAGAATACTTCAGGTATTATTATACACTCCTTTCTCTACTTCTTTGTTTGGCAAAATTGTAGTAGCAAACTAACATGCATTCTACCTGATGGTTAGTGACCACTACCGTTCATCGACAACTGTAAGCAACTTTAGACAGGACAGGGTTTTTTTTAATGGACTGAAGTAGTAAACGAGCATACAGTCCACCTTATGGTAAGTGGTCACTGCGGCTCATCTGTAATCAACTTTATAGAGAACATGAAGATTTTATTTAAAGTCAATCACATTTACACTGCTACTTCCGTGGGCTAAGATGGTTGCCTTATACGAAAATGAGCCGGCGTATACGACCTTCCAGCAACAAACAGAAATTACTTCACGCTAGAATGCTTAGAGTGGTAGTAGGTATCTCCTCGAACCATATTCGTTCTACTCTACCTTACTTTTTACCAAAATATGCAATATTAAGCATTTGCAATTTGAAGGTGGTAGAACTAGTGTAGTTCGACCGGGAAAGTACCACCGCCACACCTATTTCTAGTGTGAAGCAGTTCTTGTGTTTCGTTGGAAGGTTGCCGGCACACTTTTATATGAGGCGACTATCATAGTCCTCGGGAGTATCACACATCTGTGATTGACTTCAGATGGAACCCATGTTCTGTATGAAGTTGATTACAGATGTTCATGGGCGACACTGACCACTTACCATCAGGTGGACTGCATGCTCGTTTGCTACTTCAGTCAGATAAAAAAAAACTTAAAAGTGGAGACGATGAGAATCATAGTAGTACTCATAGTAGAATTGTTAGTAGCAAATTTAATGTTTGAGAACTGATTGCCTTAGATTGTATACAAATTGGCTCGAGCCAGCGCAATGCATAATGTGACATAGATTTACATAGGATCTACTGACGTATAGGTACGACTACATACATTGGCAGGCTGTATATTATTTTCTTCATTTTTTCACTAAGCAAAATGTCATATTCAAATTGATAAATAATAAGTTTTATAATTGTACATCACGCTAAAAACAGTATTATTACCACCACATAACAGCTAGTAGCTGTTAAAAATAAGTTTTTCAAATATTCCATTTTTCAATTTTGAACTTACTTGCTAATTAAAAGTCTAGGAAACTCATTGAAGCAGGATTACTTATATAGTTTTATCTTAAGTTAATTATTTAGTCCAAAAGTTGAAGAGGGGGGTATATCTTATTTATCTATACTAGTCACCCGTCGCATTGGTCGAAATTCGACCGATATTTAAATTAAAAAACTAAACTTCATATTGTCCAAAGTAGCACGAATATTTCTCAAATTCAAATAAAATGTAATAATTTTCAAGTAATTTTGAACGCACTCGTAAATATAAAAAGACGTTTAATTAGAATGTTAATATTTTTTTCAAATAATGCATATAACATACATAAAATCAACTAAAACACATCACACACACTACAGTGTATTTGTCATAAACACATAAATAATAAACGAAATTAAACATTCAACATAATTATGAAAACACAGAACGTCAAAAATGTCAAATATCTTTGTCAAAGTACCCGTTATTGATTTTAAACGGAGCTTTGTCACTTAAACCTCTTTTTACCTTTCGGGCGTATAGAAATAACTTGACAATTAATAAAAATTGAAGTTAGGAAATACTTGGGACACTATGAAGTTTAGTTTTTGAGTTGAATTACGGTCGAATTTCGACCGTTGCGACGGGTGACTAGTACGAGTTAATTTCTGAAAACATGTCTCGTTTAACGGCCGAAAGTAGTTTATCAGTTAACGTCATGGCTTGCGACACGCCATGTTAGCGTGTTTCCCACCGCAGTGCTATTTCTGATTACAACTGCATAATGTTGCATAAAATGGGCAGGCCACATCGTTTGTAGGACAGATAACCGATGGAGTGGAAGAGTCCTTGAATGGAGACCACGTTTCGGCAAAAGGAGTGCAGGCCGCCCCCCGACCCGGTGGACTGATGACCTGAAGAAGACGGCGGATAACCGTTGGATTCGGATGGCTCAGGACCGGTCGAAGTGGCGCAGATTAGGGGAAGCCTATGTCCAGCAGTGGACTTTCAAAGGCTAATGGATGGATGGAATGTTGCATAAAGTTTTGTTTTGTGTTAGGTTATTTTCGCAGTTTCATCCGCTTCTGCCGTTTCTGAGCGTCTCGTCAACCCATTTTTGTCCTACTGCTGGGCACGGGTCTTCTCTCAGAATGAGAGAGTTTTAGGCCATAGTCCACCGCGCTGGCCAAATGCGAATTGGTGGACTCTGTTTCTGAGCGTATATAATCAAAATCAAATAAGATTGAACTCTTAATGCAGTCAATGCGTCGACATGATAGCCTTCTGAGAAATTGAGGACGCGTCGTATACATATGTGTCTTTGCTATATAACTTGAAATAACTTGCTATACACCATATAAACCAGAAAACAATTTACTTCGATGTCGGAAGGCAGATCAGGCACAGATGTTCACCATAGTTAAAAAAAGGTTTTTACCACACGCTGACGGTAAATGTAGCTTTATATTAAGCTCAAACTGAAGCTTAAAGCGAGAACTTAAAAATATTAAACAAACAAACTGCGAAACTATTAAACAAACTAGCGATTCCTGCGACAAAGCTTTTTGATTTCGTTGTTGTAAAAGTCCTCGAATCAAATAAAAGCCAGTAGCCCGGCAGTTTCAAAATGAAAATTTTATTTTTAACGCCCAGATAAAAAAGGTTTAGTTGGCTTTTTCGACCAATCATCTCAAACGAAGCGGTTTCCAGAAACAATCTAAGCGGTGGGGATATTGACGTTCGGAGCCGCGGCGCCTTGTTTGCATAATTCTCACCTGAATTTTAATGCCACCCTCAGGCGTGTACATGTATAAACTGGAGCGATTTTAATAAATTCACGTCATTATTTAAAATGAAACAACGAAATTATGTATCCCACGTGTTAACAAGCGATCGTTGCTTGTTAACACGTGGGATACATAATTTCAAGATACCTAATGTTTTCGTGTTGATGTAATTTGGTGTAATTACTACATAAGTAAGATTTTGTTTGCAATATTTAAAAATAAATAAATAAATGTCAATAGTTTATGTCGTTTTTTAAAATAGATCAATTATTTTTATCTCGCTAAATGAAATTATATAACCTATTTTCATTGCATTTAATTTCGGTCATGTTAACGAGAAACATTCATAGGTAGTATGTTACGGAATTACGTAATATGTGTAACTTTATTATTATTAGGTTTAATTGCATTATAACTTACAATCAAGTCGGCAACGATAATTAAAATTGTTTAAATACTTTGCCACGCGGATCGTCAAATTATCCCTTGTTTCACCAATTATAGGTATGTATCAAACGATCTCGCTGATGATAAGTAGCCACTGTCGCTCATAGTCATCTGTAATCAACCACAGATTACATCACAATGTTACCTGAGTTATGTCGTGTGTTCTCCTATGCCGTGGGTGCCATGGACACACAAGTACGAATTCATAAATATCAAGACGCAGAACAAAAATGTAATCTCATCTCTCAGATATCTGTCCAGCCGGGGATCAAATCCGGAACCTATTCCGTGTGCTAATTATTTGTCAAGGCTTCCAGCTAAAGCAGAGTGAATTTAATTAGGTACTTCTATAAAGCGGTAATGGGTTTCGGTGTACAAAACTTTGTGGTCGAATTAACGCCGCCGTAACAGCGTTCAACTTTCGTTGAAAGCCTTTGATTTAAACTGCTTAAAATAGGTAAGTTTGATGAGCTCTGTTTTTATGTAATTGGCAGAGAAAAGTAATTGATTCGTTTAATGTTCCCTTAGTATAAGTTCATTATGTTTCCTCAATACAAGCACTGTTCTTGTTTTCGGTTATATGTTTCAATTAACTGAAACCCGCAGCTTCGCCCGCGTTCAAAAAAAATCGATGTATCGATTGTCCCGTGGTAGTAAAATATTTTCCTACAGTAAACAGTAGCCTATATATTAATCCAGGGTGTCATCTAACTGCCCACAAAATTTTATGAAAATCGCTCCAGCTGTTTAGATGTGAAGAAGTAACAAACATACACTCTCACAAACTTTCGCCTTTATAATAATAGTATCATGTACGTTGCACGCTTACATTTTCATTTTCGACGTTAATATGCTAAATGTAGCTCACCTGATGATAGGTGACTGCTGTCTAAAGAAATCTGTAGTCGACTCCAGATAAGTTTGAAGTCTTAACTGGAGTAGTTACGATTGAAGGTCAGCCACATTTGCGTCGCTACCTACTTCTTACGGCTGAGTAAGGAAGTTCCGTATCGTGCCTCTCATTTAACACAATTGTCAACCCAGAATTATATGAAAATTAATTGTATTAATTGTATGAAAAAATTAACATGACATTTTTATAAATGTATTAATATAAGATTGTTAATAAAATTATTCTAATTTGACTAATTTATTAATATGGAAAATTGCACGCCCTTTGGGCATGTACGGAGAACTATGATTGTAAATATATGATATATGTATACCTGTACTTACGCAATAAATGACTGATTACTGATTACTGATTACAGAACGCAGCAGTGCTTAAAACTGTTTTTATTAGGCAAAGATAAGTGCAGCGGAGGCACCTGAGAAGTTAAAACACGAAAGTGTTGCAGCACCCTTATTTTAAAACGCATTAAACATACATAATCATAATTTTTTAATAATTATACGAATAATTTATGTCTATTATATGAATAATGGGCTTAAATTACTCGTAGAGTACCAGGTCAAGGGTAACATTTTCAGAGTTATGAATTAATCCGTCATTTTCAGATCTTATGAAATGTTTTTCATTTTCAGTTTGTTTTCCCTTTAGTTGTCACTCGAACACAAACAAATTACCGGCGGAACATAAAGAGGGTCGGTCGTGACCCATAATAAATTAGGTTTGCTGGATTAACACCTACGCACCAGTATTAGAATTTAAATGCAATCATTTGAATAATTTGGACCTGAAAGTCCGCGGCCTCGATTGATGAAAATAGACTTTTTGTAATGACTTTTGTTTCTATACGTACATAACTTGTAAAAAATCGTGCGTGCTTAAGATTTGAACTTCGGGTCTCCCAATTATCTAGATTGGCATGTTTTCAATCATCACTGCTCTAAATACAATCACTGCAATTTGTACTACTTATTATTGTTCTACTGCTGGGCACGGGTCTTCCCTCAGAATGAGAAGTTTTAGGCCATAGTCCACCGCGCTGGCCAAGTGCGAATTGGTGAACAATTACGGATGCGTTACCTTTCCTGAGGACTAAGTGTTCCGAGGAACTTTTGTATCTGGTGCCTACGTCACATATTCTTCACCGCACCAATCGCCGAAGGATATAGTTCTATGGGCATTAATTGGGCTTGTGGCGCTGTTTTACAGTTTGGCATAAACGTTAATTTTTGCAAACGACGTGCAAGATTTGAAATTTACTCTTCCTGAGGCATTACCGTAGCTATATGACATAGTGATCTTTGAAACAGTCCAAAAAGAGCTCTCCCTTAAAGCGCCTATGGCGATTGGCGACTCATCTGTTTTTGTAAATATCTTAGACGATCCTGACTACTTTCAGTTAGCCCGCCTTCCTTATCCTTAAAGTAAAAGGCCTAATTAGACTAAAAATAAGTGTTCTGCTTCTTACGTTAATAAAATCAGTTCCATTAATGAGGGCACATCTCATGGACCTTCGGAAGGGCAATTCGTTTCAGTGTAACGCTTAATTACAACTGTAATAGAGTTACGAACTCACTCGTAATTTAATTGGGTTACTGTGACTGACGGCACAGCTTGAAGTTTATGTTCACATGGCCGAGAAGTTTTAATTTAAGCTTATAACTAAGCCCCTGGTGAAAATGGATATATTCGTCTGATTTTGTCAAAGTGACTTTGTATAACAAGAATTCTGTTTCGAACATTGAAATCTTTAGACAAATCTTGTTTTAGAAAAATATTATATTTAGAACATTAAAGATAATTGAAGTCAATTAGATAAAAATCAGACTTATACACGATTTAACTAGAGTTGAAATAAAAAACAAAAAAAAATAAAGTGTTTACGACGACATGCAGCTACATATGCCGCCGTCCGCTGGTTGTTGGACGGTTCGAGCTCGTACGCTAGCCGCCGGTAAACCCAGAAGCACCCCTTTTTAACCGACTTCCAAAAAGGAGGAGGATACAGGATACAGTTTCATCACTGTCATCCAGAGAAATAAGAGCGCCGACTACGGAACAATCTACTAAGTACGGAGTATGTTCTAAACCAAAATTAATCAAAATTATTTTTTACTTTTATTGTGACATGGAAGTCGGTAGATATTTTTTGTTAAAAAGTTTTTTTTATCGTATTTTTCGACAGGCAGAGGATATCATAGCCGTATTCTATTCCCCGGCTACAGGGGGAGCAGTAAAGCCCTACGATTACCGTTTCAATTACTTAGACAAATATTTACCTTATTCTTTAATACAATTTAACGGCGGGGACGAGACCCTAATGTAAAGGGCGTTCACAAACGTTAACAGACGAAAGGAACTGATTTGCCTAAGTTCCATTACATAACAAGGTTATGATAACAATGCAAATTTCAGGAAAAGACCAGTTATTATACGTCCGAAAAGTTTCCGTTCGCTAACAATGTGGAAAAGAAAAGGGAATCCGAGTCAAGTAAAACCGTTTCTTTTGATGAAGTTATGAATTTTTGGAAGACGAAACAGTATTCACTCACTTTACAACAGTACTTACTTTAGCATGGAGTAACACTAAATGTGTTACCTCTCCGGTCGAACCCATTCAGATAATATAAACTAAATCTTGCAGCAAATTGTAGCAAAATTTGACGAAATTAACTTATCATATTAAATGACAATATGATTTTGACGAATACTTCCTCGATGCCCTTTAAGCGCATCTAGCGTGTTGCTGGCATGGCGATAAATTATTATTAGTTAGTTATAAAGTTTATAAAAAAAAACATTTTTCGGATCAGAGTGGTCGGCACACAGGATGCCAGGTACCAAATTCTCGGTACCGAGAGCTAGGGATGGCAATAGTTTAGTAATGGACGGCATGCTCGCTCGGATCCGTGTGTGCGGCATCGTTACTTCGCTATCGCCCCGGCAAACTCGGATCCGAGTGAAAGTAACACTAAATGTGTTAAAGGTGTTGCTTGTAGCGTCAATCCATCCATCCATCCATCAGCCCTTTGAGGTCCACTGCTGGACATAAGCCACCCCTAAATGACGCCACTCTAACCGGTCCTGTTCCTTCTGAATCCAACGGTTTCCCGCTGTCTTCTTCAGGTCATCGGTCCACCTGCGTAGGGCGACCTGTGCTCCTTTTGCCTAAACGTGGTCGCCACTCGAGGACCTTCCTTCCCCATCGCTTATCAGTCCTACGAGCGATGTGGCCGGCCCATTGCCACTTCAGCTTGCTAATTTTGAGACCTACGTCGGTAAGCTTTGTTTGTTGGTAAGCTTGTAGCATCAAACGAATGTTTTATGGCCAAACATTTAAAGCAAAACTGCGCGACCAAAACAAATAATCCAAAAGTTCCTTTAAATGAATATATTTATATTCATGACGATAAATAAAACAACTTATTCTTATACCACCTAAAACTTTTACTCAAAACGTCGGCATTAAATTGGTGTTCTACCTTCGCGAAACATTCCTTTTTTTACGAACAGAGAGTAAATTAGATTTGGGTATCTTATAAAGTACGTCGGCTCGTCACTTTTATTTTTATTCGTAAAGCGGTACATTACTGAGTTTCTTATTATGTTGCCACGTTTCTTTGGAATGCCGAGTTATACCTATCTCTTCTGTAGTGAAACCGTTGGCAAGGCTAACGTTGGATATTTAAAAATACATGAGCATGTGTAATGAATGATAAATAGCATAACAAAATAGGAGTTGAGAGCGGTCGGAAGAGTTTCGAGGCCCTAAAAGATCCGTTTTATATAATTGAAGTAGAAAACGAGCATGCAGTCTATCTGATGGTAAGTAAAACATGGGTTCCATGTGAAGTTAATCCGATTCGTTGGCACTCCCGAGGAATAACAAGGTCGTTTCATACAAAAGTGAGCCGGCAATCACACCATTTTACCAAAACACGCTTTCTACACTCATAGCCCCGCACTAGGATTTTCTCCTATGACGCGGCACCATGAACACACACCAGACGAATTCACAAACACCCAGACCCAGAACATGAATCTAAACTCATCATTCAAATATCCCTCCGGCCGGGAATCGGACCTAAGACTTATTGCGCGTAAGACCGATATGGTAACTGCGCTGCCAGGCGGGTCGTCAAATACAAAAACATAAGAACTGTTTCACACTAGAAATAGGTCTCATTAGAACCTCCCAATTCTACACAGGTCTAAAATAAATGAAAACCAATTCAAATCAGTCCACCCATTTTGATCTACGGTTACGAAACAGATACCTTCACACGTATCTAACGACCCCCTCTTTTGTCTTAGAGGTTTGTAGCAAAATTACAAATACCACGATGGAGAAAATTAAAGGGCGTGGCTTTGGCTTATCAATCTTTTTCATCAGAGCTTTCACGATAATCAGATTGAGCTGCCGGTGGTTTCCTTGATTGATTGCTCCCAGACGGAAGTGGTCGATAGATCAAGGTGTGATATGTGTTTGGATTTTAGTAGTCTGGTTTTTTGTTTAAGTAATCTATACATATAAAATTCTTCGTCCTGAATGACTGACGGATCACCGCACAGCCTAAACCGCTGATCACAGAAACTTGAAACTTGGAGGGTATGTTCTTTGTATGACGTAGGGATCAAATAAGAATAGATTTTTCAAAATTCTACCCCCAAGGGTGCTAAATAGGGAAAGTCTATTTAACTGAATTTCATCAATTCCTACTGATGTCGCCAACATTCATATCACGGGGTACATGTCCAGCTGTGGATCTCAAATAAATACTGGATAATAGAATATGTTTTATCTGCGCGAACGAAGTCGCGCGGTTTCTGCTAATAATATATCTAATTCAAGGTTTTTTTATGATTTTTTTATCTAAATTATTCTATGCTATAGAAGTATTTTAACACATTTATGTACATGTTTGGAAGATTCTATTTGTTGTCGTCAACCCATTGACCCACTGTTGGCCACGGGTCTTCTCTCGGAAAGAGAGTTATGGGCCATAGTCCACCGCGCTGCCCAAGTGCGAATTGGTGGTCTTCACACTCCTCCGAGATTTTTTTTATTTTTAAAAAACTCTCGGGTGTGTAGATTCCCTCACGACGTTTTCCTTTGCCGAAAAGCAGTGATATTTAATTTCTAATACGCACATTTTCGGAAAATCTGTGGTACGTGCCTTGGTTTGAACCTCGGACCTCCCGATCGAGAGGGCAAGTTTCAACCATTAGGCTGTCTCTGCTAAGGTTCTATTTACTAGCTTTCATTTGATACCTATTTTGTCATGATAATACAGAAATGGAAGATCTTTCTATATAAATCTTTTTCATCAGAGCGTTCACGATAATCTGATTGAGCGGCTGGTGGTCTCGATGATTGATCGCGTCATGACGGAAGTGGTCGACAAATCAAGTGTGATATATCAATATATATATATATATATTTTGAATTGAAAATAATGTTAAATATGGATAAAATGATTTATTATTAGTGAAATTTATGCCAACACGTGTGGAAATACGTGTCTCGTCTAATAAAGTTTATTTGATGAAAATCCGAACAAAACTGTAAGTGCAATTAACAAAAACATTTTCAAGTGCTTACTACATTCTTGAACTTCTAAATAAATACTACCATCTAATATGAACTGCGCGGCTTGCTATTCCCTGATTGCAAATGAAGACAGTTTACATTGTACTGTTAATAGCTGCAAAAAAGTATACCATGGTCTTTGTGCTGGTGGAGTAAATTTAAACGTGGAGTCATGGGTTTGCCCCGAGTGCCGCTGTACGTCAAAGAAGGGTGGGGATAATAGCCTGACGCCTGTGGGTTCCTCCAAAAAGGCCCTTGATTACTCAAATATTACTTTCCGTGAGAAATTGCATTCAAATGTTAAGATGGAGCTTTCAAGGGTACATGACAATGGAGAAATGTTTGATGAGATGCGCAATATGAAGTGTGAGATGATGGTGTTACAACAAACGCTGCAAAAGTGTATCTCAATTATGAAGCACAATGAGACCAAAATCGAGCACTACGTTGCAAAAATGGAATCGCTTGAAGATAAACTAGTATGCTACGAATTATCGAATTCGGCTCTCGCCGCTAGGCTTGGAGAATATGTTGCTGAAGCTGAAAAACACAGTAACAAAGTAGTATCTCCACATAATAATCACAAAGCTGAAAATTGTGATGTGTATATCGCTCCCTCCCAGAATACAGTATTTGTCAGAGATAAACTAGTATCAATGAGGGATAAAAAAACAATAATACCAACGGAGTTGCCACTTACTACTGAAATAACAACATTTTCTGAAGCTTCAAATTCCAATGAGTCCAATAAATCTGAAAGTTCCCGTAAACAGAGCACAACGTCAGCAGGTAATGTTGAAGTAGCCTTGGATGAGTCAGGTGCCCCAAGTTCGCACACGCAGGAAGACCAGTGGACAGAGGTTAAAAAGAAAAGACCCCGGAGATCTGCACCTATGCGTGGTACAGCCGGCCCCAACGTGACAACTTTGAAAGCAGTGGAGCCCCGTAAGTTTCTTCATCTATGGAACATGGTATCAAATGCCGATGACGTCAGCAAATATTTACGTACCCTTTGCCCTGATGGAAACTGTACGGTAGAAGAGCTTAATCCGAAAGGCGATTATAAATCATACAAACTAGGAGTTCCCGAAGCGTACTATGACGCCTGTTTCTCTGTGGATGTTTGGCCAATAAATTCCAAAATTAAAGCGTGGATTACATTTAAGAAGGCTGTAGGCCTTCGAAACCCGACACATAACAACCAGCCCTTTCGTAGCCTCCCGGGCACCCAATAAGACCATTAGGTGTCCCCCTATTAACTTTGTCTATCAGAACGTTCGCGGTCTAAAGACCAAACTTGGTATTTGGCGAAACCAAGTTGAGACACACGTATGCGACTTGGTGGCTGCTACAGAAACTTTTCTTGACACTACTGTTTACGATTCTGAGTTGGCCTCCGGGAACTGGTCAATCCTGCGACGTGACAGACCAACCCCATGTGGTGGTGTTATGCTAATGGCCCGCGCAAACATTATTTTGCATCGAAGACAAGACTTTGAAACTGATTCTGGTGAAGACTTATGGGCGGACTTTATATGGCGTGGGCGCAGATTTTATGTATGCGTGGTTTACATTAAGCCTAGTGCAAAAGATGAAGAATATATGCGGTGGTTTTATTCAGTTGAGAACGCAATTGATAAAACAAAAGGAGAAGTAATAATACTTGGAGACATTAATCTAAGGAGTGCTTCGGTTAATGTAAATAGCTATTATTGTTATTTTTTGTCTTTTTGTAAATTTGTGGACCATAATTTTGTAGTAAATCTTCATGGAGGGAAACTTGATGTCGTCCTAATTCGGGAAAGCGCCGCTATTCGAGACATAGAGGTCACTTGTACGCAAGGCATTGTACCGACTGATACTTACCATCCTGCCCTGGACATCAAACTAGAAGTTCATAGCACTTACACCCCACAAGCTATACCACAAAGTAATATAAATCAAAAAAATGACTGGAACTTTAACAAGTGCGACTATGACAAGTTGTATCATTTACTCTCATGTGTTTCATGGGATAGAGTCATTCAATCGAATGATCCACCTAATGCTGTACATTGTTTTTATAATATCTTATATAATATTTTTGATGCATGTATGCCCAAGAAACGTCGTGTGAAATATAACAATCATCGCTACCCGGTTTGGTTTACATATGAGATCATAAAGGACGTAAAGCAGAAGTTGAATCTGCATAATATTTGGAAACGTAATAAATCAAATGACTCATATAAGGCTTTTCAGGACATTAGAACTGCCTTAAAGCATAAAGTAAGATTAGCTTACAACTCCTACCTGGCACACATCGAAACTAATATAAAAGGGAATCCACGAGAATTCTGGGGCTTTATTAGTTCCCTACGATCCAAGGGAGGATTCGAACCGGTAGTAACTTACCAGGGCGAATCTTTCACCGGCATTGCCGCAGCAGAGGCTTTTGCAAAGTTTTTTAGTAGTGTATTCTCCCCTATTGTACCACTTCTAAATCCTAGCATCGCTACCATTCATGACACCAGTCAAGACAGTAATTATATAAACATTTTTAAGTTCACTTCCACGGATGTCTTATATGGTATTAACAAACTAAAGTCTAATAGTTCCATAGGCCCTGATAATGTTCCATCTGCAATTTTAAAATGCGCTAAAACCAGTGTAAGCTATCCGCTATGTCATATACTTAATCTATGTTTGAAATCAGGCGTATATCCTCCTCAATGGAAAACGTCACGAGTCACACCGATACCAAAAACATCTAACAAGTCCGCAGTGGAAGAATATCGCCCCATAGCTATTTTGTCGGCACCAGCCAAAATTTTCGAAAACATCTTACATCAATATATATATTCACAAATAAAGAAATATTTCACTGACGCTCAACATGGTTTTAGAACAAAGCGTTCAGTTGACACCAACCTACTAACCGTTACTAATTATATATCAACACGTTTGGATCGCGGTAGCCAGGTAGACGTGCTTTATTTTGACTTTAAAAAGGCCTTTGATAGAGTCAATAACGATATTCTGCTAACTAAGCTTGGGACAATGGGATTTGCACCAGGTCTCTTAAAGCTACTTGCGGACTATATGCGTGACCGCCAGCAATTTATCAGGCTAGGATTATATGAGTCCTCACTATACCACACGCGATCCGGCGTCAGTCAAGGCTCGATACTCGGCCCATTGCTTTTTCTAATAATGGTGAACGACCTTCCGACGGTTCTTGGACATGCTGAGTGTCTTCTCTATGCAGATGATCTCAAACTCTACACAGAAATTCGATCAGAAGCGGACTGTCTGGCACTCCAGGAGGATATCCGGGCTGTATATGAGTGGAGTATCAAAAACGATATGGAATTTAACCTCTCCAAATGTTATGCTATGAGTTTTACCCGCACGAGACACCCGATCATGTTTGACTACAAAATAGACATTACCAAAATAAGTAGAACTGCGACAGTGAAAGATCTGGGTGTCACTTTTGATCGCAGACTTACTTTCAATGAACATATCATTACCATTGCAAAAGAATCGTTCCAACGTTTAGGATTTGTACTGAGGAACGCTCGTAGCTTTAGTAGTGAGTGCATAATACGACTTTTATACAACACGCTAGTCCGTAGTAAACTGGAGGCTAGTTCATGCGTGTGGAACCCACATCACTTCGTCTATGAACTCCTACTAGAAAAGGTACAAAAGGCATTTCTTAGATACCTTTACAAACATAAGTTTGGTTATTACCCACTCATGTACCCCACGGCTTTTCTTTTGGGGTGTCTCAATTACAATTCGCTGAAGACCAGGAGAGCCAATAATCAATTGGTCATTATCTTTAAACTCCTCCGTGGTTTGGCTGATGCTCCGTGCCTGCATAATGAGCTGGCTCGCTTAAACGTGCCGCCCGTCCAGGGCAAATACCTGCGTGCTAGGAAGCATAAACTCCTCGCTGTTCCATCTACTCGGACAGTTGCACATGCTAACACCTTTATTCCGCGCGCGCTCTCGGCCCTCTGTGCTTTATTAGAGACCTTCCCCGATTTCGACTTGTTTGCAGATGAATGGAAAACTGTTATGAGTGTGTGTTTGCTATTCAGTGAAACCCTCTGAATTGTTCAGAGGGTTTCACTGAACAGCAAACATAAATCTCTAGTTATGATATAAGTACGTATAAGAACAGAAAATTCTTGATTAATTATAACTACTATTTAATTAAAGATTTCTTTATTTTGTTTATTTATTATAATTGTTATAGATTTGATTTAATTTTTTTTTTTTTTTAATCATTGATTCAATGTAATTGACTTTAAATTATGTTTCTTATTGACAAGTCCTAAGTTATAATTATTTCTACGATGTTTTCAATTTACGATTGTGTATTTTTTCTTTTGATTTGTAATGTATCTGAGTTAGTTAGTGTAATTGGTCTTGATGGCCGTTCTAGCTAACTATAAATAAATAAATAATAATAAATAATAATCTCTTTGGAACTCATGATTAGTTAAGGTCAGGTTGGGACGTAGCGTTAATACATTTAAATAGGTGCAGAGGACATCTCAAATGTGACACATTTACATGTATTTTTGCCTTATAATAGAATTATTAAGCTGTGTTGTGTTGTGGTGCAATGGTGATTAGGATTTATACGAGTTTCAATTTATTCTAAAAAAAAAGGATTTCCCGCTGTTTTCTTCAGGTCATCGGTCCATCTGGTAGAGGGGCGACCTGTACTCCTTTTGCCTAAACGTAGTCGCCACTCGAGGACCTTCCTTCCCCATCGGTTATCGGTCCTACGAGCGATGTGGCCGGCCCATTGCCACTTCAGCCTACTAATTTTGAGAGCTATGTCGGTAAGCTTCGTTCGTCTACGGATTTCATCGTTGCGAATCATGTCTCGTGGCGAAATTCCGAGCATAACCTTCTCCATAGCACGCTGAGCGACCCTGAGCCTCCGAATGAGGCCTACAGTGAAGGACCATGTTTCGGCGCCGTAGGTCATCACTGGCAACACACATTGCTCGAACAATTTCGACTTCAGGCACTGAGGAATTGTGGACGAGAAGATACTACGTAATTTCTCGAACGCAGCCCAGCCGAGTTGGACTCTTCGAGTGACCTCCCTCTCAAAGTTGGACTTACCCATCCGGATCGTTTGTCCCAGGTAAATGTACTCGTCGACAACCGATGACCTGAAGAAGACAGCGGGAAACCGTTGGAATCAGAGGGCACAGGACCGGTTGGAGTGGCGCCTTTTAGGGGAGTCCTATGTTCAGCAGTGGACATCAAAAGGCTGATGGATGGATGGATGAAAGAGATTTATTTTTGCCGTCATTAGGAAGTATGTTAATGTTATTAGCGAACGTCTACGAAAATCAATTTTATAGCATAACATTTTAAAGAACTTTTAATGCATTTTTGCATGCAGTGGATTCGTAGAAAATAGTAGGTATGTAACAGGCAAAATACAGTGAATAAAGGATATAAGTTTATCCTGCATTCAGAGTTTTAGCGAGATTTAATTAATAAAATGCTAAATTAAAAAGTGCACGCCTTATAAAGGTAAATTAAGAAGAAAATAAGTGTTGTTCTTAATGATACATATCCGGATCCACATAGACATACTGACGTCCACGGAAAAATAAATAATAAAATCAAATTAGCAGTTTCTTTCGATAATATTAGACTAAGCAATATTAGACTGATACAGTGACTACCACCAAATCGTCATCTATGAGGAACAGTATGCAGGAGAATATTTCGCATAAAGTATATAAGATTTTTTGAAAATACCACCCCTAAAGGTCTTAATAAGACATAAAACCTCGACCACAAAAACGTATCTAATAAAATAGTTTGTTTACGGCATAGTAAAGGCGTGTTTTATTGTGTTCATTATTTCGCCAACGCCTTAAGGCTTATTGCAATGAAGCTTTAATCCTGTACTAGTAAGAACGTTGAATCTGCTAGAGAATTAGTTTGTTTATGTAGTTTTTTTTTATCTGACTGAAGTAGCAACGATGCAGTCCACCTAATGGTAAGTGGTCACTGCCGGCCATGGACATCTGTAATCAACTACATACTGAACATGGGTTCCATGTGAAGACAATCACAGATACGTTGCTACTCCCGAGGACTATGATGGTCGCCTCATGTGAAAGTGTGCCGGCAACCATACCATTCCATCGAAACGCAAGAAATGCTTCACGCTAAATAATTATAGCTGTGGCGGTGGTACTTCCCCGGTTGAACTACACGGGTTCTTCCACCTTGACTACACTGGTTCTACCACTTTGACTAAATTACAAATTATTGCAAATTTATAAGACGGTTGGCAATTTAGGCAACACAAACCCTCCTTCTGAAGTAGTACGGTAAAAATTCTGCAAGATAAGCTAAGAATTAACCCCCTATAATAGCTTAATCGATATCAAAAGAGACCATAATTGCGTGGATAACGTGGAATTGCGTGGAAGAAGAGATCACGAGAGTAATAATAATAGCTTACAAAATGATGGGTTACTGTTTCAGATCACGCGAATTACAATATAATTATTATTTTAAGATACGTTCCATGACAACACATGAGGGGTAAATGGAGGGTACACCTATCGTTGCCGTAGTAACCCAGAAACATATTGGCAAACCTACTAAGCGTAGTCAATTGCCTTAAAGGACGGACCAAGGTGTTACCATTATTAAAAATTAAAAAAAAATCGACACTAAATATCATTTAACCAGATCTTTCGTTAAGGTGATAATTACTTTTTTATTCTTTCAACAATGTATTAAATATTTCACCATATAAATTTATTTATAATCCAAAGAACTTTTAAATTTCACATAATTTTTTTTTAGTACGCAAGACAAAAAAGTTGCGTTACATATTGTTTCCTTTTTTGTTTAGTAGTTATTGACGAGATATAGCGTTATTAATTAAAAAATCTAAAATTTAAGATTATAAATAGTTTTTAAATTGGACTAATAAAGCTACATCTCAATAAAAACGAAATAAAAAAATCAAGCGAGCTGCCACGATACTTGTTCTTTTTTCAAATTGCTCTGCAGAATTCACGGAGCGAATTTGAATGTTCTCGATACGTCAGCAATTTTCGAATTTGGAATTCGAAATTCGGTTTCCGCATGTGGCTTGCGAAAGTGGTCATTTTGCAAGGACTTGCCTCGAAATTATGGGACAAATGATAAAATAAAGTTATAGAATTTACTAGAAATAAAATTAAACATGAAATAACAGAAAAACATATCGTATTGCGTTAAATTGGAACTTAAAATTGAAAACAAATACCAATGAATGTTTTACACACTCATTTAAAGTTGGCGACGCATTGGCGACTCCTCTAGTGTTGCAAATGTCCATGATTGACAGTGACTACTTTCCATCAGGTGGCCCGTCTGCCTAATATTATGTACTATGTATATAGGTACAACCGTACAACTATAAAAAAAATGCCCCACACTTATGGGTGCCATAAACAGAAACGATGACGAATACACAAATTTCCAGGCACAAAACGTAAAAATAATTTGATTATTCCGATATCTGCCTGGCCAAGGGTTTGACCATCTTACTCCTATACCTCTTCTAAGTCTTTAATACTGAACAACTGTAGATTAAAAATCGGCTAAGTGCAAGTCGAATTTACTCACGAAGAGTTCCGTACCATAATCTGTAAAAAACGGCAAAAAAATCTCGTTCGTTGTATGAGAGAGACTTCCATATAACAAACCCTTATATATTTATTTTATTATTTTATTCGTTGTTATAGTGGCAATTTTAACTGTCCAGGTATCACAATTTATGAGATACAGCCTGGTGACAGATAGACAGATAGATTGAGGGACAGCGGAGTCTTACTGATACGGTTCCGTTTTTCCTTTGGGCACGGAATGCTAAAAACGCTTCAAAAACGAGTAGGTATATTAAAAAAATATCTTGTGAGTTATAAATAAAAACAGCCAGTTAAAATATGTATAAAGAACAGTGCACTTCTAATGAGTGCACTGTAAAAATTCACTTCCTAGTGCGCCATATTCGCTGGGAAATTAAAAGCTACAATAATTCCTATCCTGCACAGCGCTAGCTACATTTTTCTCGCATTAAGCAAAATTAAGTTGGTATACAATTTTAATGTCAGTATTTTTGTTTATTAAATTAAGTGCTTAAAAAGAGGTGTCCTGGTTTTAGTAATTAGCGTGTACTTTTTATTTTAAATGTACGGCTTTTTCGAAAAAACGTAAACGTTAAGGACGACCCGCGTGGCGAAGTGGTTACTATACCGGTCTGGCGCACAATGGGTCCTAGGTTCGATTCCCTGCCAGACAGGTATCTGAATGATGAGTTTAGATTCCTGTTCTGGGTCTGGGTGTTTGTGTATTCGTCTTGTGTGAGTCCATGGTACCCATGACAAAGGAGAAAATCCTACTGTGGAGCTATGAGTAGTGCTAGGTGCTATGTGTAGAAAGCGTGTGTGTATTCAGCGTGTGGAAATGCATTTACATTAGTTACTATTAAATTTGTTGTTTTACCAAGTGAGTGATACGTTGAAAAGCAGTAAAAACCAGTAAGGTTCGATCGGGACTCCATAGGTTTTTTATGTAATTTGTAGCAAATGAGCATGAAGTAGCAAATGAGCATGCCGTCAACCTGATGGTAAGTGGTCACTGCTGCCCATAAATAGCTATAATCAATCCCAGAACAGACCGAAATAGAAAATACAAATAAAAACAGAGCTTAAAATACAAACTAAAATGCCACTAGCAAGTGCACTGTTAAAACTCACTTCGTAGCGCACCATACTTGCCGGGAAATTAAAAGCTACAATAATTCCTATCCAATCACAGCGCTAGCTACATTTTGCTCGCATTTGGAAGAAAGCGCTAAAACGGTACTTTGCGCAAAAAAAATAAGTTGGAATAAATTCTTAAAAGTTTGTATTTTTGTTTATTAAATTTAATGCCATTAAAAGTGTCCTGCAGTTAGTAATGAGTAGGTACTTTTTATATAAAATATACCGATTACTTGGAAGAAAAACGACGCAAAAGCATTTACTTAACTATTTACTACATTTACGTAATTTTTGTAACAAATTACCGTTGCATTAAAAAGTGGCAATACCAGAAAGGTTCGATCGGGACTCGAGAGGTTTTTTTAAAACAATCTGAAAATAATAAATGAGCATGCTGTCCACCTGATTTTAAATAGTCATTGCCACCCATAATTAGCTGTAATCAATCCCAGATATAATCAAAACACAAAATATAAATAAAAAAAAAACTTAAAAACAAACTAAAATGCCACCACGAAGTAAATTTTTACAGCAAGTGCAATGTAAATTTACTTCGTAGTGCGCCATACTCATCGGGAAATTAAAAGCTACAATAACTCTTATCCTGCCCAGCGCTAGCTACAATTTGGAAGAAAGCGCTTAAGCGGTACTTTGCGCAAAAAATTAAAGGTGGTATAAATTCTTAAAAGTTGAATTTTTGTTTATTAAATTTAATGCCATTAAAAAGGTGTCCTGCAATTATTAATTATGTCCGATGAAAAAGAGCGCTCAATGTCAAGATTGAGCGCTTATTTCAAGTAGTAAAATTTTATTGCTTTTTGCTTAAAGAGTTGTAAATACAACTTTAAATCATGGACGTAAGGTAGTATTGCTAAAATATACGGTCGTTACGACCATCTCTAAATAACTACGTAAATTTGACGTCAGTTTTAGGTGTCATTTTTGTTCGAGACTGTGTATCTAGTGTATTTCTATATCGATGATAAAAACAGAGGCTTAAAATACAAACTAAAGGCCACTAACAACTGCACTGTAAAAACTCACTTCGTAGTGTGCCGTACTGGCCGGGAAATTAAAAGCTACGATAATCCCTATCCTGCACATTGCTAGCTGCATTTTGCTCGCATTTGATAGAAAGCGCTGAACCAAATGGGCGTACAATATAAGGTAGTGGAATCTATAAGGTTCGACCGGGACTCCGGAGGTTTAACGGTGACAAAAATCATCTGTGCGTGCTATGTCTAATGTCGTCAACCCATTATTGTCAAACTGCTGGGCACGGGTATTCCCTCAGAATCAGAGAGTTATCTCTAATAGTTAAATCAAATCAAATCAAATGAAATCATTTATTATTGTAGAATATGGGTACAATGTAATGGATATATCAGAGTTTTTGCAGTCCTCCACATTCCCGCCACAGACGGGCATACAATATATCATACAAAATTAAAACACAATACAATATAATAAAATAACATTTGAAATAACAGATATTTTAAATTAGTCAAAGATGTATTTAAGTCTATTCAGATTTTAATGTTTTTTAATTAGTAACGTTGAAATGTCACATACTCAAATTATAATTCCATCATATTCAATTAACATTAAATGTGAAATATCCAAATTTTAATTTCATTATATGAACAAAAACATGTATATATATATATTAATTCGTCGTAGTAGTAGTCGTTATTAGTAGAGTATTACGGTTAAGTTCATAAGCTTGCTGGTTTGTTACATTCTATTTTTGAAATAATATCTTCTAAAGTATCTGAGAAACATTCGACATATATTTCAAACATCACTATATTGCCGGCACACTATTACATGAGGCGATCATCATAGTCCTTGGGAGTAGCAACCCATCTGTGATAGACTTCAGATGGAACCCATGTTCTGTATAAAGTCGATTACAGACGTCCATGGGCGCCAGTGACCACTTACCATCAGGTGGACTGCATGCTCGTTTGCAAACTTCATATATTTAAAAAAAAACATTATTATATGTACATCATTCAAAATTCATGCAAAACTCATCTGAAGAAAAAATAATTACCATTATTTTAACCGACTTCATAATTAAATGCCATAACTAAAGATGTTCCAAAAATATTAAAGAAAGAAAGATAGTTGCATAAGTCAAGAAATATTGTAAAGCCTTACTCATAATTCCTCTTTATACAAAATCATCACTATATAAATTCTATTTCATCTTTCTTCCCCTGCTACGTTATGGAAATAGGCAGCCGTACATATGGTAAGCTCGGGTAATACAGTGTCTACAGGCATATCGCCCAACTAGCCCGGTAAGCCAGGTTAAGCTGCTTCGACATATTACATCGCTTTTGCCTTATTGCTTTACTATCCGACCGTAAGACGACGATTTTTTTGTTTGGATTTTTTTCATATAGTCCCTTGAAATGTTATAAACCTTATTCAACGCTTACTCGACTTCTTTTTACACGAGCAGCCTTTGGTCCAACTACACCCAAAAAACTTAAATGCTCGAATTCAATTTAATAATGGATTTAGGATGCTGATAGGGCTACCGAGATACTGTAGTGCATCAGGGATGTTTGCAAAAGCGTGTGTCAATTACATTTTTACATTTTTACAATATAATTCGCAATAAATGCAGCTCTCTGATGCACCGTGTTCGGGAAAGCTCCAACAGTATCCTGAAAATGATCAATAATCGATTAGATTGTCCATATATTAATCATTGTATCAGTAAACATAATATGACAAAATGCTGTAAATGTAAATTGAGTCCAGTGACTTGAATAAATAAATTATTATTATTATTATTAAGTAAATTGAAATGTTACAATTTAAAGACCAAATATTGCATTTTTTAGATGACGCAATTTTATTTTTGGGACATGTGTGAGGGGTCAATAGAAGCTTAACCTCAAATTTGTGGAGTCGCTACACTTGTCCCCCGGCTACATACACCGCATACACCTATAATTCTTTAAAAAAAGTTCTCAGAGGTGTGTGAAGTCCATCAATTCGCACTTGGCCAGCACAGTAGACGATGGTCTAAAACTCTCTCATTCCGAGAGAAGACCCGTGCCCAGTAGTGGGATAATAATTGGTTGACGATACGTTTTTTTATAATAAAGTTTACGCTAATGTCCACAACGCTGGCTAGATAGAAGTTAAACATTAGTAGATCTCACATGAGTGATAAAAGAAAATATTTTTCTTACTAAAAAACCAAACGATTAAATTTTACAAAAGTTCACTGTAAAAGAAAGACTTAGAAGTTGAGTCCTTGTAGTCGTTTAAGCGAAAATTAAACTAATATGTACTTACATATTTTGTTAGCCAATCGAATTATATGTTTTTATTTTGCACAGGCGTACGGAGGCATTTATTAAATTCATTCAAATTTGGGACGCATGTTCCTTAACAAATCAAAGTTTGGTACAGTTTGGAAGTAAAAAATAAAAAATAAAATAATAATTTTATTAATAGAATAGATTAAAAAAAAAACAATTTAAAAGTATTCCGAATGATAAATTTTCCTCGATTTGATTTATAAATATGTATTAAGTTTGGTATTTTACAAGAAAATCATTATTTTAATTACCATTTTCACGAAATGGAACGTCGTACTCAATAGGTAGGAAAGTGTCTGATTTTTTTCGTTCATGATCTATGGACATGATTTGAACCAATGGCACTAAGTAGTCAATGATTCTTTTTACTTTTGTAATAGGGTCAGGCTTAAACTATGGTACTGAAGTTAGACGCGAACTACAAAGTCTTGGTTTAAAACTGGGTCTAACAAGTTTGTTGTAATAAGACCGAAAGGGTATTTCTAATCCTCTGTTTAATACTATAATACTTTTTCATCTGTACTGACCTTTAGTGTCGTATTGTCCTTGCTAAGTTCTGTCTATCTTTGATTGTGCTAATAAACAATTCTGAATAGTGTTATTTGGCTTTAACCGTAAATACTTCAGAAATTATTACTTAATATACCTAGATAGTTAATAAACTAGTTAAAGCACTCTGGCATTAATAGATAGTAACTTAACTACAAACTATGCCCTAGGGCAATTAGATTCTTGTAGTGCTTACTAGTTAGAATCTCGAATACAAGTATGTCGCAATGACACAAACTTTGCTAAAGTTCAGAGTTTGTTAGTTGTTGGTAAAATATTATTAATAAATAAAGGACTTGAAACGCGTTCAAACTTAGTCCTTAGTATTTGTACTGTGATGAAGTTGTTCTAGCGTTTCGGTGGAAGAATGTAGTTTTGGCTTAGATTAGACTGTGTGCAGGCCACCGTCAAATGCGGCTACTATCGTAATTTTCTGGTGATTGGCTTATGATTCTGATACAACCCCTGTCCTATGTACACATGCTTATAGATGTCCATGAGCAGTGACTACTGATAATTAGGACTACCACTAGGCTCATTTCCCCGACCAAAATAGGGCTACGGCATCCCCTGCCTGTCGTAAGAAGCGACTAAAAGGGGCTTCCAGGGTTGCGGGCGGCTAGAGTGGGATCTCGAACCGTTCAGTCAGGCGATCCCGGGAAGGACGTCGGTAAGTGTGGTCGCATACCGCCGTAAAGACTAGACGGGGCGGTGGGCCCACTCGCCCATCTGGGAAGAGCCCGTTGGGGAAACGCGCTCGGAGGATTTCAGCAGCGGTCCTGTGGAGGTCCCGGAGTCCTCATTATAGCGCCGAGGACGGCCACCGGGGGAGTTTTAGTGCGGTAAAAATCCTACATAGCCCTGCGTCGCTCCCATGGCGTCGGGTACCTTTTGAAGGTTTTCCCCTCGAGAAAAAAAAGGCTCCATTCCCACTTCCATCTTATAAAAAACATGTACAATATCAAGTTACAGTAAACCACAACGGACTTTCTATTAAACTGTCAACGGAAAGTTTATACATTTTTACTTTTTAAACTTAGCGCGTCCCCGAGTATATAACTGAAGTTTATGTCAAGCGTTTCGAGTGACGTCACGTTGAAATATACGAGTACCTACTGTTTTTATATTTCAAAACCGAAACAACATTTTAGCTAAAAGTTTAAACTCGCTGCACATGAAATATTTTTGGGAGCGCTGTGTCAATGAAAGTACTTCGAAAAATTTAATCATTCACTCTTATAACGACGTTAGGTTTAAAAATATCAAAATATAGAATAGAAAAGGTGCATTTGCCGGTAAGTTTCCAATGTCGCTTATGAACATTTGTAAATCCCAGACAAGCGTATAGACATCCTTGAAGTTGCTGCCTCTGACTCCACTATTAGGTACAATTGTTAGGCAGAAATAAATTGATGTGACACTGGCACCATTAATGGTATTATTATTAACGTTTGCGATAGACCTTAGGGTCTATCGCAATGTCCCTGTAGTTCCGGGACCAGAATAGGACTACGGTACCCTCTGCCTGTCGTAAGAGGCGACTAAAAGAGGCTTCCGGGGTTGCGGGCGGGAAGAGTGGGAGCTCGACCCGTACGGCCAAGCGACCCCGGGAAGGACGGTGGCATGTGTGGTTGCATGCTGCCGTAAAAACCAGTAGGTGCGGTGAGCAGTTCACGCCCACCAGGGAAGAGCCCGATGGGGCACACGCTGAGGACACCGGCGGCGGTCAATCGGAGTTCCCGGAGTCCTCTTCGCAGCGTCGAGGTCGGCCACCGGGGGGGTTTTAGTGCGGTAAGAATCCCACATAACACGCGTCGCTCCCACGACGTCGGGTACTTTTTGAAAGTTTCCCACTCGAAAACAAAAAAAAAAAAAAAGAGTCTATCGCAAACGTTCTACTACCTTTAAAATTATAAATATATCGACTGAACGCATATTATCTGTGTTTTGTTTAAACAAATAAGTAGTTACAAATAGACATCCGTCCTATTCATTCATCAGGTTCGGAGGTCCAGGGCTGGGCATTGGCCTCCACTGATTGACGCCACTTAAACCTGTCTGTCCTATATACTTTAGATCCAGCGGTTTTCAGCTCTCTCCTTCAGGTCAACGGGGTTAATAACAAACAATAAAAGACCAAACTATTGTATTATTTTAAATTTTGTAATACTAACAATTAGCTTAAAAGCAAGTGTTAGAGAAAAAACATTAAGAATTTATGAGCCTTATTATATCTTGACATTTTAAGACAGTCTTGGAGACAACTAAATGGCCACCTACTTTAAAACGAGTGTTATAACGGCTAAGCGTGACGCCCTTTAAGGTCAAGGTTGAAATAAAATAGCTGATTGTATAAAGGGAAGATTTTCCTTTGTTACCGTATTCTTACTGTTTGTTCTAATAGAAACGTATGACATATGTTGTCACATCATTGTATTTGTACTTCGGTAATTTTGATATAAAATCGAGATAGCGTTAGAAACTCAGCTTTTCAATTATGGGGTCGGTTGTTCGTATTTCAGGTAAATTATAAGATGGTATGTCGGTAAGCGAAATACGATATGTTTTTCCGTGATCACGATCTATGTAACTGGATTGAATTGCGGCAAAAAGAAATTCAAAAGGGCATATCGTGATTACCTATGTGTACTTTTATTTTGTTCTTGAGGGTTTTGTGGGATTTTTACCGCACTAAAACCTCCACGGTGGCCGACCTCGGCGCTATAAAGAGGACTCCGGGATCTTTAAAGGGGCGCAACCGGAATCCTCTGATCGCATTGCCCCATCTGGCTCCTACCAGATGGGCGGCTGAGCCCACCGCCCCGTCTAGACTTTACGACGGTATGCGACCACATATACCGCCATCCTTCCCGGGATCGCCTGACCGAACGTTTTAGCTCCCACTCTAGCCGCCCGCAACTTCGGAAGCCCCCTTTAGTCGCCTCTTACGACAGGCAGAGGGTACCATAGCTCTATTCGGATCCCGGAACTACAGGGACCGTCACACGTGTACCTACTAAATTTATCAAATCTTTTACTTAAACCATTTGAACACTATGAGGAGAACCAGACCTACGTGTTTACCCTATAACACAATGGGTTAAGATTGATCATAATAAAGTAATACTAGCTAATGTTTAAAAAAATGTAAAAGTAGTTCATTATTAAGGTAGTAATTTACAAGGCAAATGAAGTTTTGTCAAACAGCCAAGACATGAAACAAGATGATATGCAATAAGAGGAAAAGTCAAGGTCAGGGTTACATAACATTGAAACGATTGAAAGAAAAGTCATGAATCATTCTTCCTGTTAAGCCTACCTTATACATTCTATTATAAATCGATCAAATAGTTTAGTCGTAGTGATCGCTTGAATGATTTCGTGAAGATTAAACATTTTATTCGACTATACGCGCATACAATCAATTTAATCGTCATTAATTTATGCAGTAGTTTTCTACCTTTGACCTCTATGAATTGCGTCGCGGTTAGATTGTTCAGTCTATGCAATACTCATTATACTGTTGGTCGAGCACTATTTTTCTAGATTAGACGTCTGTGAATATTCGCGTCGCGGTTAGATTGTTCAGTCGATGTCCGATGTCGATGTACTCATTGTACTGTTGGTCGAGCACTACTTTTCTAGATTCGACGTCTGTGAATATTCGCGTCGCGGTTAGATTGTTCAGTCGATGTCCGATGTCCGATGTCGATGTACTCATTGTACTGTTGGTTGAGCACTACTTTTCTAGATTCGACGTCTGTGAATATTCGCGTCGCGGTTAGATTGTTCAGTCGATGTCCGATGTCGATGTACTCATTGTACTGTTGGTCGAGCACTACTTTTCTAGATTCGACGTCTGTGAATATTCGCGTCGCGGTTAGATTGTTCAGTCGATGTCCGATGTCCGATGTCGATGTACTCATTGTACTGTTGGTCGAGCACTACTTTTCTGGATTCGACGTCTGTCAATATTCGCGTCGCGGTTAGATTATTCAGTCGATGTCCGATGTCCGATGTCGATGTACTCATTGTACTGTTGGTCGAGCACTACTTTTCTAGATTCGACGTCTGTGAATATTCGCGTCGCGGTTCGATTGTTCAGTCGATACAATGCTCATTGTACTGTTGGTCGAGCATCACTTTTCTAGATTCGACATCTGTGAATATTCGCGTCGCGGTTAGATTGTTCAGTCGATACAATACTCATTGTACTGTTGGTCGAGCATCACTTTTCTAGATTCGACGTCTGTGAATATTCGCTTCGCGGTTAGATTGTTTAGTCGATACAGTACTCATTGTACTGTTGGTCGAGAACTAGTTTTCTAGATTCCACGTCTGTGTATATTGGCGTCGCGGTTAGATTGTTCAGTCGATGCAGTACTCATTGAACTGTTGGTCGAGCACTACTTTTCTAGATCCGACGTCTGTGAATATTCGCGTCGCGGTTAGATTGTTCAGTCGATACAATACTCCTTGTATTATTGGTCGAACACTCCTTTTCTAGATTCGACGTCTGTGAATATTCGCGTCGCGGTTAGATTGTTCAGTCTATGCAAAACTCATTGCACTGTTGGTCGAGCATCACTTTTCTAGATTCGACGTCTGTGAATATTCGCGTCGCGGTTAGATTGTTTAGTCGATACAATACTCATTGTACTGTTGGTCGAGCACTACTTTTCTAGATTTGACATCTGTGAATATTCGCGTCGCGGTTAGATTATTCAGTCGATGTAATTAATACTCATTGTACTGTTGGTCGAGCACTACTTTACTAGGTTTGACGTCTGTGAATATTCGCGTCGCGGTTAGATTATTCAGTCGATGTAATTAATACTCATTGTACTGTTGGTCGAGCACTAATTTTTCTAGATTCGACGTCTGTGAATATTCGCGTCGCGGTTAGATTGTTCAGTCGATGTCCGATGTCCGATGTCGATGTACTCATTGTACTGTTGGTCGAGCACTACTTTTCTGGATTCGACGTCTGTCAATATTCGCGTCGCGGTTAGATTATTCAGTCGATGTCCGATGTCCGATGTCGATGTACTCATTGTACTGTTGGTCGAGCACTACTTTTCTAGATTTGACATCTGTGAATATTCGCGTCGCGGTTAGATTATTCAGTCGATGTAATTAATACTCATTGTACTGTTGGTCGAGCACTACTTTTCTAGATTCGACGTCTGTGAATATTCGCGTCGCGGTTAGATTGTTCAGTCGATGCAATACTCATTGTACTATTGGTCGAGCACTACTTTTCTAGATTCGACGTCTGTGAATATTCACGTCGCTGTTAGATTGCTCAGTCTACGTAAAATACAATGAACTGCCAGTAGACAGTTGTACGACCATTAATCTAAACATGACTGATGAGTTTATTTAAGTAACTATTCCATTGATCTTATATGGATCTATTTAAATATACTATGTATATACTTTAGACGTAAACGACGTAGCGAGTGACTTAAAACATAAAATAAACATCGAAAGCAACAAAATATAAAATGATCTTAACAGCTAGAACGACCAGAAAATTAATATTGATATAGATAACGATTGGCAATGTGCCATCAATCTGAACGCTATTGGAACTTGGTCGATTACTTAATAACCGACCAAGTCCCATGCAAACAAGAAAGTGACTTAAAATCATACTAATATTATAACGGCGAATGTTTGTGAGTGTGTGTGTTTGTTGTTTCTTCACGACTAAACGGCTGGAGCGATTTTCATAAAATTTTGTAGGGAGTTAGCTGTCACTCTAAATTAACATACAGGCTACTTTTTACAGTAGGAAATCATCTTATTCCCACGGGGCAATCGATACATCGATTTTTTGAACGCGGGCGAAGCTGCGGGGTTCTGCTAGAATTAAATAAATATCCAAAGCAACAAAAAATATAAAATTATCTAAACACAGCGAGAATGATCAGAAAATGAATATCGTGATGGAAAACGATTGGCAACGTGCCAACAATCTGAACGGTTATCGAACTTGGTCATTAAGTAATATTATATCAGAGCTTGGACGGAAGCGATCCATTACGAACACAAACGAAGAACCGACGCTTGTCATGTTTCAGAAACTGATTCCTAATTTCTTCAAATAAATAATCATTTTATTACTATTTTTTAATGTGAAAAATGAGCAGTGATAACCTAGTGGATCAAACATTAGGCTATCACTGCTATTAGATAGCACTTGCCCTCTCGATCGGGAGGTCCGAGGTTCAAATCTCAAGCGCCACTAAAATTCTTTGCCTATTTTTTTATGTGACTGAAGTAGCAAACGAACATGCAGTCCACCTGATGGTAAGTGGTCACTGCCGCCCATAGACATCTGTAATCAACTTCATACAGAACATGAGTTCCATCTGAAGTCAATCACAGATGCGTTGCTACTCTCGAGGACTAAGATGGTCGCCTCATGTGAAAGTGTGCCGGCAACCACACACTTCTATCGAAACGCAAGAAATGCTTCACGCTAGAAATAGGTGTGGTGGTGGTACTTCGGGGAAGTACACAGTTGAACTACACTGGTTCTACCACTTTGTGTACACTGGTTCTAGCACCTTGAAGGAAGCCTACACACCTAAGTTCTTTAAAAAAAACCGGTGTGTGAAGTCTACCAATCCGCACTTGGCCAGCGAAGTAGACTATAGCTTAAATCTGCCCCAGGAAGTTCTCATTCCGAGAGAAGATCCGTGCCCAGCATTGGGATAGTTATGAGTTAATGACAATATGATAAATGTAAATGTTTGTAAGAATGAGTATTGGTTATTCCTTCACGCATAACTGCTCGTCGATATTCGCTGAAATTCAACACACACGGAGTTATAACCTAGATTACTTTAAGTAAGCGCATAGTAAACCGGGGTGACGTGTACAGACCCTTCATAACATGTGGGAGGAAGAAAAAATCTTCAAACGCTGATAATTTTTTAAAACGACTTTTTCCGGACCTTAGCATAGGGTTAAAAACATTTGAAAGACTTGCCGACATTTTATATACCTCGTTACCTTTGACCCTTTGAACAAGTACGTCCAGGGGCAGGTGATTCCAATATATAACCAATTAGGCTATATTTGCTTCTTCAAACTTCAATTGAAGGAAAGTTGCCATTTGATCCAATCAAACCCTCGCGGGGTTTGCTTTAATGAACAGAAAAGTACCAAGTTTTATTTTCTTACATCTTCCAACTTTTCGAGCGAATCGTGCAATTTTAGACGCGATATAAAATGCGGGCATTTCATCGAGTTTATTGGAATTTCACTTAAATGGAGCATTCATTAAATTGTCCCGCTCGATCGGCGATGTCAAACTTGCTTGCCATTTTTCATAAGTTGAACATTTCGAAAAACATGTCAAATTATTAGGTCATATTAATATTCTATGCCACATCAAACATATTTAAATACTTTTTTTACTTTTTACTATGTTCTACTAGTTATTAAGATAAAAGATTTACTAATAAAATAAATGACAATAAAACAGAGAACTCGATAGGTAAATATTATTTACACAGGGTAGAACTTTCAAGGTTGAAGAACGTACATACATGGTTCGACCGGGAAGATACCATCACTACACTTAATTTTATCTTGGAGTTGTTTATGCCTTCCGGTGGAAGGTTGTGTATGCGGTTCCCGGCTCACCTTCAATGAAGCAACATTAGTTCTCGGAAGAAGCAACGCGTATGTGATTGACTTCAGATTGAACCGATGTTCTATTTGCAGTCACAGATGTCCATGAACGGCAATCACTTACCATCATAGCATTACCACCACTAACCATCTTCCAAGTGGCAATACTTGGATGATGGAGGATGACTTCCGAGGACTAAGTTGGTCGCTTCATATAAAAGTGAGCCAGCAACCGCAACCTTCCACTGAAACGCTAGAACTGCTTCACGCTAGAATTAAGTGTAGTAGTGATAACTCTCCGGTGAACGACACAGGAAAATATATATGGAAAATTGTGACGTTATAATTGTAGTGATACAAATAGAGAAGCACATGGACCAAATACACATATGCTTATGTGTCAAAAGCTTTTTGATAGGAGTGGACTGAGCTGTCCGGTAGACCTTTTTTTTTGATATCGAGGGGGAAACCTTCGAAAGGTATCCGACGCCGTGGGAGCAACGCCGAGTTATGTGGGATTTTTACCTCACTAAAACCCGGTGGCCATCCTTGGCTCTGTGTGGAGGCTCTGTCCGGTAGACCTACCATATACAGTGAATTTATGTACTAAATCCAGAATGTAGCTACGAATAACGGTAGAATAAGCATGTATTTCTCGAGAGAACAATTTTGTGTGATGTGTTCGCGCAGAATGTTCTTGCGTTTGATGCTCCGTTGTCTGCTATTCTCGTGTAAAATGCATGGACGAGTAAATCCAAATATATCCTAACATGTGTCAACGATTTAGTTGTCGACTTTTTGCTCAAAATTGAATACTAATCTGAAGTGACTGTATGTTTTATATGCCTGTTAGATTAGATGCAAATGTTGACCATAAAGTTCATCACACGTAATATCAGCAATGGCTAATGTGTATCCATTGTCGTCTCTATATACGTATACAAGGCCATCTTGCGAGCAAGCGAGAGCAGCTTGCCCAATTGCTCTGGCAAAATGCGGTACGGCAAACTTACGACGGTTGAAAAAAATAAACACATTTGAGACGCAAATTACTCACCGTTGACGCGCATATATACTTTTTCTTGGCGACGTATTCGAGGATCTGACATTTTTTACAGAAAAAGAGCGGCAAATCCAATTTCCGTTTTGGGCTGTGCAAATCTCCACGGTACGGCTCATGAATTATAAAGTATTATTGCAAAAAACGGAAACTATTAATTTCGACCGGGGCAACTAATCTGTTTTGCTATACATATAAACAGATCAGCTAACGAATATCGAAAAGTTTTATATAGCCATAGTGTGTTCTCGAAGAGTTTTAGTATATATAATTTTAGTATGTTCCGAAATCCGTAGAATTAGATCCGTTAGAAACACTCTTGTGATAATAATGGTACTTTTTGGCACTTATAGTCCCACACTAGATTTTTTTTATATGTCCTGAATGCCTTGGATACACAAACATCCAGACCAAGAACATAATCCGAATTCCCGATTCGATATCAACTGCTTGTCGAACAGGTCACATGACCATCACATATCACGCGGGTCGTCAAATCATACGTGTGTTGGTAAGATACAACATAATACTTCTATTTTTTTATGTTTTGGTTTTTAAGATTCATGCGAAAATACATAAATATATTAAAATCGATTTCTGACAATCAGATTTTTTGACAGAAATATCATGTTTTCTTAATATTGAAATTATTGTTATTCAAATTATGATTAAAATATTAACAGTACTTATAATGAGTTGCAATGTCACGTAAAATATAAATAACGAAAAATGAAAATACACACGTCTTTTGTTTACCTAAGGTCGTATTTAATGAGACAACAATGCATATTCCTATTAGTTGTTAAACCCTATGTAGGCATCCTGGTGGTGGACACCATTCTGATCATTATTTTCAAAATGCATAAAAGACTAATATAACATAAAAAAACCTTTTTGAAAAATGAAAAATGATTTATTGCATTTAAAAGTAGTACATAGTTTTACAATATTGTTGGGTACCCCCTTTTAAGTATGTTTATACCTGTAGTAGCGGGCCCTGCTCTCCCCTTATACCAATAGTATAAGTACTAAGTACTAGGAATTATATAAATTACCAAATATATTATACAACACTATAATAATTTGAACTAAATAAAAGAATAAAAATAAAAGATTATTATTTTTTGTTTAGATATACATGAAGTAACCTTGCTATTGAAATATTTTTTGTCGAACATCTATTTCTATATAGTTGACTTCATGCCTACATAACTTGGAACTGTGCGGCAGAACGAACATCGTTGACATCCACTTTGAAGTGTTCACGCTCAGTTGATGCGTTTGCTACACTGCTTCAGACTGCATGGACGAAGTAAAAAATAGACTAACAGCCTTATTATTTTTTATGTGTGACCTTGTGAGGTAAGGGAGGTATAATTAGTCTTGTTGTTAGCAAAGCATATGTGGCATAGGCCTTCTATTTTTTATGAATATGTGACCTTGTGTGGTAAAATATAAATAACGACAAATTATTGAATAAAAACACGGGTAACCATTGACACCTTTACTTAATATCTTTAATCAGACATCAATATTTATTTTTGAATTGTATTTTCTATTGTAATTTTTGTTTTGTTGGGTACAATAAAGTGTTATATTATTATTATTCATTCACACATAAAGTTTTTAGCCCAGAATCCCCAATACGCCAAACCATAGTTTCATTAAAATAATCAATATTTTCTTATTGCACAAAGGAATACAAACATTAGATTTTATATACATAGATGTGGAGGCTAACCTTGCTATTGAAATATTTTTTGTCGAACATCTATTTCTATATAGTTGACTTCATGCCTACATAACTTGGAACTGTTCGGCAGAACGAACATCGTTGACATCCACTTTGAAGTGTTCACGCTCAGTTGATGCGTTTGCTACACTGCTTCAGACTGCATGGACCAAGTCAAAAATAGACTAACAGCCTTAATATTTTTTATGTGTGACCTTGTGAGGTAAGGGAGGTATAATTAGTCTTGTTGTTAGCAAAGCATCTGTGGCTACAGGCCTTTTATTTTTTATGAATATGTGACCTTGTGTGGTAAAATATAAATAACGACAAATTATTGAATAAAAACACGTGTAACCATTGACACCTTTACTTAATATCAAATTTAATCAGACAACAATATATATTCATTCACACATACAAAACAAAAACACTGCATTTATTGTTACCTGGTTCTCCAGTAAATATTGAATTTTTGAGAGTTTTTAGCCCAGAATCCTCAATACGCTCTACCACAAGTTTTAATAAAATGATCAATATACTCACACATAGAGTTTTTAGCCCAGAAACCCCAATATACCCTACCAAAGTTTCATGAAAATGATCAATATTTTCATAATGCACAAAGGAACACAAACATTAAATTTTATTTACCTAGATATGGAGGCCAACCTTGCTATTGAGATATTTTTTTTATTGTCGAACATCTATTTCTATATAGTTGACTTTATGCCTACATAACTTGGAACTGTTCGGCAGAACGAACATCGTTGACATCCACTTTGAAGTGTTCACGCTCAGTTGATGCGTTTGCTACACTGCTTCAGACTGCATGGACGAAGTAAAAAATAGACTAACAGCCTTATTATTTTTTATGTGTGACCTTGTGAGGTAAGGGAGGTATAATTAGTCTTGTTGTTAGCAAAGCATATGTGGCATAGGCCTTCTATTTTTTATGAATATGTGACCTTGTGTGGTAAAATATAAATAACGACAAATTATTGAATAAAAACACGGGTAACCATTGACACCTTTACTTAATATCTTTAATCAGACATCAATATTTATTTTTGAATTGTATTTTCTATTGTAATTTTTGTTTTGTTGGGTACAATAAAGTGTTATATTATTATTATTCATTCACACATAAAGTTTTTAGCCCAGAATCCCCAATACGCCAAACCATAGTTTCATTAAAATAATCAATATTTTCTTATTGCACAAAGGAATACAAACATTAGATTTTATATACATAGATGTGGAGGCTAACCTTGCTATTGAAATATTTTTTGTCGAACATCTATTTCTATATAGTTGACTTCATGCCTACATAACTTGGAACTGTTCGGCAGAACGAACATCGTTGACATCCACTTTGAAGTGTTCACGCTCAGTTGATGCGTTTGCTACACTGCTTCAGACTGCATGGACCAAGTCAAAAATAGACTAACAGCCTTAATATTTTTTATGTGTGACCTTGTGAGGTAAGGGAGGTATAATTAGTCTTGTTGTTAGCAAAGCATCTGTGGCTACAGGCCTTTTATTTTTTATGAATATGTGACCTTGTGTGGTAAAATATAAATAACGACAAATTATTGAATAAAAACACGTGTAACTATTGACACCTTTACTTAATCAGACAACAATATTTATTTTTGAATTGTATTTTCTATTGTAATTTTTGTTTTGTTGGGTACAATAAAGTGTTATATTATTATGATTCATTCACTCATAGAGTTTGTAGCTCAGAATCCCCGTATCCCCGATACGCCCAACCATAGTTTCATTAAAATGATCAATATTTTCATAATGCACAAAGGAACACAAATATTAGATTTTATTTACATAGGTATGGAGGCTAACCTTGCTATTGAGATATTTTTTATTCACGCTCAGTTGATGCGTTTGCTACACTGCTTCAGACTGCATGGACGAAGTAAAAAATAGACTAACAGCCTTATTATTTTTTATGTGTGACCTTGTGAGGTAAGGGAGGTATAATTAGTCTTGAGGGTTAGCAAAGCATTATTTTTTATATGTGACCTTGTGGGGTAAGGTACGTATAATTAGTTTTGAGGGTTAGCAAAGCATATGTGGCCATAGGCGTTTTATTTTTTATAAATATTTGACCTTAAGTGGTAAGAGAGGCAAACGTAGTTATGGCTAGCGACGCATCTGTAGCCAATATTTTTTTATGTTGGTTGCAGATTATGTTTATTGACGACAGTTGCCAATTATCATGAGGCGGACTGTATGGTCATTTGCTATTTTTATACTTTGAAGGTTACAAAGAACATCATTGTTGTTTGTAATAAAATAAATAGACTAAGATCATAAGCGAGACAAGGGTGATAAAGCAGTTTTTACATAAATTTTGCCAACTTAAAATATGTATAAAGAGTGTAAAGAGAAAACAATATATTACTTTTATACATATTTTATTGTATGTAAAAATAAAAACATAAATTCAAAAGTCCCTTGACTTTAAACTTGGCCAACAACCTTCATATTAAAGCTCGAATACAGGGTCATACACCCAAGGTCACATTTACTGATTATGAAGGTCATAAAGTTATTTATAAACAGCATTGGATACTTATCATATATATAATTTCTGTGGATAACTTTTGGTTATATAACCGTTTTTAAATTCATACATTAAACAGATTTATACAAACAAAGCATGCTAACTATTTATGTAAATTGAGCGAAAGTTTAATAAATATGAGTCTAAAGCCCACAAAATGTACTTCAAAAGTCTCGATAAGTAGTCCCAAAAATAAAATAATAAACGTGAACCATCTCCGTTTTGCTAAAATATGGAAAGTGAAGTGATCCCCTGGTAATAGAAGATCGCCTCTTGAAGATCTAGTTCGGGTAGGGGCGCGAATTTTATTAATATTGTCGGTTCAGTACAAGTTAGAACATTTTTGAGTGTTATCGGTACACCTATTTGTAATTCGTCGACAGGGCGAATGTTTTATGGTGTTGCTATGTTTATTTTAAGGGACGTAGATAATTATTGGTCAGTCGTTGGCTACCAAATCGCACTTGGCCTACGCGGTGACTATGGCCTTTTTTTTGTTTTCGAGGGGGAAACCTTCAAAAGGTACCCGACGCCGTGGGAGCGACGCAGGGTTATGTGGGATTTTTAACGCACTAAAACCCCCCCGGTGGCCGTCCTCGGCGCTGAAAAGGAGGACTCCGGGATCTCGAAACGACTTCAACCGGAATCCTCCGAGCGCGTTGCCCCATCGGGCTCCTCCCAGATGGGCGGCTGGACCCACCGCTCCGTCTAGTCTTTACGACGGTATGCGACCACACATATCGCCGTCCTTCCCGGGGCGGTGACTATGGCCTAATACTCTCTCATTCTGAGAGAAGACCAGTGCCCCGCCGTAGACACTAATAGGTTGAAGACAATGGGTATTAATAACAAAACTTCTCCTTTAGGAATTATTCTTGTCACACACGCTGGCACTCTCATCCCTTGCGGACACCTGCGACCTGTATACGTTTGCGTGCGAAACAATAGGATTCAAATGTCACGCGTGCAGGTGAGGTGCACACGCGGATATAAATACGTGTAACTGGAGAGAAATCCCTCACGCAGGGGCCACTAATCCGCTACAATCCTCATTAAATATATTAACGAATTTCCCGAAAATTGGCAGCCACTTTTTGGTTTGAAGAATATAATTAGCTGGATATCTCACTTAGGAGGAATTTAAAAACATTAATGAGAGATTTGGACTTCATTTTTCAAATTTCATATACATTTAATATACCGCCAAACATGAAACAAACAAAAATAATTGTTGGTTTGTTTCCAGCACGTTAAACCTATTAAATTGAATTTAGTAAAATATAAGTAGTTTGCAGCGATTTAGAATCCTTGTTGTACTTTTAATTTCCATATCACAAATATTTTTTATTATACATTTTGTTTTATTTATTTCAGCTTTAGTTATTCGTTTAAAGTATGGAATTTAGTTGTATTTTTAAGTAATTAGTATTTGGAAAAATCGAAATGAACAGAGTTTGTCTTATAAATTATTGACCTCAACTCATCGATCATTGCTCAGATTTATCACATAGGATGAAGCTGTTAGAGAGTGGATAAAATAACTTTCAGCAGCTTTCGCTTATACCTTCAAGTGGCGCCCTAACAAGATCCCAGCTTTCGACATAACATGGGTTGGAACCTTTTTCAGCACTTAGCTTTTTGACGACAAGTACACATTGGTCTACACTACATTGGTCTACACTACAATCATATAGATTATGAAAATCAGTCCCCTGTCTATTGAATTCTTTTTAGATTTGTATGTAAATGACTAGTTTCTTTTTTCTCCTACTTTTTTGTTCTAAAGCGTTTTGTATTTATTGCTTTATGCACTCAATGCCTTACACTATGATTTTCTTCTGTGTCCGGTGCCCACAACACACAATGTAACTAGTTTAAATTTTTCCAATTCTATTCATGCGTTCGTTGGTATTAAGGTCCAAGCTGGCGACTGCAGTAGGGGTTGATTTAACACAGGAAAACCTATCTGATCATATAATTTGTCCTTAAACGCCTATGACGATATCCACGGAAAGAACGGGAGGACGGCTATTAATGACTGACACTATACAGCGACGATATTCCAATCACTAAATTCCTAATCACTAAATTGTTTGTTTATACGTTCTCTAATCTAAAACGTGGAAATTCCAAGAAGACTGTTTTACGTCTTTAGTAGGTATTAGTCTAAAAGCACCACAGATAATGATGAAATATGCAAATGTATTATATGCCATGATGTCACTGTTTTCTGAACACCCACTTGACGGTTTAAAACATACGGCAGAATATTTGCGGCAGAAACGTCGAACGAAGGGATATGGAATTACGAAAATTGTGAGCGATGTCATTTTGACCTCTGGATGTATCTAGTCGGTATCTATTAATATAGCTTTTTTGTCTGACACATATCTTTATTATTATTTTCGCCAAGGGATACGATAAATTCGATTGAAACGTAACCTGACTAATAATAAAACATAAAAAAATTGTAAGTAAATTAGTCGAGTTGACAACATTTACTCACAAAATTCGGATTGTCGAGTATTTTGTTAAATGTTGTCAAAATTTTGTCAAGTGTTGCTAACGACTGTCACCATATTGGCCGCCTACAATAACAAGAAATTACTCATGATAAATAAGTAGCAAGCGCCACTCACTGTAATGTTGAGAATACGTACATATGGTAGATAACGCCATCTACAAAGCAAATACGAATTATTATCGATAAATTAAATCTTGAATGAGCGGCTTCTAACACTCTAAGGGTGAATTATTTGGTAGAAATCCGGTTCAAATAATATGTGATCTGAATATTTGAACAGGCTCAGAGCTAAGTTACACACCTCTAGAGTCGCCTTTCATCCGAGCAAAGCCGGGTTTCCATCCAGTTAAATAATATTTTTCTGTCATAATTATTTGGATAATATATTCGTATGTTATGCGTAGAATGATGTTACAATTTGCAATTATTTGAGAATAAAATCAAAAGCTATGACAAATCGGTACATCAAAGTTTTTATGGTATCGGTCGCAAGTATTTCTAAATTTTATTAGGTCAGCTTGAAATAATATAAGTGGTATAAACAAATTAGGCGCTACTGACCCAATTTAGGCAAATCCTTCCAAAATTCTGTCATGTATTTTTCAATATAATTTTAGAATAAGAAGTGGCGTTGAATATTTAAAAGGTTTTTTCTGAGTAAGTATAAGTATGTTCTTATCAACCTTATCGAGCTACTTTTATTATTTCTTCACCCTAAATTATTCGCT
This sequence comes from Spicauda simplicius, assembly GCA_949699795.1. Lineage (NCBI taxonomy): Eukaryota > Metazoa > Arthropoda > Insecta > Lepidoptera > Hesperiidae > Spicauda > Spicauda simplicius. The sequence goes on along the minus strand of OX453061.1, from coordinate 5,130,370 downwards.
ATATTTTTTCGTAAAAACTAGCAATATATTCAAATTTCATTAGATATTTTAGTTTAGTTAAGTCTAAAGCTTCTGCGAAAGATGTTTACATTGAAATATGATATTTTCTCATAACATAGAAGACGAACGTTATAGCTTACCGGCGGATGGCAAGGGACCACTGATGCCAATGCACATCTGTAAGAACCTCACTAGAAGTTAGATTTGGATCGAAATTCTTCCTGAGGTCTACAAAAGATCCAGTGCTACCTATAAGGTTATCCTTGTAAACTTAACAGATGCAATGTTTCTCCGTTATTATCTATCACGGTCATCAGATCGGAATAAAACGGAGTGGAACTTCGGTTCAACGGTTCGTCACTGCCACTGCAGTTTGGGCGTTAGCACGATCTATGCATGTGATTCGAAATATTGGCAAATAGAAATCCAAAAAACCGCATGAGTACCCGTTACATATAAAAATTAATCGTAAATCTATCGTAATTTTTTTATAGGATTTATGTAGCATGGGTCAATGCTACCCATGGACATCTGTAAGCAACTTCATACAGAATGTGGGGAAAATCAATCACATGCGTTACTACTCCCGAGGACTAAGATGGTCGCCTCATATAAAAGTGTGCCGGCAACTACACCCTTCTATCAAAACGCAAGAAATGCTTCACGCTAGAAAAGGGTGTGGCGGTGGTACTTCCCTGGGCGAACTACACTGGTTCTACGAACTATAAAACGTACACATCATGAAAGCGTATTCTCATCATTCCAAAAAGTACTATAAGTACACTTTACTAAAGTTACTTTCTCCGTCCATTATTTAGTCAATGTCTGACGTGAGGATAAAATACGCGGCCCAATAAGTATTGTTCTAACACTCAACAAATATTTGGCGAATGCCTCGAAAGGAACGGGCGTTAGAAAGAATTTTCTTATTGCTCTCCCCAGGATATCGGCTTTTACCTCGACTATTTTGTTTATTGCTATCAAAGGCGCTTTTAATATCACTATTGAAAGACATATTCAAAATTCACAGACTCATACTTTCATACTTTCGAGGTTTGGACGTAAATGGAAAAGAAAACCCCTGACGATATAAATATTTGTCGATTATATAGACATTGCTATATAAAGGTGGTAGAATTTGAATTTCGACTATGATATTCAAGTTACAGAAATAGCAAATGATCGCGCAGTCCATTTCCAAATTATAAGTGACCACTGGCCTGTGAACATATGAACCCAATCAATCCCAGATAAGGTTAATACACGTTAAGCGAACGCTCGGCCGCGCTACTTGGTAGGCAGAGTGGAGGTGTTAGGTTTTTTTCGTTACGGAATTTCTTGATTCGGTCGCCGCGCTCAAAGCCCGCGATAAAAGCTATGCGATAGTTTAAAAACTAGGGTCGTTCCCAGGTGCATTACTACTGCTAAGAACTAAGTTAGATCGCCTCAGATGAGTAAGTATGTCAGAAAGACATTCTTCCTCTGAGACCATGTCACCTCGGGGACGATAATCTTTAACCTTTCTTCTATTGTTCCAGATATAACCCAAAGCCAGCTCCTCTGCCGCGGGGTATCAGCTCACAAGGTCTGCGGGCTACGAGCCCACGCTCCTCGAATCTCCTTCACCAACAAGGAAGAGCCTGACCCACATGAGCTGCGTCGGAAGTCCGCCAGCAGTCGGCTCGGGAACTCTCCTCGGACCAGCATCGCCTGTGAGGAAAGACCAGATGGGCTTGTGCTTAGGTGAGTTTTTACAAATGTACTACTGGTATAGTGTGTATGTTAATGTTACATTACCTAGTTTGACAAACTGACATTTCTGAGAACATTTTTTTTCACTAATCCACAAAGATAATTTGTGTAACGATACAGTCTTTTGTGTGCATGTTTTTAGGAATAATTTTCTTTCTTGATAATCTAATAAATAAAAAAATATTTTTGAAATTTAAGAGATTTTTTACATTTTTCTCGTGCATAAAAAACTATATCTACACTTTATGACAAAATAAGACTTTCGCATAATATTTACTTCGGAGACACAATTTTACATATTGACAGTACAAAATTTATACCATGTTTTTATTTGCGATCTTATTTATACCGTGCTCTTTGTTTATATCGAAAGTTAAATTATTTATACTATTGCGGTATTTTAACCAAGTTAAAAAAAACGAACTAACAATTTAGATTTTCAATTGTAAAACGGCCAGCAACGGCAACAAAACCTGTTTCAATATGATTATACCACTTCGAGACGCTTCAGAGTAACAAATCTCATGAATTCGAAGAAAGTTATTTAACATACGTAAAAAAAACTTACTTAAATTTAGGATGGATTATAAAAGGACCTTCATTTATAAAAAGAAGGTTTAAAAAGGTATTGAGGACACGGATTCCGGGCGCGACGAAAATAGGTATTTCAATAATTCCTCATTTTCAGAGCTATCGCCCCTCGTTCTGGGTTGTGAATGGAGAAATTAATCTTAACTTTTGTATAACATCGACTGTAAAGAAGCATACTGTCCACAAGTTGGATGTAAACTCTAATGGAACACATCCGGAGACCTCCGAGCGCGATGCCACATTCGGGCCTTGTTTGCTCACCGTGACGTGGTAATTATGACGGCATGCGGCCACACATGCTGTCGTCCTGCCCGAGATCGCTCAGCTGGATGGTTCCAGATCCCTTACTTCTCCTCTTACCTTCCGCAATCCTGGAAGCCTCTTTTATATGCCTCTTACGACAGGCAGGTGATACCGTAGCCCTATTCTGATCCCGGAACTACAGGGACAGCCATTATTATTATATCTAGATCTACAATTATTATTAATTAGCGTGCACTTTACTGTTCATTTGGTATTTCTTCTTGTATTATTATTGTTTAAATTCACTCATAAAAATATTTCACACCTAAACGTAGCACCAACTTAGATCCAATGCAGCTTGTAATTTCATATTTACTCTGTAACGATTTTATCAACAATGAGCCAATTTATTAGAGTTCCTTCATAAAACCTTTTTCTAAGTAAACATTGAACTCAGATATTCATTTCGGGAAGACATAGCCGACTTCGCACCTAATCTTCGCAAGCTTACAGAAGCTTAAAAGTTTTAATATTGATACTGTTATTCTAAACAATATCTTATATCTCCGAAAGGTTCGTTATTTCCTTTGAAAGCTTGCAGGTAAATAAGGTACTTGAGGCAATTAACGTGAAACTAACTTGACATCGTTATTTTTGCTAAAATGTTTCTTAAACTAAACAAATAAAACGTTAATAATGTCAAACATCGTTTTTCGATCCTAAAAATACAGTTATGTGAGATAACTTTCAAAATTATAACATATTTTAAAACCTTATTTTGGGCGTTATTAAAACTACTTTGTTCAATAAACACTAGTTAATTGAATACAATGCTAAATAAAAAAATATTCTCCTAGGAATTAATTTATCATGACACACATCAGTTACATATTCATTTCTTTATTAAAAATAAAAGAAAGAAATAAATCATAAATTATAACAAAATATTGCTAACTTCTATACAAACTAAAAATAAACTTCAAACCTCTGACTTTTAATAATTTATAACAAAAATTTTACGTTACACATAAAAAATCATTTTAAATAATATAAAAAAGCTATTTAAACATAAATTATGTTTTTTATTCATACCCTTAATCGGGCGTTGATATACAAACGGGCGTTATTATCATTTTCCGTATTGTTTTAATTAATTACGTATATTACTTTGAAAATATCAACCAAATATGAAAAATGTTTTCCTACACTATATGCATAAAATACCATAATAAATATTTAAAAATAATTCTTAAAAACTTAAAATTTTGTGGGAACCAGGTTTTTTATTATAGCGACAACCGTGACTTATGTCTATGAAGCGCAGCTCATCACTGGCAAGAAAGCAGTTCGAGAGACTTGCGTGAGAGCTAGACGTGTTCCTACAGGTATGTGTATTCTATATGTGCATGACTCAAAACGCTGCTCACACATAAAAGTACACTTTCTGTACCGTGGTCGCTATTTAACACAGGGCGTTAATTGCCATACGTACCTTATATGACGAATGATGTGTTCACGTCCACCCATTATTGTCCCACTGCTGGGCACGGGTCTTCTCTCAGAATAAGAGAGTTTAGGCCATCGTCCACCGCGCTGGCCAAGGACGAATTGGTGGACTTCACACACTTTTGCGAACTTTTTTTTTTTTAATAACTCGGGTGTGTAGGTTTCCTCACGATGTTTTCCTTCACCGAAAAGCAGTGATAATTAATTTATAATACGCACATAAATCAGTGGTGCGTGCATGGGTTTGAATCTCGGACCTCCCGATCGAGAGGGCAAGTTTCAACCATTAGGCAATGATGTCTTACCATCGGTTAATAGTCTGGATACAGATTAGTGTTCTATACCCTAAATTTAACTTTTAATTCGGGCAGCGTTGTGGACTAGCCATTCCAAGAAGTGGGGCAGTAATAAAAGTAGAAACAAAACTACGCGCCACTTTTCATAATAAAACAAAAATGCTCTAACTTACTTCACGAGAAAACGGTGTATTTTCCATTTACCTTTTCCTTATTTAAGAAAGCAGTTCGAGAGACTTGCGTGAGAGCTAGACGTGTTCCTACAGGTATGTGTATTCTATATGTGCATGACTCAAAACGCTGCTCACACATAAAAGTACACTTTCTGTACCGTGGTCGCTATTTAACACAGGGCGTTAATTGCCATACGTACCTTATATGACGAAGGATCTAAAGAAATAATTAGTTATACTTAAAGCCTATACGGATAAGGTGACGTTGGATAAAATTTTGAAGTTTAAAATAGTAGTGGCGGTGGAATAATAGCGATTTCTGCAAGTATGTGGCATTGTCCACCAATTCGCACTTGGCCAGCGCGGTGGACTATGGCCTAAAACTCTCTCAATCTGAGAGAAGACCCAGGCCCAGCAGTGGGACAATAATGGGTTGTACCCTCATGTGGCATGTTTATGTTTCTACTATTCTTTCAAGTTGTTGTCAACACCCACTGCTGGGTCGAAGTGGGATGACTTGGTCATGGAGTGATCATTGCCGCCCATGGACATCAGTAAGCAACTTCATGTAGAACATTGTTATATCTGAAGTCAATGACAGATACATACAGATATATACTCCAGAAAACTAAAACATTTCCAGAGGATTTTAGACTAATATAACATTATAATACATAACGGGTACTCACGATACGCGGCTTATGAATTCTTATAAAATTCTTTTTGTCGATATTTCGACCCAGTTGCATGATCCATGCAATCCATGATCTTTATTCATTCATAAATGACTTCTTTTCAATTAAATAGGAAATAGCAGACAGACGTTTTATATTTTTAATCGATGTTATATAGGCTACCACGTCATCCCAATCTATCTAATGGATAATCAAAACTCTACATTAGACACAACTCTTCAAATGAGACACTTAGATCCATAAAGTTTTATGTTATCGTTGAATCATCCCGTTAAATTTGCATATCTAAAACTACATTAATTAGACTTTACTGCAAAGTGAAATATATTTATCTTATAAGTGTATTAGATAACGATAACACCACTCATAAAAGTGAACCGTAGAAAAGTCATCAAATATACATATTTTGAAGGTTTGTGTTTTGTCGAAGTCAAAACTCTTTGTGTTTTGACCTCGATCATCATTGTAATACCTATTTTTACTTTATAACGTCATTTTAACCAGGTGTAGAACCACTGTAGTTTGACCAGGGAGGTACCACCGCCACGCCTACTTCTAGCGTGAAGCATTTCTTGCTTTGCGATGAAAAGATTTGGCTGCCGGCACACTTTTATATGGGGCGACCATCCTAGTCCTCGGGAGCAGCAAGGCATCTGTGATTGCCTTCAGATAGAACCCATTTTCTATTTGAAGTTGGTTACAGATGTCCATTACCAGCAGTGACCACTTACCATCAGGTGAACTGCATGCACGTGTCCTACTTTAATTAGATAAAAGAAAATTAATGCTAGGGTGTTTTTTTTTAATAATATGATAAGAGAGCCATACTTTTCGGAGACGTTAGTACTTAATCCTCAGAGTGAACAACGCATCCATGTTCCATGTCAGATAAGACTCTAATTACTTTTATGAGGCGACCATCTCAGTCCTTGGAAGTAGCAACGCATCTGTGGTTGACTTCAAATAGAACCTATGTTTTATATGAAGTTGCTTACAGATGTCCATGGGCGGCAGTGACCACTTACCATCAAGTGGACTGCATGCTGCTTTTTTCATATATAAAAAAAATATCGGTTGATTACAAATGCCCATGAGAATGATGTGTTCACGTCCACCCATTATTGTCCCACTGCTGGGCACGGGTCTTCTCTCAGAATAAGAGAGTTTAGGCCATCGTCCACCGCGCTGGCCAAGGACGAATTGGTGGACTTCACACACTTTTGCGAACTTTTTTTTTTTTAATAACTCGGGTGTGTAGGTTTCCTCACGATGTTTTCCTTCACCGAAAAGCAGTGATAATTAATTTATAATACGCACATAAATCAGTGGTGCGTGCATGGGTTTGAATCTCGGACCTCCCGATCGAGAGGGCAAGTTTCAACCATTAGGCAATGATGTCTTACCATCGGTTAATAGTCTGGATACAGATTAGTGTTCTATACCCTAAATTTAACTTTTAATTCGGGCAGCGTTGTGGACTAGCCATTCCAAGAAGTGGGGCAGTAATAAAAGTAGAAACAAAACTACGCGCCACTTTTCATAATAAAACAAAAATGCTCTAACTTACTTCACGAGAAAACGGTGTATTTTCCATTTACCTTTTCCTTATTTAAATTGACCCGGTGCGAGATAACTCAACGCAAGTGGGTCACCTCAAATATTCTCATCGTAATTTCTCCTACAGAAACCTTAACCCTCTTGGAATTTTCTCCGCCAAAAGTGGGTGTATTCCGTATAAATTTACGACAAGATACTGAGATTTTTTTGAATGAATTCAGTGAAATGATACTAAAGAAATGTATGTCGCTTTTTATGTACATGCATTGACCTTTAAATTTGTATGCATTTGTTTTCTCAATCAATCGAAATGAAACGATATGGAGCAGAATGTAGGTGGACTTAATTTAAATAAATTTTATTTAAACGAAACGTAGTAATTTTTAAGTAATTTTACGCACCCGTTAAATATAAAAAGAGGTATAATTAGCTAAACTGCATTTAAAAGCAATAGCGGGTATTTTGACAAAGACACTGACATTTCTGACATGTTCTATTTCGTTTATTATTTATGTGTTTGTGACAAATGCACGGTAGTGTTTGTAATGTGTTTTTAGTTGATTTTATGTATGTTAAACATACATAAAATCAACTATTATTATTTGAAAAAATATTAACATTCTGCAATCCTTTTCTATGTCCACTATAACCGTGCAAAGTTTCATACTAATCCGTCAAGTACCTAGGTACTTATCACAGTCTATCGAAATAATCTTTTGTTATGCTCCTTCTTATCTTATAAAAAACAAGTCTTGTTATAACTCTATATCAGGTGAGTGATATTTAACTAGATTTCCTTAGAGATTCGCATATTTGCTGATTCCGAAGCCGAGAGGGATTCGCGCAGAATATAAAACACGGTAATTCGATGCTATGTGAGTTTACAGCATATAAGTATAGCATTCGTAAGCGAATGTGGTATCGTAACTCGAATCCGAATATAATAATGGTCGGAATTGATTTCTTTGTGGGCCCTTCAAGATATCTTACATTTCGTTTATTGCGATATGTTTTCGTTCTGTTTGTTAAACTTTGTTATGTTATGCAAATTTAAACGGTAATCACTAAATTTTTGGCCCTATTTTAGTTTTCATAATATTGAAGTAGCATGTCCATCTGATGGTAAGTGGCCACTGCCACCCATGGACATTTGTGGACCCTTAGATAAGATCAGAGTCGTACTTGAGGTTAGTTAAAGAAATGTTGCTACGCCTAAGGACTGAGTGAGATAGCCTCGGAAAAAATATTTATATAAGAATGTAGTTGACGGCCCGCTTTTATATGAGGCGACGATCTTCTCTGAAGATTATTATTAATTTAACCCGAGATTAATTCGCGGTCGTCGACCATGTTAACGCTTTACGATTTGTGTCCGCGTTAACGCACTCAATATAACGCAATAACGCACTGTTTCACATCAACGCCACATCAGCCCGACACTCGATCTAAATCAGTTGCATCGATTAACAGATATTATATCTGTTATAAGATACAACGATTAACAGAGCAATGAGAGTAAATTTATATGGCCAAAGACATTTTTAAGTTTAAAAAAGAAACCTTCATCTCTTTTTACACGAATGCCTAACACTTATAAGTTATAATAAACTTTTAGTTTAATAAATGCTATACATAAAAAATCTAAAAGACGTTACAGGACGGATTTCAAAAACAACTAAAACTGCATATTTATATTTGAAATATTTCGCTAAACGAAAATCTGATTATCACTATAAAAAAAATATAATTAACGACGTACAAAGTATAAGAAAGATAACATAGAGAAAACGTAATAGGACGATGGGAAATAAGAGCCAAAATTAATTTAACCCGAGATTAATTTCCGGTCGTCGAGCACGTTAACGCTTTACGATTTGTGCCCGCGTTAACGCGCCCAATAACGCACTGTTTCACGTCAACGCCACATCAGGCCGACATTCGATCAAAATGATTTTTCCACATCAATAACATCTGTTACACGGCACAACGATTAACAGCAGCGATTAAACTTATATGGCGATAGAACAATAAATTGTATTTTTTTACAAAAACTTAAAAACTTTATAGGACGGATTTTAAGAACCAATAAAACTGCATAATTATACTTATTTAAAATATTACGCTAAAACGGAATCTATTTATTATATTATACAGATTGTTACAGTTAATAATAACGCAATACAAGAAAGATAACTCGAAGAAAACGCATTAGGGATATCGAAATACACAACTAAAATTAATTTCACCCGAGATTCATTCACGGTCGTCGACCACGTTAACGCTTTACGATTTGTGTTCGCGTTAACGCGCTCAATAACGCACTGCACGTCAACACCGCGTCAGTCCGACACTCGATTGAAATCAGTTTTGTGCCTCTAGAACATATCAGTAATATACGACGAATAACAGTAAAGAGATAAAATGTGTACGACTACTAGGTTATACTCACGGATCTGCGCGCTTTGGTGATGTTTACTACGGTGATGAATATTCTATGTGTTAATCTAATATATAAAATTCTCGTGTCACAGTTTTTGTTGCCAAACTCCTCCGAAACGGCTTGACCGATTTTTACCAAATTTTATATTTCATTATTCAGTAGGTCTGAGAATCGGCCAACATCTATTTTTCATACCCCTTAAGGGTTGTCCACCCTTAACATTTTTTTTTTAATTTTTTTATATGGCAAAACAACGTTTGTCGGGACAGCTAGTATCTATATACGTGAAGGAAAAACTTGAGATCCATTTTAAGATACTAGCTGCAGATGGAGGAGTATGAATTTATGCGTGGTTACAGTATATAGTAAACAACTTTAAATAGAACATGGGTTCTATCTGAAGTCAATCACAGATGCGTTGCTACTCCCGAGGACTATGATGGTCGCCTCAAATAAAAGTGTGCCGGCAACCACACCGTTCTATCATTCCATAGAAATAGTAGTGGTGGTGGTACTTCCCCGGTCGAACAACACTGGTTCTACCACCCACTAAATACGTAGAATTATATATAAAAGTGGTTAAACTTATTTCTATCACATTAGAAGTAACAATGTCATCTATCGTCATAGTTAACAAACAAAAACTTTAAACTAAAGATTAGTCGTTTTCGTCGTCGTGGTCGTGAAAAACGAAGGTTCTTATAACTTTAAGCGAAATCTGCTTACTCTTATATATGGAACGTTAAAATGAAAAAATAAAACTTCATTCTCCCCAACTCAAATTAAAAGCTCGTTCCGTTTAATACCGTTTAAAGTAAATAAACAGATATTTTGCTTTTAAATGAGATTGTCATTTGAATGTGTTAATAAGTTTTAATGAAAGCTCTCAAATTGTTGGAATTGATTTTGTATGGATAATGGTGTTCTATGGCAACCCTTTTCACTTCGATAGAAAAATGTAATGAATTATTATAAGTTTTGAGACACATTAAGTATAGAAAATTTTACTAGATTTTTTGAAATATGAATAGGTCTTAAATATTTACATAATAGATGTACATTTTCATGTACAATAAGATGTGACTACGAACAGATTAGCAAAAGTATCTGACCCAAGAAGGAGTTCAATAATATCTGACTACACGAACTCAGCAAAAATATCTGACATTGAAAGGCAGCATAATGCAGTAGCGTCAAAATTATGTGATTTGACGTTCATCTACATAATTTTGACGCTACTGCATTATGCTTATGAACTCCTTCTTGCGTCAGATACTTTTGCCAATCTTCCATAGTCACATCTTATTGCTCGTGACTGTACATTTTATGATATAAAAGAATAAGGTAATTGAAACTTTCATTGTTTATCTCTGGAATTTTAAATAATAAATATTTAGTGGTTATTCTATTTACTTTTCATTATTTTGTAATTATACTCCAAATTTTAGGATAAGCTAGACATTATAATTTTAATGATGGATGAGTCAACATCGGTATTGCGAGCCTTTGAACGAAAATTATGTCTAAACTATATTTATTAGAAAGTTGTAATTTTGCGGTAACTACGTAAGACACAATATTTTCATTGTTTTTTGCTTTTTTTGCATTATTTACAGAAATATAGGCGGATTAAGATCTTCTGAATATTATCAGAGCAGTGATAGCCTAATGGTTAAAACTTGCCCTCTTAATCGGGAGGTCCCAGGTTCAAACCCAGTCACCCGACTCAGCTATGTATCCAATTCGAATTCGTTGAAATATTTTACAGAATAACACAAACGTTCGAGTTGTATGAAAATAAGTTATTATTTAGTTCACTAAAACCAATTATTATATGCAAATGGAATTGTAACTAGTTTATATAACATGCAAACAAACGCCTATAATAATAATAATAATAATAATATACTTTATTGTACCCAGAAAAAAGAAAAATAATACAGTAGATTACAATCTTCTATACTATAATAAATCTGTAAGAGGTCGCTGTCTGTACATGGAATAAATTTAGGTGAAAACCATTTCTAGAGGTCTTTAATACAATATAGAACCCAAAATAATGGTTTTTAGAAATCTTTTCTGTTTGTCTGTTTGTCTGTTTGTCTGTTTATCTGTTTGTCTGTTTGTCTGTTTGTCTGTTTGTCTGTTTGTCTGTTTGTCTGTTTGTCTGTTTGTCTGTTTGTCTGTTTGTCTGTTTGTCTGTGTGTTTGAAAACGCTAATCTCAGAAACGGCTTATCCAATTTGAATATAATTTTCACTGATGTGTTGTGGGAAACTTCACTTAACATTTAGTGTTTATTTTATGTAAATCGGTTTATAAATAAAAAAGTTATGTCAATTTAAAACTACGCAGTATTTATTCTGTGTTCGATGAGTGTTAACAAGATATGTAACTGCATAGTTGAATTGGTTGAAACTAAACATGTTATGGTCTGTAAAATGTATTCCTTTGTTATGTATTTTTTATTGGTTATGTGTGTACCTATGTTATTTGATACTATACAAATCTATATCTCTATATCTATATATACTTATATAAAAACGAAAGGATGCTCTCTCACTCATCTATTGAATAAACATCGTAGAGCCTAAACTGCTATAGATACGAATATGATTTTTACTAGGGGTTCCTTTTATGACGTAGACGTCAGTTAAGAATGAATTTTCTGATCCCCCCCCCCCCAAGTTAACCCAAATAGGAGATGTAAGTTTGTATGAAAGTCAGTCAATTTTGAGGGAGGCCACCTCAATAAAATTTAGTATTTCGCTTTGATTTTTATGTTAAAACATAGTTTTAAACCGACTTCCAAAAAGGAAGAGGTTATCAATTCGTCTGTATTTTTTTTATTATTATTTTTTTTAATTTTATATTTGTTACTCGATTTCTCCGCACTGGGTGAACGGATTTGGATGATTTTTTTTTCATTTGAAAGGTAGTGCGTGTCGTCGGGTCCCATTTATTTTTAGTTCACTTTTGACAGTGGCATCCATAAGAAAAGCGCATAAGTCTGATATTTGCATTAACGATGTGCGCGATAAATAGATGAATAACTCAATTTCCCGCCAACCGATTTTGATGATTTTGCTTTTATTTGAAAGAATGTACTTCAAGGGTACTCTGATGAGTTTGATACGGTTCTGATCACAGGATCCATTTCCATGAAGCAAATTTACGAAATTAGCGATACTCGGCCAAACCTAAGCTGTAGGAGTCCAATTGGGTTGAATGTAGAATGAGATTACTAAGCAAAAAAAATAAGGTCAATTTTTTTCCTAAAAAAATTGACCTTCAACTCTTCAATCCTGATGATGCAGGGGTACTGCTAGCCTGAACCGTAGAAGTAAGTCAATTTGTTTTTATGGATATATAATAAGATTGTTAAACAAATTCGTGGGACAAAAATTTGATCTTCAACTCCTCAACCCTGATGATGTAAGGGTATTTCAAGACTAAACCGTAAGAGTTGGCTATTTGGTACTTACGGTTATGTAATAAAAATACCAAGCAAAGATGAACGGTAAAAATTTTGACCTTCAACTCCTCAACCCTGATGATGAAGGGTTATTTCAAGCCATAGCCATAGGAGATGGCCATTTAATGCTTTCGGGTATGTAATATGATTACTAAGCAAAGACACAAAATGAAAATTTCGACCTTCAACTCCTCACCCCTGATGATGCAGGATGCTGCTAGCCTAAACTATACGAGATGAGCATTTGGTGCTTTCAGGTATTTAATATAATTACTAAGCAAAGACAAATGATGACAATTTTGACCTCTAACTCCTCAACCCTGATTATGCACGGGTGCTTCAAGCCTAAGCCATAGAAGTTAGCTATTTAGTGCTTTCGGGTATATAATATAATTACTAAGCAAAAACACAAGATGAAAATTTTGACCATCATCTCCTCAACCCTGATGATGCAGGGGTGCTTCAAGCCTAAGCCATAGAAGTTAGCTATTTAGTGTTTTCGGGTATGTAATATAATTACTAAGCAAAGACACAAGATGAAAATTTTGACCATCATCTCCTCAACCCTGATGATACAGGGGTGCTTCAAGTCTAAGCCATAGAAGTTAGCTATTTAGTGCTTTCGGGTATGTTATATAATTACTAAGCAAAGACACAAGATGAAAATTTCGATTTTCAATTCCTCAAGCCTGATGATGCAGGGTACTGCAAGCCCAAGCTATAGAAGTTGGCTCGCAAGTGCTTACGTATAGGTAATAAGAATACTAAACAAAGACGCGGGATATTTTTTTACCTTCAACTCCTCCCTGATGATGCGGGATAGTGCAAGCCTAAATTATAAAAGGTAGTCACATAATGCTTACGGTTGTTTTTAGTATATATTATGAGTTTAATGACAGCTCATTAAACTGAAATGTGATTAATAAATTAAACTTCAATTCATCTACCCTGATAATCTAAGTACACAACCTACTTAAGCCGTATGAGTTTGGTACTTATTGATTACAATACATTACGACCCGTTCCTGAGAGAACATTATGATGAAAAGTGTTACTTTGAATACCTAAATCCTAAAAATGCAGGAGTATTGTCATGTTATTATTAAGAGTTGGATTTAGCTGTAGCTTTTTCAACAGGATGGGTTAGGTTAGGTTGGAACATAAAAGAAAACATAAAAAATAAGCGAGCAGGGTGCGCCAGCGCCCTGCGAGCGGGTGCGCCCTGTTCGTATGAATTGTAAAAGTGTTTTGATTCTGTCTTCTGCTTTACAAAGAACAATTTACGCGCACAAATAGCCCGATGCACCTCTTAAAAGATCTTATCTTTGACCACATGAAACAAAATATGAACTTAGAATATATGTCGCTGTTCAGTGATATTCCAATTTTCTAAAGATTTAAGTAGATAATAGTGCTTTGTTACCCGGAAAAGTCAAAATCAATCTTTATATCGATACGTCTTCGTTCAAATGCGGAGGAGTTGGTTGAAAAAGTATATCCCGATATCTATACTAATATATAAAGCTGAAGAGTTTGTTTGTTTGAACGCGCTAATCTCAGGAACTACTGGTTCGAATTTAAAAATTCTTTTTGTATTGAATAGACCATTTATCGAGGAAGGCTTTAGGCTATATAACATAACGCTGCAACTATTAGGAGCGAAGAAATAATGGAAAATGTGAAAAAAACGGGGCAAATTATTTATCCTTGAGGGCTTCCGTTGCGTGCGCTGCGAAAACGGTACAAGATACCAAAAATATATGTATGAAAGAATTATTTCTCTTGAAATGATCTAAAAAAATGTCCGCGACAGTATATGTCTATCTTTTAAGATTAACTCACTAGAACCATTTTCATGGTAATCAAATTCGGTCGAAATTAGTTAAGAGTTGTATCAACGTAATAATATTAATATTTGTCCAAATAAATGTGTTGTTGATTAAGAGTATTTAATTGTGAACAAAATTGTCTTTGACATCACTTAATTTCAATGATTATCTTAGAAGTAATAGATCTTAGAGATCTTGCGTCGTTTTATCGTCGTGTAATAATACTTTTTAAATACTATTTGATTTCGTTTTAAGGATATTTTGTTTTAGGTTTTAATAATTTCACAATTATTTTTTTATATATGAGCTATATGAGTTAGCTATGTTCTTTTCAAAACTAAATTGTCTAAAATAATAATAGAAAATGAAACGGACAAAGTCGTGGGTAACAGCTATAATTTATAAAGCTGAGGAAGTTGTTTACAAAAATAAATTATGCCCAAAATAACTATTCCACGCGGACGAAGTCGCGGGCACAGCTAGTAATATTAATATTTGTCCAAATAAATGTGTTGTTGATTAAGAGTATTTAATTGTGAACAAAATTGTCTTTGACATCACTTAATTTCAATGATTATCTTAGAAGTAATAGATCTTAGAGATCTTGCGTCGTTTTATCGTCGTGTAATAATACTTTTTAAATACTATTTGATTTCGTTTTAAGGATATTTTGTTTTAGGTTTTAATAATTTCACAATTATTTTTTTATATATGAGCTATATGAGTTAGCTATGTTCTTTTCAAAACTAAATTGTCTAAAATAATAATAGAAAATGAAACGGACAAAGTCGTGGGTAACAGCTATAATTTATAAAGCTGAGGAAGTTGTTTACAAAAATAAATTATGCCCAAAATAACTATTCCACGCGGACGAAGTCGCGGGCACAGCTAGTAATAAAATACAAAAGGCGGCCTTATCGCTCAACAGCGATCTCTTCCAGGCAACCTCACGGTGCGGAGTTAAGTTTTAGGGGAAAAATAAAGAGAAGGTAGGGTGCAAAAGTTATGGAAATGAGTGCAACATACAAATTAAGAAATTAAATTTCAGAGAAAATACTAAAAAATAATAATAATAATAATTAACATAACAATAATTGTAAAAAGAATAAGTTTAAAGATAGCAAAAGCGTAAGGAGAGGATTGGTAAACTAGAGCTTTAAGTAAAAGGACTTCACAAGATTTTTAAACGAATGTAGGGATTGGGCATAGCGAATAGATACAGGAAGGGAGTTCCACAACTGAATGGCTGAAACAGTGAAGGACTTTTTGTAAAACGAAGTTGAGTGGGAAGGAGTGTAAAGACTAAGGTTTTGAGTGGAGCGAAGGGATCTATCATGGGATAGGTGGAGAAAGGGGAAACGTTCCTTGAGGTACGGTGGAGAGGTCGGATTAAATAATATACAGTATAGAAGAGACAGAATGTGAGCATTTCGGCGAAGACGAACTGGGAGCCACTTGAGTTTAACGCGATACTCTGAAACATGGTCATATTTTCGTAAGCCGAATATGAACCGTATACAAATATTTTGGAGACGCTCAAGCTTATTTAATTGCTCCTCGGTAATATCAGGATAACACACATCAGCATAGTCAAGTATAGGTAAGAGTAGAGATTGCGCAAGCATAATTTTTGTGGGAATTGGTAAAACATTTTTTAATTTGCGAAGGGAA
Organism: Spicauda simplicius; assembly: GCA_949699795.1. NCBI lineage: Eukaryota > Metazoa > Arthropoda > Insecta > Lepidoptera > Hesperiidae > Spicauda > Spicauda simplicius. The sequence goes on along the minus strand of OX453061.1, from coordinate 5,114,143 downwards.
CCCATAGCAGCAAAGATCTTCTTACTGACTTCCGTGACCTGTGGTATCCACGAAAGATGTTGGTACATATAGATACCTAGATTCTTAACTTTATTACTATAGGGAATATCGACGTCATCCAATGTTATGGGCGGTAATAATTGCCAATCGATTCTAGAAATCAGACGCGAACTCCCTATAATAATCGCCTGGGATTTGGTGACATTTAATTTTAATCCAAAGTTTTTGGTCCAAGTAGAAATACAAGCCAGATCCGCGTTAGTTATCTTGATGGCGCTGTGCAAGTTGTTAAGGCTAGCGTGGTTGTAAATTTGCAAGTCATCCGCATATAGATGGTAGTGAGAAGTTAAGTGAAGACTAATAGAATTAATGAAGATAGTAAAGAGGAGAGGAGACAACACGCCACCTTGCGGCACGCCAGCAGTTGTACTGTAATTGCCGTCGGAGATATGTAGAGAGAACGTAAAACCCCCAAGAGGACGTCAAAATCAACAGTGTTGAATGCATTGCTAAAATCCAACAGAGTTAACACCGTCAGCTGTTGATTATCCATCCCCATGCGAATGTCATCTGTAATTTTCAGCAGGGCAGTAGTCGTACTATGACCAGGGCGGAAACCGGACTGAAGAGGATTTAGTAGGGCTTGAGAGGAAAGAAAGGAGCTAAGCTGATGGTGGATGAGACGCTCAAGGACTTTGGATAGAAAAGGTAATATGGATATGGGTCTAAAATCAACAAATTCAGTAGGGTTGGATTTTTTGGGTAGGGGAATTATGTGAGCATCTTTCCAGGAAGAAGGGAAGGAATTAGTTTGGATAGAACTATTAACTATAAAAGTAATAGTAGGAAGGAGTAAATCAAGGAGAGGGGTGATCATTTTACGGCTAATGCAATCGCTGCCTACCGCATTTGAGGGGATAGCAAGTATTGCTTTCTCTACATCACGATCCGAAAATTGACTAAACGAAAATAGAGGAGAATTTGAATCGGGAACATGAGAAAGATCATTCAGAGTTTTTTCTTTTGTTTTGCTTTCGATGCAAGAGGTAACAGAAAAATGACGATTTAAATCGTTTAAGTTAAGATTGTGTGGAAGAGAGTTTTTCTGCGATTTCCCAATTCCTAAAGTTTTAAGAAATTTCCAGACCCTACTAGGGTCTTCATTATGAACAGAATTGTAAATATGGCGTCGTTGTAAATCTCTACACATCATATTGCAACGATTCCTTGCAGATTTGTACCGCTCAAGATTAACCTCACTGGCGTCTGACTTGTATTTAGATTTGGCTGAATTTTTCTTATTGATTAAGGTCCTCACGTCATCAGAAAGCCATGGAGCTGGTGAATGCCGAATACGAACTGGGCGAACAGGAGCATGCACGTCATACAGTTGAACTAGCAAGGAATTAAACAGTGCCACCTGCTCGTCAACAGTTCTCATACTCTCTACGATACCCCAATCGATATTCGTAGCATCGTGTCGGAGTTTTACAATGTCCATCCCACTGAAATTACGCTGAAGAAGGATTCTTGACTTAGCTTTCGGAGGTCGGATTTTATAAGACAAGTAGAGAAGGTCATGGTAAGAAAATCCCTCGGCAGCGCACTGGCCATACTTTGCAACGTGATCCAATGAAGATACTATCATTAGATCGAGCAAAGAAGGGTCACAGTTTGGGAAGAAGTGTGTTGCACTGAGAGGTAAAATATGTAGATTAGCAGCATTGACTAAGGACTGTAATTTATGGGATCTGACATTCTGCTTGAGTAAACAAGTATTAAAATCACCCATAATAATTGAGTGGTCGAAGAGTGGACAAAGGTCTTCAAGCAGTTTGTCTAAGCAGGAGAAGTAGTCAACGCTGAGTGAAGGGCTATAAAAAGCACCAAGAAGAAGTTTGGCGTTAGAAAGATGGACTTCTAAAAATAAATGTTCGGATTCGTTCCCAGAAGTGGCCTGCGGTGACTTGCTTAATATTGAAAAGGGGATATGGGAACGAAGGTAAATTGCAACTCCGCCACCGCCTCCGCCTATGTGTGATATTTTGAAATATATCTAAGAATATTGCAATAAAATATTCATATTACAAATAACTTATAATGAGAAGCTATTTTTATAGACACAGCTACAGAAATCGGTTTATGGACTCGTACAGAATTAAATTGTAACGTTTTGAATTCATTAATATGGACTTTACTTATATTATTCTGTTTTTGGAATATCAACCCCTAAGGAGACAGAATAACAGAAATAAAGTTTATTGCATTACGTTATAGTCAAACGAAGTGGCAAGCAAAATGTAGTACATATTGAATTTATGGAATTTATTTTCTCCTCATTACTAATTAATCGATGCTCAGCAACGGAAAATTTAGTAGACTAATTAATATTGACTACACGAAATTAATAGCAAGTGGAAACGATGCCATTTATAATTACCAGCTGTTAAAATGTACCCTCAGGCGCTCATAACGTTTAATGTTGTAATTGAATACTGGGACTAATGTTATGATATGCTTTACTCGTACATAAGTAAAGTTGCAAAGACTAAAATGTATTTCATTTTTAGGTGTCTATCTATATACCATTCATATCGCTGTTGATATGAATGGTAGATAGAGGGTACAAACAATTCTACTTTTAGAAAACTTCTATATGAGCAAGTGCAATAAAACATATTATTATTATTCTCATCACTATTTATTTATTTATTTATTTATTTAAAAAGGGCAGCCAACAAGACAATACATTACACTTACAATTAAAAACTACATTAGGCTTAAAATTAAATGCTGTCTTAATAACAGGCCACCACGGCATGCATCGTGATCGAGTTTGAATAAGTAAGATTATATTAGAACACTTAATTGTACGTATTACAATAATAATTACGTATAGTATATGTATATATAAATGTGGTATGTATGTAAAAAAAATGTGTTAATGATTACAAAAATATTGTAGTTAATTGAATGTAATTAATCCTGTATTAAACATTTTATAGAATTCTTAAATTTACTAATTTTATTATTAAATATGTCCAATGTAGGTTCTTTTGATAGGGCGTTGTATTGACGTTGAATTCTGTTCAATATGGAGTATTTACCCAGATTGCTCTTAGTCGGGCGTGTGACAAATGGATGATATTTGGATGCTCTAGGTGTTTTCAATGGAGCATTTAATGTTACTCTATCTAATAATTCAGGGCAATCTATATAACCATTTATTATTTTGAACAGAAAAACAAGGTCAAGTAGTTCCCTGCGTTTTTTGAGGGTGCTTAGTTTAAAATATGTAAGTCTTTGTTGATATGATGGTAGACGTTTCCCTAGGTTATCCCATAGGTGCCATAGAAACCGTTTTTGAACATTTTCAATTCTTTTTATGTAAGTTGCGTAATGGGGATTCCACACTTGGCTGCAGTACTCAAGACCACTTCTGATTAAGCTGTTAAATAATGTTATTTTAGTTGACGAATTTTTGAAGCCTTTTGTGGTTCTTATGATAAACCCTAATAGTCTGAAACTTTTAGAAATAACATGATCGATGTGGGAGTTAAGTTGCAATTTGTAATCAAGAAAGACTCCTAGATCGCGTATGCAATTAGTGTGTTGGAGGGGGTTATTGTTTATATAGTATTGTTGGTAGCAGGGTGTCTTTTTCCTAGAAAAACGCATATGTGAACACTTGCTGACGTTCAATGACATATAATTCGTTTCACACCAGTCGCTAAAACGGTTTAAATCCTCTTGAAGATGGATCGAACTCTGCGCATTGTGTATGCTTTTAGAGATTTTTAAATCGTCTGCAAAAAGATATACTTTCGAATGTTGAAAGCATGTGACTGCGTCATTTATAAATATGATAAAGAAAAGGGGGCCCAAATGGGAACCTTGAGGGACGCCTGATAAGGCTGGAAAGCGTTTAGAATGATATCCATTAAGCACTACTCTTGAAAATCGATTTGTGAGGTATGATGAGCACCAATTGAGCAAATTTCCGACAATACCATAACGAGCTAGTTTTACGGCCAGTAATGTGTGATCAACTTTGTCAAACGCTTTACTGAAGTCTGTATATATGACATCTGTGCATATTCGGAAATCGACGTTATCAACAACATCCGATATAAAACAACCAAGATTGGTCGTGGTCGAGCGTTCTTTCAAGAAGCCATGTTGGTTATATGTAATAGATTGTTTGGCTTGCCAGGAAAGTGCTGGTAAGATAAGTTTTTCAAAGACTTTACCAAGAGTGGGAAGTAATGAAATGGGGCGGTAATTCTCAGCAGAAGACGCATCACCTTTTTTAAATATAGGTAGGATAACAGATTCTTTCCAAATATTGGGAAAAATACCGGTCTTCAGTGATGTGTTGAAAATAAGGGTAAGCGGTTCGGCAAGTGTTCTGGCACATTTGGATAAAAAAAGTGGAGGTAAGCCGTCAGATCCGGCTCCCTTGTATATGTTTAGTGTAGTGAGGGCCCTTTGTACCTGCATTTTTGATAATGACACTGTGTGAGTGGTGTAATTTACGTGGTTTGTCAATGAGTCATCTTTTAGGTTGGTGTGATTACCTGGCGAAGTGTTGTAGACTGATGAAAAACAACTAGCAAACATATTACAGATTTCGGTACCATTACTGGCAGTCTCGTTGCCAAGTCTCATAACAGAGGGATAAGTACTACTGCATTTCCTTTTATGTTTTATAAAGGACCAGAAGACTTTAGGGTTGTTTTTGATTGAATTTTCTATTTTTATATGGTACTCCTTGTAACATAAATTTATCATTTCATTGCATCTTTTTTTTAATGTATTATAGGTTATTTTGTCCAAAGGATTACCATATTTATTGAAGCGCTTCCTAAACTTTTCTTTTTCACGTATTGTTTTTATTAATTGTTTAGAGAACCAGACAGGGTGTTTATTTGAGTGTTTAAACTTTAAAGGAACAAATACCGAAATGAGTGCTCTAATCCTAGTATAGAAAACGTCTACCATTTCATCAACCGATTTACAAGACTGAAATTCCTCCTCCCATGAAATTAGACTAAGTTTACTATTAATAGCCTCGTAATCGGCTTTGAAATAATTACTTCTTGGATTTGTGCAATGTTTTATAGTTTTATAATAGGTAAACAACGAAATATCAAATTCAAGGGGAGGATGATATGGATCGACTTTGCTTAATTCTAGCGTACTACGTGCAAAATAATTTATAGAAAAGTTTGCGAGTACCAAGTCTAAAATTTTGTCTTTATGATTGGTTATATAATTATATTGTTTTAGATCGTGCAGTGAAATAAAATCTAATAATGTATCGACACAATTACTTTTTGATGAAACGAACGCGGTTGTTGCTGAGGTGTCACTTTGTTTGTTCCAAAGTATATTGCTGAGGTTAAAGTCGCCAACTATTAGTGTATTGTGCAAGCTATGAATATTTGAGTTGCAGTTGTCAATAAAGGTATTGAGTAATTGTATTGAGATTGGTGGCGGTAAGTAGACAGCGCAGATGTAAAATTTGGTTTTGTTATTGCTATTGACTATATTAATCGAGACCCACAGATCTTCGCAGTCACTTTCTAAGTGTGTTTCTCTGTGGGATTCTAGACGTCTGTCAATTGCAATAAGAACCCCTCCACCGGTTTTCAAACGATGTAATGGACTTGTTTCTCGATCTCTTCTATATACATTGTAACGGTCACAGAATAACTCATTATCAAATATGGATGAGTTTAACCAAGTTTCTGTCAATATGATTATAGTGTAATTAGAGTTACAAATATTTTTATAGAATTCATTTGTTTTTGTTCGAAGACCTCTTACATTCTGGTAATATATATTTATGCTTTTAATATTGAAGGGGAGTGAAAAATGGATCAAAAACATTTACAAAAATTATTTAAAAAAAAAAAAAAAAAATTTAAATGCTTAAGATAGTTTGGTTAATGTTTCCATGTCTCGTACGTATATATAGCCTGATGATTCAGTTTTTCTCATAAATATACGTCCTCCACGTACCCACACAAACTTGTAGTTAAATTGCTTGGCATGACTACGAGCGGCGGCATGGAGAGATTTATTTTCCGGCGACAAGTTTTCTGCAACATACACTGGCGATTTTTTGTCTCCTCCGATTCCCAGGTGGCTAGTGTTTAGTTTCTCAGATGGATTTTTTTTATTGAACGTAATGACGGCTGCCAGGAAGTTGTCTCGCAAACGAGGGTGGCTAAATTTTACGAGAATGTTGCGAGGACGTGGACTCTCTGAGTTGTTTTTGGCTACTCGAGAGCAATAGTGAATGTCGCTATCGGCTATTGGACAATCTACGATTCTACCAACTTGTTTAACAAGACTTACTAAGTTTTCTGATTTATTTTCCGGCACGCATTGAATTTCTAAGTTCGGAGCCCGAGATATTTGATCCATCTGGTTAAGCCGGCCGACTAAGTTGTTGACAGTGGCGCGAAGACATTCGTTTTCTTTCTTAAGGGTGTTAATACTACTTTGTTGAGCTATGTTGTCCGCGCGCAGCTTTTCGAACTGTTCATTTAAGAAGTCCATGGATTGCTTGAAGTCGTTCATCTGTGTACTTAACTCGTCGATTTTCTTAACTAAGCGATTGTCCTGCTCCTTTAATTCTTCGCGCAATAATGCGCGAATGTCTTCCATAGTGATACTTGCACTATCGACATCAGTGATAAATCTCTTTTTTCTTTGTGTAACTTGAAGAGGGCTGCTTAGGCTGGTTGGTGTGGTAGGCCGAATTACCCTGTTGGTGTTGTCTCCTTTTGGTAATTTTGATGTGCAAGCGGGGCAATTCCAGTCGGGGGTGGGTGGGCTGTTTACGCAGTCGCTATGGTACACTAAGCGGCAACCCTGGAATTCGAGGTAATCCACGCCCCGAATTACACTTTTGCAGGCAGCGCAACGATTCATGTTGAAGTATTTACGTTTATTTTTATAAACTTTGAGTAAACGTAAAAAATTGCTTACTTGATCGGCGGCGAGTGCGGGTCGGATAGCACGCGACGTCGATGACCGCGATGTTGGCTTGCGCAGCAATATCGGCACGACGATATTGGAAATTAGGCTTCACTTAATTTGAACTCTATTGCAATGTAACAAATAACTGTATTGGTAAGTATCAACTAAATGAATATAGAATATAATAATTAAATTGAACACACGTCTAAACTCGACAACTGCTGAGGTAGGAAGGTACATCACTATAGGTACATTGATTCGATATTCCATTATGACAACATAATATCTATTCGTACCTTTTTTAATTTAAGGTCCAGAAATATTTTTACCAAAATTTTCATATTAGTTGTTCTAAATGAAATAAAAAATTTATGGAAGTAGACAAAATATTAAAAATAAATAAAACTTTTTTTTATAACATCTTATCAGAAAAGTATAAATAGAAATTAATTATAAATAAAACAAGGAGTCCATATCGCTGCCTCTTAGGAGAGTCTCAAGAATGCTGGCGGCGTTGCCTCTTTGTATAGTTAAACTGATAATAATAACTACATAATTATCTTTACATCACATTATTTGTTAATGATATTTTAGACGCATAATAATTAAGTACACTTTTACATCCGCCATCTTAGTTTAATCATTGCCCTCGTTTATTTTTTAATCCACTTGTCATCAACATCTATTCAGCCAGATAGATACAAAAGGAGGTTTATTATAAAATAATTATTCAAATCCGAAAATCATGACACAATTATAATCTTTGTAGATTTTTGTTTGTTCTACTATTGTTCTATCTGGCGTAAAGTTGCGGTGGTGGGTTAAGATAGACAGGCTAAAATTTAAAATTAAGTAGTACGTAAATAAATTCGACATTTTTAATGGAGAGTCCAAACTTTAGAACTTCTGCCCTAGTAGTAGTAGTCTCTCTTAAATCTAAAGGATATATAGGATGACCTTTTTTCGCCAAGAAACCGATAATCATCTCTGAAGTACGTTTACATTTTTATTCTACCTACATATTTAATTGAAATTCGTCCAAAAACAAATGATCTGTGTTAAAAAAAAATAAACAAAACAGCACACAAACACTAGTAAGATAAAATACTGTTAAGATAGGTATAGATAGGATATGTATTAATTATAAGTAAACATTTAAAAAAATCTTATTATAAAAATATTATCATTAATTCTTAGCACTTCGGTAATAACTACGAGAGCTTGTAATAAAAACTAAAAAATTATAACAACACAGCGTTAACAATATTCTTTTGAAGTCTAAAATCCGACCTTAAGACTTGACAAGGAAATTTAGAAAAGAATCCACGAAGCAAATGCGAGGAGGTTTTTCAGAGAGAGATTTAATGGGGACGATAAGCAAAACAACGCTGCCTTAGTTGGGAAATATTGTTACTTGTTCAAGAGGAATTTCTTTCCCGGGTCTAATAAAGTTCAGACATTGTACTGTGCACAATGTTGGCATATTGACGTGTCTGACTAAAAGAGTAAAGAATTTTTATTACCAACTGAAACCCGCGAATTTGGTCGCTTCGGTCACGTCTAGCAAGGTAAGGGCTATCTTATGTGTTTTTACACACACACACGCTTTCTACATTCATAGTCCCATAATAGAATGTTCTCTTGTGTCGTGGGTACCATGGACACACACAAGACGAATGCACAAACACCCAGACCCGGAACAAGAATCTAAACTCATCATTCAGATACCTGGCCTGGTCTTGCCGAGAATCGAACCCAGGATCCATTGCGCGTCAGACCGGTATGGTAACCGCCCCGCCACTTGGGTCGTCAAATTTTAATTCGGGTTTATACGGTCATAATGATGTGTGAGCAAAATTTCAGCGAAATGCGATCTGTAGTTTTGTGTGAAAGAGATACAAACACACGTACAACGTCACAAACTTCTGCATTTATAATATTGATAAGATAAGTCAACCCATTATTGTCCCATGGGCTGGGTCTTCTCTTGAAATGAGAGAGTTAATAGTCCACCGCGCTGGCCAAGTGCCAATAGATGGACTTCACACACTTCCTAGAACTTTTTTTGAACTCTCGGGTGTGTAGGTTTCCTTACAGTGTATCAGATCAAAGGCATGCTCGTTTGCATTTTTATGCAAAAGCAAACTTTTAGAAACTTTATGTTTTCTTTGTGTTCTTATCAATAATCCCCTTCACTTAGCTACCACGTACAAACACCACGTTCATAAATCTTATAAATAAATTATCAGCCCTGTTGGGAACTCCAAAATAAAGGTTTTAAAATGAAGTCATTGATATCTAACTCTGTATTGTAATGCAAAGCAAACGAGTTTACAGAATTTCAACAAGTTTCAAGGTTACCTTGTTCAAAAGTCGCAAGATTTAACTCTTAAACAAACTGACTCTTTGTTGATGAAACAATATCCTTATGTCATTGTCAGTTAACTAGAAGTGGCTCTGTGAATATTACATTACACGCTTATTCTCAAGTGTGCGAGTAACTTCCAACACACCTGTGTCAAAGCGTCTCGTTATCTGTTTTGTTTTGTAAATATTACACGCCTCTCGTACAGAAGGGTGTTATAAGAATTTGGTAACACCACATAAGTGTATGACACTGTTGTTTACCAATTTTCACGTGTTAAAGTTTTAAAGAAGTTGTTTTCAAAAGATTTGAATCAATCTTACGAGCCCGAGAATTACGGGAAATCCGTGTTACAAATTAATTATTTCTGAATGAAAAAGCATTATAAGGAAAATGTTTACTGACACTTATGTAAGGTTCTCATAAAAGTATGAAGTTTAAGTTAAAAATCACAAGTAACCGTAACATAATGGCGTTTCTCTACTAACCTGCATTGGAGCAGTACTATGAAGGTTCTGAAGAGTATGGTTAAATAGGGAAAGGCTTGGTTCAACATGTGGTAGAAGCAGTGAGGTACCATCGCCACAGTTACCTACATCTAGCGTGAAGCAGTTCCTGAGTTTCGATGGAAGGGTGTGGTTGCCGCCTCACTTTTATATGAGGCTATTATCTTAGTCCTCGAAAGTAGTGGAAGGGATCCATGATAGATTTCAGAGGGAATCCGTGTTTTAAATGATGTTGCTTACAGATGTCTATGAGCGGCAGTGACTAACAGGTGTGTTGCTACTTCTGGGGACTAAGATGCTGTTCTCATATAAAATTTCGGCGGCTACTATACCCTTCCTTCGAAACGCAAGAACTGTTTCACGCTAAAAATAAGTGTGTCGGTGGCACCTGGGTGGGTGTTCCATTTGGGAAAATTAATATGTATTTATTGTTTACATTTCGTTGCCCGCATTATAAACTACAGAATAGCACACACGCATACACCTATATCTAGCGTGAAGCACTTCTTGCGTTTCGATAGGAAGGTGTGGTTGCCGGCACACTTTTATATGAGGCGACCATCACAGTCCTTGGGAGTAGCAACGGATCTGTGATTGACTTCAGATGGAACCCGTGTTTTGTATGTAGTTGATTACAGATGTACATGGCCGGCAGTGACCACTTACCATCAGGTGGGCTGCATGCTCGTTTGCTATTTCAGTCTAATAAAAAAATAGTGAGCTCATTTTATTAGGAATTTGGATAACTAGAAGCTTTGAGTTTCCCATCAAACTGCCTTACAACTATTGATTGCTTCAAACGGAAAGCTCGTTAGCATCACAACGGTTGTAACTTTTACAGGAAACTTCAATCAAGTGTTACGGAAAGTTTGTAACTCAGGGCTGACTAACCTTACGTGATTATTTTTAAATCCTTGTCAAGAAATTATGTAATAAGTTAAAATGCATATGTGCATGTATGTTTTTAGGGTTCCGTACAATGATCCCTGTAGTTCCGGGATCAGAATAGAGCTACGGTATCCCCTGCCTGTTGTAAGAGACGAGTAAAAGGGGGCTTCCGGGGTTGCGTGCGGCTAGAGTGGGAGCTCGAACCGTTCAATCAGACGACCCCAATAAGGACGGCGGTATACGTGGCCCCATACCGTCGTAAAGACCAGACGGAGCGGTGGGCCCAGCTGCTCACCTGGGAGAAGTCCGAAGGGACAACGTGTTTAGATGACTCCGGTTACGTCCCTTTGGAGATCCCAGGGTCCTCTTTCTAGCGCTGAGGACGGCCATCAGGGGGTTTTAGTGCGGTAAAAATCCCACATAACCGTGCGTCGCTCCCACGGCGTCGGGTACCTTTTGAAGGTTTCCCCTCAAGACCAAAAAAAGGGTTCCGTACAAAAAGTGTACGAACGGTATTATTAAGACTCCGCAGTCCTTCTGTCTGTCACTAGGCTGTATCTCATGAACCGTGATAGTTAGACAGCTGACATTTTCATAGATAATGTATTTCTTTTGCCGCTGTGACACACAAAAATAAAAAAAACATTAACCTGATTTTTGCACCCTACCTATTCTTTATTTTCACCTTAATCTTCACTCCATAACCTTAGGTTGCCTGGAAGAAATCGCTGTTGAGCGATAAGGCCGCCTTTTGTATTCTAATATTAAGATTTCATTGCATTATTTTCCTTGTTAGGTACAATAAAGTATATTATTATTATTATTTTTATAAATACAGAATTCGGTTACAGTTGAACAAATCAACTTAAACACGTTACACACACTACATTGCGTTTGAAAGAAACACATAAGTAATAAACGAAATAGAACATTCAATGTCTTACTACGAAAACACGTAACGTCAAAAATGGCAGATGTCTTTGTCAAAATACCAGCTATTGCTTTTAAATTCAGTTTAGCTAATTTAACCTGTTTTTACCTTAACGGGTGCGTTCAAAATAACTTGAAAATTATAACAATTTCTTTGAATTTGAGAAATATTCGTGTTACTTTGGACAATATGAATTTTAGTTTTTTACGATCGAATTTCGACCGTTGCGACGGGTTACTAGTATTATTGAAAATTACATAAAAATATTGGCCCAAAATGATAAAATAAGATTTAGTCTTCGCCTTCGTGAACGCCGTATCTGCGTCAGTTTCCAATACGACTCTTGTATTGTTTGATAAGAAATAACCATTGGTGACCTAAACACCTTAAACATCTGATGAACTGAATTCAATACAAAAAGCAAACACGCATTAATATTATTTACGAATGCTACGCTACCTACATTTACTGAGAATGTCTACTGTTTTAAAAGGAAATTTTAAATAGGCAGACTTTCCGGTTGGTTTTTAAAGCCAGTTGCACTACTCCAACTTATTCGGATATTTGAAACTAAGTTTAATCATTGCATTCGATCCGCTGCAACCCTATTTAGAAGTTAAACAAATTTAGCGAACCCTCCTAATGAACACTAACATAACACTGTGTAGCTAAACTGAACTATAAAAAACTCTGGAGGACGTTGTTTTTAGTATTGTTTTTAGTAGTGATACACTTCACTATAACTTTTTTCTGTTATATATAAAGTACCGAATGAGTAATAGGGTGTGTCGTCAACCCATTATTGTCTCACTGCTGGGCACGGGTCTCCTCTCATGAGAGAGTATTAGGCCATAGTCCACCGTTCTGGCCAAGTGCGAATTGGTGGACTTCACACACCTCCGAGAACTTTTTTTTTAAAGAACTCTCAGGTGTTTAGGTTTCCTCACGATGTTTTCCTTCACCGAAAAGCAGTGATAATTAATTTACTTCATATTCATTACAATCTAGCATTATATAAGGCTAACAAGTAATTCTAATCTACCTTAAACTATTAAATAATTGTTTATTCAAGGAGGCGTCCATTGGCACTGCACTTCTTTGTTCTGACATGAAAGGGTAACGCATTGTTCTTGTGTTCTATGATTTAATTAAGGCACTATTTCACTAAACCATTACTATAACTGTATAACTATCTAGTAGATGCTATCCGTTCTACTTGCTCGCTCGTTATTTTCAATATAGCCCAGAATTTTCAATATGAGATACATACGAGTACATACCATGCCTGTTTATTTACTTATAAGCGGTAAACATTACTATGCTAAATTGTAAGAGTATGGTTAAGAAACCAAAATAATGTTAGACGTTCAAAGATACTCATCAACGGTAGCATTGCACCTGAACCCGAACTAAAGTATAATTCTACTTTTATCTATTTTTTTGCTGTCGTCCTATAAAGGAAAAACCTTGTTTATTGTACTCTCCAGATCAAAAGACAACACTGCTATACATTACTGTCATATGAAACATTCAACTATACTAGTCACCCGTCGCTACGGTCGAAATTCGACCGTAATTTAAATTAAAAAACAAACCTTCACATTGACCAAAGTAGCACCAATACTTCTCTAATTTAAGTAAATTGTAATATTTTTTTATATTTTTTTGAACGCACATGTTAAAAGTAAAAAGAAGTTTATTGGCTAAGCTCCATTTTAAAAAATAGCGCGTATTTTGACAAAGACATTTGACATTTTTGACGTTATGTGTTTTCATAGTGAGACATTGAATGTTCTATTTCATTTATTATGTATGTGTTTATGTCAAATGCAAGGTAGTGATTGTAATGTGTTTTTAGTTGATTTTATGTATGTTTCATGAATTATTTGAAAAAAATATTAGCGTTGCGCAATCCTTATCTACATCAACTATAACCGTGCGTATTCATACTCTTCCCCCTGCGGCAAGTATCTTAAAAAGGAATCACAAATTTTTGCTTCACGTATTATTAGATAGATAGTTAATAAACTTAAAAAAAAAACGTTTTCTACACTCATAGCCCCACAGTAGGATTGTCTCCTGTATCGTGGGTGCCATGGACACATAAAGACGAATGCACAAACACCCAGACCCAGAACAAGAATCTAAACGCATCATTCAGGCACATGTCTGGCCGGGAATCGAACCCGGGACCCACTGCGGGTCAGACTGGTATGGTAACCGCTGCGCGACGCGGGTCGTCAAATAAAATAATATAGTGTATGAATGCATAACTTTTAAATATTTCCACTTAAAGTAGAAATATTCAAGTAACCCAATTCGCAATAGTACATTTATCCAATGCAATGATGCAGTCATGCTCAAATTTTGCGAGTGCATCTAAACCGTTTTCCGATAAGTTTGATTGCCCTCTGCGTTTTAGATTCAAATTGGGTTCTATTGACATCGAACTAAGTCGATAGTGATGGGAAACAACGGATATTTTCGAAGTACTTTACCCATTTTACCCCCAAATGTTATTTACTCTTAGCATACCAGCGCTGTAGGTGATTTTGGTTATATGCAGCAATTAGCTGATTAACTTTTCGGTAAATGTCTCTCGTCAGCCCATTATTGTCCCACTGCAGAGTACTACTGTAGGTCTTCTCTTAGAATGAGAAAGTTTAGGCCATATTCCACCGCGCTGGCCAAGTGCGAATTGATGGACTTCACACACCGCCGACAACTTTTTTTTAGAGAACTCTGGGGTGTGTAGGTTTCCTCACGATGTTTTCCTTCACCAAAAAGCAGTGATAATTAATTTCTTATACTCACATGAATCATTTGTGTATGCCTCGGACCTCCAGATCGAGAGGGCAAATTTCAACCATTAGGCTATCACTGCTCTCCTTCGGTAAATATACTGTAAGTAAATATGCATATATAGATAAGTAATGAATTACGTGTAGTGTATTGTAGAGTATTTTGTAATCTATATTTTGTAATTATTTGCATTTTCTATTCTATATTGAACCGAATGAACTATGTTTCTTTCTTTCTTTCTAATAGTAGGTTTAAAGAAACTCATTTGTTTCTTGATACGTTTGGTTGCGGTTAATTGGGATCTATTGACGTCACATTAGTCGGTAATGATGGGGAAAATACAAATTTTGTCAAACTATTTTACGTACAAAATGTAATCTTGCGTTTAGTGAAATTTAATTGTTTCATAATAGGTTTCATTACCCGAATTTGAAATTAATAGGGTTCTATTGACGTGAAATGAGTCGATTATAGGAAAGTACAGATTTCGACGAACTAATTTAGGTACAAAGCTGTGATTAATGCAGCTAAATTGTTTTCAGATACACTTGATAGACCGCTGCGTTTGAGATTTAAACTGGATTCTACTGGCGTCTAAATAAGTGGATAGATGGGAAAAACAGGATTCTGTGGAAATGTTTTTTCTTTTTTGTTTATGAGTGGAATCTTCTTTTTTGAAGGTAGGAAGGTAGGAAGGTAGAACCAGTGTAGTTCAACCGGGGAGGTTCGACAGTGTAGTACCACCGCCACACCCATTTCCAACGTGAAGCATTTCTTGCGTTTCGATGGGTTCGGTTGCCGGTACACTTTTATATGATGCGACTATCATAGTCCTCAAGAGTAGCAACGCATCTGTGATTGACTTCAGATAGAACCCATGTTCTGTTTGAAGTTGCTCACAGATGTCCATGGGCAGTAGTGGTCACTTATCATCAGGTGGACTGCATGCTCGTTTGCTAATTCAACTTTTTTGTTTATGAGATGGAATCTTAAAAAACGTATCTGTCATCGCGGGAGCGACATGTCATGTGGAATCATTATTGCTTATCCTTATAGCTAACCCAGGCTTGAGTTAAAACTGACCACATCTAGTATTTATAGCGGTAGGTGGCCACGTATCGTCCCTGTAATTTCGGGATTAGAATAGGGCTACGATATCCCCTGCCTGTTGTAAGACGCAAGGGATACCGTAAAAAGGGGCATCCGGGGTTGCGGGCGTCCAGACAGGCGATCCCGGGAAGGACGGCGGTGTGGTCGCATACCGTCGTAAAGCCTAGACGAAGCAGTGGGCCCAGCCACCCATCTGGGTTGAATGCGATGGGGTAACGCGCTCAGAGGATTCCGGTTGCGTTTCTTTGGAGATCCCGGAGTCCTCTTTGCAGCACCGAGGACGGCTATCAGGGGATTTTAGTGCGGTAAAAATCTCACATAACTCTGCGTCACGCACCCACGGCGTCGGGTACCTTTTGAAGGTTTCCCCCTCGAGAACAAAAAAAAAAGAGAAAAAAGGTGGTCACGGCATTGCCCTTCCCGGGAATCGCTGGATAAACGGTTCAAGTTCCCAGTTTTACCACCTGTAACCCTAGCCCTTATCAATCGCCTTTTATGGCAGGAATGGAACACCTGAGCTCGATTCTGATCCTGAGACTACAGAGACATGAAATATTACAGCTATAAATGTTATTATGCGTCTCATTTTAAAATTTCATTTTAAAGTATCCAAGATTCCTCACTGTATTCAAAATTCAACTTCCTTACCCATAAAACAAGTCAATGTTATAGGGAAACGACGGAATTTTACTATTTTAAACGTAACCCTTCAAGTGTGGTTTGAACGTGTTTTTATTTTCTACGCTGGAATGCTATATTTTATTGCTATGTATTTAAACCTAAGTCATCTCATTATTCTTTAACTTTGTCAAACATTTTTATTAAAAATAATGAATATTTAATTTTGAAATAACATAAACTCAAAGAGGGAAACTTTAGGTTTTTTTAATACATATACATAACTTAAAGTTAAAAAAATACCATTTGTCTCGTGCCTTAACATTTACTCAGAAGTTTAACTTTTACCCCATGCCTTAAAATTTTCCCCACGCCTTAAAATTTATTCAGAAGTTTTACATTTGCCTTATGTCTTAACATTTACTCAGAAATTTAACATTACACCTTAAAATTTACTCACAAGTTTAACATTTTACTCACAATTCTAACATTTGCACCATGCTTTGACATTTACTTTGCCCCAGTTTCTACCATGAAACTGCTATGTATATCACACATTAGCGTACACTATTCCAAGGCTCTTTGATCAGTAATGCGTTGCGAGAAAGATTGTATCCCACAAAATCTCATATTTATTCATAGAAGTATGTACTTCTTCAGAACCTGAATAATTTATACGAGGTCGTGGCTAGCTGGATTATAAAGTTTTGCAGTTGTGAAACTAGAGACTATCATTATTAGTATGTACCTTTCCCAATGCTGAGCATGTTCTTTTTAAAAATTGAAGGAGCAAAAGAGCAAAAGGCCAGCAGTTTTTTATAACATTGAAGTAGTAAACGAGCATGAAGTCCACCTGGTGGTAAGTGGTCACTGCCTCCCGTGGACTCCTATTAGCACCTTCATATAGAACATGAAGTTCTATCTACAATCAATTACAGATGCGTTACTACTGCCGAGGACCGAGATGGTCGCCTCATATAGAAGTGTGCCGGCAACCACACCCTTCCATCGAAACGCAAGAACTGCTTTACGCTAGAAATAGGTGTTCACCTATGGTTAAGTTAACCTGGTAAGTGGTCGCTGCTGCATTGACATATGTAAGCAACTTTATCCAGAATAAGGGTTCTGAAGCCAATCATAGGTACATTTCTACTCCCGAGGACTGATATGGTCGCTTTATATAAAACTGAGCTGTCAATCAAGGCCTTTCACCGAAACGCAAGGACTGCTTCACGCTAGAAATTTAGGTAGCGGTAGAACCATAAAGAAACTAAAGAAAATGTAGATTATTATTATGGTTATTATTATTATATTAATACGTGAAGCAAAAATTTCTGACGGATTTTTAAGTAATATGCCGCGGACGGATTAGTATGAAATTTTGCACGGTTATAGTGGACGTAGAGAAGGAGTGCAGAATGTTAATATTTTTTTCAAATAATGCATTTTTCATACATAAAATCAACTAAAAACACATTACACACACTGCCTTGCATTTGTCACAAACACAATACAATACAATACAAAAACTCTTTATTGCACACCATAAAAATTCATATAACAAAAACACATATATATATTTTAAGGTACAATAGGCGGCCTTATCACTTAAGTAGCGATCTCTTCCAGGCAACCTTACAATAGGTAAGAGAAAAATATTGCCAATAAAAGAGAGGGTAGGGTGTACAAAATTATTATGAAGAGTCATAAGTATGTCAGCAGCTAATCGTAAATAAAATGTAAGACGTAGAGAAGTTTTAAGGAAAAAGGGTACATAAGAAAAACAGAGATAAGGAAAAATGCAGTATGGATAACAGGGAAGAAAGAGGAAAAATTTAAAATAAAGAAATATATATAATTAAGAAGATGTTAGATTTGTTAGGTAAAAATCCTTCACTTGCCTTTTAAAAGAATTCAATGACTGCGCGCGACGGATAGGAAGTGGTAAAGAATTCCATAAGCGCACAGCCACTGAAGTGAAGGATTTACTGTAGAAGGAAGAAGAAGAAGAAGGAGTTGAAAGAGAAAGATTTTCATTAGAGCGAAGTAAGTGATTATTGTGAGACAGGTGCAAGTATTGAAATTTCTCCTTCAAGTAGTTGGGGCTATTTGAGTTAAACAAGACGCAGTACAAGGCAGAAAGAATATGAGTATTCCGACGAAGACGGATTGGGAGCCACTTGAGTTTCTTACGATATTCGGAGACGTGATCATATTTACGAATTCCAAATATGAATCTAATAAATAAATTTTGAATACGCTCAAGCTTATTTAGCTGCTCCTCAGTTAGATCTAGATAGCAAATATCTGCATAGTCAAGGATAGGATGCAATAAAGTCGTTGCAAGTGTAATTTTTGTTGCAATAGGTAAAAAATTGCGAAGCCTCCGGAGTGAACCCATAGCTAAAAATACTTTCCTGCTCACCTCGTTGACCTGAGAAGCCCAGGACAGACTGCTATCCATGTAGATACCTAAGTTTTTAACTGTATCTTTTAGAGGCACATGGACACCATTAAGCAAGATTGGAGGTAGGTTACTAATATCAAACTTATTTAATAATCTGGAGCTACCTATAATAATTGCTTGGGTTTTCTGGGGATTTATTTTCAAACCATGCAACTGGCACCAGTTTGTGACACAAGCCAAATCAGCATTTACAATACCGATAGCTTTCGGCAATTCCTCAGGTGGACATTTATAATATATTTGAAGGTCATCGGCATATAGGTGGTAGAGTGAAGATAAGTGGAGGGTCATCGAATTGATATAAATAGAAAAGAGAAGAGGAGACAACACGCCACCTTGCGGTACGCCAGCAGAAATGTTTATCCATGTTGAAGACTCATCATTAGCCATTATTCGCTGTCGGCGCCCATACAAGTAACTTTGAAACCAGTCGATTACAGTCGGAGATATGTTAAGAGACCGTAAAATGGCAAGCAAAATGTCAAAGTCAACAGTATTAAATGCATTGCTGAAGTCTAACAACGCTAACACTGTTACCTCTCTCTTATCCATTCCTAGACGGATGTCTAGGAAATGACCGTGACTTTCAATAAAGCAGTAGTCGTACTATGACCAGACCGGAAGCCAGATTGGTACGGATTTAAAAGATTATTAGAGGAGAGGAAGGAGCAGAGTTGATCATATATGAGACGCTCAAATACTTTTGAAAGGAATGGGAGGATGGATATAGGACGGTAATCAGAACACGAAACTGGGTTGGTCTTTTTAGGTATTGGAATGATCTGAGCATCTTTCCACGTCGAGGGAAATGAGCTAATGGAAATAGAAAAGTTAAGGATATATGTGATGACAGGAACAACAAGGTCAAGGATGGGAATAATCATAGTACGACTAATATATGTACATATGTACTTATGTACATATGTACTTAGTAAATGAAATAGAACATTCATTGTCTTACTATGAAAAGACACAACGTCAAGAATGTCAGATGACATTTGATTTGAATTAGAGAAATATTCGTACTAATTTGGACAATATGAAGTTTAGTTTTTTAATTTAAATTACGGTCAAATTTCGGCCGATGCTACGGGTGACTAGTTATTATTAATATATACGTTATGTTACTTAACTATCCTATGTTAATTACTGTCCTTCATTATCCCACTATCCTATGTCCTTCGTTAACCCATTTCTAACTTTACACTTCCCACTTTTCACTACTGTTGTGTTATAGGTATGTTTGTATGTGTTTATAGTGTACAATAAAGAGTATTATCTTCTACTACGTACAGTTATAGTAAAGTAAATCACTAGTGAGAACAGTGGTGGTGGTGGCAGTGTGAGCCTAATGGTTGAAACTTGCCCTCTCAATCGGGAGGTCCGAGGTTCAAACCCAAGCACGCACTACTGATTTATGTGCGGATTAGAAATTAATTATCACTGCTTTTCGGTGAAAGAAACCATAGTGAGAAAACCTACACAGCCGAGAGTTCTTTAAAAAAAAGTGCTCGGAGGTGTGTGAAGTCCACCAATTCGCACATAGCCAGCGCGGTGGACTATGGCCTAAAAAACTCTCTCATTCCGAGAGAGGACCCGATCCCAGGAGTAGGACAAAAATGAATTGACGATGTATATATCACTAGTACAAAATTAAAAGCAAAGCTCTGATAATTTAGTTTCACTTATAGCTACACAGTGTTATGTTAGTATTCATTAGGAGAGTTCGCTAAATTTGTTTTACTTCCAAATAGGGTTGCGGATCGAATTCAATGATTAAACTAAGTTTCAAATATCCGACCAAGTTGGAGTGGTGCAACAGACTTTGAAAGCGGTCTGGAAAATCTGCTTAAAATTTTCTTTTAAAGGAGTAGATTTCTTAACATAATTGGAAGTAGCGTAAATAATGTTAATTTGTCAGATAATTGCCACTAATTTAAAAATAACCACACTTTTTTTAAAAGTATTTGAGAAAGGTAAAGTTGTTAACATGTTTACGATTTCTATGCAATGCCAGATATCATTTTTTATGTAACGATTACTAATTTATAAACACCATATTATGTGGTTGCCGTCACACTTTTATGTATGTGAAGCGACCATCATAGTCCTCAGAAGTAGCAACGCATCTTTCACTCACTTCTGATACAACCCATGTTCTATTTGAAGTTGCTTACAATTGTCCATGGGCGGCAGTGACCACTTACCATCAGATGGACTGCATGCCCGCTTGCTACACTTTCTGACTACTTGTAAGAAAGTATATTGTATCAAATAAAAAAACTTGAATTAACATCAAAGAAAAATTCTGCGTAAATTAATAAATCATTATAATTGCATAAGTTGATAAAAAAATCCATGCCATGGCTTTACTCCTGCCAAGCGACCCTGTGTAGAACGACGGCATGTGTGGCCATATGCTATCGTAAACACCAGGGAGGCGCACTGAGTACAATGCTCACTGGGAAGAGCCTGAAGAGGGCATCGCGCTCGGAGGACACCGGCAGCGGTCCGTTGGAGATCCCGGTATCCTCCACACAGAGCCGAGGATGGCCACCGGCGGGGTTTTAATGAGGTAAAAATCCCACATAACTCGGCGTTGCTTCCACGGCGTCGAGTACCTTTCGAAGGTTTCCCCCTCGATATCAAGAAAAGGGTACCATGGCTACACACAAGACGAATACACAAACACCCAGACCCAGAACATGAATCTAAACTCACCATTCAGATACCTGTCTGGCCGGGAATCGAACCCGGGACCCATTGCGCGTCAGACTGGTATGGTAACCGTTCCGCCGCGCGGGTCATCCTACGTTATAAACAAATCCCTAGTATGAATCAATCATTCATGTATTTTAGGTGGGGATTGAAACCAGAACCTTAAGCAGACAGGTATACGCCTAGTAGATTTATCAAACTCATTTATGTTCTGAAATTTAGCAATAGTTTTCTATTATTTCAATTTTATTACAGTGATTGTAAGAAATCTCGTCGTTTTAAGATTTAAAATTAATATTAAAACTATTACTTGTAAAAGTAATCGTAGTCGTTACACTAAAAAACTTAATACAATTTTAATGAAGTTTAGAAGACTCTATGTATCTTCGCAATTTTACGTCATCTATCAAAGTCGGGATATTAAATTTCTGATATTGGATCCAGAGTATTAGATTAATCGTATTAAAAGATCAACACATGTTATAACGTTGCTTTATATTCAATTAGAACGAAATTAACGCGTGAATAAGCGGAGGCGAAGCTGTGGTGTGGGACTCACATCAAATACAGTTTGCAAATATATTAAGTATAAAATCAATCGCAGATGTATTTTTAACGTAATATTATCACAGAATTTATTTTAATATATAAAGGATTTGGCAATAGGAGATCTCCCACCAGGCTAGGTGATCATTCCTGGGGAGCGGCCGTGCTCCGACAGTCGTCGTTCGGAACTTGTATATATGCGGGGTATTGAGAATACTTCGAAAGCGTGTTTCAGAATACTAGTTGCTACAACTAAATCGAAATATCGGCAAAAATAAATTCTGAAACAGCAGATAGAGATAGAAGTACAGTCCTACCCAGATAGCAGTACCGTCCTACCGATGGTCGTCCATTGATGCGTTGCTACCCGTGAGTACTAAATTAAAACCCTCCGGATAAGTTCATTACCCTTATCACACCCTTCAAACGAGAACCCAGTAGCTTAACACATTCAATGCCAGTATGATTTTGACGAATGCTTCCTCGATGCTCCTTGAGCGTACTGGCGTGTTGCTGGCATGGCGATAAAATTTACAAAGAATATGTATGAATGTATATTATTATTATCTTTATAAAAGATAATTTTTGGGGTGCGAGTGGTCGACACACAGGATGCCAGGTGCCGAATACTCGGTTCCGAGAGCTAGGGATGGCAATAGTTTAGCAATGGACGGGATGCTCGCTCGGATCCGTGTGTGCGGCAGCGCCACTATAGCCCGCCAAACTCGGATCCGAGTGAACGGCACTAAATGTGTTGACACTAGTATTATGCTAAAATTGGTGTAGCAGCGTTGCCATTAGAGATGAACCAAGATGAGTTTTGCCACCTTTAGTGATTATTACGTAAGATTATCATGATATAAGTACATATGCTCGTGTATTTGAAAAAAACGAAGGTGTGGGGTTCGTATCTCGGATCGTCCTTGATTTTTTTTCTGACTGAAGTTGCAAACGAGCGTGCAGTCCATCAGTTGATTACAGATGTCCCCATGGACATCTGTAATCAACTATGTCCATGGGGACATCTGTAATCAACTACATACAGAACATGGGTTCGATCTAAAGTCAATCACAGATGCGTTGCTATTCCCGAAGACTATGATGGTCGCCTCATGTAAAAGTGTGCCGGCAACCAACTTCTATCGAAACACAAGAAATACTTCACGCTAGAAGTAGGTGTGTGTGGTACTTCCCCGGTCAAACTACACTGGTTCTACCACTTTTGATAATATGCTTAAACGCTTGCAAAAACAGAGTAGTCAAGTATCTTAAAATTCCCCTGACAATGATCAAGCTATTACTGCTATTAACGTGCTGCAAAAATATAACGTCACGTAAAGCTACCTAAGCTGAACTGTAAAAGATTCCAAAAAGCTCCAAAATCAAGGTCATGCTTTCACAAATGCCATGTCGTTGTGAATGTTGGCGAAAAGGCAAAAAGCTCGTTCCACTTTGTATTGCACTTTGCATAACCTACATTCGACTCTTTTGTGTATTTTGTGTTGAATACGTAGATGTATGTATCTGTGCTCCATACATATTGATTCGTGGCAGAAAACTTACGATGAGTGTATGTATTACTATGGCAAGATACTGGAGCTAACTTTCATTACCATGTAAAAAAAAACATGATTGTAATTATATTTAAAAAAAAATGGATATAAATAAGAAAAAAGACAAACCCGCTGAGTTTCTTGCCAGATCTTCTCAGTCGAGGTCGTATTCCGATCCGGTGGTAGTGTAAGAAAAAAAATGTAACTGACAATTTGTAAGTGCCGCCGTAGGCCTATACAAAATAAAGACATTTCATTATGTATGCCTATGGCACAAGGTGAAAATAAAATTGATCCAATGCAAAATGTGCATCTCGATAAAAATAATAAATTTTGTTCGAATTTTGGTGAGTTTTTTACAGTTTTATAAGATGGTAGACCGACCGGGGGCCACCGCCACACTTATTTCTTCGAGCTCCCTCTCGAGTCGCCCGCAACGCCAGGAGCCCCATTTTAGTAACCTCTTACGACAGTCAGGGGATACCGTAGCCGTATTCTACTCCCCTAGTACAGGGGATTTGTTATTACTAGTGAGTTATGCAATAGACATGAATTGTAGACTACTACAATTCATGTCTATTGCATAACTCACTAGGCATTAGTCTGGTATCTTAAAATCTTCAAATATTATCTGATATGTTTAAACATAGGTTTTGATTTTTGTAGATTATATAAGAGAATTTACCTTTTGATTATATTTAAATTTATTTCACGTTCACGAAGCAATTTCGCAGCTTTAATTAAAATTATAATTTAAAAATGTATACCATAGTCTTGCTACGTCAGTAATTTTTACAACCCTAATTAGGAGGACGTCTTAAAATTAATCAGACTGGCTGATTACAGCGACTTCCCGTCCGTTAATCTCAAACACCCTTCATTTTCAAAAGCTGACAGTAATTTATTTTTAAGTTAAAGCTATGTTTGACGACGCTTTTATTAGTTTCACGAGCCTTATGAAAGAGGTTAAGAGATCTGAGGAAATGAATTTTCCTTTATTTCAAGGATTTGTATTAATTTAAACTATCAAAGTGGAGGCGTGTCTTTTCTAAACGGTTAGTAAAAAATATAAAGAAAAAAGTATTATTGTGTAGTATTTATTGTGAGTAAACTTATATCCATATACAAATTTTTAATTGTAAGAGAATAATATTTTTTTTTATAATTTAATGTAATGTTTATAATGAAAATATATTTATTACAAGCTTGCTATTACAATGCAACGTATGTACTCGTATGCTTGTCAGGGTGGAATCTTGCAACTGAATTTTAAAGCAGTTATCTTTAACCGATTGAGCTGAAATTTGGTATACACGCTTTGTTTGCATGACAATGCATATTTAGAGAATAATTTAAGAAACAACAGCCCTGATGTGAGTAAATCTAAGCCGAAAAGTCTCACGACACGCTATTACATCATATAACATTGTACAATGCGACACTATAATGGTTTTGAGGACTACAAAGGCATTTAAATGAAAATACTTTTGATATTATTTGATATTTATAGTAAATATTTACGTAGAGAATGATAGATAATATACCTATATGTATGAAAATAATACAAGAGTCACATTTTCTTTCCTTCTCGACGTTTGACAATTGTTGTTAGCAAGACTAAAATACCTTGATATCAAATTACATTTATTTTAATAATATACTCTAGCAAATAACATAAGAAACTATTCTCTACAGCTGCACTGTTATGAAATAATAAAAGCAGTTACATACATGTACGAGAAAATTGTTAAACTCTACTGAGTAAAATTGTTGCTTGTAAACTGAGTCTCTACTGAGTAAAAATGATATTTCCAAAATGACAGCAGTAGCATTTTTGATTTAATATGCCAGGTGGTAGTACCAATGTACTTCGACCGGGGAGGTACCACCGCCACACATATTTCTAGCGTGAAGCAGTTATTGCGTTTCCATGAAAAGGTGTGGTTGCCGGCTCACTTTTATATGAGGCGACCATCATGTCGAGTCCTGGGGAGTAGCAATTCATCTGTGACTGACTTCAGATAAACTCATATTATATGAAATTGAGATTTTCAAGGGCGGCAGTGACCACTTATGATTGTTTGTTTTGTATGAAGTTGATTACAGATCTCCATGAGCGGCAGTGGCCACTTACCATCACGTGGACTGCGTGCTCGTTTGCTACTTGCTAGTTCTTATAAGAAAATGTGCATATTATAAATTAATGATTGCTGTTTTGAAGTAAAACATAATACAGCTGCTTTCTAAGAAAGTATACAAAAGGTGTTGGAATTCTATCAATAAGCACTTACCGGTGCGGTGGACTGTACCCAAAACCCTGTCATTCTCAAAGAGGACCCGTGTGCAGCAGCGGACTTGGTTCTGGGAAAATAAGGAGTTCACAACGATACGTACCAGAAAATTGTAAAAGCCCTACGAAGTTTTTTTTTTATCTGACTGAAGTAGCAAACGAGCGTGCAGTTCACCTGGTGGTAAGCGGTCACTGCCGCCCATGGAGATCTGTAATCAACTTCATACAAAACATGGGTTCTATCTGAAATCAATCACAGATGCGTTACTACTCCCGAGGACTATGATGGTCGCCTCATGTAAAAAGTACCGGCAACCACACCCTTCTATCGAAACGCAAGAAATGCCTCACACTAGAAATAGGTGTGGCGGTGGTACTTCCCCGGTCGAACTACACTGGTTCTACCACCTTTAAGAAATTGAAAGCGAATATTTACAGGGTGTTAAATGCACTTGTACTTAGCTAGAGAACGGTGGAGTTTTAATTTGTACACGTAGCCCCGAGAAAAGTTGAACGTCCACTAATTTAAAATTGCTTTTCCTTTAAATTTAACTTTTCGTTTAATTCTGCCTGTAAACGCTTACTGGGATTAAAGAGAGCAAAATTAAATTTTCTATTTTATATAGGGTTCCGGAGAGAATTATATAAACACTATATATTTATATTTACACTATTTTATCTCCTACCACCGAAATTTGACAAGAAAGTCAGCGTTTGTAATCAGTTTATTCGTATACGTATTTTTATATACATATCATTCTTTTTATATACAACTAGTTGACCCGGCGAACTTTGCTCCGCTTAAAAGTAAAAAATCTAAAATTATCAGTGTTTCTTTACTATATTATACAATACAATAATAAAAACAACTTTATTGTACACTAAAATCAATTATAAAACAAGTATGTTATACATGTATTATACATACAAACCTTCCTCTTGAAACACTATCTATTAAAAAAACTGCATTAAAATCCATAGTTTTAAAGATCTAAGCATACATAGGAACAGACAGCGTGAAGCGACTTTGTTTTATATTACGTAGTGATTTTTGACCATTCTTACTTTTACAAAGCGAATCCCCTTCATCAGAAATTCGCGGAACTTTCAATAACGGCTTAACTCCATTTTGCAAAGTTACGGGGATTTCATAAAATAATAAACGAGGATACTTAGGAAGCTTAGCACATTGTAAAAGTGTCTGTTTTTGAACGGCTCAGTTATTTAACACTTTGCCTAAGTTTGCTTTTACAACCTTTGAGATAACGTTAACTAACTAACCTAATAATACCTGAGAAGTTATAGTATTTATCTAGATGAGATCTTTAGTTAAATTTCATAGAATTTATGTTAGTTTCATTACAATACTCTTGCCGAGAATTTTCGTTTAAGGTAGTGTTCCGATCCGGTGTTGATGTAAGATTAAGATAGTGAACCTAATATTTTGTAAGTCTGTCGTCAACCCATTATTGTCCCACTGCTGGGCACGGGTCTTCTCTCAGAATGAGAGAGATTAGGCCATAGTCCACCGCGCTGGCCAAGTGCGAATTGGTGGACATTTTTTAAGTACTCCCATTAAATACATCTAAAGACATTCAATTTCAATATGATATGTTGCTATCATATCTCTATTACCTTGATTTCGCAAAGGAGTCATGAATGCTAAATTAATCAATACTATTGAATGATTCATTTTTTATATAGAATTGTCTTAAATAATACATGTGACTGTTAGAAGAACTAGAGAGGCACTATCTTAACATCCATTACTGTACTAAGTATTACTGTGTTATGGTTTGTAAGATGTGATATATGTAGTTCCCAGAAGCAATGCATGCATGGGTAACTTTGGGACTCCAATCTAGAGTTCATATCCATGGCTGACATTGGCCATTCAACATCAGGCAATATGCAAGTTTATGGACTTTAGATGGAACCCATGGTTTATATGAATTTGCTTACAGATATCTATGGGCGGCAGTGAACACTAACCATCAGGTGGACTGCATGCTCGTCCGCTACTCCGATTAGATAAAAAAAATCTTTAACAAAAAAGCTACACATTTCCATTTGACCTACTTCCGTTATATAGAAATGTTGGTTTTAAATATGACCAGAAAAAAACAGGTAAATCTTCATAGTAAAAACGGTGATAAATTATAGGCCAGTCGTGAATTATTACAGCTTCAGGTAGAGTCGTAAAACCCTTCGGCGGATACTTAAGTAAGGAATATTTTATTAAATGCTATCCTCATAATCCAAGATAATTCAGGACTTAGAAGCGGCCTAGCGGGAAAATGGCTGCTATTGATTCCAGCTAATCTTATAGTCCAAACTTCTCCAATAAAATAGTGCAAATAGAATGCTTAAAGCACACAAGAAACCTAATATGCTGCTTCCTGATAAAAATAATATAGAGGTATGTCTACTTTTAACTGATGAAAAGATCCTCAAATGTGTGGGTCGGAGATTTCATTGGTTTTTGGTGGCGTGGTAGAGGGGTTCAAAGGTGTAACAACCACAAAATATTAGGGTCAGAAGGGGCTCTCATTAAAAAAATGTCTAAGATCAATTTTAAAAAGAGAGTTGAACTGCGAGTCTCCTTGAAAGCTAGTTGATGCCGCATGTAACCTAAATCACGTTTCTGAATTTTTCTGAAAATCTTACATACAAACTTTAGAACTAAGTCTAGTCGCGTACGAACGGTCTCCAAGCTTACATAATTCAGAAGTTGGCAATAGTTTGACCGCTATTTTTCCATTTTATGTCCCACCTCAGGGCTAACTCTCCACAATGGGAAGATTCCTGAATCATAGTCTACTAAGCTGAGCAAAAGTTTTTAGCCCCCTTGTGATTCGACTCCAGAAACAACACCGCCAATCTTGTTTCTTCCTTATAACAGCAGTGTTAAGCATTCTATTCTGAAGGATGTGGTAAGGGAGGCATACTTCGTTCCTGTAGTTTCGGGATCAGAATACTACGGTATCCCCTGCCTGTCGTAAGAGGCGACAAAACGGGCTTCCAGAGTCGCGGGCGGCTAGAGTGGGAGGTCGAACCGTTCGATCAGATGACCTCGGGAAGGACGGTGGTATGCGTGGCCGCATACCCTCGTGAAGACCAGACGGATCGGTAGGCCTAGCTGCTCACCTTGGGGGAGCCCAATGGAGCAACGCGCTGAGAGGACTCCGGTTGCGTTCCTTTGGAGATCCCGGAGTCCTCTTTGTAGCGCTGAGGACGGCCACCGGAGGGATTTTAGTGTGTGTGTGTGTAGTTTTAAACATTTCACGTAACCCTGCGTGGCTTCCACGACGTTAGGTATTTTTAGTAGGTTTCGCCCTCGAGAACAAAAAAAAGGAAGACGTACTTATCCGATGTGTTCCCACTTAGTCCTCAGGTAAGATTCTGATCTTATCCGGGGTTGATTACATACATATATTCCTTGTGCAGCAGTGGACACTTCTTATCAGGTGTACTCTACGTTCGTTTGTTATTTCTATATTATAAATATGTGTGCAAAGTTCAATTCAATCCAACGTTTTAGGGCCGGCACTCATATGACGGAGCGCAGCGCAGCGCATTTTTTGCTGTCAAACTATTATCGTCATTGTCCCTTTAGAAATAATATCCAAAATTAAATAACAGCAATTTATTTCTGAGGAGCATGGAAGCGACCACATGCGAAAGGTAGCGCGGGAGCGCGACCGCGCGCGCATCCGCGCGCATTCTCCCAGTAATTAGCGCGAATTTCGGCTAGTGTGTGATTCGTTAAGAAAATTTCGCGGGCATGCGCTGCGCTGCGCTGCGCTGCGCTCCGCTGCGCTCCGTCATATGTGCGCCGGCCCTAAAAAGCGGATAAAAATCACGTTGAAAAATCCTATTATTTTCATTCACACACACATATCTGCACACATAATATTTACATACAAGTCAAGCTAACATAAAGCGAATATAAACTAATATAAGGTTTGTAAAAAAAGTTTCTGCAAATAAGTAGTGATAGGCAATTATGTATTTATTTATTTTTTCCCTTACAGAGTGCCAACACCAAGGGGTTCAGTGTCAAGCACGAGCAGTACCAGTGCAGGGTCGAGGCTCGCTCGTCTCCTGACACAGGGAGTACGTGGCACTCCAGAAGAAACTGGAGCGGACACTCCGAGACGTCTGAGCTGGGAACGGTGAGTATTTTTTTATTTCAAACT
This sequence comes from Spicauda simplicius, assembly GCA_949699795.1. Taxonomy (NCBI): domain Eukaryota; kingdom Metazoa; phylum Arthropoda; class Insecta; order Lepidoptera; family Hesperiidae; genus Spicauda; species Spicauda simplicius. The sequence continues at coordinate 5,084,160 of OX453061.1, read as the reverse complement.
ATTTTATTCCCACGGCTTCAATCGCTTCGGTAATGTCTAACACAGCAATGAATATCCTATGTGCTAATCTAGTTCATTAACTATGTGAGTGTAAAATTTTATCAAAATCCGACTCACAGTTTTTGCGTGAAACAGTAACAAAAAAAGACACATCCTTACAAAGTTTCGCATTTATATATAGATTGTTATATTTTAACGATAAAGCAGATAGTAGCCTAGTAATGATGGAATGTAGTCACCGTCGCCTATGGACATTCGCAACACCAGAACTGTCGCCGGCTTTGAAGGAGAGCTCTTTTCGAACCATTCTTGAAGAGCTTGATGTCATAGCGGACCAATACCTGAGAGGAAGTTTATTCCACAACTTGTATATCAGTGGCAGAAAATATGTATTATTAAGAAATGAAATTGAAACGTAATAATCAAAACAAAACGAAGTATCGTTTGTTTTGAAAACCGCTCGCTTTGTGCCTCACTGTGCTTTGTGTCACAGCGTTACGAAAATATCTCAGAAGAAAGTTCACATTGCACATACGCGGCGAAAAGAATCGCGCAAGCACGAATCATTCACATTTGTAAATATCGTGTTGTTATTTCTTTATTATATAAATGGTATATAAACGTCTGCGATCAACGTCTCGTTTTACTCGTCTCTCGTCGATCTCGTATGTAGTCGACAACAATGTTGTTGCTACCCGTTAGAATTAAATTGGAACTCTTCAGCTAGATATGACTTCATTACCGTTCAAAATGAAACAAAAATATAGGAAATCCTCCTCTGAAATCTTATGTCCCTTCAAAGACATTTGATTCCTATAGATTTAATTGGTGAATCTTATTTTTATACTATATTTCTTATTTCTATACTAGAGCAGTGATAGCCTAATGGTTGAAACTTGCCTTCTCGATCGGGAGGTCCGAGGTTCAAACCCAGGCACGCACCAGTGATTTTCCTAAAATTATGTACGTATTAGGAATTATTTTCACTGGTTTTCGGTAAAGGAAAAAACCGTGAGGAAACCTACACACCCGTGAGTTCTTAAGAAAAAAGAAATTTCTCGGAGGTGTGTTAAGTCCACAAATTCGCACTTGCCGAGCGTAGTGGACTATGGCCTAAAAAAAATTCACTCATTCTGAGAGAAGACCCGTTCCCAGCAGAGGGGCAATAATGGGTTGACGACATTCTATACTTATTGTTGTTTCTTCCGAAAAGAAAAGCAAACCTCCGTGAAAAAGCTAGTATCCACCAAAAATAATTAACGCTTACCCTAGATAGACCCTAAAACTCCTTTTGGTGTACAAAACTGATTAAGGGATTAGCAAATTCTTTTCCAGGTCGTGAATAACAAGTTCCTTCTAAAGCCCTTTTGTCACTGCGAGAAACCAAAATATAAAATCCTCGGTATGCATATATTTCCACTTTGTCAACCAATTTGCACTTGGCCAGCGCGGTGGACTATGGCCTTAAACTTTCTCATTCCGAGAGAAGGCCCGTACCCAGCAGTGGGACAATAATGGGTTGACGACGATGCATATATTTCAATATGTCCACACTTTTTTCTATTTTAGGTTCCGTACCCAAATAGTAAAAATGGAACCATAATAATAAGACTCCGCTGTCCGTCTGTCCATATGTCTGTCACCAGGCTGTATTTCATGAACCTTGATAGCTAGGAACTTGATTTTTTTCTCAGATGAATTTCTGTTGCCGCTATAACAGAATAAAACAAATCGTTAAGGGGACTCCCATACAAGAACCGTGCTTTTAGTCGTTTTAATTGATAATAAACTCTTCATCCGCGAGTCCGAATCGCACTTAGCCGGTTTTTATAACATGAAAAAAGCACACGAATATGCAATCCACCTGATAGTAAGTAGTCAATGAAATATAGATATAGAAATTTCTAATGAAACCCTTAAAAGATCCGTCTCATCTGACGTTAATCTCAAATGATTTGTTACCTCTAAGAACTAAGTTGGAACACTCAAATAATGTCTCCATTACCACTCTCTGCAGACAAGAACACAAGAGCGCGTAACACTGCTTAAATTAGAAAAAATAGATGTGGCAGTGGTGCTCCATAGTCGAACCACAAAGACATACCACCATTGAAATTGAGACTTATTAATCACTAGCTGAACTCTGCAGCTTCGCCCGCGGGAAAACAAAAAACGATGTATCGATTGTCCGGTGGGGATGAGATATTTTCCCACAGTAAAAAGTAGCCTATATGTTAATCCAGAGTATCAGCTAATTTCCTATCAAATTTTATGAAATCGCTCCAGCCGTTAGACGTGAAGAAGTAACAAACATACACACTCACAAACTTTCGTCTTTATAATAGTAGTATGACTATAATACTATACTTTCGAATAATTCGGCATTTTACGCAAATTTCGAACACAATTAGAATTTTTCGGTGACTTTCGAATTATTTGAAAGTTCGCATTTTTCGATTTGAATTTCGAATCGAATAAACATTCGATTCGATTAGTTTCGGGCGATAGTCGCACACCTGTATGACCTTTGAAATTGACATTTGTTTTTCACGCAACATTCGACACATAAAAATATATTCGCTAGCTCGCTGGCGTTACAACAATACCTCAAGTCGTGAACTTTACTAAAGTAATATGTATCTTAAGGCGTTCATCTCACCTTTATCTAAAACTTTGTTGGGTGCCGCAATTCCGGAGAAATAGCGAAAGTGTGCGAACGACGGATGAGTAGCGGCTTTCCTATGATCAAAGTAATAAATACAAAACTCGTCCGTATCTTTGTTCGTGGGATTTATTATCTTTTAATTTTAGGAATGCGAAAGCTTGTAAGGATATATGTGTATTTAAATAATAACTCGTTAACGTAGAAACTAGTAGTCAGATTGTACTGAAATTTGGCATAAACATAGGTTATATCGAACGTGGTGGAACCAGTGTTCGACCGGTGAAGTACCACCGCCACACCTATTTCTAGCGTGAAGCAGCTCTTGCGTTTCGATGGAAGGTTGTGGTTGCAGGCACACTTTTATATGAAACGACCATCATAGTCCTCGGACTTCCGAGCTACTTAGCAACGCATCTGTAATTGACTTCAGATAGACCCCATATTCTATTTGATGTCGCTTATAGATGGCCATGGACGGCAGTGACTATCGGGTGGACTGCATGCTCGTTTGCTACTTCAATCAGATAAAAAAATGACCTGAATTACATATGGGATACTTATTAGCATGTTAAGCGTAATCAATGCGGGCAAAACTGCGGAATACCATACTTTATTATAATCATAATCGATCTTTGATATTCTTCGTTGGTTACGGTAACTATGAAAATTCTAAATTTTAACGTGCTTTTCGCGTGTGATGATTTCCTTAGTGTTAAAAATGAGTAAATATTATTATTTTTCAATTATTATTCATAATTATACATTGAACTTCCTTGAGAGAACGGTTCCGGAGCTGCAAGAAAATATATTAAATTATTAAATTAAATGTAAATAAAATAGTACGATTTAAAATGTTTAGAAAACATTGAAACTCTATCCCATTCGTAACTCGTCGTCCTAAAACCAACAATTCAAGATCGTAGCTATCCCGTAGCAGTTTCGTAGTGCTCGTAGCGTCGTAGACTAGACGGAAATGTAGCAAATGGTCAGCCATTTATCGCGGAATGTATGTAGCGGGACAATTCTGTTCCTTTCGTGTTCTTTACAAAAAGGATTGTTTTTTATGAAGTTTGTAAACTTTACCAAAGTACTTTATAGTACATAATTTGAAAAGTACGTTCATTTTCATGAGTTGTAATAGTTCTAATATTATATTTTTTATAATATTAGATATAATAATATTAGATTTTATATTAACACGCGCTCGCTCACGCTTTCTACACTCATCGCCCCACAGTAGGATTTTCTCCTTTGTCGTGGGTATCATGGATATGGATACACAAGACGAATACACAAACACCCAGACCCAGAACATTAATCTAAACTAAATCATTCAGATACCTGTCTGGCCGAATGAACTGGTCTGGTCTGAATCGGACCCGGGACCCATTGCGCGTCAGACCGGTATGGTAACCGCTCCGCCACGCGGGTCATCAAATTAGAAGAATTATTGTGAAGTATCATATATTAATCGCAACTGATAGTAAGTGGCCAATGTGTTTAGAATACTACAAAAGGTGGCACCAGGTGCGTTACTAATCCTGAAAACTAAACTGGAATGAATAGATTAGGTATATTTAACCACATTTAAGTCCACAACACAGCAGGGCTTATGCCATTTATAAGGAGCTGGTGCGTCCAGATGGTGATAGACTAGGTCCATTGTAGTTCATGTAGGAAGTATCACCGCCACACTTACGTATATTTCTAGAATGAAGCAGTTTTTACAGCAAAGTTATTTTCTGGTCTGAAGAGTGTTGTAAGGGAAACATGCTAAGCCGAAGACACACAATTTAGTTCTCAGAGATGCCAACGCATCTGGAGCTAGCCATAGACAAGACTGTTCTTATCTGAGGTAGATTGATGCCCATTTATTTACAACATACGACAGATCAATTGAAACGACCCAATTTTGAGAGTGACATAAGCTGTATATTTTTTAAATATTGTGGCCATATGAAAAGGCTCCCCTTTTTTAATCGAAGGGCGCGATTTTTTTAGTCATTGTAACAATATGGGTATCAAATGAAAGCTAGTATAAAGAGCATTATAAATATACATTATAATACTTTTATATTACTCTTTTAATGCAAAATCCAAAAAAGAATTAGTCTAAATAAATAATTACAGAAAATTAAAAAATGGATTTATTTATTTCAGGCAGTCGTTTTTTTTTTAATAATTTAACAATTTTACTTGTTCGGTTATTATTTTTAGAGGTAAACAAATCCTTGCATAAATTACCCCAATAAATAGTAATTTTTCCATTGTAGGGATTAATTGTTTGTCGTAATAATGACCATATATTTTCATGTTCTCATTTGGTATAACAACCACACAGTCGCATCAATAAAAGTTGTAACTGCCTTTTAAATTTTAAGACACATTTACAACAAAAAATCATATAACTTTTATTCCTATCAGAAATTAACCGGAACTTTTAAAAAGAATTAAGCTACGGATAGGTTCTTATTTCGAAAATCCGATAGTTTTCTAACAGCTCCAGAACACGTAGATATTTACGTGTCCGAGACGCTTATCAAGCCAGCCATTTACACTGAGATATTTTGAGACACGTTCATTTGAGGTCCTCTCGTGTCCGACACAAAGGACGAGTGACACGTTATTTCGCGACGCAGTGACCTACTTAATGTGTGCCATTTGCGCTTTGTAGTTACTGTCTAGATTTCAAATGTACTTACGTAGGTGCTCGGTACGTTTTCGGCACGTAGTACAGAGAAATCATATAGATTTTGATAGAGATTTTATTGCAATAGAGGTTTTAAACATCGTCTGAGACTATGTGACTCGATTTTAAAGATATCACAACTTGTATTTTATGCCTCATATTTTTTTTATTTTAACCTGATTGAAGTAGCAAACGAGCATGCAGTCCACATAACAGTAAGTGGTCACTACCGCTCATGGACATCTGTAATCAACTTCGAACAGAACATGGATTCTATCTGGAGTCAATCTCAGATACGTTGCTACTCCCGAGGACTATGATGATCGCCTCGTGTGAAAGTGTGCCGGCAACCATACCCTTCCATCGAAACGCAAGAAATAATTCACGCTAGAGTAGGTGTGGGGATGGTACTTCCCGGATCAAGCTAAACTGGTTCTACCACCTTCAAAATATATGAAGATCACGTACATGACCAAAACGCATAGATGTTTTAAAGGTGCATAGACATATAATTTCGTACAATTTACACTTGTTAATTTATTCTATTGTATTAAGTAATCGCTAGTATGTGGTTAAGTGTTAACTTCTTAGGAGTTAATTTCCCGACAACGGTTAATATTCAGCCTTCTAGTTATAACTATAACTAGAAATAAATATTAATTTTTTATAGAGTCTGGTTTAAAATTGTCAGAATTTCAAACTTTTAACGCCTATTTAACCCCCTTAGGATTAAAATATCATTGACGCTTATTTAGCGGACGGCTACGCAGTAAAACGACCCTTTTAAATTTCATGTTGCTACAGTAGCTTAGGTTCCACGACAATGAATAAAGTTAGAACAAGTCTTTTTACAAAAGTATTGTAGGTAATTGACGAAGATAACCGTAATCTAAAGGTTCTCAATCTCATCTCGATATATTTCATCTGTCGTAACAGCGTACAAAATATAAGTTAGTAGACATCTAAAGTTAGAATCTAAATCTTAAATATATATATATGCGTTAAATCGAAACCAGAAGCAAGGAAAACGAATGCACCACATAATTCATCATTTAAATCATAGTTACGTTAAAATTGACGCATTTGTAGGGTTCCGTAAAAACTATACCCTATTACGAAGACTCCAATGTATTTCTGTTGCTACTATAATAGCAAACACTTAAAGTGTAGTTAAATAATATTAAACGGGAAGCTCTCATTCAAACGTTATTATTTTGCTGATTTTTATAAATAATGGTACGGAACCCTTCGTGCGCAAGTCCGACTTGCACATTGTAGGTTTTATTAAAACGTTCATATAATGCTTTCCCTTTGATATCAATAACTTATTAAGCACTCAACGCTACCATAATTACACAATTTAAACATATACTAAAAGTAGCTCTTACCCGCGGCTTCGCCCACACGGTCCAAGAGAATTAACATTAGCATTTGATAGGGTGATTCAGAACTTGCAAATGAATTTTACTAACGCCATCTATCAACAGCGCCTGGAACTATTAAATATGTATCAACTATCAAAACATCAATATTCTCATGGAAATGAAACAGCGCGGTAAAAAGTAGCCTACGTCACTCTCCGCCCTCCTTACTATCTCCCAGCATATATACCATATCATATAATAGCTATGTGGCGACGTGAAAGAGGAACAAACAAACACACTTTCACATTTATAATATTAGTATGGATAGTATGGACTAGTATGGATTACTGCAGACGACAGAGAATATGAGAGGAGGTAAACGACCGCAGGTTCATAAATTTAAGATGTAATGTAGTTCCAAGCAACGAGATATAACCAGGGAAAATAAACGTTGAAATTTATATCATAATTAAACTTAAAGAAAAATTTATAATAGAACCTTGTTTTAGACAGCTCACAATTTACTTTTCTTATTTTTATAATTACTCCTAAATATATTTTCATATAAACATTCTCAGTAAAACTTATTGAAAATTTATTGACGATAATGGACACTGCCACTCAAAGATGTCTGTAGCCATTAGCTTTACCTAGAATAGGTACAACAACGTCAATATATGAACTGCTTCACGAAAAACCTCTCCAGTATAAGGGTGCTGGTTCTACTCAAAAGGTTTATTAGTAACTTTAAAAACGTGCGTGATATGCGTGGTTCTACTCAAAAAGTTCTACTCAAATCTTCTTCTTAGTCGTTACGCTCTTGACAGAGCGGTCGTGGTCGTCAAGTAGTCCTTTGGATGGCTGATGTAGCTTGACGCACTATATCTCGCCAGTTTTCGCGATTAGCAGACGTCCTGGTACACTCATTCAATGGGCCGCCCACAGCAGATTTTATTTGGTCGGTCCATCGCGTGGGTGACCTTCCACGTGCTCTAGTGCCCTCTGTGCTTCCTTGCACGACCAAACGCTCGATGGCATCATCGTTTCACCGAGAGACGTGGCCGAAGAACTTAAGTATGCGACTTTACACTAAGTTTGATAGGCGCTGTTTAATGCCGAGTTCCTGGAGTAATAATAAGTAACTTTAATGATATTAAGTAAGGTTTTCGTACCAAATATGCATGTTACCTAACTTCAGTGTTGAGTGACTAACAGTTTTACTGAGTTTTGAACATGAAGTTCGGAGGAAAATAATGTTAACCCGTTTGCAAAGTCGAAGTACGAAGTCTTAAGTGCATAATTTAGGTAGCAATTTCCGTCCCGACTTTCCTCATTTTGGGCTCGAATTCTCAACTTTAACGGGAGTTCACAACAAAATGATGTACAAGGAATTTTTGAGATAAACCATTTCGAGGGATTGAGAGAACAAATTCATTAAGTATTTCTTCTCATCACGACCATCATCAGGTTGTACGACCAGTGTAGTTCGACCAGGAAAGTACCACCGCCAAGTATTTCCAGCGTGAAGCAGCTCTTCCATTTCGATGGAAGGTGTGGTTGCCAGCACACTTTTATATGAGGCGACCGTCATATTCCTCGGAAGCAACAACGCATCTGTGAGTGACTTCAGATAGAACCCTTGTTCTATTTGAAGTTGCTTACAGATGTCCAGGGGAAACAGTGACATATCATCAGATGAACTGCATGCTTGTTTGTTTTTTCATTCAGATAAAAAAAAAACAGTCTGCTGCTTTCTTACATAAAAATAAAGCGAAATTTATTATTATGCATATATCGATGAATTACATAATATATTCAATTAATGTTATAAGTTCCGGTCTGAACCTCTTAATTTATCCCAAGAGTTGCTAACTATCGTAAGATCTAAAAGCAAAGTGTTTTAAAGTTGAGAATCTTCGAGATTACTCTGCATATTAGTTAGAAGTTTACTTTGACATAATTTTTATATTCAATAAATATAGATTCTATTTCATAAGATTACTTCAAATTAAAGATAAGATAAGAAAAAAATATGACTAGTTAAGATCGGAAAATGGGTGTAAGTAATGCGTCGCTATAGCCTACCACTACCTTCATAGCCAAATCGTCGTCAACCCATTACTGTCCCACTGCTGGGCAGGGGTCTTCTCTCGGAATGAGAGAGCTTAGGCCATAGTCCACCGCGCTGGCCTAGTGCGAATTGGTGGACAGTTCATAGCCAAATACGTTTGGCAAAGGGAGATCTCCCGCCAGGTTAGTGATCATGCCTGGGGAACGGCCGTACTCCGACAGTCTTTGTTCCGAACTTGTATGTATGCAGGGTACTTCGATAGCGTGATTCAGAAATACTAGTGGTGCCATCTCTTGATGAGTTGCGGGAAGTTGTCACCACAGCACCATCTCTGGTGAGTTGTGGCGAGTCGCCACAGAGCCATCTCTTAATGAGATGTGGGAGGTCGCCACACACGCTTTTCTTTTGCGCTGTGGGTGCCGTGGCAATACACGAACACCCAGATCCAGAAAAGAAAATATTTTTTTTATTAGATATTTGTTTGGCTGGCGATTGAACCCGGAACCCATTGTAGTTAGGTATTTTACTGGAACACGCAATTCGCTGTACTTAAGTATTAAAGTGGATTAAAATACACATGACAGACTGTTTCTAACAAACTCAGCTCCTTTTCGGAGCCAGAGATGCATACTTAACTTCTCAGTGATGCAAATGTACTACTAGGCGATGTTGACTGCTTTTAACATGGTCCATCAAGATAGTCGCTTAATTAAAAAAAAATAACGAAGATTAATGTGTAATGTAAGATTTGAAATATTCGGTAAAGTAAGTTCTTTGCTACCTCACTTTCCTATGAGGCGGCCATCTTATTCATTAGGTGGTACAACCAGTGTAGTTCGATCGGAGAAACAACACCGCCACACCTATTTCTAGCGTGAAGCATTTTTTACGTTTCGATGGAAGGGTGTGGTTGCCGGCACAATCTGTTATGAGGCGACCAGCGCGGAGTAGCAACGCATCTGTGATTGACGATGAAGTTGCTTACAGATGTTGCAGGGCGGCAGTGACCACTTACCATCAGGCGGACTGCATGCTCGTTTGCTACTTCAATCAGATAAAAAAATGTTAGTTCTCGGATCAGTGACTGAATTCTCTTTACTACTATGTTTTACGAAATTGCTCACAGATGTCTACGGGCGATAGTGGTGAATTACTATCAGGTGAACTACAAGCCCTTTGATATTTTAATATTAGTAAATAAATAAAGCTATCATATTATATTGCTTTCTAGAATATTTGTGTAAAGAAAAAAAGAAGTTCGCCAAAATCTACATAAACACATTTTATCACATATGTAATAACTTATAACATTATATCAATTCACAAAGGATAAAATATTACCATATAAAACCGAATAACAAAATTGAATGTTGGTATTAATAATATAATATCTTGGTTCAGTGCTATTTATATGAAAATGTGGCATTTTCGCCGTGACACCCCGTGCAGTCGCGCGTGTGATCAGAACCGACACCTGTCACACCGTGCTACCAAACGACACGATTGTAATGTGAAATTGTATTAAAATCCTCCTATATATGTTTTCTCTCGTCTCTCGTCAACCCATTATTGTCCCACTGCTGGACACGGGTCTTCTTCAGAATGAGATAGTTTAGGCCATAGTCCACCGCGTGGCCAAGTGCGAATTGGACTTAACACACCTCCGAGAACTTTTTTTTAAAGAACTTTCGGGTCTGTAGGTTTCCTCACGATGTTTGCCTTCATCGAAGAACAGTGATAATTAATTTCTAATACGCACATAATTTTAGAAAAATCAGTAGTGAGTGCCTGGGTATGAACCGCGGACCTCCCGATGGAAAGGGCAAGTTTCAACCATTAGGCTATCACTGCTCTTAGACTATCACGGCTCCTATCTAAGGTATTATAAAATCAAACTTTGATATTACACACGTGTACTTTTTTTTTATTATTTCTACTTTTTCAAACTCTTTTTTTAAGTTTTAACGTTTTTGATTCAACTTGCAAGCAGTCTACACCTGTAATTGTAATGACATTAAGTTTACTCTTTATATATATTGCTTTGTGTCTACTATAAAATGTGTTAACCAACATTATGTTGCTGTTCATTAAATAAATAAATTACTTGAGATTATTCTATGGCCAGAAACACTTGCTATCAGGTGGACTGTATGTTTAGAACTTCCGTATCATTGAAGTCATTAATTACTCTTTGGCACTGGATTTTTAACAAACAAGAAATACCAAGATTATTAATTTATTATCTTACGCTCCTTCAAATATCTCCAAAGGTTAACTTTTCTTAATCTCCCCTTTGTGACTGCCCTTTACAGTTAAAGATAACGAGAATAAAAGTAAACTTTTATTATCTTCGCGCATTTTTCGTCAACTCGTCGACGAAAAATCTCGGACAAATTTTTAAATTATGATTTACGTTCTTTAATTCTCATGTTAGTCTTTATTTACGTGTAATATTAGATATAATTATATTATTAGGTTTATAGCAAGAATTATTTATTGTATTGTGTCGTAAAAAAAAAGATTAAGTGTTTTGTATAATTCACAATCACAACATAACTTACTTGACCTGACCATTGCTTAAAACCGTTGCAAAACATCAGTTCAACCATGCTGTATAATGATAATGAAGGATTAGCAACATATTTACATAATGTAGAGGTATATAAACTGACCACACGACAATATGTTTACTGGCTTACACAGCCATAGAACCCGTTATGCGATGAACCCTCCGAATATCCTGTTTCTGGTCACTGGCTTCAAAATCTACAAGATAACATAACGAAGTACAAGTACACATAACAAGTTTTCTATATAGTGTGGAACTAACAAACAAAAATGATAGCCTAATGGTTAAAACTTGCCCTCTCAATCTGGAGGTTCAAGGTTCAAACCCAGGCACACACCACTGTTTTATGTGTGTATTAGAAATTAATCATTACTGCTTTTCGGAGAAGAAAAACATCATGAGGAAACTAACCCCGAGAGTTCTAAAAAAAAGTGTGAAGTCCACCAATTCGTACTTGACTTCGGTGGACTATGGCCTTAAAATCTCTCATTCCAAATGAAGACCCGTGCCCAACAGTGGAACAATAATGAGTGGACGATATAATTATATATATCGAAGAGAAATGCTTGATATGCGTGACATCAGGATGGTCGAGGTCTTCATTATTTTCCTTTCTTGAAGATTTCAAGTAAAACACAGCAGTAAACTTCTTCGATTTATTCACAATTGAGGAGGTGTGATCGCTTCGACGGCTAAACAAGAATAATCCTTCTACCGGCGTTCGCTCGCCTTTTTATAACAATGTTTGGTGGTGTGACAATAATAAATTTATGGAGGGTAAACTAAATTACAATTCTAAAAATCATTAAATGTTGCTAATTCAATAAACAAACGATTTTCGATCTTTAAACTAACTAAAATAATTATTATCGGCGACGTGTTTTTCATAAATACGCGGTGTCGCGCCGACACGGCCATTCTGACAGGCGGTGCGTGCCCTGCACCTGCCTGAGTTGTAAAGTTCGAATTCTGAAACAAAGATTTTTTTTTTCTTTGAGGTAGGTATCTGTAAACAACACATGTTGCTTACAGGTGCAACACGTGTTCTAGGTCATTTATTAATTCTAAACATTCTCATAGATCTGTGGTGTATACGTGTCTACCACGGCCCCACAAGGCGTCCCAACGGTATCTCATGGTTCACTGTGGATACATCATGGATCCGGGGTTAGCACGAGGGTAACGCATGGTTAGCTCAGAGGTATCACTCTCCAGATTATAGTATGTACGTGTTCTCGTAGATCTGTGATTTAAATTTGTTTACTATAGCTCCACAAGGCTTACAACGGTACCTCATGGTTGCACCGTGGATACATCAAGGACCCGTGCTTAGCGCGAGGGTAACGCGTGGTTAGCTCAGAGGTATCACTCTGTGGTGTATACATGTCTACCACGGCTCCACAAGGCTTCACAACAGTATCTCATGGTTCCACAGTGGAAACACTAAGAACCCGTGGTTTAGCTCAAGGGCAATACATAACAAAATTAAAGGTAACACTTTCGTAGGTATTAAGAGGTTAACTAAATAAATTTTAACTTAACTTTTAATCCGATGGCGTGTGCTCGTTGTCGTGGACTGGCAGGCTAGTTCGGCCATTGTGGCAGTACTTTGAGAAAGCTCGGTATTTTCTCCCGCCGACACGGCATCTTGTTCACCCGTCTGCAGCGCACGCTCCATGGCGTAGACGACGTTGCTCGTGAAACGGCACATCGCAATATGCTATTGTGATGATCCAAATGTGACAGGTGGAACCGCAGCAGATGAGGAATCGTCTCAGATCGGAGCTTGTTCCGATCCCGCTTCTGATATCGAAGAGAAATGAGTGATGCGTGACGTCAGGATGGTCGAGGAGTCTTCATTATTTTCCTTTCTTGAAGATTTCAAGTAAAACACAGCAGTAAACTTCTTCGATTTATTCACAATTGAGGAGGTGTGATCGCTTCGACGGCTAAACAAGAATAATCCTTCTACCGGCGTTCGCTCGCCTTTTTATAACAATGTTTGGTGGTGTGACAATAATAAATTTATGGAGGGTAAACTAAATTACAATTCTAAAAATCATTAAATGTTGCTAATTCAATAAACAAACGATTTTCGATCTTTAAACTAACTAAAATAATTATTATCGGCGACGTGTTTTTCATAAATACGCGGTGTCGCGCCGACATATACATAACTAAAAATGTTTTAGGAACGAACTTCCTTATCGCGCTTTGCGAAAAAGGCTAGACGAAAAAAATCAGACAAAAAATTATCACGACACTTTATGCTATAGTGTAGTAAGCCGCGCGGCATGCGCATGTTTTTCTCTCTCTCTCATAGAAAGCAAGCCAATTATTTTCGTTTTGTGTTTCTATTTTACTTTGAACAGTGTAGTGTCGCGAAGATTATTTTTGTTTTCTTAAGTTTATACAGGTTTTTTAAATAGTAAACAATAAAATAATAGAAAATAACTTCGTTCCATGCGGGTGTCCCTTGACAACTTGACTTTTGAAATTAATTTACAGTATTATTTTTAAACGTCATCAATATATCTCCACTTTGCATGGTGTTCTGCTAAAGAGAAGAAGCCCTAAAAGTCATGGAAACTCCATGGAAACATCTTTTAAGCCGCACCTGTGAAAACTTTCTGACCTCCGACTATAAGAAAGGCAATAGTCACCTCAGAAACGACTCATTAAAAATATCAAACCACCCACTTAACGTTGGGAATAACGAACCTTAAACATTTGCTTACTATATTACAATTTTTCTATGAAGCTTATTGTATAATGTTGCGATGTATAAGATCCAGGGGTATTCGACTTCCTTGAAAATTTCCTGGTACCGAGGGGACCCTTCGAGGCCCTAACATCGTAGTCCACCGCCCTTGTTGATTTGGCTGTAAATAATTATATAAAAGGCTGGCAGTGATGCATTTAGGTAAAGACCTTAAGTTTAAAATTAATATTTGGCCGATCGATTTTTACCTATATTTGAAAAGCAATAAAAAACTATAGTCCATGCTACGCAAAGCCAAACTGTGATTCACGAGATGGTTATTTCACGTTCCACTGGCCGTGTTTCAGTATACTAGTCACCCGTCGGAACGGTCTAAATTCAACCGTAAATTAAATTAAAAAACTAAACTTCATATTGTTCAAAGTCGCACGAATTGTAATAATAATAAATTGAAATTATTTTCAAGTTATTTTGAACGCACCCGTTAAAGGTACGAAGAGGTTTAATTAGCTAAGCTGCATTTAAAAGCAATAGCGAGTATTTTGACAAAGACATCTGACATTTTTGACGTTATGTGTTTTCATCGTAAGACATTGAATGTTTTATTTCGTTTATTATGCATGTGTTTGTGTCACATGCAAGGAAATGTGTGTAGTGTGTTTTTAGTTGATTTTATGTATGTTTTATGCATTATTTGAAAAAAATAGCATCGCGCAATCCCTCTACATCAACTATAACCGTGTGTAATTTCACAATCATCCGACTGCGGCAAGTATCTTAAAAATGAATCACAAGTTTTTGCTTCACGTATTAATATATAGATTAAAGCAACCGAAGTAAATACTCAGACCCAAAAAAGAAATCTAAACTCATCAGTCAGATATCAGTCTCGCTGGGCATCGAACCCGGAGCCCATGGCATGTCAGAATCATCAGAGAATCCGTAAAAGTCATCAATATATTGAACAATTTGTTTTTAAAGTTACTGTCATTTTTATTTCCGTCATCAAATTAGCTTTTATGTGTTACACTATTCCTCTAGAATATAAGAGAAAATGTGTGCCATCTCTGACGCATAACTGGAGTTTACTCCTTGAATCCGATTGTCTAAACAGACGCAGAGTTTATATAACTGAAAAAATATTGATACCATATGAAAGGGTAAATTAGCAAATTAATGAAAAAAAATTACAATAACAATATTAATTATTGATATTTATAACAAAAACAGCAATATAAGTACGTCGACACTGTGCACCAAAAACGTAACGAGGTCATTCATCAGTTTACTCCTCACATTTTTCTCATACAGGGCCCTTATATATAAATAAATCGATTCTTAAGGAGTAAACTCCAACAATACCTATAAATTACTTTTCAATATAAGCCACAGTTAGTATATTTCCATTGAGACCGTAATATGAGCTGCGTCCTAAATATCCAGTTTCTCATAAGATAAACCAAGCTAAAGGGATTGAAATATTTGCACTAAGTTTTTCTTTGACGTTGATCTGGAAGATAATGGAATTTCTAAGCGAGGAAAACTTGATTAAACTACAATGCTTTTCGTTTTTAGGGTTCCGTAGTCAAAGAGTAAAATAGGACCCTATTACTTCGCTGTCTTACCGATCCATCCCGAAGACTAAGATGGTTGCTTCATGTAAATGTGAAGCGGTAACCACACCCTTCCACCAAAACCCAAGAATAGCTTCTCGGTAGAAATTCTGGATAGGAAAGAAGAAGCAGTGCAAATAAATTCATATGCGTGCAATTGAACTTTTAAAAATGAAAAATGTACAAGTAATTAATATTTATAATACATTGTTTTTACTAGTAACCCATCGAAAGGGTGAAAATTCGACCGTAATTTAACTTAAAAAACTAAACCTCAAATTGTCCAAAGTAGCATGAATATTTCTCAATTATAAATTGTATTGTTTTTATTGATTAAAATCACCCGTTCAAAGTAAAAAGAGGTTTTAATTATCTAAACATTTATAAGCAATAGCAGGTATTTTGACAAACACATAGAATGTTTTGGTTTATCATTTATTTGTTTGTGGCAAATGCAAGGTAGTGTGCGTAATGTATTTTTAGTCCCTCCTCCGTCCGCGGCAAGTATCTTAAAAACGAATCACCAGTTTTTGCTTCACGTATTAATATATAGATATTAGAACTGGAGTGAAGGTGGTAGACGTTTTAGACTTCAGAGGAACTACCACTACATCTACTTCTGCTTAATAATTGCGATGTTAACTAATGTATTTAAGCCTAAAGGATGCATCAAGGGAAACATACTTATCTAAGGTATTCCCACTTAATGTTTAACAACGTAACATAAAAGTAACAACGCATCTATGGCCAGCGTCATGTAAGTATAATCTTATTTGGTTGATGAAAACATGCGATAGCGTGTGCGTATGCTTGTTGTCAAGTTCTCTAGAAATTAATATAAATTTAGAAATATACTCACTACGCACTGTTAAAAGATTATCAACTTAAATAATTCTCGTAGGGTCTACTGAATGAAGACCATAAATGGCACTAATTGATTATTTCATCAAAATTATCGCTCCATTATTCGAGACACGTTCGGAAGCTTCGCTCTGAGAGGTCTCAACTTACGCATACTCCGCAGTAATCCATGATCCGAGATCCGTACTTGCGCGATATAACTCGATGAAGAATGTTTCATTAAAATATCCTTTCGGACCGCCAACTTTCTTGACTTGACAGCTGGTGATTTACCTTTTAAATCGAGAGTTTTGCATTTCGTCGACTTCTGAGTCGTTTAACGTTCTCAGAGTGGGGTTCAATTCCGCTGTGCTGACTGCGGAAATAGATTTCAAATACCTTTGAAAACATTTAAGAGAACTTTGTTTCGTTTCTCCGTTTCAAATACGCAAATCGGATAATCGAAGGTGCTTTCGGAAAATTTGAATCCTAGATATCTAATTTAAGAATTTTATAGGACTAAATTTTGATTAGAATAAATCACATAGTGAATTACATAATATGTAAGTCATATGTATGTATACATATTAAATACGTATGACGACTCTCGTAACGAGCCATCATCATACCAATCTGCCAGTCATTTTCGGGTTTGATTTCAAGTTACACAGATACCTAAATAATGATTTGTGTGTTCTCACAACATAGAAGAAAATCCTAGCGAATATGGCCTAAAATTCTCTCATTCCGTGAGAAGACCCGTGCCCTGCAGTGGGACAATAATGGGTTGAAGATATAAACAACATGGGTCGATAGTTGGGTCGATAGATAGATGGCTATTACATGCTTCCATAACGTGGTACCTATGGTATGGTATTCGATTTTAAATCCTGTCATTTGAATGTGACTGTTAATGTTAAAGTTGATTTTTTTTCTAAAGGCTATTTTTATTCTAAATTCTATATATTAATATCTGAAGTAACAACTTGTGATTCGTTTTTAAGATACTTGCCGCAGGCGGAGGAGTATGAAATTACGCACGGATATAGTTGATGTACAGAAGGATTGTCCAATGCTTTTTTTAATAATGCATAAAACATACATAAAATCAACTAAAAACACATTACACTCACTACCTTACATTTGACACAAACACACATAATAAACGAAACAGAACATTAAATGACTTACTATGAAAACACATAACGTCAAAAATGACATATGTCTTTGTCAAAATATTGCTTAGTTAATAAACCTCTTTTAACCTTTAATGGGTGCGTTCTAAATAACTTGAAAACTATTACAATTTATTTGAATTTGCGAAATATTCGTGCTACTTTGGACAATATGAAGTTTAGTTTTTTAATTAAAATTACGGTCGAATTTCGACCGTCGCGACGGGTGACTAGTTAGTTTAATACTAACAGCATACTATGGCATTTATAAGTATTCAAATTTTACGTATTTTCTAAAGGCACACTTTCTGTAATAGCTAAACATAATACATGTACATATTCGTGTAGTGACACAGATATACGTGACCGATTTACGGCTCCCCCAATAAACGCGCCATTGCGGTTTTCGCAGAGCGAGCACATACTGGTAAACGTAGCGAGCGTGTTGGTACTGATATACCTTCTAGTGTAATTGAGAACATGTCCATGTATTTCGAGTTAAGATAATTTTGTACCACGTACTACCTACGCACCAGAGAGTTATATAAAAAAAAAATGATCGCCAAGTTGTATTAAGTCTGCCAATTTGACCTTGGCCTTGTGCAGTGTGAAGTGCACCTTTGTCCTGAATCGCTCTCATTCTGAGAGAAGACCCGTGCCCAGCGGCGGAATAATAATGAGTAAACGATTACTGCTAGATAGTAGAACTAATGTAGTCCGACCGGGGAAGTACGCCACGCCTATGTTTACCGCGAAGCAGTCTTGCTTTTCGGTGAAGGAGAGTAGTTGCTCTCTTACATATTTGAGGCGACTATTATAGTTCTCGCTAGTAGCGACGCATCTGTAATTGACTTCAAATAAGTTCATACGTTCTATATGATGTAGTTTTTAGATTACCATTGGCGGTAGTAATCACTTGCCATCAGGTAGATTGCATGCTCATTTGCTATTGAGCGGCAGTAACCACTTAACATCGGGAAATGCATGCTCGTTTGTTGCTTCTACGATTATTTTATAAAAAATCTAAGTGTGGTAGGTACATTTTAAAAATAGCTTTTTCATTACGGACAAGAAAACCTCAACAAGACGACGTGGTGAACGTTTTACGTGATAGTGAAGGTACTATTTAAAAGCAGAATGCTCTACACATTTCTTTTTTGGTCATTAGAAGAAAGTGCGGTTCAGAAATGCACACTTTCCGTATTTCTACAAAATGTTTTATACATTTTTCTACACGGCGTTAATGCGTTTGTTGTTTATAATGTATTTTATTTTATGCAATGTTATCTATAATATTTAATCTACCCGAAATTAAAGAGTTTAAAGTCCTAACTGAAGTCGGACACAGATATGTTACTGTGAGTGATAAATAAGTTTTGCCTTAGATAGGTCTCCCTTACCCTTCTCCCTTCCTCGTGTTCTGGGTTATTGTATAAGATGTCACTACATGTTACTCTGCAAAGTGAGTCGATTCCAATGATATCTTATGTTTTTTTTTATCTGCCTTACGTAACAAACGATTATACAGTCCACCACCACTGACCACTTACCACCTGATGGTAAGTGGTCAGTCACTGCCGCTCATAGACATCTGTAATCAACTTCATACAGAACATAGATTCTATCTGAAGTCAATCAAAAATACGTTGCTACTCCCGAGGACTATGATAGTCCCCTTATGTAAAAGTGTGCCGGCAACCACACCCTTACAGCGAAACGCAAGAACTACTTTACGTTTGAAATACGTGTGGCGGTGGTACTTCCCCGGTCGAACTACACTGGTCCTACCACCTTCAACGTACAGTCAGTCAAGCCATTTGGGCTGTAGTGTGTGCCAAATAAATAGACATATCTACAAACGTACTAACGTACATACGCTAGAAAAACATTACCATTACCCTCGTTCAGACAGTCGGATAAAAAAATAAATATATTAGAAAAAGAAAAAGACAAACTCGCTGAATTTCTTGCCGGATCTTCTCAATTGAGGTCTTGTTCTTATCCGGTGGTGGAATAAAAAAAAATGTAACTAGACCTATAGGAAATAAAGGCAATTCATTACAATTTCTTCCTTCACCGTTAAATCAAAAATTAATACCCTAGAGAATAGATTAAATCTTCACATATTAACTTACTTATAAATTATGACATCATAAGTGTCCCTACCCACTCCCCTTAAATTGCACGCTTGTCCCAATAAAATGTCCACACCAATTCAATAATGCCCCTAATCGACTGTCAATACGGATAACGAAAACAATCTCTTTTACTTACAATAATAAAAGTTATTGGCACTTTGTACAAAGGAACAGTAGTGAACATTATTATAATCTATATATTAATACGTGAAGCAAAAATTTGTGATTCGTTTTTAAGATATTTGCCGTAGACGGAAGAGTACGAAATAACGCAAGGTTTTTTTCAAATAATGCAAAAAAAAATACATAAAATCAACTAAAAACACATTACCCTCACAACCTTGCATTTAACACAAATACAAAATTAATAAAAGAAATAGAACATTCATTCAATGTCTTACTATAAAAACACATAACGTCAAAAATGTCAGATGTCTTTGTCAAAATACCCGCCATTGCTTTTAAATGCAGCTTAGTTAATAAACCTCTTTTTACCTTTAACGTATGTGTTCAAAATATCTTGAAAATGATTACTATTATTTAAATTAGATAAATATTTGTGCTACTTTGGACAATATAAAGTTTAGTTTTTTAATTTAAATTACTTTGGACAATATGAAGTTTAGTTTTTTAATTTAAATTACGGTCGAATTTCGACCGATGCGACGGCTGACTATTATACCTAAATTTGGAAGTTATGCTTTCATTTGAGGCGACTATCTTAGTCCACGGCAGTAGCAACGATTCTGTGATTGACTTTAGATAGAAACCTTGATCCACCATTACGTGGACTGCAACATGCAGTTTTACTATTTTAATTTAGACAAAAGAAAAACAACATTTATATTTACAAACAAAACCATCTGTAAGCCATACATTGAGGGCCACAGCTGGACGTCTATTTCCACTAATATGTTTGTCAATAGTTACCGCGCCTGGCATTCATGACCGCAGTGAGTGCGGATTTTACATAACTAGTCACCCGTTACATCGGTCGAATTTCGACCGTAATTTAAATTAAAAAATTAAACTTCATATTGTCCAAAGTAGTACGAATATTTCAATAGCAGGTATTTTGACAAAGACACTGACATTTCTGACGTTATGTGTTTTCATAGTAAGACATTGATTATTCTATTTTGTTCATTATATACATATGTGTTTGTGACAAATGCACGATAGTGTGTGTAATATGTTTTTAGTTGATTTTATGTATGTTTTAAGCATTATTTGAAAAAAATATTCTGCACTCCTTTTCTACGTCCGCTATAACCGTGGAAAATTTCATACTAATCCGTTCGCGGCATATTACTTAAAAATGCACCACAAGTTTTTGCTTCTCGTATTAATATATAGAGATATTTTTGTCAATAGTTACCGCGCGTGGCATACATGACCGCAGTGTGTGCGGATTTTACATAATGAGACACTGCTGTACATCTACTGGATTTTGTCTCTTTATCGCTTCCTATGACCTACAAATAGAGTGTGGTGGTGGTATCTTTATTCTTGATATCACGATACAGTTAGCAATATGAAAAAAAATAGTAATGACGTTTAAATAAAAGTTTTAGACTGTAACTTAATTTTTAATACAGACATTATATAATTAATCAATTAAAAAAAAAACTATTGTTTTTATTAGCTTTTATATATATATATAACTACCGAACCCTGCTGGTGTTGATTGTCCAACATCTTTTAAGCGTATTTATTAGCTTCCATCCATCCATCCATCCATCAGCCCTTGAAAGTCCACTGCTGGACATAGGCCTCCCCTAATCTGCACCACTTCGACCGGTCACGAGCCATCTGAATCCAGCGGTTACCCGCCGTCTTCTTCAGGTCATCAGTCCACCGGGTCGGGGGGCGGCCTGCACTCCTTATTATTAGCTTACAAGGTTGAAAATACAATCTCTATGATGATATAACCGGTATGACATTAGACTAATATTTTACTAAGTGAAAGTAACAACTTTTTCGTTTTCGTATAACCTTCTTTTAGTCTTAACTATTTTTATCCCGATTTTTAAAACAATAAACAAAGAGCCTTTATCAGTAACGAAAAACCAATATGTGCCTAAAATGTAGGCATAAGCTAATAACGAGCCTATTTCTCGGCGCGTATATACTAAAAAATAAACATACATCTTCAATTCATCTCAATCCATCAAAAACTAAATTAAGACGCTTGAAAGTCAGGCGTCGTGACCCTCATCTTGTTTAACGTCGTTAAGTTTTTGCCCAGGAAGACCTCTCCTTTTAGCACTAAATGGGTTTACCAAAACCTTCACCTGCCCAGAAATATTTGAGTGATTGATGTCCTTGTAGTACCGAAGTATGTTGCGAATCCATTATATATTACTCTTAATTCTGTGTCATACGTTTTTCTGTCAGTGTCGATACATAATTCTTATGATTTATGATAAGCACTTTGCGTTGCAGATTTGAAGATCTGTTATTTGGTTTGCATATAAAATATTACTTCTAAATTTTCAATCGTCGTCAACCCATTATTGTCCCACTGCTGGGCACGGGTCTTCTCTCAGAATGAGAGAGTTTTAGGCCATAGTCCACCGCGCTGGTCAAGTGCGAATTGGTGAACTAATGACACCCATGAACATCTGTGAGCATTTTTATGGAGAATACGAGGTTTATCTAAAGTCAATCACAAACGCGGTACTACAGTAGAACCCGCGAACTATAATAAGATTGTGGACACGTATGAATTGTCGAACACTTGTGTTTCATTTTAGTTCCAAATTAAGAAAATTAGCTTAATCCAGTCAAAGGATATGCTTTCTACTCACCTAATCTTTGAGTCTCAAGTTGGTAAAAGTTAGTACGTCTTACTCGAGTTTACTACTTTAGGACTGGAGTCTTCGGGCTTAATTAGGGTCTGTAGATCAAAGACGACGCATACGGACTCACCTCAGCTTTGAGCATTAAGTTAATAAATGTCTGGAGTTTTGACTAGAGTCTACAACTTTAAGACTGGGGTCGTCTAGTTCAATTAGGTGCTGTATATCAACAGCAATGCACATATATTGTAAAATCTATACTCATAAATATAATATCCTTTTTTCTGATGGTCTGTACAGGATTATTTTAAGAAATAATGTAAGTAAAATGCTCGGAATTTTTATTCACTTTTACTTACTTTTTAGCAACAAATATGGGTCGCACTTTATCCTCGTTTCATCTATCTATCCATCCATCAGCATTTTCAGGTCCACTGCTGGACATAAGCCTCCCCTAAATGGCGCTACTCCAACCGGTCCTGTGCCCTCTGAATCCAACGGTTTTCCGCTGTCTTCTTCAGGTCATCGGTCCATCTGGTGACGACACGTTATCCGGTTACCCTCATTAACATTTCCAGATATTTTTAACCGACTTTCCAAAGGAAAGAGGTTATTGACAATTTATTTATGATACCAATAAACATTTTACCACAAGAAAGACTTTTAGCTATAATATCAACACTATAAAGATATTACTGTCCAGCCCTCGGTTAATCAATTAGAGGAGAGAGAGGGTTTCGAATGCTATAACTGTCTCTACTACCAGTACTGATAGCATCTTTGCTCCATCAGGAAATTGAGAGATTTTATCTCGTGACAGTAACAATTAAATGCTATTGTTTTAACTTTATTAATTACTAGCTTTTACTCGCGACATTGATCACGTTGAAGTTAGTAAGATATTTGCTTGAAGACTGAATTTGCTAGATTTTCAATTTTTTTTTTGACAAATAATAATGTCTGCCAAAACACAACTTTTTTAAATATATATATTTGTTAATATAAATTATGTTTTCCAATAACTCTATTGTGTACAAAGTTGCATGATAATTGTCTGAGTAGTTTTGGCGCGAAAGCCTGACAAACAAACTTACATTCATATTTATAATTAGGTATAATATTAGTAATAATATTATTAGAGTTTAGGGTAAGTGACCATAGATTTTATTTTGGTTTGTAGCTTCGTATTTATATACGATTTCTACACTCACAGCCCCACCCTAGGATTTTCTCCTGTCTCGTGGATGCAATGGACACACACAAGGCGAATACACAAACACCCAGACCCAGAACATGTATCTAAACTCATCATTCAGATACCTGTCTGGCCGCGAATCGCACCCGGAACCAACTGCGCGTCAGACCGGTATGGTAACCGCTCCGTCACGCGGGTAGTCATACATAACAATAACGCTTATTGCACTCTTAACACTTAACTCTACATTTTTTATGGTATCATGGCTGCTATGAACACATACAAATAATACAATACACTTACATAAACAGTCATCTATGTGCCCAGAATCGAACCCAGAAAACATTGCGTATCAGACCGGTATGAAAATTAGTATGAAGGCAAAAGTTTCTGAGTGTGTATGTTTGTTACTTCTTCACGTGTAAACGGCTGGAGCGATTTTCATAAAATTTGGTAGAGAGTTAGCTGATACTGTCAATTACCATATAGGCTACATTTTAATGTAGGAAAATATCTTATTCGGGAGAATCGAGTTTTGTTAACGAGGGCGAAGCTGCGGGATTCAAGTAGTAATCAAATACATTCTTACTGCCACTAACAAGGCATAGCATGCGAAGTGCATGTAGAAATGTAAAATTTTCATATTTACAGTAACCTACGAAAAACATCAAATATCAATTACAATTACTTTTAATGTTTATAATAAAAACTACCTGTCCCGACAAACGTTGTTTTGCCATATAAAAAATAAAAAAAAATGTTAAGGGTGGACAACCCTTAAGGGGTATGCGAAATAGATGTTGGCCGATTCTCAGACCTACCGAATAAGCATATAAAATTTGGTAAAAATCGGTCAAGCCGTTACGGAGGAGTTGGCAACAAAAACTGTGACACGAGAATTTTATATATTAGATTTATAGCGCTGGACAGATTTAAGTACTTATTTTAAATTAAAAATAAATGTGGTTAAAGCCCCGTCAATCGCGATCTCGTTGCTTTCAAGTCTAAACGAAACATACTCGAGCATGACATGCCCCAGTATTGTGTTCTCGAGTCACTCGAGGGCTACAAAACATTCTCTTCAAGCGTAATTTCAACTTTTGGGCGAATTTTCTCAAACCTTATCAAATTTGTAAATGCGAAAGTTTCTAAGGATGCACGTGTGTTTGATTCTTCTTCACGAAACAAAGACTACTCAAATTTTAGTTAAATTTAGCACACAGATAGTTTAATATCTGGGTTAACACATAGAATACTCATCGCCCTGTTATACGTTACTAAAGCAAGAGACGCCGCGGTATAAACGTAGTCAAAAATAAATATGAATAATGCTTCATCAATCGCGATCTCCTTGCTTTTATGTCTAAAACAAAAGCGTACTCGAGCGTGACACGCCCGAGTGTTGAAACGTTCCCTTCAAACGTAATTTGAAACTTTTGGCGAATATTTGCGACGAGTTTTGCGATTTAGCGAATATTTATCAATGCGAAAGTTTGTGAGGGCGCATGTGTGTTTGTTTCTCTTTTGCGAAAAATAATTAAATTAATGAAATCAGGAACAAAGATGGCAGAAAATTGTGATTTATGCTCTGTCAATCGCGATCTCTTTGCATTCAAGTCTGAACGAAAGCATATTCGAGCGTGACACGCCTGAGTGTCGTATTGAAGGCCACGAAATATTCCATTTAATTTCAGCGAATTTTATCATAAATTCCAGCTAAATTTCATGGCCCGATGATTAGAGCAAATTCTTATCGCATAATTATATGTGATTATCGTTTAATTATTGACACAAACACATATATTATAGGAAATAAAACATTCTATGATTTACTATGATATAACTTAACGTCAAGAATGTCGGATATCTTTTGAATGACGGTGTGTGTCTATTGCACACACCGCCATTTTTATATATTATTATAGAAGATTATTGTATTCATATACATCAAAGCTATACGACCAGATACATCAATGTGTGAGCAGAAGGATTTGTTAAATAAATCCTGTGCTGGCAGTTTTATTTACCGAATATCCATGTCCATACTTATGACACACGCGGGAAAATGCCGAGTATCACAAAATTAAATTAATTCAAACCACAGTATATAGATAACATTCAATTCACATGTTTTCAGCTTTGACCCGTTATTTTGAATTCTGTTAGCGGCTTTACTTTTATTTCGTCAAGCTCCGTCCGGGCTTTATTTGAATTCGAGCGTCCATTTTGTTCTCGGCTTACTGGGCTTGTTTTGCATTGCTCTTTATCACAGGTTTTATAGAAAGCCCTAATCCAAAAATTCGCTAAAGAAATGATTTACTAATGTTTTTAAATCTATATATTAATACGTTTTTAAGATACTTGCCGCAAGCGAAGGAGTATGAAATTACGCACGGTTATAGTTGATGTATTGGATGTAGTGGACTGCGCAATGCTAAAATTATTTTCAAATAAGGCATAAAACATACATAAAATCAACGAAAAACACATTACACTCACTACCTTGCACTTGACACAAACACATACATAATAAACGAAATAGAACATTCAATGTCTTACTTACTATGAGAACACATAACGTCAAAAATGTGAGATCTTTTTGTCAAAATACCCGCTATTGCTTTTAAATGCAGCTTAATTAATAAACCTCTTTTTGCCTTTAACGGGTGCATTCAAAATATGTAAATTGTAAATTATTACAATTTATTTAAATTAGAGAAATATTAGTGCTACTTTAGACAATAATTATGAAGTTTAGTTTTTAAATTTAAATTACTGTCGAATTTCGACCGTTGCGCGGGTGACTAGTTAATTATTATTATGAGATATTTCTGCCGGGTAGTCCTTCCTATATTTTTAGCCTAAAGCAGTTTATGCGTTAGATAGAAATTGTATTACGTTTTTATATGTAAAGTTGCTTACGTGGGCGTAAGTGAACACACTAAGTACATGCCTGTTTGCTAATTTAATCTTTGTTTGAAAAAAGTTTGTTCTTACTTCAATATTATAAAAAAATACTAATATTTTAAAGGCGAATGTTTGTGAGTGTGTATGTTTGTTACTTTTTCACGTCTAAACGGCTGGAGTTATTTTCATAAAATTTGGTAGGAAGTTAGACACTTTGGATTAACATACAGGCTACTTTTACTGTGGGAAAATATCTTATTCCCACGGGACAATCGATACATCGGTTTTTTTATGCGGATGAAGCTGCGGAGTTCAGCTAGTAAAAAATATATCTAGCCCAGTACCAACTTAATTTCAACTACACATAAAAACGCCTACAAACAATGCAGAAGGTACAGTGGAGCTTGCTCAATAAAAATTCAAATTAGCTCTACAATGTTCTTCCTGAACTCCGCGTTTCTTGGAGTTCCTGGAGTTTACAATGCAAATAGCTGTCCGGCTCTGAACACGAAAAATAAATGTTAAAAAGTGTGGTGTGGGGTTCACGTGAGGTCCATGTAGATGTATTTAAGAAATAACATCTCACAGTTTCAAAGAATTTCATGTTACCTATTATTTTATACTCTACATCATGCGCGTAACTTTTTTAAAGCAAAATTTTGTATATTTTTACCCGACTGCGTAAGACAGGTAATGTTTTTCGAGCGTATGTACCTGTGTTTGTATGTAGGTATGCCTATTTTTTGGCACGCGCCAAAACCGAACGGCTTGACAGATTGTAACATATTATATGTAATTGGAAACGAAAAATAGGCTACATTAATTTCAAATAAGGCGACTGAGGTCAAAAATAAAGTTAGAAAAAAGGGGGTGGAGGGATAGTTTTCTTTTGGGTAAAAGCTAGTAGGTAAGTAGATCACTACAAATATTTATTTATACATATACAAATATCTATTTTACTCTTTTGACCCAAAATCCATAAAACCTGTAAATTAAATAAATTATAACAAAAACCAAAAAACATAACTGGTTCGTTTTAAAAAGTGTTTTTTTTTTTAATAACTTATGAATGTCACTTTTTCCAACTAATAACAACTTTGGTCCACTACCAAAATGAATAGACTTCTACAAGTCTGTCGAAAATCAGACTTTGTTTTCATTATGGCACAGAATTAAAGATAACAAGCGCAAATGCTATATACGCCCAATTTATAAACGAGCTGAATCACGCACTTCAAAGTTTTCACTTCCACGCACTTCCTGTACCGAATTACAACAGATTACTGGTGCAAGAACACTAGTATCTTATCGTAAAAGAACACACTGTATAAATTAAGTACAGTGAAAATTCCGTACCTTATTTAGCCCCTGAAAAATAAACCCCTTAAAATAAAAGCAGATAAGCGATAAGAATTTAGAATAGGGTGCTACATTTTATTTAAATAGACCATAATATTATGAATATTTACGTAACAAAGCGGAAAAGTCATAGCCCGCACCACGTGGTAGAAGCAGTGTAGTTCGGCCGAAAAGATAAGTCAAGCAGTTCTTGCGTTTTGGTATAAGGATGTGGTTACCGGCTTGTTTTTATATGAGGCGGCCATATATGTCCTCGGGCGTAGCAACGCATCTGTGAAGTTTCTTGCTGATGTCCAGGGGCAGTAGTGACCACTTACAATCAGGTTGACTGCATGCTAGTTTGCTACCTATCGGATGCGTCATATAAAAAAATACAGTTTTTATGCAGACTGGGGAAGAACAGTGTCTAAAAATTTTGTACAGCGTTGAAATTAGCAGTATGTTTAAATAACCACTTAAACATGTCAAAATTCCGCAAGTTTTCCCCTGTGATGGACATTTTTCGTTATTTGGGTTACATCGTTTACGCTTTTTTGCGTCGAAATTAGCATCATTTATCATAATTATATTCGCCCTATTTAGTACAAGAGTATCACGTAAAAATCATGCTTATTCTATAAGCAGTCATAAACATGACTAAGAACTTACTATGCCCAAGCAGTGAAAGCCTAATGGTTGAAACTTGCCCTCTCGATCGTGAGGTCCGAGGTTCAAACCCCGGTACGCACCACTGATTTTTCTAAAATTATGTGCGTATTAATTATCACTGCTTTTCGCACTTGAAAACATTTCTGCACTTGAAAACATCGTGAGGAAACCTACTCACCAGAGATTTCTTTAAAAAAAAAAGTTCTCGGAGGTGTGTGAATTCCACCAATTTGCACTTGGCCAGCGCGGTGGACTATGGCCTAATACTCTTTCATGAGAGAAGACCCGTGCCCAGCAGTGGGACAATAATGGGTTGACGACGACTATGCCTAAGCAGGGGTTGATAGAACTCTTTGTGATAATACTCCAAAGCTATACCTATTCTGACTTAGGATAGTAGAGTTAAACACTTCCGAGTTCTATTTCGAATCAAAATAATCTAATGTTAATGCAGTTTCTTATAATAGATTCAAGAGGACAGTTTTTATACATAATACACGTATAATATATTGGAGAAACACTAATAATTCTTGACTTTTAGGCAGAGCGCAGTTCGTCGGGCCAACTAGTTTGATCATATGAAAAAGTTGCCCTAACAATCTTGATTATTTTGTACAAACTTGTATTTAAACACAGGATTATGTCGGGTCACCGTCGCCTCTCTGTTTTACCCCATTTGCATTTTAATTGAACTAAACTTTCTTATAGCTGTATTATATACCCACAGAGTCAACGAGTTCTGAGGTTGACACTCATTTAATTAATTGCCGTTTACCCGTAAAATTGATTTATATAAAAATATTAGATTGATTTTATAATTGAAAGGTACAAGCCTGTAGTACCTTTGATGGTGTTTTTTTATTCATTGTTTAGGAAAATTAGGATTGAATTTTCTTTAGAAAATAACTTGGTCAGGTTAGAATCAATTTATTCCTGTAGTTCCCGGATCAGAAAAGGGCCACGGTATCCCCTGCCTGTCGTAAGAAGCGACTAAAAAGGGCTTCCGGGGCTGCAGACGGTAAGAGTGGGCGCTCAAACCGTCCAGCCCAGCGATCTCGTGTAGTACAATTATGTATGACAGTATGACAATTGCATATGTGGCCACATGCTGTTGTAAACACCAGGCGGCGTAGTGAGCATCCCGCTCGGAGGAGCCTGGTTGTGTTTCATTGGACCGGTGGCCATCCTCAGCGCTCCACGGAGCGCTGAGGATGGCCACCGGTTGGACTTTACTGAGGTAAAAATCCCAAATAACCCGGCATTGCTCCCACGGCGTTGCTCGTGTACCTTTTGAAAGTTTCCCCCTCGACACCAAAGAAAAAAAAGGTTAGAAACAATTAAAGCAATCATAGAACCAAGAAACCAGACCAAGAAAAAAAGGGAGAACCCTTTTTAGTGTTCCGTGACTAAAAGGTAAAAACGGAACCCTATTATTAAGACTCCGCTGTCCGTCTGTCCGTCTGTCCGTCTGTCTAACACCAGACTGACAGAGACAGTATCTCCAGGACCGTGATAGCTAGATAGTTAAAATATTTTCACACAGGATGTATTTCTGTTGTCGCTTTAAAAACCACGCAGTCGTGTAAAAAGGGAGGCTCCCATACAACAAACAAGATTGTTTGCCTTTTTTATATTTATCTAGTTGACCCGACTAACTTCGTTCCGCCTTAAAGTATAAAAATCTAAAATAATCAGTGTTTCTCTACTATGTTATACATGTATTTTACATAAATACTTTCCTTTTGAATCACTCTATCTATTAAAAAAATCATTAAAATCCGTAGCGAAGTTTTAAAAATATAAACATATATATACGGACAGAAAGCGGGAAGCGACTTTGTTTTATAATATGTAGTAATGATACGGAACCCGGCGAGCGCGACTACGATTTATTTGCACTTAGCCAGTTTTTGAGGTCACTTAAAAAGTCAACTAGGGTTATTGTATTACAAAAACTTGTTGTTTTATTCGTTCTTAACCTAAATATTCGAAAAAAGTGTTTGTTTACAGCCGAGTGTCAACGGTACCTAAACGTAAACAACTTGATGTATGTTTTGGAAGCCTGTTTACTAAAATAAACATTAAGTTATTATTGTAGAACATTCTTATAATATACTACCTTGTTCCCGCGGTTTCGATCACGTTTATCCCGGTAATGAATGTCCCGTGTGTTAATCCGGTTCATAAATTATGTGTGTGCCAAATTTTAGCAAAATCCAACCAACAGTTGTTGTGCAAATAAATAAAAAACACATAAGAGTACATCTTTATGAGCCTCTGCATTAATACAGTGCAGTTCTACAAGAATGCGAATATTTGTTCAAAAAAAACATAATCGATATTTCAATCTAGAAAAAAAGGGGTAGAGGGGAATGATTTTATAGAAGTCGACTGGGCTTTATTATATTAATTCACTGTTTGTTTTTCAAACTTTAATCCTATTTTGTCGTGTAATGATTCTTTCTTACTATAATACCTTCTACACTCATCAGTGCTTTTAGTACACTTGTACTCGAGGCATCTAAAAGACGACCCGCGTGGCGGTGCGGTTACTATACCGGTCTGATACGCAGTGAGTTTCGGGTTCCTTTCCCGGCCAGACGGGTATCTGAATGATGAATTTAGATTCTTGTTCTGCGCCTGGGTGTTTGTGTATTCGTGTTTGTGTGTGTCCATTGCACCCACGACACAGGAGAAAATTCTACTGTGGGGCTAAGAGTGTAGAAATTCTTTTAACTAAATATACCTTACCCGTCCCTCCTACACAACAAACAAGTACCTACCTAATACCCACATGCATACATAATTAGATATACTTGTACCGCGCAAGCGAAGGAAATTGGCTCCACAGAATACCAGCGCTGCAGCTGACCTCGATTACCCGCAGCAATAAGCTGAGTGGAGACCCTTTCGGTCAATGTAATGTAACTTAGGTACATCATTAAATATTAGTTAATAATAATAACACATGATTGCTATTCCTAGATGTATCTGTTTTTGTATAACTTTTTGTACTGTGCCGAATAAAGTATTTTCTTTCTTATACCAACATATCTCCCCAGACGCGAGTCAGCAGGCCAGCTGCCGCGGTCAGCGAGCATCGACTCAGTGGTGGAAGCAGCGATATGCGCGCGGCACTCAGAGCCATCGCATTCGACCCTTCAGCTGCCGAGAGCGGACCGCGCGCTCAGTTTAGTCTCCCCTGCGGTCGGGCGGAGGGCCAAGTCGCAGAGAGGACAAGCGGGTGAGTACTAACCATAGTAGCTAAATAGACGACTTATAAAGTGTAACAGGTGCAGCGCCTCATCCTTATCGAAGATGATATAAGAATTTGCGAAATAATTATAAAAACATGTGATGGCGGGTTACAAGAAAAAAAGAGTGTGTGTGTCAGACTTTAGTTTACTCGCATTTAGAATAGATGGTGCCATAATCATTTATAAAATTTTATCTAATATGCGTACGTATTAAAATATTAATATTGTACATATTTACAGAGTATTTTACGTGTCTTAACGATTTACTATTTTAAATACCATTGAAATTTCGATAAAACGTAATCACGAAACCTATGCATACCATCCACGCGTACTGATAAAATAGTTCTAAAGTTTTACCTAGATGGCATTATACTCAATTAAAAAAAACGTAACGAGGTCATTCTTCAGTAGATTTTACTCCTCACATTTTTCTCATACCAGGCCCTTATATATGCAAATCGATTCCTAACAAGTAAACTCCAAAAAACAAAAACGTGTCCATGTCAAGCATTTTTTCAATTAAATAACAAACGACCACACAATGCACCAGTAACAGTAACTATGTCTCCTCTCTTGGACATCTAAAATAATCTTTTGTATAAATAGCTAACGAGCATACAGGCCACCTGATGGTAAGTAACTGCTGCGCATGAACATCTATGAAGAACAATAATTCTATCTGAAGTCAATCGCAGATGCTTTGCTGCTCTCGAAGACTAAGATAATTGCCTCGTAAGCCGGCAACCACGCCCTTTCACCAAAACGATAGAACTGCTTCACGCTAGAAATATCGTGAATACCCGGTAAATATTAAAACTTATGGATTCCGCGTAATTCACTTGTTTAAACGAAACGGCAAAAAAATTACGATGCTATTTTTTTTATCTGACTGAATTAGGTAACGAGTATGCAGCCCACCTGATGGTAAGCGGTCACCGCCGCCCCTGGACATCTGTAATCAACTTCATACAGAACATGGGCTCCATCTGAAGTCAATCACAGATGCGTTGCTATTCCCGAGGACTACGATGGTCGCCTCATATAAAAGTGTGCCGGCCACCACACCCTTCCGTCGAAACGCAAGAAATGCTTTACGCTAGAAATAGGAAGTATTTATTTAAATTATACTAAAATTTATTCTTAAATTAAAATTTTAATTAACTTCTTCTCTTAATTAATTCTTAATTTCGTAAAGTGGAATTGGTTAATTGTCGTTTTGTGTAACGTTAACTACCTACCTACAGTTTGGAAGGTAACAAACTATTTCAGAGGTAGATATCAAGTCTTATCCCCGAATCAGGTAATAAAAGGTCCTTTAAGTGCCTGCTATAAAACCAACTCAGATAGCTTTCTCGTGGTCTCTTTGACATTATAATGAAGACTGTCGTCCTGGCCGCTCTATATTAGGTATACAGGTTGAAAACGTTTTTAAAGGTCTGTAAAAGTTATATTCTAAATGGCAAAAATTAAGAGAAAATCAAAAATAAAAGTAGAATTTTGTCTTGTGTCTAGGGTGGCCACCTTTTTTTCAACGTTTAAAGTACAATGGCTATAAAAGGTATAAAGAAAAAAGTACGTAGCTTCAAAATAAAGTATTACTTATTTATATTATTACTTATTTTTGGCTCTAGGATACTTTAAGAACTGTGCGTGGTCATGGTAAGCAAAAAAATGTAGATAATAATTTGACGCCCATGTTTCTAAATAATGAAACCTAATGTAAATGTTGTACTACTTTCTAAATAAGGTAGCTACGGAAACCCTGAGATTAAAGGAATTTTAGTTTTATACTAAACTGATTATAACCAAATTTTTAAATCCCAGATATACAAAATAAAGTATTTTCGCGTACTTTATTTTCCTTATAAAGTATAAAGTACAATTGCCCCGAATAAAGTACAATACTTTATAATAAAGTACGGGTGGCAACCCTACCTGTGTCGTAGGTACCATGTTAGGTAGCTACAACACAGGACAAACTATTGGTGTAGAAAGTTTTTTTCTACACTCATAGACACATTTGGATTTTTACTGTGTCGTTCGTGCCCTAGACACTCAAAGACCGACACAACAAAAATGCATATTCAATATTTAGACATCTATGTCGAAGAAATCAAACTAGAAATCCATTTGATACAAGTCCGGCCTGCCAAATATGCTTCTTGTACAGCCAAATATAAGACAATATACTGGAGCAAACTTTTATTACCAATGTAAAAACAATATGGCAATAAAAAAGATATACAAAGAAAAAAGAAAAACCCACTGAGATTCTTGCCAGATCTTCTCAGTTGAGGTCGTGTTCCGATCCGGTGGTAGTGTAAAAAAAGAATATATATAACGAAGTAAGTCCGTGATACGTCAGGAAGGCCAGGAGTCTTCATTACTGTCCATTCTTGAAGATTTCAAGTAAAACACAGGAGTAAACTTCTTCGATTTATTCACACACAATAGGTCCGATCGCTTCGACGGTTAAACAAGAATCTCTTTCTACCGACAGGCGCTCGCCTTTTTATAACAATGTTTGGTGAGGTGACAATAAGAAATTTATGGAGGGTAAACTTAATTACAATTCTTAAAATCACTAAATATTGCTAATGTAATAAACAAACAATTTTTGATCTTTAAAGTACAATCAATTTGGGTAACATTGAACAGCGGTGTAACTTTGAACAAAGTTGTGAAAAAAATATATTAATTTATTACATGGAAACTTCTTGTTGTTTCAATATTGTACCTGCGTAAAATGGATTGCCAAAATGTTGTAATAGCAATGAAAGTAAAAAAAAGGTACCTGTACATGTCATAATTTTAAAAAATACCGCCTTTTCCGTAGTGAAGTTGTTGCAAGTGTTTGATGCTCCGTTTTGAAATAGCAATTATAATATAAAACTTACCGTAAACAGGTATGTTTTGATGTTTAATCTTTAAAATGTATATTGTATATTATTATTTTGAAACTGTACTATCCGTATCCCATGTTGAATATTGCGTAAAACTGCTAAACTTTTGACGACGTCGAAATTGGATGTAATACGGGTAACTTTGAACGGTTCAAAGTTACCTGTATCATAAAAAAATTTTTTTTTCGGAGGCTCAGGGTCGCTCAGCGTGCTATGGAGAGGACTATGATCGGAATTTCGCTACGAGATATGATTCGCAACGATGAAATCCGTAGACGAACGAAGCTTACCGACATAGCTCTCAAAATTAGCAGGCTGAAGTGGCAATGGGCTGCCACATCGCTCGTAGGACCGATAACCGATGGGGAAGAAAGGTCCTCGAGTGGCGACCATGTTTAGGCAAAAGGAGTACCGGTCGCCCCCCTACCAGATGGACCGGTGACCTGAAGAAGACAGCGGGAAACCGTTGGATTCAGAGGACACAGGGCCGGTTGGAGTGGCGCCATTTAGGGGAGGCCTATGTTAAGTCCATGTTCCGTCCATCCTTTTTTTTTTTTGTTTTCGAGGGGGAACCTTCCAAAGGTACCCGATGTTCCGTCCATCCTATGGATGGATGGAATAAATAATCAAAAAAAAACTAGTATCTTATTTTACCACCTATATCGACCTTGATTCATATGGCAAGACAAGGTTAAGTTGTCTATTGTATTTATATATCAAAATAAATGTATTTTTTATAGATTTGGTTTTAATTAACAAAAATATGTTAATTAATTTTACTCAGGCCTTAAAATATTAGATTAATGACGGATTTTATATCCTCAAAAAATTATATTCAAAGTTACCCAAAACTAAGGATAACTTTGAATTTGAGTTTTAGGGGTAATTGTGGATAGTTTAATTGTTTTCTCCGTAAATTTATTGTGTTAGATTAATAAACCAGCTAAAAAGGACACTATTCATTTAGTAAAAACAAGGTGCAATAAATATAAAACAGATTATAATATCACAAATATTGTAAAAAATGTTCAATGTTACCCAAATCGAGGTTAACTAAAATTATTATTTTCGACGACGTATTTTTCATAAATACGCGGTGTCGCGCCGACATTGTAACTGACAATTTGTAAGTGCCTCCGTAGGCCTATGCAAATTAAAGATATTTCATATCATTCCGGCATAATGACCTCTGGTCACGTAGAATGTTTTTCTGCCCTTGAACCGAAGTTGAAGTGCCACTTTCATCGACTCTGAGAGTGTCCCTTGTCACACCCCGTTTAAACGAGAACACGGCAAGGTTTGACACTGGCATCACCACCACTTTTATTGCGTCGAGGCCTCCAAACTCCACAATTCGGTACTGTTTTTTCCTTATTATTCTCAATGACCGCTACACGCCAGTCAATGCCAACGAATGGCTTAATTATCCGAAAGTGTAAATGTTTTGTGGAATATTACGTTTGGGGGTTGGCGTCGCTTATCATTCCACCCTCATTTCACACGTTGGCACGCCCACAAGATTTCCTCTCGCGTTTTTCTGCCTCTTGGGGGTAATTTTCTTCAATGTTTGACTTCCTTACATTATCATATTAGAGTAATGTAGAGCTGACGTCTTTAAATATTTAAAAGGAAAAGCGCTTACAAGGTAATCATGATTCTAAATTCTTTCTCACAATTTTCATTTTCCTCAATATTTTCTCGAAAGAATAGGAATTATGGAAATGTTAACAAATACTTAATATTACGTGAATTTTATTTTTATAATGAATAAGAAGAATGGAAATTACAGAAATGCTACACAATGCGTAATATTACATGATTTTTTCTCTTATAACGGTAGATAAGAGCGCTTTGTAACGTCATAAGTATTGTAGGATTTAATTGATGATAATTTGATGTTTCATCTGTGATGATATTTTGATGTCTCTAATCTAATATCCTCTTGATACTGGTTGTTTAACAAAATTAGAAATAATATCACACCCAGACTCAGGCATAAGTTTTAAATTAGATCTAGTTACACAGCAGTATTCTTAGTACGAGCTTATTAAATTTCCTGAAAGCAAGTATTGTTCTTGTTTTCGCTCATAATTTTAAAGTAAATTGCATTTTTTTAATCTGCAGAGCACTTGATGATTGATTGTTCAATCGCAGATGCATCGCTACTGCCGAGAATTATGATGCTCGTCTTATATACAAACAGTGCCGGCAACCATTTACATCGAAACGCAAGAAATGCATCACGTTAGAAATAGGTGTGGCGGTGGTACTTCCCCGGTCGAACTACACTGGTTCTACCACCTTCAAACCTTCAAAATAAATAATATACACCCCCAGATTCTAGCATGAGTGTTTAAATAAGATCAAGTAACACAGCAGTATGGTAACGCCATGAGTAACGCGCAACGTAGTGCGGTTGTTCCCTAATGGAACCCGCGGCTCGTATAAATGGCTTGCACGGAAGATAAATTACATCTGAAGCAATTATTTCCGTAATATTCATCCTGTGTATTACGCACGCAAGGTAGGCACATATAATTATAGAATCTTAAGTAAACTTTAAAGTTAATAATGATAATTCTACTTAGGTAAGTTTAGATCCTATTTCTCATCAACCCATTACTCTCCCACTACTGAGCACGGGTCTTCTCTTACGAGTTTAGGCCATAGTCCACCGCACTGGCCAAGAACGAATTGGTAGATCCTATTATTTATCGGTAATAGAACAGGCTTATATGGTGCCATTAGAACAAGGGATATAGTTGTCTTAAAAATATATATTGGTCTATCTTAAATGAGACAACAAGCTAAATCCGCGCATTACGTAGCCTCTGAATAACTCAATTTAGATCAAAAAATAGAGAAGCTAATTCATTTGGCAATATGACAAGAGCACTCAACACGTAAACAATACCTTTCAGACCAGTTATGTACCAGATAAAGGCTGCATGGTATCACAAAGAAGATTTATTACAAATTGGAACACGTAACATGATGCTCTGGTATCTGTGGAAGGGAGGTTCTAGATTACGTACTTTAGTCTTTTGTTGTCTATTTTACTGGTTTTTTTCCTATTTCTATTTATAATTAGTAACTGTTTAAACTAGTTTTCACATAAGATTGGAATAGCAAACGAGCACGTAGACCGCCCAATGGTCAATGGCCGCTGCAGCCCATGAACATATCAAAGCAACTTCATGTAGAACAATAGTTATATGTGAAGCCAATCACTAAGACTAAGATGGTCGCGTCATATAAAAGTAAGCCGTAAACCACACAATTCTACCGAAACGCTAGAACTTCTTCACACTAGAAAAAGTTATAGCGATTGTTACTCCCAGAATTATATACATTCTACCATCTTCAAAATTTAGCAATAGAATAAACAACTATGGAATGCACAGATTCATAAATGATGTAGACTTTGATTTATTAATATCCATGTTTAATAGCCTAAATGGGTTAAGTAGCGCCTGACTAATTGTTTATTGCAAAGGAAGTATCATAACTCTTGCTTTAATGAAAACTTTAGGCGTTCAGTTTCAGCCGGTGGATTATTAATACCATTAACACGAATAATAATCACGTTAAGAGGTGCTAACTTTAAGAGATAATGGCTTTAGAATAAGTAATTCACTTTAACCTACATTACAGCGGCTTCGTTAAATATTATTATGAATATTCATTAAAACTAGGTTTAGGTTTGTGGTTCCATTGTATAATTTTACTATAAAAACTACCTTATTCTCACTGATTCATCCGCTTCAGTTCTGTCTACTACATTATGGAGTATCCCATGTTTTAATCTAGGCCATAAACTAGGTACCTATATGTGTGGCAAACAAACTTACATTCAGATTTATAATATTAATAGGAATAATCTGTATAATTCAATTGCGTAACGTTTCTATTCTTGGCTTCTAATCTATACATTACTTATATAGGTAATATGCCTGCAAATTGTCCACCAATTCGCACTTGGCCAGCGCGGTGGACTATGGCCTAAAACTCTCTCATTCTAAGAGAAGACCCGTGCCCAGCAGTGGGACAATAATGGGTTGCACCCCGCCTGCAAATACATAATTATACACAATCTATATATTAATACGTGAAGCAAAAACTTAGATCACAGATATATTATTACCAATTCATTACTAACTCTGGGGGATAATTTGGAAAGCCTCGTGTATTACTGGTAAAATTAAAGCCACTCAAACAATATTTCAAAGAACAATCCAATTTCTTTATTAGAGGCACCACAAAACCACCTCAATTATTATTTAACTGAAACTCGAAATACAAATTGATTGTAATTTAAATGATAGCTTTAATTAAGTGTAAAGACACGTTTTTGTAAAGCGGAATCTGGTGTAAATAAATCGACACCACATGATTTTAATAAAAGATTAAGCCGTAATATGCCTGCAAATACATAATTATACACAATCTATATATTACCTAATACGTGAAGCAAGTCACAGATATATTATTATAAATCCATTACTTACTCTGGGGGATAATTTGGAAAGCCTTGTGTATTATTGGTAAAATTAAAGCCATTCAAACAATATATAAAAGAACAATCCAATTTCTTTCTTAGAGTCACCACAAAACCACCTTAATTATTATTTATCTGAAACTCGAAATACAAATTGATTGTAATTTAAATGATCGTTTTAATTAAGTGTAAAGCCACGTTTTTGTAAAGCGGAATCTGGTGTAAATAAATCGACAACCACATGATTTTAATAAAAGATTGAGCTGTTATTTTTAAATGAGCTGGTTTAAATAGCAGAGTAAGCCATTACTTTTAAATAATTCATTGCGCATCGCTTAAAATACTGAAAGTGCTGTGAGCGTATTCGCTTACCAGGGAATAGCCTGGAAGAGGCATCGCACTCGGAAGACTCCGGTTGTGTTCCGTTAGAGATCCCGGAGTCCTCAAAAAAAGGGTCTCGACGATGGTATGTTCATCCATCCATCCATCCATCAGCCCTTTGAAATCCACTACTGGACATAGGCCTCCCCTAAATGACGCCACTCCAACCGGTCCTGTGCCTTCTGAATCCAACGGGGTCCCGCTGTCTTCTTCAGGTCATCGGTCCACCTGGTGGGGGAGCGACCTGTGCTCCTTTTGCCTAAACGTGGTCGACACTCCTTCCCCTTTGGTTATCGGCTATGGGGTGTTAGTGAGGTAAAAATCCCACATAACTACGTAACAATTTAGAAGAAACCTTCGGCTTCACCAAAACTTCGGTCCATTTTGAGCCAAAGCCGAAGGTTTTGCCAAAGATGAATGTTTTGGCTGAAGCTATTCCCACACCTATTTCTAGTGTGAAGTATTTCTTGCGTTTCGATGGAAGGGTGTGGTTGTCGGCACACTTTTACATGAGGCGACCATCGTAGTCCTTGGGAGTAGCAACGCATCTGTGATTGACTCCAGATGGAGTCCATGTTCTGTATGAAGTTGATTACAGATGTCCATGGGCGGCAGTGACCACTTACCATCAGGTAAACTGCATGCTCGTGTGCTACTTCAGTGAAATAAAAAAAAAATCTGGCCGAAGCCGAAACCAAAGCTTTAGCTGGACACTGAATCGGGACATTGATTCATCAGTTGTCATTGATCAGTTGTCAGTATAGGCTACATAACTTGTAAATGTGGCGCTTACGATCATAGATAAAACAGGAAAGTATGATTTTTTGTTTTCTCTAAATTTACTTTCGACCGCAGTTAACGTTGCTAACTTTGTATATCACGAACGATTTACGTGATCGTGATTACACAAATTTAATACCAAATTACTTTCATGACATAACTGAAAAATCAGAGGCGCGTGAATAAAAATATAAGGATTGGAAAGATCCATCGTTACCACTTATAAACAGATAAAAAGATAGACTTTTGGAAACATCTTTCTGCTTGAAATTGGAATCATCGATCTCGTTACTACTTTTCCAATCATCGTAACAATAAAAAGAAAAGTAATATAACAACAATCTGTGTCCCTTTTTAGGTTTACTGCCGGACATGAAAGGTTCTCGACCCTCGACGGACAAAAGATAACTTTCTTATTATAAGTTCATATAACAAAAATGTTTGTGACGGAGTCTCCTTTAAATAAATCAATGACATTGCTTAACAGTTTGGTGGCTAGGAACCAGACTATAGACGTGTTTTGGACGCCAAGAGCTGTACTTCGCAGGACAGCATTTGATCACTTTGCGAAGCTAGGCAAATGAATTAGATTAAGTCTGTAAGGTTTGCTTTAGCATGTAATTGTTAGTAAATAAATAAATAAATAAAAATCGTAAAAAAGTAGAACAAGAATTATTTATCTTGTTTTGATACTAGCGGAACCGGCGAATTTCATTCCGCCCAAAAGTCAAAAATCTAAAACGATCAGTGTTATCCCATATTATGCATGTACCTATTACCTGTACATAAAAACCTTCCTCTTGCATCACTCTATCTATTCACAAACTGCATTAAAATCCGTTACGTATTTTTAAAGATCTAAGCATACATAGGGACAGACAGCGAGAAGTGACTTTGTGTGTGATCTGTTATTGACTTTAGATAGAGCCCATGTTCTGTATGAAGTTGATTACAGATGTCCATGGGCAGCAGTGACCACTTACCATCAGGTAGACTAAATGCTCGTTTGCTACTTCAGCCAGATAAAAAAAAAACACAAAAAAGACCATCATACTCCTCGGGAGTAGCAACGCATCTGTGATTGATTTCAGATAGAACCTATATTTTATTTGAAGTTAATTATAGTTGTCCATGGGCGGCAGTGACCACTTGGGGGAGATCTATGTCCAGCAGAGGGCTAAGGTCCACGAAGGACTCCGAATCCGATGAATGACGCCAAAACGCAATTTAAATCATTACATTACGGAAGGTGGTAGAACCAGTGTAGTTCAACCGGGGAAGTACCACCGCCACACCTATTTCCAGCGTGAAGCAATTCTTGCGTTTCGATGGAAGGGTGTGGTTACCGGCACACTTTCACATGAGGAGACCATCATAGTCCTCGGGAGTAGCAACGCATCTGTGATTGACTTCAGATAGAACCCATGTTCTGTATGAAGTTGATTACAGATGTCCATGGGCGGCAGGGACCACTTACCATCAGGTGGACTGCATGCTCGTTTGCAACTTTAGTCACATAAAAATAAAAATAAAACTTATAACAGCAATAGGTAGTCGTTGCCGTATTCTGGTTTCAAGGCTGTAATTGTAGCCATGAAACATTCGCTTTGTCCGCGCAACGCTAACGGTTGCAGCACGAAGCGATTTTCGTAGCCCTCGGATAAGATAGAGTAACTTTACCGCAGCACCATAATTTCTAATTAATTAATTTTGAATTCGACCCTTGTCCTGCTCGTATTGGTGATCAGCACTGCAGACATCGGATTATATGCATTTGCATGACAGTTTTTAAGCGTTATTGCATATTTTGGCACTTTTTCATTAGTTTTAGACAAAATAGTTCGCTTGACCGCCAGGTCAAAAAAAAGGTCATCTATACCGAATTCAGTTTGCGACCGTGAATGAGATAAATGTTTCTTTCATAGTGCATATTTTGTGTATATTCAACCATTTTGAACCAATTTTGACAACCCGCGTGGTGGAGCGGTTACCATGCCGGTCTGACGCCCAATGAGTCCCGAGTTCGATTCCCGGTCAGACAGGTATCTGAATGATTATATTCATGTTCTGGGTCTGGTTGTGTGTGTATTCGTCTTGTGTGTGTACATGGTACCCACGACACAGGAGAATCCTATTGTGGGGCTATGAGTGTAGAATGCGTGTTTTTTTATTTTAATGCATATTTCACCATTTTATTGTGCATATTTTAGTATTTTGATAGTGCATATAATCCGATGTCTAGTGATCAGTTACACACGTCCATAAACGTCATTGAAAACTAAACTTATAGTGACCACTACTTTATTATATGATACTAATTGACCCAACGAACTTCGTTCCGCCTAAAAGTCAAAAACCTATAGTTATCAGTGTTTCTCCACTGTATTATACATCAAAATCTTCCTGCATTAAAATCCGTAACGTAGTTTTAAAGATCTAAGTATACATAGGGACAGACAGCGAGACGCGACTTTGTTTTAAATTATGTAGTGATAGGTAGCTACTAGCTACTAGCTTCTTACT
Source organism: Spicauda simplicius (assembly GCA_949699795.1). Lineage (NCBI taxonomy): Eukaryota > Metazoa > Arthropoda > Insecta > Lepidoptera > Hesperiidae > Spicauda > Spicauda simplicius. The sequence continues at coordinate 5,041,059 of OX453061.1, read as the reverse complement.
ATCAGATGAACTGAATATTCCTTTGTTACTACAATTTTGTTACAAAAAAATAATTTTATCTGAAAAAGTTACCTAAAATCTAGGTGACCTGGAATTAAAGGTAGATCTAGACGACTAAGCCTGATGAATTCAATTAGTAAGCTAATTAATGACTATCGTCTGGACGCGTTAATTGTTACAGCTATTTGTTCGACTGTAATTAGTTTTTGGTAAATATAAGTATATATATGCGTATAAAATAGGATTATTACTGTCTGAAAGATTGACTGATCAAGAGTTCAACGCAACTGAATCTTTTTTTTTCTTTTTTGTTTTCGAGGGGGAAACCTTCAAAAGGTACCCATCGCCGTGGGAGCGACACCGGGTTATGTGGGATTTTTACCGCACTAAAACCCCCCCGGTGGCCGTCCTCGGCGCTAAAAAAAGGAGGACTTCGGGATCTCGAAACGACTTCAACCGGAATCCTCCGAGCGCGTTGCCCCATCGGACTCCTCCCAGATGGGCAGCTGGGCCCACCGCTTTGTCTAGTCTTTACGACTGTATGCGACCACACATTTCGTCGTCCTTCCCGGGATTGCCTGACCGAACGGTCAGAGCTCCTACTCTAGCCGTCTGCAACCCCGGAAGCCCCTTTTAGTCGCCTCTTACGACAGCCAGGGGATGCCGTAGCCCTATTCTGATCCCGGAACTACAGGGACGACGCAACTGAATCTAGGGTCCAAATAATTTGTGCGTAGGTTTTTATACATAGTGTTAGTGAGCACTAAGAAAAGAATTTTGGAAATATTTCTTCTTTTTAAAGCAATCGATTATAACGCTAGGGATACTAAAATATTTTTGTCCTTGTGGTCGAATATAATGAATTACCTATTTCCTATGAAAATGATCATTTTTGGGAAATCAATCCATAAAGGGTTTACCCTCAACCTTCCAACAGAGTCCGACCACTTATTAAATTTCAATTATTCGACACACGTGCGTCGTAGAGCATTGAGTCTAAGTATCTTTTCTTAATATTAAAATTATCAATAAATAAATTATCATCTATCTTTCTGTTTATAAAAATCAACCCCTTAGAGGACTGTAATAAAACATTATTTTATTTATTCGTATTTACATGTTAATATAGATGTAGAGACATGTAATGTACGTGTAGAGATGTAATGTATGTTAGAGCAGTAATAGCGTAATGGTTGAAACTTGCCCTCTCTATCGGGAGGTCTGAGGTTCAAAACCCGGCACACACCACTGATTCATGTGCGTATTAGAAATTAATTGTCACTGCTTTTCGGTGAAAGAAAACATCGTGAGGAAACCTACACACCCGAGAGTTTTTAAAATAAAAAAAAGTTCTCGGAGGTGTGTGAAGTCCACCAATTCGCACTCGGCCAGCGCGGTGCACTATGGCCTAAACTCTCTCATTCTGAGAGAAGACCCGTGCCCAGCAGTGGAACAATAATGGGTTGACGACGACATGTTAATGTGATTGAAGCGTAAAGACCATATAATACTTGCAAATATAAGACGGAGGTAACATAAAAGATCTTATGCGTAAGTGACCTAACAAATGTGAATCTGCCTTATGTACACATTCAAACTAAATTTGGGCCGGGCTGTAATAAACCTAGATTGTACTCGACTCAGAGTAATGAAATTAAGACGTCCGACGTAGATATATCTGAGTTTACATAAAGTTACATGTTAAAAATGATCTCTACACAAAGAACACCAACACATTTGAATATTATGTGATGGAATTAAGAAGTAAAGTGGTACCTTCACTCCAACATTACTATGTTATGGTCACAAACTAAAGCTTGTAATACGCAAAACTTATGTATGTCTCCTTTACAATATCTTCCAGACCAAAGTATTAACAGTGCTGTTATAAGGCAGATATAAACACGCGCTTTCTACACTCATAGCCCCACAGTAGGATTTTCTCCTGTGTCGTGGGTGCCATGGACACATACAAGACGAATACACAAACACCCAGACCCAGAACACGAATCTAAACTCATCATTCAGATATCTGTCTGGCCGGGAATCGAATCCGGGACCCATTGTGCGTCAGACCGGTATGTTAACACGATCGTCATTATTCGGTAAGTAACTTGGCCGGTTGTACGTGAGTATCTAAGTGTTACATAACAGGCGTCATTAGACTGCAGAAGCCTCTTAACAACAGGGACTGCACGAATAACTATTTTCATCACAAACACGAAAATAAAAGTCAAATTACGAGAACATTGCTCATAAATACAATTATTTTAAAATAAAAATCCAATTGCGAAAACATCATACTAATATTATAAAGGCGAAAGTTTGTGAGTGTGTGTGTATGTTTGTTACTTCTACACGTCTAAACGGCTGGAGCGATTTTCATAAAATTTGGTAAAGAGTTAACTGACACTCTGGGTTAACATATAGGCTACTTTTTTATGTGGAAAATATTCTTATTCCCACGGTACAATCGATACATCGATTTTTTAACGCGGGCGAAGCTACGGGGTTCAGCTAGCTTATAAATGCATAAAATGCTTATAATTTGAAAACATAAATCCAATTATTTTAGATTAATAACTAAAATCAGATATATTTTATTATTACTAAAATAAATAATTGTTTCTTCAAAAGTATTTTATACACCAAAATTTAATTTAACATTCAAACATTTAGTTTAAACGGTAAATAATTTATTGGAAAAATTTCTTCGTTTTTTATTACACGCAAAAACAAATATGTAATAAAAAAAATCTCGTCCGTGTTTATATAAAATATACGCAACACCAATTAGACGTGAAAGCCGAGCCAATTTTATCGTTGTTTGAGTTATAGCCATTTTGACGAATAGCAGGAAACTCGATCCAATAGGATTGAGAGTGTAAATACGGATTTTAATTGGTTTGCGAAAATCTAGTACGGTAGCACTTCGATATGCGATTTCGAAGACCTATTTTGACTTATCGCACGGTACAAATAAAAGGGAACTAATACAAAGTTTGTATTTTATGGTAATAAAAATGTGTTCGCAGTTTGACGAGATTTTTAAACGCTCAGTAATAAAAGAAAATTAACGCTATTGGAGAAGTAACTAATTACTTCTATATGCTGGACTACACTGTTAGGAGTACCTACTTTGAAGTATGTGACCCAATTTGCCGAAATTTCGAGTTCGATCTATTTTTTTGTCACTATGCATTACGTAACAAGTGTTGTGAACTTTTGTCATGAATTAAACTGTTTAAAGAAAGGTAAATGAAGGTGGTAGTTCGACCGGGGAAGTACCATAGCTACACCTATTTCTAGGGTGAAGCATTTCTTGCGTTTCAATAGAATGGTGTGGTTGCCGGCACACTTTTACATGAGGCGACCATCATAGTCCTTGGGAGTAGCAACGCATCTGTGTTTGACTTCAGATAGAACCCATGTTCTGTATGAAGTTGGTTACAGATGTCCATGGGCGGCAGTGACGACTTACCATCAGGTGGACTGCATGCTCGTTTACTACTTCAATCAAATAAAATAAAAAAAATAAAAAAATAGAAAGGCGTAATGTAGATATTCAAGGCGTTCCAACTAAGTTCTCATGAGGAGCGAAAAGTAATTTTTGTGGAGCATTTCACCTAGAATTGTGATACTATTTTGAGTTTACAGACGTCAATGGACGGCAGACGGTAACCACACCATCCAGAGGACTGCATGTATTTAATTTAAATTGCATTTGCAAGTTTGATAATATTAACTGTAAATAACATAATAAATGACATGTATAATTAAGACCTATCTGTAGTTTATTATCTGTGGTGTGAATAACCGGAATCGATTATTTATTTACATATATAGTCGTGTGAGTGTTTATGCATGTGTGCGAACGCCTTTAATACACACATTAGTTTCATGTTTTTATCATTCATTTAAGGGCAAGCATCCGAGAGATCTATAAAGGAATGTTGTTAACAAGTAATTTGCGGTGTAAGTTCTCTAGAAATGGGAAAAGAGTTGAGATTCCATATTTGGTTTCATATTTTTAAAAAAATGTAACAAAATTTTATTCATTAGATATTGAATTGATGAATTGTTGAAGGAAATTGATACATTTTGTTGTATATGTGATGATCGTTTGATTAACTTAAAAATGTATATTAACTTAACTTTTAAATTATGTTCCAATATTGAGCTGAAGATTGAAAATACCGGCCAAAACCGAGTCGGACTCGCGCTCGAAGGATTCCGTAACATTATCTATAAAAAAACGCAAGAATAGTCACGTTTATTGTATAGGCGGAATCTTGGATATTTATTTTATTCTGTTTTAGTGTTTGTGAAAAATTCAACCATCTAGCTAACACGATTCATGAGATACAGCCTATGAGATAGCCTGGGTATAGACAGACGGACAGACAAAAAAACTGTTAAACAGCCAGACATTCTAATAGCGGCGTCTTAATAATCGTCGTTTTTACTCTAAGGATACAGAACCCAAAAAATCGACGTCAGGAAAAGTATATAAATTTAATACGCCACATTAACGATTTCGTAGGTCTTCTAAACAAAAAATAATAATTCGCAATACAATTTAGGGGCGTTAATTTCATATATAATATACATACGTATATTTTGTATTTACATCCAGAAAAACGACAGTAATTATGATGATGAAGATTTAAAACAATGACGTGTCGCACCTAATTCCCACTCTTGTTCAAGACAATGGATTTGAGTGAACACAATAATAAGTATGCAATATTTAACATACTTTTAGCACAAATAGCCGCCGTGGTTATAATTAAACGCCATTAATGATGTCAGTGGTTTCGATTTTTAAAATAAAACCTAAAGAAAAATTTTTAACCTAACACTGTCCACTGTAGTTTTTCATTTGAAAGTTAAAAAAGGAAAAAAAGAATTAAAACAAGCTTTTAAACGTTAAAAATACCAAAATGAAAATTTTAGCATGTCCTAAAACAATTTTTCTGCCACGCAATATAAACATGAACTCCAAATTCTTACATTTATATTATTTTGTTAAAAAAATACTCCCCGATCCAAAGTTGCCTAAATTTCAATCTATGTAAATCATCATCATCAGATCATAATGTTAATCTACTCGCACCTTTATTCATAAGAAGAAACTTCTCTAAATTTTTGATTTGCGACTTTATCACCTAGTTCGTTCGGTTTATGGCATAATCTCGAGAAACATAAATTTTGAGTTATTTCTTTTTATGAATAAACAAACGATATATCGTGAACAAATTTTTATGTGCCAAAATTCAGCAAAATCCGAGCAGTAGTTTTTGCGTGAAAGAGTAACAAACAGACATACATCCACACAAACTTTCACATTTGTAATTTACCTAGCAGTTCCTCACGGTTTTACCCGCGTCCCAATTTTTTTAATTCATCTATCCATCAGCCTTGGCCTATGTCCACTGCTGGACATAGGCCTCCCCTAAATGACGCCACTCCAACCGCTCCTTCTGCCGATTCGGTTCAGCGGTCCGGTGCCATCTGAATCCAACGGTTTCCCGCTGTGCTTCAGGTCATCGGTCCACCTGGTGGGGAGGCGACCTGTGGTCCTTTTGCCTAGACTTGGTCGCTACTCGAGGACCTTTCTTCCCCAATGTTTATTTTTTTTATTATCGTGGCCTATGCCTTTACAGCCTATGTTACTCAAGAATAATGTAGTTTTTTATCAGTGAAAGAATGTTCATAATAGATTTATTAGATCCAGAGATTAATTACTTCCAACAAACTTACAAACTTTACCTTTTTATAATATTAGTAAAAACAAAACTTTACCTCTTAATATTACTTTAATATATAAAGCGTATCCACGTATGCCTCTGTTCAGTAACCCACAACTCATTAACATAACCTGTTAGCGAGCTTACAGTTATATCATGGCCAGTGGCCACATGGATCCTCGGGTTCTAGCGGTCCCAACAGCCTTCCTATTAAAGGCATATGTGTTACTATGATTGATTACGGTGGCATTTTTAATTAGCGGCAATTACCTTGATTGAATTTTAGCGGCTTCTTATGAGTATCATGACATGTCGTTATTTGTGGATTTGTTGTGCTTTTGTATGATATATTAGTTTAAGATGTTTATAATGAAACATATTATTGATACCATCGAGTGCAAAAACATAAGGGTATTACGAGTTTACTATGATTCCTCGAAACAGTGATTATGTATGTTTTCACTCATCATTTCAGTTGTCAAACTTTGGCCGGAAACGTAAGTTATGTACATTTCAAGTATATTGTATTTTCAATGTGCCAAAACATAACCAGTGATTGTTTAGAGAAAACGAAACAAAGTCGTACTAAGGTTACAAATCTCCAGAAAACAGTCAAACACGTAATATAAGTATACAGTTAAAAAAACTATTTTATTTTGTACTAAAATATTTATAATTAAATTTAATTTAATTAGTTATCAGTATAAAACAAAGTCGATTCTCGCTGTCTGTCCTTATGTACATACGCTTAGATCTTTAAAACTACGCTACGGATTTTAATGCAGTTTTTTAATAAATAGAGTGATTGAAGAGGAAGGTTTATATGTATAATACATGTATAATATAGTAGAGAAACACTGATAATTTTAGATTTTTGACTTTTAGGCGTAACGAAGTGCGCAGGGTCGACTAGTCTAACTTTAAGTAGGTATCACTCTGAATATCTATCGGTATGGTGGATGTAATGTCCTAATATTCCATTAGGTGATTGAAACCTTAACAACCAAACTTAACGCTTGACAAGTTTATTGATGCCTTACTTAGTTTATCCATCTATTAAATTGTTTATAGACTCATTACTTCTTTTCAAAAGAAATTATGAAAGGCGTGCTTTATTTTATAATTCAGAATTTTCGTCAACCCATTATTGTCCCACAGATGAGCACCACTAGTCTACTGCATGTAGACTAGTGGTGCTCATCTGTGGACATGTGCACATTTGAGCAGTTTTGTTTTTAAACAATGACAATTTCCTATAGCAATGATAATAATTAATCTAATACGCACATAATTAAAAACAAATAGTGGTGTGCGTAGGATTTGCACCTTTTTTTGTTTTTTTTTGTTTTCAAGGAGGAAACCTTCAAAAGGTACCCGACGCCGTGGGAGCGACGCAGGGTTATGTGGGATTTTTACCGCACTAAGGGTGGCCGTCCCCGGCGCTGAAAAGGAGGACTCCGGGATCCGTCTAGTCTTTACGACGGTACGCGACCACACATACCGCCGTCCTTCCCGGGATTGCCTGACCGAACGGTCAGAGCTCCCACTCTAGCCGTCTGCAACCCCGGAAGCCCCTTTTAGTCGCCTCTTAGGTCAGGCAGGGGATACCATAGCTCTATTCTGACCCCGAGGCTACAGGGACGAGGATTTGCACCTTGAACTCTTGGTTGAGGGCTGAGTTGCAACGATTAGGCTATTATTGATCATACTGTATTCTTAATTACCCTTAACACCTAGTACATTCCATTCCATAGACATGAGTAATTAAAATTGGTAAACTCTTATGTTAGTATCGGTATGCGCTTAAAACTAATATGATGACACCCGTGCTTCAAAAGTGATTGACGAAAGTAGCAGTTTGAAAATACCACCGTCACACCTATTTCTAGCGTTAAGCAGATCTTGCGTATCGATAGAAGGGTGTGGTTACCGGCATACATTTATATGAGGCGACCATCATAGTCCTCGGGAGTAATAACGCATCTGTGATTGACTTCAGATAGAACCCATGTTTTATTTGAAGTTGCTTACAGATGTACGTGGGCGGAAGTGACCACTTACCATCAGGTGAACTGCGTGCTTGTTTGCTATTTCAATCACAAAATAACTTTTAAATACAGTGCCACGGCAAAACTTGAGGTAATTACGAAGCCAGGTCTTAGGAATGGACTGGCAGACCTTACTGATGATAAGCTTACTAACCTCAGAAGCACAGACCCCGAAACGTAATTGCAGACTTAATGAGATTATAAGCACATAAAGAATGGTGCTTACGAATTTAATTACAGGGACGCGTAAATGTACAAATAAGTACCAAAACTTTTGTAGAAATTTATGCCTTACACGTATATGGTAAAATACTTTAGTAAGATTGAAGTGGTATACAAGAACACAATACCTTATGGTAAATGGTAACTGCTGCCCGTGGACATCTGTAATCACGTGTAGAACAGGATAAGTATTTAAATTGTTAATCATAGATGCGTTGCTAGATAGTCTAAGAGCTAAGATGGTCTACTCATAAAATAGTGAGCCAGAAAACACACGGCGGTGGTACCTCACTAGTCACATCAGACTCGTTGTACCACTTTTTTTTTGTTTTCGAGGGGGAAACCTTCAAAAGGTACTCGACGCCGTGGGAGCGACGCAGGGTTATGTGGGATTTTTACCGCACTAAAACCCCCCCGGTGGCCGTCCTCGGCGCTGAAACGGAGGACTCCGGGATCTCGAAAGGACTTCAACCGGAATCCTCCGAGCGCGCTGTCCCATCGGGCTCCTCCCAGATGGGCGGCTGGGCCCACCGCTCCGTCTAGTCTTTACGACGGTATGCGACCACACATACCGCCGTCCTTCCCGGGATTGCCTGACCGGGATTGCAACCCCGGAAACCCCTTTTAGTCGCCTCTTACGACAGGCAGGTAGTGTTGCCCAAATTCAGTCTTGGTCTTGCAGTCTTGGTCTTGTTCTTGCGTTTTTGCAAGACCAAGACCAAGAACAAGACCGCGTATTTTTAGCAAGACCAAGACCAAGACTGACCGTGCAAGACTTGAGCAAGAACAAGACATAGCCTGCAAGACTCTTGCGTCTTGCAGCTAGGACTTAGCGCTATTTCACTGAGTAGTTAGGTGTAACAGTTCGGTGTATAGGTAGGTACGCTTAGGAATTCTATGAGACGCAAAAAACTGTATCAAAGAATATGAAAAACTGGACCTATGCGCATTACGACTAATACCATAAACATAGCGAATAAAAAAATATCTATTAAAATCAAACTGAGTGCATGCATAGTTATGTTTTAACCATCGGCACTTTAATAATGCGGCATCAAAGGTTTTGTACTTACTTCTCAAAGAAATTTGCCGCTTTTCGGAAGTACATGGTTATGATACACGCGCCGGCGGCTTCTTTTGAAATCTAAAACAATCGTTGCCGCCACGCCGAAATCATAACATTTGACACTATTTGATTGCCGCCATAGGGCGTAGGTATACTCATGCAAAATAATTTCGAATTTTAAGAGTACCTACAGGTGTTCCAAAGAATAAATAAGTTTCAGAGTGCTTAGAATGAAAATGAATACATTATACTGATCACGCAAGTAGTATTATGATTGGGATAAAATGGTAAGGATAGGTAGTAGATGTCATATTAATTCATTCTAGTAAGTATATATTATAATATTGATTACTGATATGGTTTTAAACTAATTACTTAGGTACTATTATTGTACATTTAGTCATTATATTTCTTAAGTTTTTACAAGAAAAAATAGCAAAAAAGTGTTCAAATATCACCCCGCACCCATTTAATAAATATTGTAGCCACTTTTAAATATACTTGAAACGTGTAAAAAAATTCTACAAAACTAATAAAATAATATAAATTTCTTATAAGTTGAGGGTTCAATCTCTTTCTAGACAGATAAGTATTGTTCTTTAAAATACAGTCAAGTTATATTAATTAATTTGTTTTTTTACATGTTTTAGCAAATGTAAGCTTATAAATCATAAATGTTTATTAAGAAACAGTTACTTCCATGGAAAACGACATATAGGTCAGTTGATTTTTCGAATTTCTTATCAAATCTTCAGTTATTTATTAATCTGCTTGATCTTTACTATGGCTATGTTAATTCAAGTTCACAATGTTCCAATTCTAATACGTCTTTCTAAGATTTAAAGTAAACTTTAATAAATAGTAATAGACTAATAGGTAATTGCAAGACTTGCAAGACTCTTGCTGCAAGACCAAGACCAAGACCAAGACTGGGAGCGCAAGACCAAGACCAAGACCAAGACCAGGTGTATTGGCGCAAGACCAAGACCAAGACTGGCTAAGTCTCGTCTTGTTCTTGCATTTGGGCAACACTACAGGCAGGGGATACCGTAGCCCTATTCTGACCCCGAGGCTACAGGGACTCGTTGTACCACCTAGAAAATTACTAAGTATATTTCGCCTCTTACAATGTTTTATTTTGAAAACTACATTTTTATTGGAGGGTAATTGTTGAGTTACACAAAATCATATCGTTAAAATGAATGAACTTACACAGACCTAATACATTCATTATAAATTATATTCATTATTACTTAATGATTTACCGGCCAATTTAAGAAAAAACATGATAATTATGAAATTTAATAAAAAAGGTCAATTTGTACTTGCCACGTTGTTTTAGTAAAGAGACGATTTGTACTATAAGATTTGCAAAAAAATCTAGTCTAAGCGCGTTCGACGTTTGCTACATTGAAACAATGCACAAAGCCAATGCACAGAATATATTCATAGTCGACTCAATCTTCTTAATTAAAACATTGAATTTGAAAACGTGCTTGTTAGCCTCAGAATCAGGTCAATCTGCATGTTCAGTTAAGATTACCTCCACTGGGTCTAATACCCGGAGTTAAAGCCATTTCCGTTCTTAGCACTTTGTGCCTTCTACATTTAGATGAGATTCTGTAATCCACACGTAGATTGAAATAGAAATAATCAGTTGATAAATGGTTTATTATTGAAATCATATAATGTATATGCATTTACACTGATATTAAGAGACTATATATCGTCAACCCATTATTGTCCCACTGCTGGGCACGGGTCTTCTCTCGGAATGAGAGAGTTATAGGCCATAGTCCACCGCGCTGGCCAAATGCGAATTGATGGACTTCACACATCTCCGAGAACTTTTTTTTTAAAGAACTTTCGGTTGTGTAGGTTTTTCTCACGGTGTTTTCCTTCACCAAAAAGCAGTGATAAGTAATTTTTAATATGCACATAAATCAGTGGTGCGTGGCTGGGTTTGAACCTCGGACATACCGATTAAGAGGGCAAGTTTCAACCATCTATCACTGCTCATATTAAGATATTATGAGATTGAAGATTAGAAATATATAACAATCGTAAACGATGTTCCTGGATCATTGGTTAATAATCTTATTGTAACTTAACCTAACTTAGTACCGACATTTAGGATGAAAGCTTGTTGCGGCTACAAGGTGTCGTAAGTATCGAGGCGAGTTGTAGTTGGGAGGGTAGTTGTCCTGAGATGAGCCTAAACACCACCACGCACGGGAAGTACCGGTGCTATCTGCCAGATATCCCGAGGTTTTCCTATATGCGCATCGTGGGCATCGAAGAGGAATACTGAGTAAAACTCAAATAACATGGCTTAATCTAAAAATGTCGAGTACGTTTCTAAGATTTCCAACCGAACTTAAAATGGTTTCCGCAAAACGGTATTTTCAGTCCTATAAGAAAGATGTTTGTACACGGTAGTTTCTTATAAATTACTAGCTGACCCGGCAAACGTTGTTTTGCCATATAAAAACAAAAAAAATGTTAAGGGTGACATTTATCCTTAAGGGGTATGAAAAATAGGTGTTGGCCGATTCTCAGACCTACTCAATATGCTCACACAATATCATGAGAATCGGTCAAGCCGTTTCGGAGGAGTACGGGAACGAACATTGTGACACGAGATTCTTTTATATATATAGATAGATAGATAGATTATTTCTCTAAGAGCTACATAGGGGAGGAAAGATTGTATCGTCAACCCATTATTGTCACACTGCTGGGCACGGGTCTTCTCTCGGTATGAGAGAGTTTTAAGCCATAGTCCACCGCGCTGGCCAAGTGCTAATTGGTGGACTTCACACACCTCCGAGAACTTTTTTTTACTTTAAGAACTCTCGGGTGTGTAGGTTTCCTCACGATGTTTTCCGTCACGTCAGTTATAATTAATTTCTAATACGCACATAAATCAGTTGTGCGTGCCTGGGTTGGAACATCGGACTTCCCGATTGAGAGGGCAAGTTTCTACCATTATCACTGCTCTACGAAAAGAAAGAAGAAGAAAGATTGTTATAATCAAATGCAAAAGGTACATAACTAAATCCATTTAACTAACAACATGACGTGTGACCTTTTTTGGCTCGTTTATTAGACGGCGAGTGACTAATGGCCGATATAATAGATGTAAATCAGCTGTAAACCATACTAGTGATGTGACAAACATTCGCATTCGCAAGAATTGTGCAAATGTTCTGCAATTTTAATAACAGTGCTAAAAGCACAAAAAAATGTTTGCCAACATACACAAATTGAAGTCGAACGCATCTGTGATTAACTTTATAATAAGCCCTTGTTCCGTATGAAGTTATTTACAGATTTTTTTTTATAATTTATAGGCAGATATTTGATCGCAATCTCACCTGATGGTAAGTGATGATGCGGTCGAATATGTACCATGCCTGCCTAGAAACAGCCTAGAAACACTCTGGCCTTGAAGAGGTCCAAATTGTACCTTACTGGAGATACGATAAAATACATTTTTTTATGTCCATGGGCGACAGTGACTTATCATCAGGTGGCCTGCAAGCTCTTTTGCTACTTCAAACTTATAAAAAAAAGTTGAACTGCAGTTTCTGACGACCCGCGTGGCGCAGCGGTTACCGCACCGGTCTGACACGCAGTGGGTTCCGGGTTCGATTCCCAGCCAGACAAGTATCTGAATGATGAGTTTAGATTCTTGTTCTAGGTCTGGGTGTTTGTGTATTCGTCTTTGTGTGTTCATGGCACTCACGACACAGGATTAGATCCTACTGTGGGACTATGAGTGTAGAAAGCGTTTTAAGTTTTTTTTAAGTTTGTTTTTCAAAAAAGGTCGCCAAATCCTCCGGCCCTACACCAAAAACCAGAAAAAAAATATCCGCATTCGTAAATGTCAGTAAAGGATATTCGTATTCCCGAATCACTAGCTGGTACCAATCGCGAAATTCCAATCAGATGCCAAAGGTTAAATTAGTATACTTATTTAAACTCCGCATTCAATTAAGCTGCAATTAAGGGTTGTGTTATTTGAAAGCAGATTGGTAGTTGAATTTGCTCAAACAATTATATAATTTGCAACTCGTAAATTGTACAAGGCAATAATTGAAATCAAATAAATATAAATTAGGAAAAAGACGTAATTATAATCCTATTAATAGTGCAGTGCTAATTGCGAATAAGCTTAAATTAGTATAAATTACTATTTTAATAATATAAACAGAATTTTACTAAAACATAATGATGTATAATTTCCTATAGGTATAACTACATGCTCGTATGTCCAAACCATGGATTATTATTTATATTGTAAGTTAAAATTATAATATAAATATATTTTTAACAACAAAGCTATCAAAATCTTAAACGTCAAATACATTTAGAATACGAGTAAAAGATTTTATAAGTTCTCTGAGTTTCGTAATAATATGCTATTGAATATAACCCATTACTTCAAAAACACTATTATGAAAGTACACCGCAAAAAGCCTTATTTCCGCCACTTGTTATAATGCCGATCCTTCCAGAGATAACGCATTGAATGCATAAAGGATTTCTTTAACGCACAGAACAATACAGCGACAATAAAACATGAACCATCCCACATGCTTATAAACAATGAACTCTACCTACAGTATGTACGGAGCCTGCCTATCGCAAACGCCAAACTGCGACCGAACAAAGTTCGGAGCTTTTGAGGCTTTGATAACGCTATCCCTCTCACACCGATTCAAATAATATAGCTATCTCGCTCGCGACACTAGCGGCAACTAGCGGCTTAAACCAGTATCAACAGTATGACATGCGCGTGCGCTCATTCTTTGCATTGTATTCGGTATAGCAATGTACGCGTTTATGATATTAATTTAAACAGTTTAAAGTTATCAGTACATCTAAATAGACGGGATAATGACTTAGCAGTGATTTGTGTGTATGTGTGTGTAAGGAAAGTGTGTGTTTGTGTCAGTAAATGAATGTTCGCGGCTTTGTTGACATATCGGGTTTGTTGACTTGGAGTCCGAAAAACAGTATCAAGATAAAACTTAAACGTAAGTGTTTATGATGTTTTATAGTGTGTTACTTGTAATAACCGTTAAGTAACACATTTAAATTATTATACCTACCTATGTTATTTTAAATAATGAAGAATTATTTCGCTTTCCAGGATAATTAAATTAAAATGAAGTTCAGTTAAAGTATATTTATTATATTAATAAATATTTGATGAAACATTTTTATCGAAATATTTGCTATTGACCGTCTTATAAAAATCTACGAAAGTTATATTCTGATTTAGTCATAAAAACCTTTTTCCTTATAGCAATAGTGTTAAACACTACAAAGTTTTAATTTTAATGGTGTGCTAAAAGAAAAATTATTCTCCAAGGCGTTTATACTTAATCTATAGAGGTAGTAACTCATAGTTATGTAGATTACGAAGGATAGAATTCTAATCCTACCGGTATCAAGTGTTATGGGGTCCATGGGTGGCAATTACACTTATCACATGAGCAGCATGTGTTTACTATTTCTAAAATATAAGGTGATAACGGCTGAAGGTCTGGGTATTTTGGTTCAAGTCTTCGTTTCTCCATCGCACTACGACACAAATAATTCTAATAAGTGGTCACTGCCGCCCATGGACATCTGTAATCAACTACATACAGAACATGGGTTCCATCTCAAGTCAATCACAGATGCGTTGCTACCCCTGAGGACTATAATGGTCGCCTCATGTGAAAGTGTGCCGGCAACCACATCCTTCTATCGAAACGAAAGAAATGCTTCACGCTAAAAATAGGTGTGGCGATGGTACTTCCCCGGTCGAACTACACTGGTTCTACCACCTTCGAGTTCATAAGTTAGCTTCATCTTAAAATAATTTATTATGTTGTAGTAAAATTAGTGATATAAAATGAATTGAATGAAGAGGTATGAATTTCAATTATATCGGTATATTTTGAAACCAGTTTAATTGTACTCCTACAGCTTAGGTTATTAACCTCTTAATGTGCAATATCACCTATATGCAGAAAAAATATGTCATTTAGAAAGAGATAAAAATGTGCTAAAAATAAGTGGTGATACTAAAGACTATGTCTATTGCAACAACATACTATACTTCAGAACTATTGTAGTAAGCAAAAAGAAATAAATTTTGGGACATTTTCACCCACGACCATTTGTAATACATTTACTCATATTAAAGTTGCAGTCTTAAATGCCATAAAAAGACGGTCGTTTATATAAGCACCTCTTATAAGAGTCTAGTTGTTCACATTTTTATAACCAGAATATAATTTGTTTAACTTCGATATTATAAGGTAAAAATATGTGTGGCTGTGAGATATACGAGATTGTATGTCAGACTTAAAAAAATTGCAGGCAAAAAATTATGTAAACAAAACGGAGACAAAGGTGTTAGCTGCATAACACAAAAACGTAGCATGAGCTCAAGCTGTCCTCCAAAATTAAGGTCAAACAAGGTCTTTGCGTGCTCCCTAAAACGTGCTAACTTTAAGTACGTGAGCAGAATTTTGCCGCCAGGGTATAGTCAATCAATACAAACTTTGCCGCCCCTAAAACGTCCTGGTCGCCCACCTAAGAGGTGGTCCGATGACGTGAAGAAGACAGCGGGAAACCGTTGGATTCAGAGGGCACCGGACCGGTTGGAGTGGCGCCATTTAGGGGAGGCCTATGTTCAGCAGTGGACATCTAAAGGCTGATGGATGAATGGGTGAAAACGTCCTGCGGGTCAAATCCTAAATCGACAGTAGTCCATGTGTGTTCTATGTTTCAAACAAATATAGTATCACTGAACATCTCTATGACTAACTGTATTGATTCCAGTGACCGCTCATCATCTGGTAAGTTCATCATTGTAGCAAGTAGGTCGCAGTGACGACCAACTGGCTTTAAATATCTTAAATTCAGTAGCGACGTTAGGGTAGGGAGTTTCTTGCTTTCTGTTGCAAGGGTGTGGTTGCCTGCACACTTTTATATGAGGCGACCATCTTCGTGATTAGCAACGCATCTGTGGCTGATAGAACGCATGTGTTTAATGAAGTTGTTTGTAGATGTCCTTGAGCGGCAGTGGCCACTTACCATCAGTAATTGGTGGACTGCATGCTTATTTGCTACTTCAATGTAATAATAAAGGGTGTG
The DNA here is from genome assembly GCA_949699795.1 of Spicauda simplicius. Taxonomy (NCBI): domain Eukaryota; kingdom Metazoa; phylum Arthropoda; class Insecta; order Lepidoptera; family Hesperiidae; genus Spicauda; species Spicauda simplicius. The sequence goes on along the minus strand of OX453061.1, from coordinate 5,024,815 downwards.
GTTAGGCCATCACCCAGGGCGCCGAACAAATAGGAGCATTTGCGGCTCATATCTTGCTTATAACGCGCATCCTAAATACTCGTAAATTTCCTAGGCGAAAAAATGAATCAAATACTTGATATATCCTTTGCATTTTTTGCGTACCTACGTTGCGCTGCTACGAGCGCTGCCAAAAACTTATCCAGGCCTAATGCAATAACCGGCACTGCTTAAATCATATAGATACCTGATATAGATAAGATTACCAACGTTTCCTCTCTAAGTAATATGTTTTTGAAGTGAAACTTCTTTATCGGGGTTGGAAAAAAAATAGTGTAACATTTTTTCGTTACGCGCCATCTTTTTCTGTTACGCGCCATCTTTTTTTACGTTACGCGCCATCTTTTTCTTATCACTACCACGCGTGATATTAGATAGATTATTATAGATTAGATTATTAGATAAAGTTTAATAAAAGCCTGTTATTAAACTTTATCTAATTTAACTTTATCTAACCAATTTCTGTAAAGTTGCATATAGTAAATTATTTTTTGAAAAATAACGTCATAAAGAAGTTTCACTTCTTACAAATGTAAGCTAATACACGCACACATTTTTTTATATTTTCAAGCCCTAAGCAACGCGAAAATTATGAATCCATCTGTGGTAGGCCATTACGACACTACTTGTTTAGTGTTGCAAATGCCTCCAAACGAATTCGCTGCCTTGTTATTAGAAAAGATAATATCAAAAACCAAAAACACTACGCTAAAATGCATAGTCGGTCAATGCCGTTACATCTTTATGAATATGTTACGTCACTGACGCAATTTAAAATTCAAATGAAAGTTTGCGTTTTGTAGTGAAATAATCGCTCATCCATTTATTCATCTCTTCATCGACGAACCGAGACGGCTTGTAGCTCTCAATCGAGAGTCTCGAGAAAATGAGGAAGCGACAAAAGACAATTAAACGGACTTTATCGAATCACTCGAATAAATATTGAGTTATTGCGCCATTCTTTGCCTTCATTCCTACTCTTCGCTGTGAAATATCCGAATCATATTCTACCTTACTTGAAGGCCACGAAACCAGCTAAAACAAATCTGCAATTATAAAAACATCGAGTGACGATTTCGGCGATATGTATCTAATCATCGTCAACCCACTATTGTCCCACTGCTGCGGCCGGTTCTTTCCTCCGATGGTGAGAGATTTAGGGCATATTCTACCACGCTAGACATGTGTAAATTGATATACCATGTATCTAATGAATTCCCTCCCTCTAATGAATTCTAACTTGCCCTCTCGATCAGGAGATTCAAGGTTCAAACCCAAGCTGGCATCCAGGCAGGCACCACTGATTTTTCCAAAAATATGTGCGTATTAGAAATAAATTAGCACTGCTTTTCGGTGAAGGCAAACATCGTGAGGTAACACACCCGTGAGATCTTAAAAAAAAGCTCTCGGAGGTGTGTGAAGCCCACCAATTCGCACTTGGTCAGCGTGGTGGACTATGGCCTAAACTCTCATTCTGAGAGAAGACCCGTGTCCTGCAGTGGGACAGTAATACGTTGGTGAGAGAGTGAGAGAATATGACAACGTCACATTCGAGGTCTAGTATGAATGGCAAAATACATCAAACCACAAAACTTAATTTCAGTACAGACTATCGCTAGCAATATCGGCGAGCTAGATTTCCTACAAGATAAAATTTTAATAGCCTGTTTACGAGCACTATAAGAATTAACTGCCTATCAAACGGACGAAATAGTCAAAGATGGTTAATGAGTTTTTTCCTAATAGCCACGCAAATAGGTGAGTAGGTTAATACATATATCATTTACATGTATACATATTTTGTACCTTATCAAAATAAATATTGTTAACTTTTACGCCATGTTCTAGTCACAGCAGTAAAAGTGTAACATGAACCCTTAATTATCATATGATAAGGAAGTTATTACGTTAAGTAGCTGCTTCCGGCCCTTTGATCAGCTCGGCGTTTACTGAACAATAGGGTTCATTTTGTGCGGCACTCTCGTTTTATATTTAAACATAAATGAAATATTTAACATAATTTACTGTTTATCTGTTGTTAGTGACCATAGCTTTTATTATCAGACTGAAATAGCAAACGAGCATGCATGCCTTTTGATGGTAAGTGGTCACTGTCCCCCATGTACATCTGTAATCAACAACATACATGGGTTCCATCTGATGTGAGTGACGGATGCGTTGCTACTCCCGAGGACTATAATGGTAGCCTCAGGTGAAAGTGTGTCGGTAACCAATAGGTGTGGTGGTGGTGGTACTACCCCGGTCGAACTTCACTAGTTCTACCACCTTAAAGCACCTATCACCAAGCAGCTACCACCTTGCTAGACATTAATATGCATAATAAGCTTGAAGGGTTCGCTTTTAAATGCATTTCGTATCTCCTCATAACAGCAGAAGTAAGCGCTCATGTGTTCTGATTTGGCGGGTGTGGTAAGAAAGAAGCATTTATACGAGGCGTTTAATCTTAGCCTTATATTCGGTGGTAGATTTCTTATAAGTTTCGTGGTCACAGCGAAACTGCGGTGGCGGGGAGAAACCGTTGACAAGTACTAGTGGTAAATTATCTATCCTACGTCTAGTTCGTTTTTCTTTTTTAGGTTTCATATCAGGTTAGTGTTGTGTGTCGTGTAATGTGTCGTGGTGACGATCCAAGAAACTGGGTCGAAATATCGGCAAAAAGAATTCTATAAGAATTCAAAAACCGCATATCGTGAGTACCCGTTAAGTATTAAAATATTTTACTTGATTTATCATAATGCTAATTGCCATCGTACTCAAGCTATAAGAAATTTTATCGCTATTAACTATAGCCAATTCATTCTTTATTAAAATTCTAATAATATAGATTGATATGACCATCCGAACAAACATTTCAATTGGAAACCAATCTGCGGTACAATTAGGGCAATTGCTCTCTACAAATTTTAATTGAAAACTCGTAAAGCTCAGCTGTTTCAATAACATACTAATTGAGCACTAAAATCAGGACGAAGCTACCAAATATACTCCTAAAGGTACTTATATGCTTTAGCAGAAAATTTTGTAGGATGACTCTTAAGCGCCCAATATATAAACTCCTAAAAGTACTTACATATATGCTTAGGCAAAAATTTATACGGTGACTCGTAAGCGTCCAATTTTTTGATCGATTTTACTTAGAAGTCACTTATTATGCAATATTAATGTTATTATAATGTATTGTTATAATATGCATAGATGACTATAGCTTTTTAGTCAAACAGCGGCGTTTGGAGCAAACCTGTAACTTTATCTCTGAATTTATTTTGGATCGAATAAAACGCATATGTGACAGCAAGTCCATTAAAAGTACTCAGAATTAATATAATTTCGAAAAATGATTGATGGTACTGTCTGTAAAGATACAAGTAGAAATAAAATTAACGATGAGCGGGATATTTCAAAAGTTTCATAAAATTGTGTATAAAGTAGAAATATGAATCAGTCATGAAAACTAATTGATATATTTTAATTGGGGTATTAATTAAAACGTATATCATTATGAATTCATTATCGTCACATGACTGAACTTGAAGCGATAGCCTTAATGGATCAAAGTAGGCCTTTTAGGATCTGAGGTTCGAAACCCAGACAATAAAAGAATCGCAAAGGTGTGAAGACTACCAAAACATACCTGGCCATCGCGGTGGACTATGGCTTAAATCTGTTTCATTCTAACAGAAGCAGAGCTCAGCAGTGGCCCAATGGTAAGAATATTTCTTCTCTGTGATAGAGATACATTTATATAACACGGACCAGCCTATCAAAATGCCAATTTGTAGTACACCCTTTTGTAAATTACTTTAGATAACTCTCATGCTTGTTAAAAGAGGTGTGTTAAAAGAGGTATTGCTTATACCTCTTTTAAAAAAATCTCTGTCATAGGTTTCCTGGATAGGTGATGTTTACCCTAAAGGACGGTGGCATGTGTGATCGCATGTCGTCGTAAACCCCTGAAGGCGCGGTGAGCATAAATGCTCGCCAGACAAGAGCCCGAGAGAGTCATCGCGCTCGCGAGATCTCCACGCAGCGCTAAGACGGCCACGGGGGGTGCTTTAGTGTAATAAAAACCTACATATCCTAGCGTTGCTCCTATAGCGTTGGATACTTAATTAAGTTTTATCTTCGATAAAGAAAGACAGGTTATGACTACTTTAAGTTATTTGTTACTTTTAAGCAAGTAACAAATAACTTCTAAAACGCAAGTAACATCGAAAAAAAATAGTGCATGCGTGACTTTTAACGTCCAGACGCAGAGATAGCTCAGTGATTTTCAAATCAGCCTCTAGAATTTTAAATCCTGTAACTATCACTAAAGTTACAGAATATTATTATCCAGGTGTGCAATTCTTTGTTTAGCGAGCTCGTCAAATCTAGTTTGAAATTTTGCCAACGTAGCCGTCTGGTTGGTCGCGCGCCATGCATTCTAAGTATCAGCCGTAAGCAAATTCTTCATTCTTTAAACAATATGGGTGGTGTCATTGAATGTATTGCTAGCTTCGCGCAAAAAATGTATGAGTACTTCTGATAGAACTTTTTGTGTTTCGTCTTAAAGTGCACAGTACTTTTGCCTTGTACTATCATATATGTAATCATCATCACATATTCTTTACAAGATGGTGGAACGAGCATGGTTCAACTGGAGAGGTGCCACTGTCCTACCTATTTGTAGCGTGAAGCACTGTTTATGCACAGGGTGTGTTTTGATGGAACTGCCTACTATCATATCAGACGATTATTTTATTTGTTGAGACAAAAGGAATTTTGTCTGACTTCACATTAAAGCCCTGTTTTGTATAATCTTTCTTACTTGGGCAACAGCCACCACTTACCTTCAGGTGGAATGGAAGCTCGTTTGCGACTGCGGTCGTATAAAAAACTATTCGTTTAGTAGACGGTAGAACCTTTATTAATTAAAGTATGAGTTGCACAGGGTTTAAGAAAGCTCTTTAAATGCATGCATTAAATTCTCATTATACTCGTATGTAATAGTTAGATCTTCAATAATTAAAACTATATGGAAGCAGTCACAGATGTGTTACGCTTCGCTGATTTAGAGGTAATATTTTACACCTTTTTATGACCCAATGTAAAAGCACTCAGGAATGGGTGCTTCAGAAGAAAATTCTTTCTACATCGTGCACATTCATAGCAAAACTCAATCATACGAACCACAAAGGAACGCTGCAAAACTTTGGAGTGAATTGAAAATATAAATTCGGTGCTATTTGAAGTTGATCATAAAAAGTCCTCAGATGGCAATGATCACGTACCATTGAGTGGATTGCATGCTTGTCTGCTATCTCCATGCCATACCTCGATTTCACTCGTTTCTCATAAAAAATATAGGTAATATAAAAAATAATATGATAGGTATTTATTTCTAAAATTTCATAAAAAAATATAACGATAAAAATAATATGATAGATGTTTATTTCTAAAATCTCTTATAAACAATAGAAATCGAATACATGTAAGTTTTTTTACAAAAATAATGCAGTCGTTAGTTTATAGTTATTGCTTGAGTCAACACAAGCTTATAGTCAATTTACAGTACAAACGTTTCAGTTCGTAGTAATCTTCGTACGAACGTGATAGGAATTTTGTTCGCAGTCTATAAATTTATAGTTAAATTTAAAGTATACAATTTGCTATTAATTTAATTTTTTATAATATTTGAAATAAAATAGCAAACATTTATTTACCTTTATAACGTTTACTAGTCACCCAAGACAACGGTCGAAATTCGACCGTAAATCAGCTTTAAAACTGAACTTGATATTAAAGAAGTTGTGGAATAAAATAAAATGTCTTTATTTTGTACTAGCAGATCCCGCGGTGTCACTCGCGTTTAAATATATATACATATGTAGCCTAAAGCCTTCCTCGATAAATGGTCTATTCAACATAAAAATAACTTTTCAATTCGAACCAGTAGTTCCTGAGATTAGCGCGTTCAAACAAACAAACAAACTCTTCAGCTTTATAATATTAGTATAGATTAGTATAGATTGGCCTACGGGGACACTAACACATTGTGAGTTACACATTTTTTTAGCAGCATAAATTTAGTAGCATGAATAGTTCTTAAATTCAATTCTACCTATTAATATTTATTTAATAGGTACTATGGAATTGTAATTCAGACATTGGCAAAGGGAGATCTCCCGCCAGGCTAGATAGGTGGTGGTATATATGCAGGATTCTGAGAATGCTTCGATAGCGTGTTTCAGAATACTAGTAGCGCCATCTCTTGATGAGTAGCGGGAGGTCGCCACAAGACCTTTGCAAAAAGGAACCAACGGGTTTTCCTTCTATTATATTTTTTTAATTATAATATGTTGATGATTTTCAATAATATCATATTTGTATACATAGAAAAATTTAGTTTGTGTAACATCGTAAATACATTTGATTAAAAATAACCTAAAATTATACAGTATACAAAATTTTGCCAAAAATTTTTTTTCTCAAAACTGTCCTTGTGTGGGTTGATTTTATTTTGCACAAGTAGCTCCATTTTAAAAAGACCTGTTAAAAACAAAAAGAAGTTGAATTGACTAAGCTACATTTAAAAGAAATAACGGGTATTTTGACAAAGATATCTGTCATTTTTTGACATTATGTGTTTCCACAGTGACAATATTATTTCGTTTATTATTTCTGTTTGTGTCAAATGCATGGTAGTGTGCGTACTGTGTTTTTCATTGATTTTATGTCATTACAGATGTTCATTGGCGGCAGTGACCATTTACCATCATGTCGGACTGCATGCTCGTTTGCTATTCCAGTCAGATAAAAAAATGTACTTACACACATGATTGTTTACGCTCGAAAAATATTACCCTCCTTCTGAGGTCATCGGAAAAAAGTGATGTTATCTGTGCATCTATCAACCGTATAGCAAAGTAAAAAAAACACGCTCTTTCTACGCTCACACTAGGATTTTCTGCTGTGTCGTGGGTACCACAGATACACACAAGACGAATACACGAACACCCATACCCAGAACATGAATCTAAACTCATCAGTCAGATGAGTTTGGATTCTGGCCGGGAATCGAACCCGGGACCCATTGTGCGTCAGACCGGTATGGTAACCGCTCCGCCACGTTGTCAAAAATAAATGTACTTTCCCTCGAACCAGGAGTCGTTAACGCGTCAAATAAAATTTCTTTTTCCATATTTATTTAGGCATCCGGCGTGAATATAAAGTAAGGTTCGTATGAAATCGAATGTCAATCATAATGATTAAATGGACTTCCAATGGCTTTGTAATCGCTCGTAGGTTGTCTTTGAAATATTAAGTAGGGGTATTTAGTTGGTCGATAATTTAGTATTAATAAGTTAGTTATTTTTTTAATAACCTACGTATGGCTTTGCATGAATAACTGCACAATCAAAAGTCTACTATTTAAGTTAAAGATAAAGTTTAAAAAACAAAAAACTAGATTAAAAAAAATGTCTAGTGTTTTAACTACAATGTGGTTAATGGACTTTCAACATATTTTTATTATGATAACCTAATTCAATAAAAAGGTACAAACAATTACTTACTTAATAATATTATAAAGGCGACTGAAAGTTTGTGACTTCTTCACGTCTCAACGGCTGGAGCGAGTTTCATAAAATTTTTGTAGGAAGTTAGCTCACACTCTAAATTAGCATATAGGAAACATTTTACTATGGGAAAATGTCTTATTTCCAAGGGACAATCGACACACCGATTCTATTAACGCAGGCGAAGCTGCGGGGTTCAGCTAGTCAAAAATAATAATTTAATTTTTACTCTACTTTACAGGAGAGTCAAGTTAAAATTTTGCATTTTTATGTAGAGTTATTATTAAATCCAAAAGCAATATAATACAAAATACGATGTTTTCGGATTGTTGGTCTAAGCTCCACCAAACTATTAAGTTTTTAATGTTTTCTTTGTATTCAAAAATAGATCATATTGGATCGCACTACAATACTTCACACTTCTTTGATACCATTCACTCTCATGAAAATTTTCTTATATTAAAAAAAAATTCAAAAGTAGGTACAACAAATTTTCGACCATTATGCTTATAATTAAAAGTAAATGTCTGTCTTTTCTGAATTATATCTGAAACCATTATAAGGATGTAATGAAACTTTGGTAAAATGTTCTGGGACGCCCCTGAGGATTTCTGACCTCAAAAATCCATATACTCGTATAAATGGAATTGTACTGTTGTTTGATTGAAATGATATCGAGGAAATCAAAGTTTTATTAGTTGAAGGGTAAGGATTTTAGAATGTACCTACTCATATTTGTAAGTACACATGTCTATTTCTTTGATACGCTACAGCGCAATAATTTGACAGATTGTAACATGTGACATGTTACAATCTGTCAAGTCATTGGACATAGAGCAATGATAGCTTAATGGTTGAAACTTGCCCTCTCAATCGGTAGGTCCAGAGTTCAAACCCAGGCACGCACCACTGATTTATGTGCGTATTAGAAATTAATTATCACTGCTTTTCGGTGAAGGAAAACATCGTGAGGAAACTTACACACCGAGAGTTCTTTAAAACAAAAAAGAAAAAGTTTTCGGAGGTGTGTGAAGTCCACCGATTCGCACTTGGCCAGCGCGATGGCCTATGGCCTAAAATTCTCTCATTCCGAGAGAAGACTCGTGCCCAGCAGTGGGACAATAATGGGTTGACGATGATAAACATGTGACATATCTCTGGAATCGACAAAGTTGTCAAAATGGCATAGACTTTACTTAAATATCATTCATTTTTCTTACTTTTTACTTTAAATGGTTTTAGACTTATGCGTGAAGCTTGTTATACATAATAATATTAATTTAAACGTATCCAGTGTAGAATAGTTTTCGAATACACGGCATATGAAACGGAATTGACCGCTTTCACCAAGTATTTGGGGTCACTTAACGGCCACTCAAATGTTGCACGATGACACGAGTGCCATCAACGTGTGATAACTTGGATATAAATGGATTGTAATGGATAATGCAAATCGAGTCATGAATTTGTGACATTTATGATGGGAAATGGCTTTTTAAAGCGTCCATGTGATGTATTTTTATAGGTGGTGCAATCAGTGTAGTTTGCCCGGGGAAGTACCACCGCCACACCTATTTCCAGCGTGAAGCAGTTTTTGCGTTACAATATATGAGTCACTTTTATATGAGGCAACCATCTTAGTCCTCGGAAGTAGCAACGCATCTGTGATTGACTTCATATAGAACCCCATGTTCTATATGAAGTTGCTTACAGATGTCCATTGGCAGCATTTTCAGTTTCGGCCAAACGTCACAGTGTACTGCAATCACGGGCTAACACGTTAACACTTATCGTTTTGTCAAAACGAAATAAACTCGTGATGAGAGTGCACTACGTAGACGAAGTCGTGGGGATGGGCTAGCTAGTTTATTGTTTTGTATGACCTTCAAACATCTATCAACGGAAGTGCCACTCACACTACTTTTATCGTTTCCTGTTAGTTTTAGATAAAATTGTGTAAAATGGATAATGTGGTATTTTTTTTTATTTTAATTGTGGAATACAAACAATATGAAATAAATATTAAAAAATACATTTGGAATCACTCCACGATGTATTTTTAATCAAAGACACAGGTAAAGATTTACCCTAAAGTTACTTACGTTATTCGCACCTTGTGTTTTAATCATACTAATATTGTAAAGGCGAAAGTTTGTGAGTGTGTATGTCTGTTACTTCTTTACATGTAAACGGCTGGAGTGATTTTCATAAAATTTGGTAAACAGTTAGCTGATACTCTGGATTAATATATAGGCTACTTTTTATTGTGGGAAAATGTCTTATTCCCACGGGACAATTGATTTTTATTAACGCGGGCGAAGCTGCGGGATTCAACTAGTTTGATAATCCTCATAGTAAAGTAGATAAGTAGATCCTCAAACTTGGACATCTTTTCTACTAGCATCCATAAACTCAAATTACTACTCAACGATAAATCATTGTAACAGTACAGTTTAATTTAATTACTTATGTTTTTGACCTTTTTACGACAGTTACTTGGCATTTTATTTTCCGTGACCTATGGTTCTTTACGTTCTCATAGTTTGATTGTTTTTAATTTTGAAAAAATTAAACCATACGGGTGGGAAAGTAGACATTTAAATTTGTTTGTTATTTAAGCTACTTTACTTTAGATAACTTGAAGTCGGTCCTTCCTCTTCTTTTTATGCTAAAATATGTATATTAGTTATTAATTATTATGTTTCTACAACTAGCATGAAGTCTACGCCTATAATTGTAATGGCATTAGGCTAGCCCTTTATGTACTTTCTGTTTTTGTGAAATGTATTAATGTGCATTATGTTGACGTTCAATAAAATAAATAAATAATAATGTACAATAATAATGTTACATTTCGTTCATTCTTGTCAGATGCCTGGTTACTGCCTTCGCACGAATCTCTCAACGTCTCAAATCAAATAGTCCGACATCGCACTGATTAAGAGATTTTCATTTGATGAAAAGGTTTGAATGACTCAGCTTTACAACGTTTAATATTGTACAAGCGACAAATGAGCTTGCAACCCGGCTCAATTCTTATGGAAGGAGGGGAGATAATTCATTCTTATGAGACGGCAAAATCTGCTGCTCATTTTCTGCAGTTATATTGCATAATTTCGCAGTTATACCTATTGCAAAAATAGAACAGGCTAATTTAATGCAAGCGAAGGCGGAAGAGGCATCATAATCAAGATAACTTTTTTTTTTTTTGTTTACGAGGGGGAAACCTTCAAAAGGTACCCGACGCCGTGGGAGCGACGTAGGGTTATGTGGGATTTTTAACACACTAAAACCCCCCGGTGGCCGTCCTCGGCACTGAAAAGGAGGACTCCGGGATCTCGAAACGACTTCAACCGGAATCCTCCGAGTTTGACATTGACGTGTGACATTTTTGACGTTATGTGTTTTCATAGTAAGACATTGAATGTTCTATTTCGTTTCTTAAATATGTGTTTGTGTCAAATACAAGGTAGTTTGTGTTATATGTTTTTGGTTGATTTTACGTATGTTATCTGCATTATTTGAAAAAGTATTCGCATTCCGTAATCCTTCTCTACAGCGACTATAACCGTGCGTAATTTTAATTTCATCCTCCGTATGCGGCAAGTATCTTAAAACGAATCCCAAGTTTTTGCTTCACGTATTAATATATAGATATTCGCACAATTCAAATTCCATAAAGTTTATTTTTTCTTGTCTTTCTTGTAAAATTTGCGTTTTTGAGTTGTGTTCCAATCAATCCAACTAGCGAATGCCTTATACGTGAATTTCGCCATCCACGAAGTACTAAATTAAAAACTTCCACGTATTATTACATTCTCGTCCCTGTAGCCTCGGGGTCAGAATAGGGCTACGATATCCCCTGCCTGTCGTAAGAGGCGACTAAAAGGGCTTCCGGGGTTGCAGACGGCTAGAGTGGGAGCTCGAACCGTTCGGTCAGGCAATCCCGGGAAGGACGGCGGTATGTGTGGTCGCATACCGTCGTAAAGACTAGACGGAGCGGTAGGCCCAGCCGCCCATCTGGGAGGAGCCCGATGGGGCAGCGCGCTCGGAGGATTCCGGTTGAAGTCGTTTCGAGATCCCGGAGTCCTCCTTTTCAGCGCCGAGGACGGCCACCGGGGGGGTTTTAGTGCGGTAAAAATCCCACATAACCCTGCGTCGCTCCCACGGCGTCGGGTACCTTTGGAAGGTTTCCCCCTCGAAAACAAAAAAAAAAAATATTACATTCTATAATGCATGGGACTACACGAAAGTTAAAATTCCCATGCACACCTCACATCTAACCACCCTTCGTTTCGGTTCAGTGGCTTAAGAGACATATGGCATAAGCTATTAACCCTGACGAAAACATATTCCGTAGACCAACTTTAAACTAATAATTAATACTGTATCCAACGAATATTTAACACGGTCTACAAAATTTTGTCTGACATTTTAAACTGGACCAAACAAGGCCTTAACAAACTCGGAACTTTATCAAATTCGTACTAATTTATTCAATTTGTATGTAATTTATGTTCTACATATTATTATAAAGAAGTTGATTTTATCTCCCAATGTTTTATGATTAAAAATATTTCGGTGGGTTGTGGTTGAAAAGTACGTCGTGTTTCATCTTAATCCTTAAAAGTAATAATGCATCTACTGTTACATTAAGGGTTGTAAAACTCTTTATGATTCTACTCCGCAAGCACCACCGCCATAACTACTTTACATAATAAGGGCGACTATTCGCTACTGTGTTATAATGGAGACACATACATATACGAGGCATTCAAACTGAGTCCTCCGGGCTGTGAGTAACCTCATTTGTGACTTACCTCAGATAAAAGTCTGATGTGCTCTAAGGTTGATTACGGTTTTCCATGGGTGGTAGTGGCCACATACTATTAGGTGGAAACGTTGCTTTTTTTAGTTTAATGGATAAAATTAAAATAAAAGAAAAATATTGAAGGGGCATTAATCGCAGTGTAGTTAAAGACCAGTTATGAATCTTAGGCCTTTATTGAATAAAACTGTATCTTTGGGTAAATCCTTTATTTTTTTACTATGAGGGTATTCATACAACGCAATGTATACTTCCCTTTCCCTACATTGTTATATCCAGCAGTGCATAGGGCACTACGTGACAAAATATGATGTTATAATACTGATCTCGGAAGACATTCAGTAAATAAAACTACGTCTTAACCCAGAAGCTGTGAAACTGGAGGGCTTTATTATGTAACAAATCTTACTATTCAAACATCTTTAAAGAAAACTCCATCGACGGTAGATGTATCTTAATTTAATTGCTTTAAGTACACAACATACACAAGAATAACATTAACGGTATTAATATTTTATTCTTAATTTAACCAGCACTAGCAAACGTTATATATATTGCAAGTTTAATCGTGTGTCCTCGTTGAGGTCTCAAATCAGAATGCCGCTCTCTCCGAACTCCGGCGCTGCCATGTTGTCATCCCCACCTCACATACCCTCTCCAATTATAAGTCAAATGGGTGACTTATTATTTTAATACATTATTTTAACAATGTGAAGTGCGGACGACAGCAGATCTATATCTAGCCATATACAATATGGCTGGACTCTCATAGTTACGATCTAAATATCAATCTATACCCGATGGACATATAAGATGTGGCAGATAACTGAAATTCCGAACATTTTCTACGAGACACCGTACTACGAATATAACAATTTCCAATAACCCAAGCAAAGTTGACTATCGGAGTTATTGGAAATTCTTAATTGGTTCATATTGGTCAATAACCCGTTTGAAACAACGATCTTAGTCGCTCTGAATGGCTTGTACGATAGTTAAGCAAGTAATCCAAAACTGGATTAGGTAAGGCGGTCATTTGAAGTAGTATTTTGAAATGGTTCTACTGTAAAGAAACCATCGCCATTTGTCATAAGAGTTAAACAACATTAAAACAGGATAGAACGTGTGTGGTTTGGAGATTTACCGCTGCCAGTTATTTCTAGCGTAAAGCAGTTCTTGTTGAGTTTCGCTTTTTTTATCTGACTGACGTAGCAAACGAGCATGCAGTCCACCTGATGGTAAGTGGTCACCGCCGCTCATGGACATCTATAATCAACTTCATACAGAACATGGGTTCTATCTGAAGTCAATCACAGATGCGTTGCTACTCCCAGGGACTATGATGGTCGCCTCATATAAAAGTGTGCCGGCAACCACACCCTTCCATTGAAACGCAAGAAATGCTTCACGCTTGAAATAGGTGTGGCGGTGGTACTTCCCCGGTGGAACTACATTGGTTCTACCACCTTCCACTGCTTCGCTTGCAAACGAGACGACATTTAAGCCCTTGAAAATATTAAGATGTGATTAGGTTCGGATAGAAGTTGCATTCTATATGAAGTTGTTTACAGATGTCCATGGGCGGTGATGATTCACCATCAGGTAGACTGCATGCTCGTTGGCTATTTTAATTATGTAAAAAGAGAAAATTTTGTGTCATCGCAACACGATTTTACACGATATTCGGACGCAAATCTAAGGGGCAAGCCTGTATAATTAACGTTAACTATCGTGCATATCGCTATAGTTTTCTTTTTTTCGAAAAGGAAACCTTCAAAAGGTGTCCCACGCCGTGGGAGCCACGCAGGGTTATGTGGGATTTTTACCGCACTAAGACCCCCCCGGTGACCGTCTTCGGGACTGCAAAGAGGACTCCGGGTTCTCAAAACGAATCGCAACCGGAATACTCTGAGCGCGTTGCCCTATCGGGCTCCTCCCAGAAGGGCAGCTAGGCCCACCACTTCATCTAGTCTTTACGGCGATATGCGACCACACGTACCGCCGTCCTTCCCGGGATCGCCTGGCTGGACGGTTCAAGCTCCCACTCTATCCGCCCGCAGACCCGGAAACCCCTTTTAGTCGCCTCTTACGACAGGCATGGGATACCGTAGCCCTATTCTGATCCCGGAACTATAGAGACGATCGCTACAGTCTTACTGATCCATTTGTATACAAAGAAAACATACAAGCTTGTGTGAAATTCAATACTACTAACTGAAAGTTATTACCATTTCTCTTTTTTATGATTTTATTACAGCTTGTAATAGTTATGAAATATCTAAATCTATCGTTGTTTCCTTTATTTTTGTTGAACAACCCTATTTACAGCTACTTACAAGCAATGTTGGATAATAAGTAAGAGAATTCACCGAGCCGCCGCGCAGCGCCTGTCACTAACGTTATAAATGAGGGAACTGGGATGTTTAGACGGACTTATCCATTATCGCATGATGAAACACGAGTGGAGCTTTGAAGTTCTACAAAATGCTCATTATCTTTAAATGTAATAAAATAATTGAAAAAATGCTTATTTTATTTCGTCTTTAAGGTGGGCATTCACGTTACAACGGTCGCATGGACTGTCGAAACGACAGTTCAAGTTGAATACTTCAACGGACCTGTGACATGACCTTGGTCGTACAGTCCGCCATAGGACCGAAGCATTCACGATCAAACTTGTCGCGTACGACTGTAGTTCGTGCGACAGTCCGTGCGACCGTCGTAACGTGAATGCCCACCTTAAGAGAATTCACCGAGCCGCCGCAGCGCCTGTCACTATCGTTATAAATGAGGGAACTTGGATGTTTAGACGGACTTATCCATTATCGCATGATGAAACACGAGTGGAGCTTTGAAGTTCTACAAAATGCTCATTATCTTTACATGGAATAAAATAAATTGAAAAATACGTATTTTCTTTCGTCTTCTTTATAAAAAAATAATGTTTGTCTGTATGTTCTCTATAGAATCGTGAAGTGTTTATTTGATCATGTGCAAAGTTTATTAATCAATGATATTTAGCAAAGTTTATCAATGATCTTTCGCAAAGTTGTTATTCTTCTCTTCAGCTCTTCAGCTTGCGAAGGTTTCTTGTGTATTTTTGATTTTGTGATGGCTTAGCAACGCGTGCAGGGTACAGCTAGTAGATAATAAATTCAAGTTGCGTTTGAACATCGTATACTTATATTAGCAAACAATGTTTCAGAGACTGATAACGTTTCCACACGATGTTTTCCTTCATGAAAATGAAAAAGGCAGTGATAATTAATTTCGATCGAGAGAGCAAGTTTCAACTATTAGGCTATCACTGCTCACTGACTCGGAAGTGATACCTCATTTTATCTTAAATTTATACTAGATGCATACATCTTAATAATATAACCTAATGGTTGAAACTTGCCCTCTCGATCGTGAGGTCCGAAGTTCAAACCCCGGCACGCACCACTGATTTATGTGCGTATTAGAAATTAATTATCACTGCTTTTCGGTGAAGGAAGACATCGTGAGGAAACCTACACATCAGAGAGTTCTTTAAAAAAAAAAAGTTCTCGGAGGTGTGTGAAGTCCACCAATTCGCACTTGACCAGCGCGGTGGACTATGGCCTAATACTCTCATGAGAGAAGACCCGTGCCCAGCAGTGGGACAATAATGGGTTGACGACGCATACATCTGGTATTGACTTCAGGTAGAAGGTTGAAGTATTCTATATAAAATTGATTATAGATGGTCATGGTCAGCAGTCTTCACTAATTATCAGATGGAAACCATGCTCATTTGCTCTACTCTCAGGGCAATTCAATGAACCTTCGATTCCTGTTAAATATACTCTACTTTACATACTACTACCTGCAAGAAATAACATAATTTTGAAAGATCGGCAATACACCTTCTGTTTTCCGTAGCTACACTTTTTGCTAACACAGAGATATAGAACTTCGAGGAAATATCCGTTGATTCAGACATTTTAAACTTTGAAAAGAACTCAATATTGTTAGCGAACTTCTTTGGAGCCAGTATAATTCTGTGACTCAAAACATTTTAAAGGAAACAGAAGTTCGCACTATTTGTATTGTTCAGCCCACAATTTATTCGGTAAAAGTTGAAATTTCTTTACATTTGTTTAGCGTAGTTTCTATCGAATCACTTCTTAGCCCATTTATGTTACAAATCTTCTTCAAGAGTAAGAAAAGAGAATAAAGACTAAAAAAAGGCGACTAAAAGAAGCTTTCAGTATTTTGTCTTGACGTCAGGAAATCGCTGTAAACAAGTATATTCTTTTAATACAAAATGCTAGTAACTTAAAACTGCTACTTTGTTGAGGAATTTTATTTTAATAAGTAGTAGCTTGCATCATCCAGGCAGCGACCTCAAGAAGGACTGTATGTCTTCTTTTGTTTCCGGAAATCTTCAAAAGGTATGCGACGCCGGCCGCATGTCTATTCGTAAATATCGGTACACAATATGGGCATATAAGCTATAGTAAGAGCCGAAAAGAATCTCCACGCTCAGAGGACTCTATTTGCATTCCATTGAATCCCAAAGTCATATACGCCGAAAGTGTTTTTGTGCGGTAAAATCCCATATAATCCGGTGTTGTTCCCATGGCACCGTGGATCTTCTGAAAGTTTCCCTCCCATTTACCGCTACTTATAATAAAAAGAGTTCAACATCCCAAGTTTCTACAAAAAAGATAACTCGGAGGAATAACTAGCTATGAATAAGTCATATTTTTTGGATTTTTATCTGTATTTAAAGTAGCATTAAACCAAAACTTAAAGAATATAAAAATAATTTGTTTTCTGTCCATATCATGAAGCAACATTTCGTTTTAATTGCATGTCAGCAAAAGTTATTCCAATTTAAAGTAATAGTAACTTTTCTAACATTGTTTCACATAGCCAGTGGTGCTAATTAGAGAAGTTATGTGGTTTTCCATTGTCTTGTTTCAAACTATTTTTGATGACGGTATAAAAATCCGTTGAAAAGTATGTTAATTGTTGATTTTCGTACCGTAGGTGGAACTGTGGTGCTCAGCTAGAACATAGACCCCAAGATGACGTCCCTGTAGTTGCGGGATCAAAATGGGGCTACGGCATCCCCTGCCTGTCGTAAGGGCGACTAAAAGGGGCTTCCGGGATTGCAGACGGCTAGAGCTCGAACCGTTCGGTCAGGCAATCCCGGGAAGGACGGCGGTATGTGTGGTCGCATACCGTCGTAAAGCCGCCACCTGGGAGGAGCCCGATGGCAAGGTGCTCGGAGGATTCAGGTTAAAGTCGTTTCGAGATCCCGGAGTCCTCCTTTTTAGCGCCGAGGACGGCCACCGGTTTTAGTGCGGTAAAAATCCCACATAACCCTGCGTCGCTCCCACGGCGTCGGGTACCTTTTGAACGTTTCCCCCTCGAGAACAAAAAAAAAGACCCTCAGATGACACGATACCAATCTAGCAGGAAGTGGGTTTCGGGATCATTCCTCAGACTGATATTCGAATGAATTTAGACTTCTGTACTGGATTTGGGTGCTTGTGTATTCGTCATTGTGAGCGTCCACGGCACCCAACCATGAGAAATTCCTAGTTTACTATACCCATAGCCTCGCGGTGTCAGTGTGGATACATTGCTTCAGTATATTTGAAGGTGTTAAAACCAGTGTAGTTTGACTTAGGAAGTATCACCGCCACACCCATTTCCAGCGTGAGCATTTCTTGCTTTTCGATGGAAGGGTGTGGTTGCCAGCACACTTTTGTATGAAGCGCCCATCATAGTCCTCGAGAGTGGCAACGCATTATAT
The DNA here is from genome assembly GCA_949699795.1 of Spicauda simplicius. Taxonomy (NCBI): domain Eukaryota; kingdom Metazoa; phylum Arthropoda; class Insecta; order Lepidoptera; family Hesperiidae; genus Spicauda; species Spicauda simplicius. The sequence continues at coordinate 5,006,583 of OX453061.1, read as the reverse complement.
GTGATTGATTTCAGATCGAATCCATGTTATATATGAACTTGCTTACAGATGTCCACGGATGGCAGTGAGTCGCTTACCATAAGGTGGACTGCATGCTCGTTTGCTACTTCAATCAGATAAAAAATATATTATCTAACCTCTTTAAAAATCAAACCAGCATAATACCCAGTTCATTTAAATAGTGTAATATTATAATGGTTAATAAAATATTCGTTTAACTATCTAAAGAAGCTATTCTGGAGTCCTGAGGGGACTGCCAGGAACTATTTTCAATTCACCGAGCGTTCGCTTGAGATTAAGCTTACTTTGTACCGTTATTCGACTACAGAAATATGCCTCGCATACTTAGCTACTGCATATAATATTCAGTTAGTGCTCTATATTATTCATAATTCTAAGTAACTAGTAATAAAATATTTATTACATGTTTTCCTGTAATATGCAAGTAGCAAATGAGCATGCGGTCCTTGTAAAGCAGTGTTGCCAACTCTCAAAAATGTATTCCCCTAAAGTCTTCATTAAAAACCCCTAAAATCCCCCATAATGAATTATTAATTGGAATTCTTATTGCCAACCTGACGTGACGACGAAAAAAAAAATTTTTCCTATTTTTTTCGTCGTGAGGCATTGATTATATAGACTGGCGGGGAGATTTCCCATTAAATCACCAACTTGTTGAAATTATAAAAACCACTGAAAAAACCCCTAAAAATTTTACACCCCTAAAAAATCCCCATCCTACTTGAAAATCCCCTAAATTTGGGGGAAAAACCCCTAAGTTGGCAACACTGTTGTAAAGGTCCGTGCCCACTGCCACACCTGGACATCTATCAACAACCACATAGAAAAGTTAACGCCTTTTTACATATTTAGCCCATTACTAGGATTTTCTCCTGTGTCTTGGGTGGCATGGACCCAAACATAGATTGATACACAAACACTCAGACCCATAAGAAGAATCTAAATCCATCAATCAGACACCTACCTGGTCGGGATTCGAACCCGGAACCCACTGCGTGTCAGATCGGTATGGTATGGTCAAGATTAGCCTTATCTAAGATTGAAATTAAATGTCTTTATTTGGTATAGGCCTTCATTTTTTTACTGTATTATTTTTTATTTTTTTTCAATTATGTTTTTTACATTGTAATTAAATGGCTCATTGGCCTCAGACAACTTGCTACCCCAGATTAATTTGGAACGCTTGGATTCCTTACCAAACCCTTAAAGCAAGATCAAAGCAATGCTTAAAGTTGTTCCTTTAAGCAGATATCCTAGTGGTGCCTTCAGTGACGAACAAAGGGTTATCCAAAATATATATAACTCATACTATTATATTGTGCAGTTATAGCCTAATAGTTGAAACTTGCTATCACGATCGAAACACCCGAGTAACAAATTCCAGGCTGATTTTTCTTAAATTATATACGTATTACAAATAAATTATGACTTATTTACAGTGAGAGAAAACATCGTTAGAAAACCTGTAGGTTTGTCATGTATGGGGTTGCAGACGGCTAGAGTGGGAGCTCGAACCGTTCGATCAGGCAATCCCGGGAAGGACGGCGGTATGTGTGGTCGCATACCGTCGTAAAGACTAGACGGAGCGGTGGGCCCAGCCGCCCATCTAGGAGGAGCCCGATGGGGCAGCGCGCTCGGAGGATTCCGGTTGAAGTCGAAGCCTGAGACACACAAGAGACTAGCTAACCTTTTTATTCGCCGAATACAACTTTTAGACATCCCTTAACAAAGATAACTACTTCCATTTACGCAAGCTAGGAAATACGACTGTTCCATTCGATTCTTTATTTCCATTAAAACCCGCTAAGTGCGAGTTGGATAGCGCGTGAAGGGTTCCGAACCATTTTCTATAAAAAACGCCAAAAAAGTCACGTTTGTTGTATGGGAGCCTCTTCTTTAATATTTATTTGCTATGTTTTTAGTATTTCCTGTTATTGCGGCAACCGAAATACATAATCTGTCAAAATTTTAACTATGTAGCTATCACAGTTTATGAGATTGCCTAGTAGCCGACAGACGAACAAACGCTGTCTGTGTGTCTGTCGGCTCGGAGTCTTAGTAATAGGGTTTCGTTTTCACCCTTTGTACGGAACCCTAATAAAATATGACGACCATAAACTCCAGCAGTCGTCAGATAATCCGCTTTCATTTGTTTATGTTTAGTAATCGTAAAACCACAGCCCGGCACCGCTTAGGGCTTTAAAAATGTATTGAGTCATTGCGTTTTATGAGAAGAGGTGTTATTATCACTTCATCTTACATGGACTTCATCTTATTAATAATCTTAATAATATAGTAATAATAATAGTATTATTAATTTAAAGCTCTCGTTTAATTTCCTTGTAATACAGCAAAAAAATTAACAAAATGTATGTCGCGACTACATATAGTAGTAAAACATAGTTTACACAATTAAACTACTATAATGTAATTCAATATCACGAAAATATTAGTGTGACATCATTTATTCTTGTAATCGTTTAGGTTAAAATAGGTGTGTCTATATTGTTTATACTTTATTACAATAATTACACGTTATACAAAAAGCCTTACTTTGGCTGTAACAAAAACAGTTAAAAATATACACATAATGGTAACCGGTACACATACATTAAATCGGCTGGTTCAAAATCGGGAAAATTTGCCCAGACGTTTCTTTTATAACATAAATGAACATTAACAGAGGATTTCTGACATTTATCTCCTAATGAGGCTTAATTCGGATGAAAGATTGTTGTTGTTTGATAAATTACAAAGATCGGACTCGAAAAGGTCAAAGAGAATTTGGCGATGAATAAAAATTGTAGATGTTTGATTAGATGATTTTTTATCTTTATATAAAAACGAAAATGGGTGAGGACGCTAGACCCTGAAGCACCGGGGTTGCGGGCGGCTAGAGTGGGAGCTCGAACCGGTCGGTCAGACAATCCCGGGAAGGACGGCGTTATGTGTGGTCGCATACCGTCGTAAAGACCAGACGGGACGGTAGGCCCAGCCGCCCATCTGGGAGGAGCCCGATAGGACAATGCGCTCAGCGGATTCCGATTACGTTCCTTTGGAGATCACGGAATCCTCTTTATAGTGCCGAGGACGGCCACCGGGGGGTTTTAGTGCGGCAAAAATCACACATAACCCTGCGTCGCTCCCACGGCGTCCGGTACCTTTTGAAGGTTTGAAGCACAGTTTCGACTAAATCAGGGACCAGAGGCTTCAAATGACTGTAATTGAGAAAAATACATATGGAAATGAAAAATCGCGTCTCTGTTCATCGCATATGCAAAAAAGATAGATGGGAGAACTGAACATATTACACATTTCATATTTTTAGAATCGTAGTCTTTTTGTTTATTTTTAAAGGATTACAGACAAATTTTATTATGTGTCTGTGTGTCGTCAACCCATTATTGTCCCACTGCTGGGCACGGGTCTTCTCTCAGAATGAGGGAGTTTAGGCCATAGTCTACCGCGCTGGCCAAGTGCGAATTGGTGGACTTCACACACCTCCGAGAACTTTTTTTTTTAAAGAACTCTCGGGTGTGTAGGTTTCCTCACGATGTTTTCCTTCACTTTTTTCACCGAAAAGCAGTGATAATTAATGTATAATACGCACATAAATCAGTGGTGCGTGCCTGGGTTTGAACCTCGGACCTAACGATTGAGAGGGCAAGTTTCAACCATTAGGCTATCACTGCTCTTGCTATCTCCTCGGTAGTATAGTGGTTAGTATCCGCGCCTGTCAATTTTATTATAATACTGACAAATAAGATCGTATACTTTCTCCACAACGAATCCCCTAATTACGGATTCCTACGAATTATATTCATTGATGAATATTTCGCCTTTACGCTCGCTGTTAGTCACGGGAAACAAAGGGTATGTTTCCCGGGGCTAATTACACCCCGGTTATGACCGACCCGGATAATAAAATGGCACCGCAATCTCTGTATTACATACTATCTAGGAAGTGTCTATATGTTATTTAATTATACCATTTTATATGTCGTATAGGAGGTGCGGTAAAAGATACTATAGATTGGTATTTCACTTATCCGAGGCAACCAAAACTCGGACAGAAAGGCTTCTGCAGGGATAACATGTAGCATCTGTGACTAACCATATTTGTGGTTATAAAATAAGAGTAATCCTTTGCATGAAGAAAATCCTAAAGATGGAGTCTATCAATTCGCACTTGGCCAGCGCGGCCAAGGCCTGAAACTCTCTCATTATTCAGTGGCTTTTTAATGCCATGTTTTTTGTATCTAATTGAAGCAGCAAACGAGCATGCAGTCCACTTGATGGTAAGTGGTCAATGCTGCTCATAAACGTCTGTAATCAACTTCATATAGAACATGGGTTCTATCTGAAGTCAATCACAGATGCGTTGCTACTCTCGAGGACTATGATGATCGCCTCATATATAAGTGTGCCAGTGACCACACACTTTCAACGAAACGCAAAAACTGTTTTACGCTAGAAATCGGTGTGGCGGTGGCACTTCCCCAGTCGAAGAACACTGGTTCAACTGGTTATTCCATTTATTATAACTAAAAAATCGTAATCCTGTATTCTTCTATCTTCAAATCTCACACAGTGCAATTAAAAACAGCAGAGAGAAGACAACAATTTTCCAGCAGTTTTATTTGAGCGGGACAAATTGCCAATTAAACTAGGACGGTTGAACACATACACAAGACCACAGGGTGACTACAGTAGATACCTATTTAGTCTAGTCTAGTCTAACGAGAATAATCTAATGAAGACATTTACTTAGCAGAATCTAGCTTAAGCCCTCATAACATAAACTACATCATATTATAACAACTTAAACATAATCTTAACTAGGTATGTATTTAATAAAGTGATATAATAAGATTATGATGTATGTTATAATAATTTAGATGTACATTTTAGTTCAAAAACTGTTGAAAAGAAAAATGTTTAACCTAGGTGAACAAAAAATTCTGTTTTTTTACTGAATAATATAGTAATTATTGTTGTAGGTGGCAGAAATCTTTATAAGAAATCTTTAAAAGTGTTGCGGTTCATAGGGTACGGTTTGAAGGGTGTAAGGGTGAGGCTTACAGGAGGCTTTCATTAAATTGAAAAGCCTCCTGTAAGCCTCTCCCTTCATTGGTAGCAATGAATCTGTGACCTACCTACTTGAGGTCGGACTTTAGAGTACAAATCCAGATAGGATTAGTCCCATCAATGACTAAATACGAGGTGGCAGTGGTCACTTTTTATCATATGAACTGCATACCGCATACGCATTTTAAAGGTTGTAGACCCAGTGTAGTTCGACCGGGGAAGTACCACCGCCACACCTATTTCTAGCGTAAAGCATTTCTTGCATTTCGATGGAAGGGTGTGGTTACCGGCACACTTTTATATGAGGCGACCATCATAGTCGTCGCGAGTAGCAACGCATCTGTGATTGATTTCAGATGGAACCCATGTTCTGTATGAAGTTGATTACAGATGTCCATGAGTGGCAGTGACCACTTGCCTTCAGGTGGACTGCATGCTCGTTTGCTACTTCAGTCAGATTTAAAAAAATACCCGTTAATAATAAACGCCATAAAAGCAAAAGGTAGTTGTGGCTTTCACATCGAAAATTCTGGAATGAATATTAAGTAATTCGAACCCTACGGTAAAATTTAAATTAATGGGCTACCACAAAATAGGGCACGAATATTCCCTTTTGTAAAATTCTAACGATGCTAGATCGAAACGCGAGAACTAGTTCTCGGTAGCAAATATTGGTAAAAGTTACGCAATATTACGTGCTACGCGGGATTATCGATATTTTACCTAATATATTTCTAGTTGTAAGTAGTTAACTAAGCTCTTACGTACAATGTTATAGTTATTATTTTTTATTTCTAATGTTGAGGTTTCATGCAAGCAGCTACCTGGTGATAAGTGGTTACTGCCACCCATAGACCAGGGATCAAAAAATCTATTGCAAAGTTACATCGTGAGGAAACCTACACACCCGAGACTTCTCTAAAAAAAGTTATCGGAGATGTGTGAAGTCCACCAATTCGCACTTGACCAGCGTCGTGGCCTAAAACTCTCTCATTCTGAGAGAAGACCCGTGCCCAGCAGTGGGACAACAATGATTTGTACCTCCCATGTAAGTCAGCCGGTTTGCTGCCTCTTCCCACAAAAAACGCGAAGTCCCGCACGTTAGTAATAGGGGAACGATGGTAGCTCCCCATCAAACCATGCTATTCCTACCACCTAATATTAGTACGAACCTGTGTATCTACAGAATATTTATGCCAAAGTAAATACTTACATAAAAATCCACACTTCTTTAAATTAACTTCAACTATGACATATCTTACACTCTTTTAGAGCTCTATATTCGTAAAAATGCATCCTAAGTATTCACTTATTGTATTAAAATACAGATTATACAATTACATTTTAGCCGAGCTGCTACTCTTAATACCTAGCTACAAAAGACTCCTGCTTTTGTAGCTAAGTATTAAGAGCTCCTGCTCTACAGAATTACCTACCTACGATTGGAATTGAACCTGAGACTATCCATGCTCTTTTTATATTAAACATTCTAAAGTACATATGAAACTATACGTACTTTAGAGCATAAACAAATAGATACATACACATGCAAAATACAACAAAATGAAATTCAAATTCTTAGATAACAGTGATATTATATTTTAAATTACATATATTATGTACAGCTTATGTAGGTTATTTAAGTAAGCAATTACCATATTTTAGTTCTGCTCCTCGCATTCTTGATTGTTACTTTTTGTACTGAATACCCAATTATTTTTTTACCGGAGCAAAGATTGTTAAATTATTACATCATCTCGTGCAAGTTGGGTCAGACGGAAGTACGGCATTCCGCACATAGCTCGTCTGAACCCAGACTTTTGAAATACTGATTTTTATTTATATGGATGGATGCCATTGATTGTATTTTTTTACTTTTTAAATAATGTATATGTTATCAAAAACGGATAATTGATTTTTTTGTTATTTTAATAGAAACAATTGTATTTTTAGTAAAACAATTTAAAAAAATAAAACTGTTTAGGCTGTAGAACGTGTAAAAGAATGGACATACATACATACATAAAACCGCGCTAACGTTACTATCATTTTGAAGCAATTTAGTAAAGATCCACGTTTAAACATGACTATCATACTCTAGTTTTTAAAAACAGTCAATAGATTTTAATAGAGCTCTCATGCATTACTTGACTAATCACCTTTTTTTTTTAAAGTGGGTAATCCTCATTGATATCCACCAACCGGGGGTAGCAGCTGGGTTATCGGACTCTTACCGGCTAAACCCTCACTGTGTTTTCTCCTCGCACCGTATGGCGGGAACACGGGCACGCTTCCCAGTCAACCGCAAACCCGCTGGTGCCTGGGCACTCCCACAGCCGCTCCACTTGCAGCATGAAGCTCCCCTCCAACAGCAAGGCACGCCAGAATACCCAAAGGGGCGCCTTACCTCCAAAGCCCCTATCCGGAGAGCACGAATCTCGAGAACGCCACACTCCCTACATACATCGACCTCCCACACCTAGCGGCGGATCCGTTCTTTTGTTCCGCCGCAAACCACCAAACGGCAGCAGAGGACAGGGACTCTGTGGCCCCACCGCTGACTGACGGTACGCCCCCATTCGTTCGCGGGAGACAGGGCGTATGACAACGACCCACCGAGACACCTTTACCGCGACCCCTCTTGGTTGCTGAGGCCAGAACACTCCGTCCTCCGCAGCCCCCTCGGACGCATCCAGAGCGGGCCCACGGCCAAGCTCAATCAGAGCGTCCTCTCCCTGAAATCCCTCTTGGCTGCACCGTGGTGCTCCAAGCCACGGTTACTAAACCCCTCAAGTCGACTGGGTGGAGATCCCCTCGACGGGGAATCACCTACCTACCCTAGAATTACGCTTAATTAATTCAGTTACATACAAACGAAAATAATATTATAGAGACTTATTTATGGCGTGGCTTATTCAGCCAGTTTGTAACATTAAGTTTATGGGAAGGATGAGATGAACAGCTGTGACTAGCGACGATGGCTTTATACCCACAAATGTATAGTATCAATGTTTCTCAACCTGAGAATCACAATACGAAAGGTTCCTATTTATAGTAAACGGGGGTTGCAAATTGATTACAAAGTAGGTACCTATTTGCGTAAAGTTGTTTGGAGTTGTTTGCATAAAATTTGGAATTAATTAATAGGGTTAAATGCATTAATTAGTAAGTTTATGGTGTCAATATTAAAAAATAAAATATAAGAATAAGTAATATTTAAAAATCACTGTAAATGGATCTCACTGTATATATATCAGTGTTTCGGTTTTTCGTAGGACGTGACATGACATAGATTGAGAACCATTGGTGTAGAGTATTATAGATGGGTGTAGGCGTTCACCCTAACTATAGGCATAATCATATCTTAAATTAATCTTCAGATTAATTATGTTTAAGAAGAATGTTATGCTAAATTAGTTTCCTAAAAAAGAAAACAATCGTTTTCAAATTAGTAAAAAATGGGTATACACGCATTTCATGATTAAAAAAATTCAATCTCATTGTGACATATCTATTCGAATTTTACATATTATGTATATTATATGTATAATATACGAACAAAAAATAGCTACAGGTTATCCTTCCCCAATCACTAACTACATAGTCGATTCTCGCTGTCTGTCCCTATGATTGCTTAGATCTTTAAAACTACGCTAAGGATTTTAATGCAGTTTTTTTGTAATAGATAGATTGATTCAAGATGATGGTTTGTATGTGTAACTCATGTGTAATATAATGGAGAAACAATGATAATTTTAACGCCGGTTCAACTAGTGTCCATTAAACAAGTTTAAGAATATACTCATACTCGTAATATTTTTATAGTCCGACCACTCAGAGAATACATTCCAGAAGTCTATCGTTCAGTGTCACTTGGATATAGTTGGCGAAGCACCACTACTGTAATGGGTATCTTTGATGTTAATGTAGGCCTCCTTTGTAGTTGGGGACTAGAATACGGCTACGATATCCCCTGCCTGTCGTAAGAAGCGACTAAAAGGGGGCTCCTGGGGTTGCGGGTGGCTTGAAAGGGAGCTCGAACCGGCCAGCCAGCAACCCCGAGAAGGACGGCGGCTAGGGTGGCCGCATGTCGTCGTACACACTAAAAGATGCAGGGGGACAGCTACACGTCCCCAAAGAGACGAGCCCATGAAAATTGCTGCGGCTAGGGGGCACCGGTGCGTTCCATTGGAGATCCCGGAGTCCCCTGCAAGCGCCGAAAATGGTCACCGAGGTGGTTTTAGTGGGTACAAAATCCCACATAACCCGGAGTCTCTCCCAAGGGTCGGGCGTAGCTTTTGAAGGTTTCCTCCCCGTCAAAAAAAAAGGTGTGTAATGTAGGTCATAAACTATGTGTGAGCCAAATGGCAGTAAAATTCGACCTGTAGTTTTTGCGTGAAAGAATAACAAACACATACATCTTTACAGTATCGGATTTATAAATAAAATGAAATATTTTAGTTTTATATAGGCCTGTGGAGGCACTTACAAATTACACATTTTTTTACACTATCACCGGATCGGAACATGACCTCAACTGAGAAGATCCGGCAAGAAACTCAGCGGGCTTCTTTTTTGTTATTTTGCATATATTTCTTTAAATATATTAACAATCATGTTTTTTACATTGTAATAAATGTTAGCTCCAGTATCTTGCCTTACAGTTTATCATAATACACATCAATAAGACTGCATAATAGATTCCATTAATTATAATTTCGCCAGTTCATTTATGATGTTATGTCATGTCAATGGTGTTCTGGTAATCTTTGCTGCGAGAAAACATCGTTAATTTTATGCAAAACAAATATTTTCGACTAGCAGCTGCCCCGCTAGCTAGCCACGCGGTTTCATATGCGTTTAGCATAAAGTAATATTGGTACATAACTTTGAATTGAAATCACTATTAATAGAGTAAAACAATTTTAAGTAAATGTATACTAATTGCTCCCTTAAGATGCGGACTAAAAATGTTTATAATCCATTAAATAAAATAAAGTAACTTCGATTTGAAGCGATTTAAAAAACACAAACAGACCAAAATTCGAAATGTTAAATGTTAATACTTTTCTATAATTAATCTGTCCTCGCCACTTTTTGAAAATTTTTGCAACTAACAGACACGCAATTTCAACTTTCATTTTTTTATATGTACGGAAGATATACTTAATTTTACTCACTTAATTTTACTGGACACTGCAACGTGATTGACTTCAGATAAAACCCTTGTTCTGTGTAAAGTTTCTTACAGATACTTGTTCCTACTACTTCAATCTTATAAAAACCTTCATAAATTCACATAAAACATTTTACCGTCGAAATTACAGTCCGAGTTAGTGCAGCCCAGATCCCCAGCACAATAGACGGCATCTATTGAAAGCTCTAATTGGAACTTTACAGCGCTTTCCTCGGAGATACAATATTACTATCACGGGCCCGTTTATTCCGATACTTTTCTGGTATGCGTTTTAGGGTTAGGTGTTCAAAGACTAAAAACCCTATCAAGATTTTAATGCAGTTTTTTTGTAATAGATAGATTGATTCAAGATTATGGTTTTTATGTGTAACTCATGTGTAATATAATGGAGAAACAATGATAATTTTAACGCCGGTTCAACTAGTGTCCATTAAAACAAGTTTTAGAATATACTCATACTCGTAATCTTCGCTCACTACTTACGGAAAAATGCCTTATTTTATATAAAAAAAAAAAACTTTTGAAAAGTATGACTTTCCTCCTTAGCAAAATTTTGTACCCTAACTGTTCTTTCTTAAATGAGGTGACTATCTTAGTCCTCTGGAACACAATGCATCAGTGATTGACTTAAGACAGAACCTTCGTTTTATATAAAGTAACTCACGGATGCGAGCGGCAGATATCAATTTTCCTCAAGTACCCTACATATTCATGTTACTACAATGTTATGAAAGCCTTAATACATGCACATAAAACATTCTACGGTCGAAATTACAGTCCCAGTTAGTGCAGCCCAGATCCCCAGCACAATAGACGGCATCTATTGAAAGCTCTAATTGGAACTTTACAGCGCTTTCCTCGGAGATACAATATTACCATCACGGGCCCGTTTATTCCGATACTTTTCTGGTATGCGTTTTAGGGTTAGGTGTTCAAAGACTATAAACCCTATCAAGACTCCGGTAACTCGTCCCTGTAGTTCCGGGATCAGAATAGGGCTACGGCATCCCCTGCCTGTCTTAAGAGGCGACTAAAAGGGGCTTCCGGGATTGCAGGCGGCTAGAGTGGGAGCTCGAACTGTTCGGTCAGGCGATCCCGGGAAGGATGGCGGTATATGTGGTCGCATACCGTCGTAAAGACAAGACGGAGCGGTGGGCCCAGCCGCCCATCTGGGAGGAGCCCGATGGGGCAACGCGCTCAGAGGATTCCGGTTGCGGTCGGACCGAGTACCCGGAGTCCTCTTTATAGCGCCGAGGACGGCCACCGGGGGGGTTTTAGTGCGGTAAAAATCCCACATAACCCCGCGTCGCTCCCACGGCGTCGGGTACCTTTTGAAGGTTTCCCCCTCGAAAACAAAAAAAAAAACTCCGCTAACTACTTACGGAAAAACACCTTATTTTATATAAAAAAAAAAAAAACTTTTGAAAAGGATGACTTTCCTCCTTAGCAAAATTTTGTACCCTTACTGTTCTTTTTTAAATGAGGCGACCATCTTAGTCCTCGCGATTACCAACGCAACGGTGATTGGCTTAAGACAGAACCTTCGTTTTATATAAAGTAGCTCACGGATGCGAGCGGCAGATATCAATTTTCCTCAAGTAGGTATCCTACATATTCATGCTACTACAATGTTATGAAAGCCTTAATAAATGCACATAAAACATTTTACCGTCGAAATTACAGTCCGAGTTAGTGCAGCCCAGATCCCCAGCACAATTGACGGCATCTATTGAAAGTTCTAATTGGAACTTACAGCGCTTTTCCTCGGCGATGCAATATCATCGCTACCAGCTGGTTTATTCCGATACTTTTCCGGATTGCCTTTTATTTGTTAATAATAATAATAATAATCGTTTATTGCCTTTTTAAATTATAAAAAAACACATTTAAATAACTTAAAAATACCGTTAGGCAAAGGGACGTGACTCAGCTTTTGCTGACAAAGATTATATCTTGTGCAGCGCTGATTTTCAGTCACCCCCTTCCCCCTATAGTGTTGTGCGGGAGGAAGAGTCATGGGCTCCCCAATTACCGTTCAGCTGCATAAAAATCTTTACAAGATAAACAAGTAGGACTAACAAATTATAACATCTACAAAAAAACATACAATAAATAAAAGAAAGGTTCAATAAATTTCGGAATGTAAAAAAAGTAAAAAGGAACTTGTAACCCTTCTGTGTGTTTTGTCATGTTCGGGTAAGTTTGTACGTGCGCGCACGTGTGTGTGTGTGTGTGTGTGTGTGTGTGTGTGTGTGTTTGTGTATGTGTGTGTTTGTGTGTGTGTATTTCACTCCTAGTCAAAGTAATTCTTTAGATTTAACAACTTGTTAATAAATTTTCAAATACAGATAATAAATAAAGCAGACATAATATTAGTAGTGCTTATTTCAAAGTAAAAATTTCTTCCAACAACCCAGGGATCAGAGTGGACATTTGTTCGTCGAGTGTGCACATACGTCGTCAACCCTGGTCACGGGTCTTCTCTCACAATGAGAGAGTTTTAACACAGTACAAATATGGAACAGTATGCAAACTAAGCCTTGTTTATGAAATAATTATCTACACTCTATTGAAGCGATAGGCTTGTCTCTATATTTTTTTTCGTAATGGTGTTATTAATAGGTACTTTTTTTTTTGTTTTCGAGGGGGAAACCTTCCAAAGGTACCCGACGCCGTGGGAGCGACGCAGGGTTATGTGGGATTTTTACCGCACTAAAACCCCCCCGGTGACCGTCCTTGGCGCTGAAAAAGAGGACACCGGGATCTCGAAACGACTTCAACCGGACTCCTCCGAGCGCGCTGCCCCATCGGGCTCCTCCCAGATGGGCGGCTGGGCCCACCGTTCCGTCTAGTCTTTACGACGGTATGCGACCACACATACCGCCGTCCTTCCCGGGATTGCCTGACCGAACGGTTCGAGCTCCCACTCTAGCCGTCTGCAACCCCGGAAGCCCCTTTTAGTCGCCTCTTACGACAGGCAGGAGATACCGTAGCCCTATTCTGACCCCGAGGCTACAGGGACATTAATAGGTACTTATTTTAGCGTTTATTGCCATGTAGTCGTCAATCAATCGATTTGTAATATCTACTAAGTTTACAAAGAATATAAGTAGGTAACCTCACAGTTTTGCATTTTAATCCTAGCATGACGGTAATTATTATGATACTTAGTTAGAAATGCAGAAAACAGTTTAATATTGATACTTGTAGGTTTTTTTAACTGACTGAAGTAGCAAACGAGATAGCAGGTCACCTAATGATAAGTGGTCACTGCCGCTCGTGGACATCTGTAATCAACTTCATATAGAACATGAGTTCTATCTGAAATCAATGACAGATGCGTTGCTACTCCCGAGGACTAGGATGGTTGCCTCATAACAAAGTGTGCCGGCAACCACACCCTTCCATCGAAACGCAAAAATTGCTTCACGCTAGAAATAGGTGTGGCGGTGGTACTTCCTCGGTCGAACTACACTCGTTCTACCACCTTTTGACCACAATTGTCAAACATTGCCTACATGACGCTCCTTATCTGCGCATGGCTTTCGCAGAGTTTGACCCTATTCGTGGTTATTGCAGCATATAATGCACTTTAGATAATAAATTTTTATTTTTCCTTAATATTAATGTTTTAGAACGGCCAAATTTGTATGTATTTATATTCAAATGACACCTATTCTTCTGTTAGGTCTGTTGTGTCTTATGATATTATATGTGTGACTTAATTTAGTCTACTATAGAAGTGCTGATTATGTGTTGTGATTATCACGAATTAACTTTTTTCCGAGAAAAAAAGAGCAGTAATAGAGCAGTGATAGCCGAATGGTTGAAACTCGCCCTATTAATCGGGAGGTCCGAGGTTCAAACCCAGGCCACCGATGTATGTGCGTATTAGAAATTAATTATCACTATTTTTCGGTGAAGGAAAACATCGTGAAAAAAAAAAGTTCTCGGAGGTGTGCGAAGTCCACCACTTGGCCAGCGCGGTGAAATATGGCCTAAAACTCTCTCATTCCGAGAGAAGACCCGATCCCAGCTGTGGAACAATAATGGGTTGACGAGAACTTATTTTCTTCTTTCTTCAATTTCCTACATAGGCAATAGCTCATAATTTACAAGCGCTAGTGTAATAAATATTCAGTTATTTAGCCACAAGTTCACTGTTAACATTTCTCGGCACCCTAATTGCTCCACCAATGGCACACCGTGCCGTCGAATTGCCATTTAAGTCCGCTCTGAATGCCGCTAATAAATGTTCCTTCCTCACTCCACTTCCGTTCATCAGCGTCGAACTATCGGCGATGAAACGAAAGAGATGAAAGACTTAAATAAATATCGTCGGCTAATAAGTCGCTTTAATATAATGTCATTTTATTTCTGCGAGATATCGTTTAAAATTCCGAGAAAAAAGGATTAAACAAATAAACAGGTTTTGAAATTTTAAATACTATTATTTGCAGTTAGTTTCGTAGATACATATAGTCAGTGGAAAGGAAATAATGCTAAAGCGTAGTTGAGCGTGTTGAGTATGAACTCCCATCAACAAGATCCCACCACGCACGCTTTCTACACTCATAGCCCCACAGTAGGATTGTCTCCTGTTTTCTGGGTACCATGGACACACACAAGACGAATACACAAACACCCAGACCCAGAACAGGAATCTAAACTCATCGTTCAGATACCTGGTCTGGCCGGGAATCGAACCCGGGACCCATTGCGCGTCAGACCGGTACGTTAACCGCTCCGCCACGCGGGTCGTCAAAAATAAAGGTGACATGTTTTTTCTGTAAAAAAACTTCAAACCTCTTTTCCCACAAATGCTATTTTGGTGCTTCAGCATTATATCCTTTCCAATAACGATATAGTTTAATAAATAATCCCACCGATAATCTTGAAGACGAAAAATCGGTATAACAATGGACGTCCCTTTAATTTACCTACTCCACGTACACACCGATGTATTCGTAGTATTCATGCTCTTATGTCTATTGATAATTTATTTCGGTGTTAAACGCTTCCTTTAAATAATCAAGCAGGTTTAATGAATATAGTAAGAGAGATATACTAAGCCGAACATTTGCCAACATGCTACTCAGTGGTAGCATGCATCTACGGCCAACCTCAATTAAAACTAATATAATCAGGACTTAACAGTTATCATTATTATTTTGATACCTTTACTATATTTATTTATATATTTACATACCAAACAATTCTATTTACAGTATATTTATATACAAAACAAAATATTAAAAATAAATAAAACTTTTTTTATAAAATCTTATCAGAAAATTATACATTAAAAAATACATAAATAAAACAAATGGTCCATATCGTTGTCTCTTGGGAGAGTCCTAAGAATGCTGGCTGCGTTACCTCTTTGTATGGCCAAACTGATTCTTTGGCCAAAATACGCACCAGCCCTTGGGTCTCCTGAAACGTCAACCAGTCGCGACGATAGTTCTTTGCAAAACCGTCGTGCTTCAAAGTTAACCATTGAGTTATTTTTTTGAACTCTTCCATACTTAACAATATTAAAATGAATGTATAGTATCTCTCTCGCTTGATTCCAAGATATCTTTTCTTTGCCGATAAGGCAAATACTTTAGGTAAAGTTGTTTCAGGAATTTCAGGACAAACAATAAACTTTAGGTCTATTTAGTGACTGTTAATTAAGATCTTACTGTAAAAGCAATTAAAATAAACCTACCTGATAAAATACAGAAGCCATCATTGTATCAAATTCTAATGACTAACAGATGTTAAATTATTCAAATTTAAAATTAAATAATAGTACCTAATTAACGAAAATTATAATTAATTCATATATGAATAGGTACTAATACACTTGACTACATTTACAAGTGAATTAAGTTTTCTATAATGTTAGTGATTTAATAAAAAATCTCTATATATTAATACTTGCCGCGGACAGAGGAGTATGAAATTACGCACGGTTTATTTGATGTAGAGAAGGATTACGCAATGCTAATATTTTTTTTTTCAAATAATTCATTTAACATACATATAATTGACTAAGAACACATTTCACACACTACATTTGACACAAACATATAAATATAATAAATGAATTTAAACATTCAATCTCTTACTATGAAAACCCATAACGTCAAAAATGTCAGATGTCTTTGTCAAAATAGTCGCTATTGCTTTTAAATGTAGCTGAGTTAATTAAACTTCTTTTTACCTTTGATGAGTGTGTAAATAACTTGAAAATTGATACAATTTAATTGAATATGAGAGATATTCTATGCTACTTTGGACAATATGAAGTTTAGTTTTTGAGTTAAATCACGGTCGAATTTCGACCGTTGCGACGGGTGACTAGTAAAAATAAATAATGATTAGCAGATATTATATCTAGTAGAACTCTTTGTGGTTCATCTCCGGAAGCACCAACACATCTATTTCAGCCTTATAACAACAGTGTTATGCATTTCTAAGTCCTGGCACAAAGGGTGTCAATGATACATATTTATGACGTTCCAATTTAGTTTTCAGGGGTAGCAACGCAATGGCTAACTACAGGTAAGACTCTGGTCTAGAGTCTACAGTCGGGTCTAGAGTTGATTAGAGATGTACATAGTCTACTGACTAAAAGTGGCTACTGCCACTACCATCAAATGGACTGCATGCACGTTTACTACTTCCTTATATAAAAAAAAACTTGTTTACTTAGTGCACGCAACGCTCACTAGATGGCATCACAAGTCACGTTTGTATGTCTAAAGTTTTAACAATATACATAATATATGTAATTATGTATACGTTCTATACGTTTTATTTTATATTAAGGTACTCCTTTTAAATAAAATTTATATGACTATGTTTACGTATCTAGTTACTATTAACACCGTGACACATTATTATTATTTTATCTCACTCTTCTACAATTGTTTTCTAAGGTATTCCATTACCTTCAATTAAAATACTTCCTGAACACGCGGATGAAACCCTTTTTATACCACACCTGTCTTGGCGCATCAAACGACAACAATGCTCAACAATAATGGCTTCCTGCGGTATTCTTAGTGTGGATGCACAATGAACAAGTGTCAACGAACATTCGACATTCAGTGGCGTAGCGTGCATTTGAAGGACCCTGTATCAAAATTAGTTGGGGGCTAAATGACGGGTAAAGATTATATATTTCGATAGCGAGGATTCATAAATTTACTTCCCGCCTATTTGGAATTTATAACTACGAAAAATAGGCCGCTAACCCTACTTTCTTTTGTACATCTGTTTCAAATTGACAACCAAAAAAGGGTCCATGTAGCCTGGGAGCCCTGTATCATTGATACGTCCGATAGGGCGGTAGCTACGCCCTGCTTATATTCGAACAATAAAACGATCACACTGTTCAGGTAACTCACATTTT
Source organism: Spicauda simplicius (assembly GCA_949699795.1). Taxonomy (NCBI): domain Eukaryota; kingdom Metazoa; phylum Arthropoda; class Insecta; order Lepidoptera; family Hesperiidae; genus Spicauda; species Spicauda simplicius. The sequence goes on along the minus strand of OX453061.1, from coordinate 4,988,872 downwards.
TTCTACACATTATTAGAATTATTCCTGCGTCGTGAGTGTCGACGACACAGGATAATCCAAGAACAATACAAATACCCCCAGACCCAGAACAGACATCTAATTTCATCACTTTGCTATTTTGTTGAGGATCGATCCCGGAGTTCTCTGAATTATCACACCGATACGGTGACCGATTCGCATGGCGGAACAATCACAGTATCGATGAGATCAAACATATGTATCATGGGCGTAACGCCAGACCTGAAATTGCTTTGTTTACATTTTTTTTTTTTGCTTATCATTTCATGAGAACTTCCACTAGATGCGGTGACTGTATGAATGTAAATATATGAGACTTTCGTAGTTCGCACGGCTGGCCTTTGTGACCACTGGTTTGATGCTAACAGCTTTGCATTAACATAATTTAATGAATATTTATTAACAACTTTAAAATCCTGATGAATAAATATTTATCGAAATATTGGCTACCCATCTATAATCGATAAACACAACGCATCTGATGGTGATGGGCTAAAGCTACTTTTCTGGTGGACAAAATATCTCCATGTTCAATCAAGATAAAAATAATCTACTATTTTTATCCTACTTAGGTGTTGTGTGTGAATGTAGGACTAGTTCCTGTTAGATATTTATTGACAAATATGCTTTAATACCAAACACAAAATCAAGAATGATACACGAGAACTACTTTGTAAAGTATAACACTAATTGACGGCTCGATGTCAAGGCACCCGATAGGGATGGACACAGGGCGATAAAGACCATCCACCATAAGAGTTCCGCTGCCCCTGCACCGATTTTTTCAAAGTTATATGCGGAGATCAGAATGGACCTGATATAACATTTTTATGTCCCGTTATCTGCAGCAATGATTGTACCTTTTGCTTCAACAAACTCATAAAATTTGTTAAGGTATATTATGTTTCGCAAAATTTGTTATTGATTCATCAATAATCCATAGAGCTAAGACAGACACATGCATCGTTACAAATGCCTCACGTGTCTGTCTTTCCTTAAAAATAACTTAGAGACATTTGACACTACAATTAAAATCCGGCTATGTACGAGTCGGACCAAGAAGGGTTCCGTACCACTATTTATAAAAACGACAAGTAAAATTACGTTATTGTATGGGGCCCCTCTTAAAATTTATTTTATTATATCTGTGAAAATTTCAACTGTCTAGCTATCGTGGTTCAGGAAATAAAGCCTGGTGATAGACAGGAGGACAGGCGAACCTATGGCCAGAATCGTAGCACCCTCAGTCTGTTTCTACCTTTCGTAATTTCTCGCCAACACTTTCACCGCGGCGCTAGTTAGCAACGTGCATACGAACAAATGTTACAATTTTCTTACGCGATCATCGCATGATGCGGAACACGGGGAAGTTAGCGCACTCGTTTAAAAAGATTCGCTTTTTCTCAATGAGTCGGATCATTTTCTGTTTAACGCTCTTTGATATAAGTGATCTGTGTTTTTATGCTTTTGTAAGAGGTGCGAAGCGAAACTGTTTTTTAATTGCTTTTGGACTGCCGTCGTAATGTAATTCGAATTATAATTGTTATTAGGTAGTATTAAAAATTCAAAATGATAGGTATATAAGAAAAATATATTCAAGTGTTCTTTTTTCAAATCTCTACATCACCCCATTATTATTTTACGCAGTAAAGCTAAATAAAACATTTCAACAAATGGATTTGTTTTTGCAAAATAATGTAAATTTATTCTTATAAATGAATTTTTTTGCATTTAAACTTTAAGCGAGGTTTTGAACGACGATACATAGGTGTATATTTCTTCAAAAATGAAAAGTATTGGCTTTCTTTACTACGAGAGTATCTATAAGTACGTACGAGAGTATAAAGTACGTACCGGCAAAATAAAACAATCAATTACTGACATTTATTTCGTAACTAAAGAACCTACTGGTAGATATTTGTACCGTGCTACTGGCAAAATATTACCTATAAACATCTTCGGAGAATAGAAAGGTCATACAAAAGAAGAATTTAACAATGAAAGGACAAAAACTCGACTGTTTGACATAAATACTTGTTAAAGAAAATTTAAAGATGCTTATCATACAAAGAAGCATATATTAAAATACTCATATTTAAACTAAACATTTAAGCTGTCAATTATGAAATCCGATAAAATTTATCATCGTCCTTGCTTTGTTTTAGACAAGCATTTTTTAAATATAAATTTATACGTCGTTTTAAGAAATTACGCGGACGGTGGATTTGGCAGTCACAGTTTACATGGAGAAGAAGCGCAGATCGCTAATTAAATTCATTAAACCTATTTTTCAAATGATTCGAAAATTTATACACAGTCCAAAAATGTATTTAAAACTTTGTAATACACTACATAACTATTTTCGAGTTACAGTGTAATTGAAATTGAGAACTATTTATGTTACACTTTGGAAAATATGAGGTTTAGTTTTTGAGTTGAATTACGGTTGAATTTCGAGCAAAGCGACGGGTAACTTCACTACATAATATAAAACAAAGTCGATTTTCGCTGCTGTCCCTATGTATGCTTAGATCTTTAAAACTACGCTTCGGATTTTAATGCAGTTTTGTTATAGAGTGATTCAAGAGGAAGATTTCTTTTTTTTATCTGACTGAAGAAGCAAACGTACATGCAGTCCACCTGATGGTAAGTGGTCACTGCCGCCCATGGACACCTGTAATCAACTACATACAGAACATGGGTCCCAGCTGAAGCAGCTGAAGTCAATCACATATGCGTTGCTACTCCCGAGGAGCCGAGGACTATGATGGTCGCCTCGTGTGAAAGTGTGCCGGCAACCACACTCCTTTATCGAAACGCAAGAAATGCTTCATGCTAGAAATAGGTGTGGTTTCTATGTATAATACATGCATAATATAGTGGAGGAACACTAATAATTTTAGATTTTTGACGTTTAGCCGGAACGAAATTCGTCAGGTCATCTAGTTATATACAAAATATAGAAGAACAAATTTATAGATAGTTAATAATGTTACCTAAACGTTTATCCACTTAGCTGTGTGCGACGTGTGCTTGTTAATTACGAGTTTTTCTCCAAGCGCCGACATAATTCTTTACGCTTACCGACATAAGTGTCCAATTAGTGTAATTGTGTTCGAATGGTGTTGTTCTGATTGGACGTAATGATTTACAGCTTTTGATTTTTTTCTGAAAGTACACAATAAATATACGTGTATTACAAATTATCTTTAATTTTATAATTATAAAATAAATCATCTGTTATGATAATAATGGAAGATTTATTTTTATCTTACAGTAGGTAATATTTATTTACTTAAGTACCTAGATTTTCAATGATATATTTTTTACTCAAGTAGGTATGTGTAACAAAATCAACTGTTCTTTAAACAATGTACATAAATAATAAATCGTAAAATTAAATTAAACAAAATGAAAATGAGATTTTCTATATTATTCATGTTAGCTTTTTTGTTAAGGAACTTGCAAGAAACGGGAGAGGCAATTTTACTTTTCGAAGACTGCATATCTGTACTTGTAAATTTAATACGTACAGTATACGTATAACTTAATCTTGTCAAATTGCCACGAGCAACTAAATAAACAGTAAAAAATGATTTTTATTAGTTTAATTTTAACCGACTTCCAAAAAAATAAATTTTGGTAAAGGGTCTCATCAACCCATTATTGGCCCACTGCTGGGCACGAGTCTCCTCTTAGAATGAGAGAGGTTAAGCCATAGGCCACCGCGCTGGCCAAGTGCGGATTGGTGGACTTCACACACCTCCGAGAACTTTTTTTTTAAGAACTCTTGGGTGTATAGGTTTCCTCACGATCTTTTCGTTTACCGGAAAGCAGTGATCAATAATTTCTAATACGCACATGAATCAGTGGTGCGTGCCTTGGTTTGAACCTTGAACCTCCCAATCGAGAGGGCAAGTTTCAACCATTAGGCCTATCACTGCTCTGGTAAAGGGTAACCATAGTAAATAGTAAATCTTAATAAATTATGTATTTAATATCTTAATATATATAAATTACGTGTCACTTTATTTGTCCGCAATGGACTCTTAAACCTCTGAACCGATTATAATCAAATTTACTCAACGTGTGCATTTTGATCCAACTTGAAAGATAGGATAGTTTATATCTTAATTTATAGGTTTAATTGCAAATGTTTATGTAACATTTCTTTAACCACAGCAACGCGTGGCCGGGTATGCTAGTTTCCTATATAGAAATGATATTCGAAAATATGTAGTTTACTTGCAATTTATTTCATTCTAAATATATTTTATAGTTTATGTACTTCATAGTTTAAAAATACATTATACTTGTTCCTAATCTTATTTAGTTATATGCGCTATAATTACATACATTTATAACACTGACATTGATTCTCTACAATATTAATCTCCTAAGCATAACTTGCGCATGGGCACATGTTACGATGAAACAGGTTCTTCAATCTCATTCATTTTAATATTGCGATTTAAGGCCGTTGACTGACGAGCCGGTCGTTTCGTCCGCCATGTTGGCCAACCGGGACCGCCATATTGCTTTTCGTCGTTTTATGTTGGTAACAGCGTGCAACATCCCTACCGCGCCAACTTCATAGCAAACAGTTGTTTACGGGTCGCGTACGTTACAGTTGTTCAAATTATTTATGTACTATTTAAAAACCATTGAATAGTACATTTTATCAATGGAACGACAACATTTGCACTATGTTTCGAATAGACAACATGTTTTCGAAGTGAATTTCATTCAAGTGTTTACCGTTCTTGTTCGGACTCGGTTATTACAGTGTTAAAAAGTTCAGTGAAAGTGTGGTTATATTGACAGTTGAACCTTTAATTTCATCGGTATTATTTTGTGTTGTATTTCCTCTTTGTATATTAATTATTGCGTTCCAAGTTCTAATAGTATGATTACTAGAATACAGTTTCAAGTTCAGAGGCTTAAGCTTACGATTATGAATAAGATTTAAATTTATTCTAAGTTTGTTGTTCTAAATTTGATTTATTATGTTAAGGATTGCAGTTAGACTGTCGTGACTAGCTTGACCCTGTGACGCTTAGGAGCCTGTTTTGTTTCAAAGATCTTGCGGTACGCCCGGTCTAATATTACGTATGGCACTGAGATTTTAAATATCAATGAAATTTTTGGTAATTTATTTTATAACTGTGGAAATAAAACCGTACAAGAAATGCATTGGTTTCAAGTTCTGTAATTAGTGTCTATGAAAGTATCTATATAGTATATTTATACTAATAATATTCTAAATATAATTGAATGTAAACGTTATATACTTCCACCCTTATACCCGCATATGTTTAAACGAAACTAAACATATTATTGTCAGATACAAACATACTGTCGAAAATAATAAACACTGTAATTTATATATTATATTACACTTAAGCTGATATTTATGGCTCATAGCATAATGTTCTTAAACTATACATTTTACTTATAAAGACATACACGCATCAAAAGTCATCAAAATAACATAGATCTAACAAAATTATATAAAATAGTCAGAAAAACTTTCAAAGGAAATGTCGTAATTGGTAATCATCAGTAGGAGATGTATAATAATAGTCCGAATACGAAAATAGAAAGTTTTAGACTCATCAACTAATCTGCAACATTACAAACGACAAAAAAATCGCCCAAAAACTCTCATAAAACGAAAACATCATATGACAAAACACAAAGAAATACAGTAAAAGTTAGTTATTAACGAAATCTTGTTCACAGATAAGACCATAAACAATAAGGCAACAATAATAACGGTTTCGCGTCATAAACAAAGAAGGTTTTGTTTGTAACTATTAAGAACTTCTCAACCGGCGGATCAAAAGACAGCTAAATATTATGTAGAACAGAAACTTCTTAAAGAAAAAGTTATGATCGTTGACAAGTTTTTTGTACCTATGTTTATAGGTACAAAAAATGAAATAAATATGTTTCGGGTTTTGAAAGTGGACTAGTTGTCATAATGATTACGAATTAGATGCTTCGGATTTCGAAAGCGAACAAGGTTATCATAATGATTAAAAGTTAATACTTAAGGTCAATTAAGAAATTAATAGCTCATTAATATAGACAGGACACATGGACAGCATACATGGATATAGACAGGATATCTAAAGGCCTGTCTTATTTGACCTTTTTTTTTTTTTTAAGTGGGTAATCCTCATGGATACCCAGCCACCCGGGGCGGCAGCTGGGTTATGCCGGACTCTTACCGGCTAAACCCCCACTGTGTTTTCTCCTCGCACCGTACGGCGGGAACACGGGTAAGCTTTCGCAGTCATCCGCGAACCCGCCGGTGCCTGGCCGCTCCCGCAGCCCCTCCTCGCGTGGAGCATAAAGCTCCCCTCCAACAGCAAGGCGCGCCAGAAAACACAAAGGCGCGCTTTACCTCCAAGGCCCCATCCGCAGGGCGACGGTCCAACCCCGAGACCGCCACCCAGGGGCCGTGGGCATGGCAAGCCGACACCCGCAAGGCACCCCTACAGGCATCGACCAACCACACCCAGCGGCGGATCCGTTCTTTGGTTCCGCCGCAAACCACCAAACGGCCGCAGAGGATAGGGAGGACGGCAACGACACACCGCATCTCCTCTTCCTCTGCGGCCCCACCGCCAACGCATCTGACGGTGCGCCCCCGTTCGGTCGCGGGAGATAGGGTGCACGGCAACGACACACCGAGACACCTCTCCTCCCGCGACCCCTCCTGGCTGCAGAGGCCAGAAAACACCGACCTCCACAGCCCCCTCGGATGCGTCCGGAGCGGGCCCTCAGCCAAGCCCGCTCGGAGCGTCCCCTCCCTGGGATCTCTCTTGGCTTCACCGCGGCGCCCCCAGCCACGGTTACTGAGCCCCCTCACCACGACAAGGTGGAGATCCCTGCGAGGGGGTGTCTTATTTGACCTAGAAATTTTATTTTGTGCCACTATTTTGTAATAATTTAGTTGCGGATTTCGCAGATAACTTAGGTAGCCGCCATATTTATTTGGCAACGACGTCCACATAATTAAGTGAATCTCATTAACTTTTTTATATAATTTATTAAATACTTTACACTTTGTACAAAATATTCTATTGAATATTCAAAAGAAGTAGACATTATTGTAACTCCACTGAAAAATATAACTACGAGAACACACACGAGATTAACGTAATCGTTTTGACAAACATACATTATGCTCCAATTGGTAATGTTAATTACGAAATGGCCTTAATATTTAATTTAGGTAGAATTTAGGTTGATTGATCCGTTTATGTGTTTTGTGAACCTGTAACACCAGTGAATTCTCTCTGCCAAAGTAGTAAAGGTTATAAGATACTTCATTATATTTGTCTGCAAAGACTTCATTACTAAACGCAAGCAATCAGACATCATACTTATTCAAACATCTGTCTTTCGAGGTTTCTGGATAAGGGCCTCCTCTACTGGCGCCAGTCTAACCGATAGTGCCTTTTTAATCTGACGATTTCCTGTTGTCTTCTTTAAGTCATCGGTCCACATGTTGGAGGGTAGCCTATGCTCCGAATTAGATATACTTACATTTTTCATATTTTCACCATTATCAAATATCATTCGTACATTTCATGACTTAAGATACTGGAGCAAGATACTGGAGCTAACTTTCATTGTCATGTAAAAAAGAAAAACATGATTGTAATTATATTAAAAAAAATGGATATAAATGAGAAAAAAGACATACCCGCTGAGTTTCTTGCCGGATCTTCTCAGTTAAGGTCGTATTCCGATCCGGTGGTAGTGTAAGAAAAAAATGTAACTGACAATTTGTAAGTGCCCCCGTAGGCCTATACAAAATAAAGACATTTCATTTCATTAAAATGTCAAACGGTAGTATCTTCATCTACCATTAAAAACCTTGCCAAGATTAGGTAAAATTAAAAAGGGTATTTTCCCTAAAATGTAGCGCACGTTTAATTCACTATGTAGGGCGAACGGTGTGTGTCAAAATTTGCATATTTATCACGGGAACATTCGTAGGTACAGCTGCTCTGTTGTCTGTACTTCCGCCTATTAGTGGCAGGCCTACTGCAAAAAATGTCCACGTTATCTCTGTTTCGCTTTGTTATTCTTTACGTAGTTATTTTATCTCTTTTTACCATAATTATGTTTGCTTGTTTTTCGTATGTTATAGTTTGGATTATGTTGCTCGATTTATGAAGGATATACTATACTTATACCTATTTCTAATGGATGATTTTGATGAATAAAGTATAATTTAGAACAGACGTCGCTACGTAGTTAGTCTGCAAACATAAATATTTGTCTTAAATAGTAGGGTATGGGGCCGCCCTTTAAGCCTTTGATTAATCTTTAATGTGAGCCTCTTATCGATTTACTTGTCCAAGTTTTTCTCGAACTAACACGCAACTACTTAGACTTTTCCTTAAAAAATATATAGGCTTTAGAAATTCGTACACTACAAATTTGTATTCTTTTAAAACATTGAAGTAGCAAACGAGCATGCAATCTACCTAATGGTACGTGGTCGCTGTTACTCATGAACAGTTGTAAGTAACATCAAAGAGAAGAAGGGTTCTCTTCTACCTAAGATCGTCGCCTCATCTATAATTGAGCCGGTAACCATACCCTGTCACCGAAAAGCAGGAAGTTCTTCACGCTATATACGTTCTAAAGCTTGAATAGTGCATACAAACAAAACTATGAAATAAGAAAATCTCGTTGAAATTAAATTAAAAAAAATTGGAGACCATAAAAATAAAATCACATTATACGATATGATTTTGACTCATGATTTTATGAAATTCAGTCATTTTAGTAAACGATTGATTCAAATTGAGTAACAACGTAATCAGGCCCTAATATTGCGCTTGATCCAATAGTTTCTGGTTGTAAATGTAAAGTACTATATTATTGTATTATAATATTAATATTATGAAGGCGAAAGTTTGTGAGTGTGTATATTTGTTACTTCTTCACGTCTCAATGGCTGGAGCAATTTTCATAAAATTTGGTAGAGAGTTAGCTGACACTCTGGATTAACATATAGGCTGACATATATACTTTTGCTGTGGGAAAATATCTTATTCCCATGGGACTATTGACACACCGATTTTTTCGGGCAAAGCTTTGGGGTTCACTTAGTACCTCATAACACTAATATTGAAGTAGGTATTGCAGAGCATTAATAAAAGGAAAATAATATGTTGTGATCGCGTGACGCGTTACAATAGCCGTGGATAAAGCGCAATCATGAAATGACGGGACCGTATGTTACAGTTGTAAATCCATTTGACCGCTATTATTTACACATAAAATGGATCACGACGTACAAGCATACGCGCTTCGTAATGGAAGCTGTATGACAATGCCCGTAGAGGGAGCGCCTACGCAGCTTAATTTACGCTCTACAGATATCGATGTATATCTGTCATATTGATATTACACAATCTCATTATAGTTGTTTTTTGGAGAGCGCCTATTTTTCTCGAGGGGGAAACCTTTAAAAGGTACCCGACGCTGTGGGAACGACGCAGGGTTATGTGGGATTTTTACCGCACTAAAACTCCCGGTGGCCGTCCTCGGCGCTAAAAAGAGGACTCCGGGAACTCGGTCCGACCGCAACCGGAATCCTCTGAGCACGTAGCCCCATCGGGCTCCTCCCAGATGGGCGGCTGGGCCCACCGCTCCGTCTAGTCTTTACGACGGTATGCGACCACATATACCGCCGTCCTTCCCGGGATCGCCTGACCGAACGGTTCGAGCTCCCACTCTAGCCGCCTGTAACCCCGGAAGCCCCTTTTAGTCGGATCTTACGACAGGCAGGGGATGCCATAGCCCTATTCTGATCCTGAAACTACAGGGACGTCTTATGTTTGTCTAAGAACAACGCAAAGCGCTACTGTATGTCTGAACGGTGGGGATACATAGCATTTGTCCGATGTGGGCTTCAAGTTAGACTTTAGCGGGAGTAACGTACCTGTAACCAATTTTAGATAAAACTTTGATCATACCCGACGTTGATTACAGACGTATATGAATGGCAGTCACAACATACCGTCGTCAACCCATTAATGTCCCACTGCTGGGCACGGGCCTTCTCACGGAATGAGAGAATTTGAGGCCATAGTCCACCGCGTGGCAAAAGCAGTGATAATTAATTTCTAATACGCACATAAATCAGTGGTGCCTGGGTTTGAACCTCGGACCTCCTGATTGACAGGGCAAGTTTCAACCATTAGGCTATCACTGCTCTACCATCACACAACATACCATCACGGCTTTATTCTATATGACATACAAATTTCTATATAAACTAAAACTTTAACGACGCACGAAATGAAATAAATCGGGAATCAAACCCGGAACCCACTGCGTGTCAGATCGGTATGGTACATCTCCGCAACAGGGTTGTCAAGATTAGTCTTATTTAAGATTGAAATGAAATGACTTTATTTTTCATAGACCTACGGTGCCCCCGTCAAAATATCAGTTACATATTTTTACAAATTGTCAGTTACATATTTTTTCTCACACTAACACTGGATCGGAGCACGAACTCAAGTGAGAGGATCCGACAAGAAACTCAGTGGGTTTGTCTTTTTTCTTTGTATACCTTTTTTGCCATCTTGTTTTTACATGGGTTATTAGCACCAGTGTCTCGCCTTACATTTAGTTAAACAAGAAACATATTTGGCAAGATACGCTACACTTTGACATGCAATTAATTACGGAAACGTATTGATCAGTCCCAAGCTGTTTTATCTTCTATATATAATCAGAAATTAAATATGCTTTACCTCTATGCTTGATTTTAATAAACGCTTTAAACTTAGTAACTGTCAAATTTCTTATTTCAATTGGAAGTTTATTATAAAAGCGTGTACATTGACCATTAAACGTATTATTAATTTTGTGAAGTTTGAAGAGTGATAGAGAGCACATACAATTAACGTAAAAACAAGTAATATGATCATTGGCTTTGAATAAACGTGTAACCGTGTTAGGTACGTACCTAAGTTAGGATGAATAAGTCCTCAGGTGGACTACATGCTCTTTTGCTACTTCCATATTATATAAAAATACACTCTTTTCGCATTATAAATATGTATTGCTTGAAAATTATAATGATGATGGAAATGCCTTTCTAATGCTCAGTCAAGGAATAAAAAGAGTTATCCCTTCAAATGGACAAAAAGATGAATACGGCTAAGAATAGAACTTTGACGACCCGCGTGGCGTAGCGGTTACCACACCGGTCTGCCACGCAGTGGGTCCCGGGTTCGATTCCCGGCCAGACAGGTATCTGAATGAGTTAAGATTCTTGTTCTGGATCTGGGTGTTTGTGTATTCGTGTTTATGTGTCCATGGCACCCACGACACAGAAGAAAATTCTATTGTGGGGCTGTGAGTGTAGAGAGCGTTTGTTTGTTTGTTTTGTTTCATAATTTGGTGTATTTTCATATTATTAACACTAAAAGCGGGAAACAAATAGTACAAATAGAAGGCCCTTCGGTATTTGATACACCAACAAACTTACGGTTAGAAACGGTGAAGGATTTAAATAAAGTAGGTAGGCGGTAAAAAAGAGTAAGTACGTGATTAACAAGCCCTACGCACCTGCTACCTGATACTTAAGGGACGAGTTTTTGATGATTTTTAAAAACATTTTTCCAAGAAACACGACTTCATCCCTTCTCAGCCTTTGTGGTTGAGGAACAACTTCGAAATTTTGTAAATGAATTTGACTAACAACTTGATATTGTTTAAACTTTCAAAACAAGAGTATTTTGTTACAATTTAATTACTGCGGTATTCAGTTCTCTTCAATTTGAATAATATTATAAGTAGGTACCTACTAACTTTTATTACATAGGCCCGACTTTCCTTGCCCCCGCCCTTATGTTGACGTTGCCTTAACACATGAGAGTCCCGGAGGGTAAGACGTCCCCCGAACGATGAACCTATCTAATGAATTACCAACATTCCAGGCCTTTTTTTTTTTTTGTTTTCGAGGGCGGAACTTTCAAAAAGTACCCGACGTCGTGGGAGCGACGCGGGTTATGTGGGATTCTTACCGCACTAAAACCCCCCCGGTGGCCGACCTCGACGCTGCGAAGAGGACTCCGGGAACTCCGATTGACCGCCGCCGGTGTCCTCAGCGTGTGCCCCATCGGGCTCTTCCCTGGTGGGCGTGAACTGCTCACCGCACCTACTGGTTTTTACGGCAGCATGCAACCACACATGCCACCGTCCTTTCCGGGGTCACTTGGCCGGAGGGGTCGAGCTCACACTCTTCCCGCCCGCAACCCCGGAAGCCTCTTTTAGTCGCCTCTTACGACAGGCAGAGAGTACCGTAGAACATTCCAGACCTAACATACGCAGGGTATAAAGCACCGGAGCGCGCATAAGTCTCTTAATCTTTTAGTCATTTCTGCGAGCACACTCTTCCAACTCCCGACCATCCCAGACGTTGCTTAACTTTGCAGATCGGTAAAGAATACCTAAGCCAAGGTTATATTTAAAAAAATACGTGTCGTTACAGAATCAATTACTCTAAAGACACACCTTGACCCAAAATTGGCTAATTTAATGCACCTTAATGACAAGTCTTCAATTTAACTAAAATATGCCGTTCCGATTTAAGCCCGGATATGTGACCATATCCGTCAGTAAGTCGTCAAGGCTCGTTACTCAGCATTAAGTTGTGTTATTGTAATAAATTCTGTCGTTTACTATCATTGTCAACATCTCCTATAAATGTATTAACATAGCATACTAGCCATATTATAAAAACCATATCGGTATTACCTACTTCGATTTAGTGATGGGCTCGACTTCTATTTAGCGATGGGCTGTACTGTCGATAAACTATAATAGCATTGATACTTGAATTGAATAATAACACTTAAAGGAGACATTTAACTGGAATAACTATTAGAATAGATATATTTGTTTCTATTGGGAAGCCAGGAAAAATTAAACAATGCTTTTCAGTTTTGTCTTCTTACTGTGTGAGAGTAATAAAATTAAAAAGCCATCAACCACGTCGTAGATAAAGCACCAGTTTTCAATTGTAAGACATTTTCGAATGAAACTTCAGATATAAAATTGATAAATTTTGAATCATGTGGTTATGCGAGCAAAGTAACTAAGTATATATTATTACAACATTATCATATTTTGTTCAGCCCTAATTTTGAACAGTATAGTATCATCCATAAATAATATACATTTGAAAGAATATTTGGGGACTGAGTATAAATAATACCTAATATTTTTTCATTTATATTGTAGTGTCAGTGTGTTTGTACTGAAATCGCGTAATACCTAGACTACTGCATCAATTATAAGGGATTGAAAATATATGCGGTTATATATACGGAATATGAATATATATATATATATATATATATTTCGAATCCTTCATCTTGAAGTAACATTTATTCATTTATGCATTGTATAAACAGTAATTTAATAAAAAATGATACATTTAAAATGCTGGCAAATTCATAGGACACGGTACAGCTAGTTAAAAATAATTGTCGTAAATCATATTAAGTATTGAACATACTGACTGTAAAACATGACACTAAGAAGTTTAGGGATGATTTCATTAATCACAATTGGCTATAAAACAATTGAATATATAAAAGCCGATACTCGTAGCTACTTTACTTACCTTTACTTTAATAATAAAGAAGGTAAGGTAATTTAACCTTACCTTCTTTATTATTATCCAGTATATTGTTCTTTTTAATTCTTATTTTTTCTTTTTAATCCAGTATATTGTTCTCCTTAATTCTTCTAATGTGACCGGAGCCGCAGAAATTACTTAGTATCCACATAAATATAATGATGCTAACTTAGACCCAACTCTCATTAACGATGTAATTAATTTATTAATTTACGTATAATACGTTAATAATTTCATGTTTGGATTTCAGATTTACCAAATTAAATTAATCCAAATAAGCCAAACCATCTGTTGAGACATACAATTATAAATAACGTAGTTTAATTTGTGTACATTTAATTAATCTCAATTACAAGGGCATGTTTACGTTAACGAATTTTTTTTTACACCAAAGTGATCATACATTTTGTTTATTATGTAGTAAATGAGGTCCATAGACAACACCTATTATAAGTCAATTTTATTGTCATAATATAGTACGTGGATGTACATATTTGGTTACAACATTTCTATTAGTGATGTAACGAATATTCGCATTCGCGTTTTTTTTTATTTTACTGAAGTAACAAACGAGCATGCAGTCCACCTGATGGTAAGTGGTCACTGCCACCCGTGGGCATCTGTAATCAACTTCATACAGAACATGGGTTCCATCTAAAGTCAATCACAGATGCGTTGCTACTCCCGAGGACTATGATGGTCGCCGCATGTGAAAGTGTGCCGTATTCGCATTCGCAATTGTGCGAATGTTTTGCGAATACTTAATTGCTGTGCTTTGCAAAATGGGCCGCAAAAGGTATTCAAATTGAAGTCGAACTGCAGGTTGTCGAGAAAAATTGAAGTCGAACTGCAGGTTGTCTTCCGGCCTCTTACATCAAAAACTGAAAAAAAAACAATATTCGCATTCGCGTGTGTCGGTCAGAGATATTCGCATTTGCATTATTTTAAGAGATGATTCGATCTAATTTGAATGGCACAGTAAGGTACAAATACTTAACCCAGGCTTAGTCCTTAGAGGAGAAAACCTTTTATGGGATAATAGGTTCTTTATTAAAACGATCTGAGATGTCCATTGCAGGCAGTAACTATATCATCAAATTCTTGCTAATTTTATGCTATCTTGATAATTAAATTCAATGCCTTATTTTTATAGGCTTATCTAAAGAAACACAAATTGTCAATAAAATTATTTGTTTAACTGACTACTTTTAGTTACTACCGGATATGAACACTATCATAACTGTAAATATGTAGCAAAAAACTCATCGGGTTTGTTTTTTTCTTCTTTATCATCTTTTTTGCCTCTTTTAAAAAACGTTTTGTTTTGGCTCTTAGAAAAAAGATAGCTCAAGTATCTTTCCTTACATTGGACTAAAAAGGAGATCAATTTTCGCGAAATACATAGTTTCATTCCATAAAAAAGATTGCTATATAGCATAATAATATGAAAATCAGTTTTTATCTATTCAAACCAAATAGCGGTACAACACTATTCACTTTCAATGTAAACGACAGTTAATCGATGCGTGTGATCAGAGACAAATTGACGTTTAAATTTATTGCCCCTTGCTTTACAGACACTGCACCTTTCAACTTTATCGATAAATTATGTCACTTCACTAGCTATATTTGCTCAAATATTAATTTAAATTTGATATATATTTTCTCGATTTTAGGTTACAAATATGATTAAAACTACACTTTAGTTTCAGAAATAAGGGCATGTGACTTGTGTAGACATATTTAATAGTCGTATTTTGTTGGGTATGGATGGGCATTTTGGTTAAATGTTTTAACATTTATTTGTATAAACGAAAAATGAGTTGTTATTTACCAGAACAGAGCAGTGTTAGCTAATTTTAAAAAGGCTGGAAGGAAATCCGTTTATCTTACTGGTATCAAAAACATAACAAAAAATGTATGAGGCGACCATTTTAGTCCTCGGGAGTAATAATGCATTTGTGACTGACTTCAGATAGATCCTCTGTTCCATATGAAGTTACTTACAGATGTCAATGGGCTTCAGTAGCCACTCACCATTAGGTGCACTGCATACTTGTTTGCTACTTAAATGTGATAAGAAAAGAAAAAGGCCCCTAAAACGAATATAACCATTATTACAACGTACAGGCCTCATTTTTTGTGATATTAGCATGCAATAAATTTCGCTGAGTTTATCGAAACGAACCGTTTCCGGGACCCAACAAACCCGACGACTCATAAATCACACTCCACGTCGGTCGTACACACAGAGCTATTGCGAAACCGATATTCTACACTATCTCCTAACATTATCGACTCAAGGAACTGAACCATTGCATTCATAAATTCGACACCGCAGTAAAACACGAGATCTCACCAGCTATCTTGTTACGTCACAAAATAAATCTCAATCTCAGTGACATGCGTACTCCATAAGTATGAGCATACCTATCTTATCAAACCAAAAGATTGTGCAAATGAGAACAGTTTATCAGAGCATCGCGTTCGCGACGGCCAGAGACCGGGCTACCGCGAGGTCTGTCGTCGTAGGGCTCGCCTACCAGTAAGTACTTCGATTGTTGTAGGCAGCATTCAACCGCCCGACGCCGCTTCGAGTGAACGTCGGAAAGAAAACGACTCACGTAACTATCGTTCGAGTGAATAGCGTGCGCGTAGTCGATCGTAACGTGCAATGCCCAGCGCCCCGCGCGCCCCTCTACCCCTCGCAGGGCTATGGAGACCCTCCTCGATAAGTTCAAGAGGGAGCAAGGCGGCCTACGACGGTCCCGATCCGTCCGCGCTTCCCTACGCCTGATAGGGAACCGCTGGCGGTCCACCAAGGAGGAGGACGCTCCTGACGAAATCGACACAATCAAACGAGACCGCGTAGTGTTTACGACGCAGATTTGGAATAGTGAAAAGGAAATCAGCGTCGCGTACACAGGCATAGACGGCACGTATAAACCAAAAACACCCATCATGGCTAAGACGAAACAGGACCTTGTGAGGCCGAGGAAGAAGAGCGGTGACATTGACCTGAACTTAAAGCCGCAAAGGCCCAAAAAGGTCGAAAAACCAAAATTTTCGGATTTGTTCACGAACAAAAAGCAGAAGAGCATTTCGGCCAAGGAACTAACGATTCCGGAGAGGATACCCCCGAAAGCAGCCGCGATATTGCACATACATTCACCGGAGAAGGATAAAGGGAAGAAAAAGTTGAAAGGAATGGGCAAATCGGAGTCTGCGAAAAGTATAACGGAGTTAGGGACGCAGCGGCGCACGCGCAGGGGCTCGGAAAGTGACATGTGCGAGAGCCAACCGCGCGGATGCGTGAACCAGGCGTTTGTGTACAGTACGCCACCGAAGGACCGAAAGCTGCCGCTATCTCCGACAGCGTTCTTAAGTATGTATGAATTGTCTTTAATTATTATATTAATACGTGAAGCAAAAATTTGTGACGGATTTTTAAGTAATATGCCGCGGACGGATTAGTATGAAATTTTGCACGGTTATAGTGGACGTAGAGAAGGAGTGCAGAATGTTAATATTTTTTTAAAATAATGCATTTTTCATACATAAAATCAACTAAAAACACATTACACACACTGCCTTGCATTTGTCACAAACACATATGTACTTAGTAAATGAAATAGAACATTCAATGTCTTACTATGAAAAGACACAACCAAGAATGTCAGATGACATTTGATTTTTAATTTAAATTACGGTCGAATTTCGGCCGATGCGACGGGCGACTAGTATCTAGTAATAGGTCTAACTATTCATAGTGTATATTAGGTTACATAACCCTTTGATTGATTTCTAGGAATAGACCCAAAATTTATAAACCCGCGGTCTAGACTATATCCTTTGTAATATTCAGTACCAATCGGTATCATGATCAAGTTTTAAATTAGTGATTTGCTTCATGGAAACGCTACAGAATGTTTTAATAACTAATGTGGATTTTCATGTATGTACTTTCATAGTACAGATAATCTACGAAATATGATGATTTCTTGCGTGATCTGATTGTGATTCACATTTTTGTGTCATCATGACCGTTACGATTCTGTTATCAATACTCAATTTCATAATATGTTGGTCATTTACCAACCGAAATATTTGTCGTAAATAAAACATATACGTGAACAAACAACATCTGCGTATGAACAAATTAGGTCATATTAAATGGAATAATAAGGAAACATACCTTTTAAATAACATATATTATTGCTCTTGCAAATATATATCTATATATAAAATATACAATATATTATAAATAATATTATGTAATAATTACCAATTAATATCAATTTTAACATGCATAGGAACTATATTTATCACTTTATTCCAGACCCTAGGTGCATTTAATAATTATTTACATAAAATTTAAGCTTTTATAGAAAGAAAAGATAATAGGCAATAAGCACAACATTGAAATAAATATGACAAAATAATGTTATCTGAAACTGAATGGCAGCAAAAATATTAAGTATTTATGGAACCTTATTAACCTAAAATGTTGATGTTAGTGATATCACAGTACTAATATCTACAGTAATCTAACTTCTTACAAACACACGAAACGCAAGTTGTACCTACGGGCGATGTGACGTTTTTTAAGCAGTGGATATTTTTATTTAAATAATAATGTAGTGAAGAGCAGTTGTAAACTATATTAGGCTGTTTTGATTGCTTTAATTGTGCATAAACACGTCCAGTGTTAATAATTTTTATTTTGGTTGGTAAAATATTATTCAGTGTCAAATTTATAACTATCATTTGTGTACGATTTATTATTAAGTCTCTTAAATATTAAAAGAACGCGTTGTTTTTTACCTTAATCTACTGAATAAAATACATAATAAGTAAGAAAGAAAGTCAAGTATACAGATGTATTAGAATACTTTTGACGGGTAGCCCTAACGCGAACCCTCGTCCAGCGCGTCTGTAGGTATAAAATTCAAGGACACGGCAGAGTTAGACTACTGTATTATATTAATACTGTGGTGATATGCAAATAACACAAAGATCACCTCGATTATATACAATATTTTGAAAGATCTTACTGATATTATATTATAATTGCGAAAGTTCGTCAGTACCTCCGATTGTGTTTGTTGCTCTCTCACGAAAAACTTCCGGTTAAATTTCACAGAAATATGGCACATATGTACGTTTATGACCTAGATTAAGACATAAGATGCTCATTACCGTGGTAGATATGACCTAAGCGGGAAATGCTGCGAATATAACGTAATATTCAGAAATATATTTCCCACTAGCTGACCCGGCGAACTCCGTTCCACCTACAAGTCAAAAATTTAAAATTATCAGTGCTTCTCTACTATATTATGCATGTGTTATACGTAAAAACCTTCCTTGATAAAAAAACTGCATTAAAATCCGTAGCGTAGTTTTGAAAACCTAAGCGACAGACAGCAAGAAGCGACGTTGTTTTATACTATTTATTTATTTATTTATTTAAGGTCACTGTACACCATTACGTTGGTTAACATTAAACTTAATATGGCTTATAATTCTAGGCGCCAGTACAATTACTAGTGACGACGACATGCAATACAAAATTATTATAAATTTTGTAATAATCGGAATTAAATGACAATAAATTAAATAAAATTGAAAAGTTTCAAAATTAACTAGGCAGTTGCATTAGGTACATGACTCAAGATCGTGATAACAATAATAGATAATATTTATAATTACAAAACGGATCGAATTAATATATTGGAGTATGTCAAAAATAGTATAAATAAATATACTATGTAGTGAAGAGCTAATAAAATAAATTCTGCCTTATAAAAATAGATTTTCGTAAATCGGAATATGGTTGACTTCGCATTAATTCGACAGTGTGGACAGATAGTGTTGTGATTTTAAAAATGTTTAGACATGATACCGTAACACCATCTTAGGATAAGATACATCTACGGATCTTTATCGTGTTATCGCCGGATATAGGCACATATTTTAACCGACTGCTTCAGAGGAAAGGTAATGTTTTTGATTGTACATACGTATGTTTGAACAAATGTACATACATTTCTTTGGCATATGCTACAGCCCAAACTGCTTGACAAAGGGCGGCGGCATGGGCCACACATGACCATTTGGGAGCGCGAACCTTCCCGGGGTCGCTTGGCCGGACGTTTCGTGCTCCCACTCTACTAGCCCGCAAGCCAGACGCCCCTAATAGTCGCCTCTTACGACAGGCAGGGGATACCGTAGCCCTATTCTGACCCCGCAGCTACAAGGACGACGCAGGCGGCGTCCCGCTCCGAAACCTTCAAATAATATCTATCGAAAGTCGACTAACAAGCCCTAGAACAACTTCGTTTCGCCTAGAAGTTCCCGCATCAGTAACTTATCTCTCGAACACAACTTAGTTAACCCGATCGATCGTCGTGATTGGAGTTCAAATTGTTATTAATACAATCCAGATACGAAGTTATAGCATGTGATAGGTATATGTGTCGGTAGACCCGAGATGTTCGTCCCTGTAGCTCCGGGATCAGAATAGGGCTACGGCATCCCCTGCCTGTCGTAAGAGGCGACTAAAAGGGGCTTCCGGGGTAGCAGACGTCTAGAGTGGGAGCTCGAACCGTTCGGTCAGACAATCCCGGGAAGGACGGCGGTATGTGTGATCGCATACCGTCGTAAAGACTAGACGGAGCGGTGGGCCCAGCCGTCCAGCCGTCCATAGGAGGAGCCCGTTGGGGCAGCGCGCTCGGAGGATTCCGGTTGAAGTCGTTTCGAGATCCCGGAGTCCTCCTTTTCAGCGCCGAGGACGGCCACCGGGGGGGTTTTAGTGCAGTAAAAATCCCACATAACCCTGCGTCGCTCCCACGGCGTCGGGTACCTTTTGGTTTCCCCCTCGAAAACAAAAAATAAAGACCCGAGATGTTGTGTAACACAGACACAGACTTATGACCTGAATTAACACATGGGATACTCATTACCGTGGTAAACATGACCGAAGCAAACAAAGCTGCTGATGGAATAAGCTAAAAACCTAATCTTTAATACGTATCCAATCATTTATTGAAAAGATGACGTCACAAGTGGCACAATACATCTATCCCAGTTTCCTTTTACGTTTAAGTCAATTAGAGCCAAAACTTGAAATCTTGCAACGTCCTACGCCTCTCGTTGTCTGCCCACACACTGTCTATACAATTAAGCTTTTCTGCAACCATTGAGGTGCATTATCTGTACTTTTAAATCTACTTTGTGCCACTTAGTATCTATTGTATATTTTAAGAGCAAATAGGTAAACAATGATCCTAATTTAAAAGTGATCACCGCAGGTCGGAAATACCTGTCGAAAGAAGAGGGAACACAATAATGGTACAGTACACAAGTTGTGCCTCATTACAAAAGTGTTAAGCACTGTTCTAGTTTAATTGGTACACTAAGGGCTACATATCCACGATGGGGCAACGCGCTCAGAGGATTCCGGTTTCGGTCATTTCGAGATCCCGGAGTCCTTTTTATAGCGCCGAGGACGGCCACCGGGGGGTTTTAGTGCGGTAAAAATCCCACATAACCCTGCATCATCCCACGGCGTCGGGCACCTTTTGAAGGTTTCCCCCTCGAGAACAAAAAAAGGGCTACATATCCAGCCAATAATCTTTATGTTCCGGCGTACCTTAAGGTTCACCATAGAAATCCCGATTAAGCTGTAACGGGCAATTCTTAGTCCTCAGCGAAGTAGCTACGCAAGGTTGATTGCAGACGCTTATAAATGGCGGCAGGCTTATCATCAGGTTGACAGCTCATTTGCTACTTCTAACATATAAAAAGATTAAAGTACTCCCAAACATGTTTAAATATATGTTATACTAGCAGAATCGACGCGACTTCGTTCGCGCAGACTATAATGTAGGTAATTTATCTAACCATTATACATTTGAGCACTACTCCTGGTCATTTTTTTATTCTATTATCAATAGGTATTACAGTGTATGCAATGAAAAAAATTTTTGACACTTTGAATCACATTACTCAAGTTTTCCCAGGGATAATGTGGTATTTTAATGGTGAAAGAAATTTTAAAATCGGTTTAGTAGTTTTTAAGTTAATTCATGACAAACAAACAAAAATATAACGTTTTCCTCTTTATAATATTAGTATCGATCTAGGGACTAAATGTCTACTAATTTCACTTTATCGCATCTTTTAAGCCAAAATTAACCTGAATAACACATTATTAGTATACATTAGAAACCCGAAAGCCACCAACACCTTTAAATCTATGATGTAACACCAAAACGGGTTTTTAACTTACTATGTGGGTCTCCATTCTTATACGTAAACCAATTTTACACATTGAATAGACACTTACCCAACATTACTCGCCTTTCTGGTCATTACCTGGCCATTGCATCATAATTGCATAACAAATTATACCCAATGATGTACCGTCAACAAATTTGTTATGCCATTATCCTGTTTATAAGGCAATGTAAAGTACCTAAAGGACGGTGAGGATATTTTCATCCTGAAATGTTTCCTTATGAGCGTCGTCAACTCATTCCTGTCGCACTGCTGAGTATGGGTCTTCTCTCAGAATGAGAGAGTTTTATTCCATAGTCTACCACACTGGCCAAGTGCAAATTGGTAGACTTCACACATCTTTTTTTACTTTTTTTCTAAAGAACCCTCAGGAGGAGATTCCTTACGATGTTTTCCTTAACCGTAAAACGATGATTTATTTCTAATATGCTCATAATTTTAGAAAAATGAGCATTATATAAAAGTAATCAGAACTATTTGTTTTATATACAGGTATCAATAGAGCATGCGGTCCACTTTATAGTAAATGGCCACTGTCGCCCATGGACATTTGCAATCAACCTGGATAAGATTCTTCCTGATCAGTCAAGGTTTACAGAAATGTTCTATCCCTAAGGTCTAGAACCCTTCGTATATATATATGACCCTTCATATGTAAATGAGGGCTACGTGAATAAAGAAAGATTAATTTATTTTCTGTTTACCCATAAGTCTTCGAAATATGTACGTCTTGACACATGCAATGCCTTACAAAGAGATCATGATTCCTCTTAAGATGGATCTTAATGGTGAATATGGGATATTTTCTTACATTGTATTTGCTTGTGTGTTGTCTTTAAATAGTTGAATCTTGCAAGCTTTCTTTTCAACCTTCAGGCTGACGGCCATTCGATGTCAATCGCTTCGTTGAAAGGATTTGCCTTATTCGCTTCAGATACCGACACGGATCCTTTCACTAATGTAGCAGTTGAATGGAAACTCAATAGAGTTCTTTTATTACCTCATTCCATGCCTTTTGTATCGCTGTTCCAACACCTTCGAAGGTTCTCACATGGTTATTTGTAACTTAACATTCCATGATTGTTTTTTCTAAGGCATTTCCTTACCTTCGATACATTTCCGAAACATATCTTGAAAAAGACTCAATTACAGCCTATTGTTCATTATTAGCAACATATAGGTATTTCTTTGTTCCTACAAATATATACTATAACTACTACTATACTACTAACTATTTACATTTACTATTTTGTCCTAACGTTCAAGCGATGTCCATAAATTTTGGAAAGGTTACTACTACATTTTGTTATTGATTGTATTGTTTATGTATAGATTAACTACGTTCTCGATACCCTCCATATGTCCCCTTTATTAAGATTAGACATTTGAACTAGCAACGGCCGTCTTCTATAAAGTAAATGAACTTATCCACTTTTGTTTATTGATATAACTACGCTATCCTCGCCGCTTGCTTCGGTCAACTTTACCACGATAATGTGCCATATTTCCGCATAATACTCTGGATTTTTAGCATCAAAACATCATAAACATACATACATCCTCACAAACTTTTCCATTTTGAATTAAATCTTTTTAATATTAAAAAGATTTAATTCAAGAGTATTCCATATATCAGCAATACCCAGATATTTATATCAAGTTAATAAGATTGGTAAGCAAAAGCCATGAAAATAAAACAAACAAACACATAAACAAAGAAAAGATCGTCTGCATTTAATATAGCTAATGCAGTATTCAGTTATATAGCATCGAGACATTAAATAATAGCAACATATCCTTAGAGTTATTCTTTGTTTATTTCCATATTTCGTTACTTGTCTTACGATGTTCCCATAGTGTATGGGAACATCGTAAGACAAGTAACGAAATCCTTCATATAAACTGGTGAGATTCCAAATAAACTTTTATTTTTCACTAGTTTACCCGACAATCTTCGTTCCGCCTAAAAGTCAAAAATCTAAAATTGTCAGTGTTCCTCCACTATATTATGCATGTACTATAAATAAAATCCTTCCTCTTGAATAAACCTATTAAAAAAATACATTAAATCCGTAGCGTAGTTTTAAAGATCTAAGCATACATAGGAACAGACAGCGGAAAGCGACTTTATTTTAAAGTATGTAGTAATTAAGCCATAGAAAGTTTCATATTAAAGTTTGGATAAGTGTGGCTCACACTTATGTGGCACGTGTTATACAGAAAGTTGAAACAATAAAGAATCTCACAAAGATACATAACACTGACAAACAGAATTACTGTAAACGCTTATCATGATAATAAAACAAACATTCTTTACGTTTTTAAAACTAAATTTTTCCTCGAAATTTGTTCTAGTGAATTACGAATGAAATTTCATTTTATTATTTTTTGTTGTCATGACAATGTTTTTTTCTATTTTTTACGTTATATGTTTATTTCGTATTATTCTTTAAGTTTACGTTGTCTACCAATTCGCACTTGGCCATCGCGGTGGACTATGGCCTAAAACTCTCTCATTCTGAGAGAAGACCCGTGCCCAGCAGTGGGACAATAATGGGTTGTACCCATTCTTTACGTTACGATCTTTTTTCTCTTTGATCGAAAGAGAGTAATATTTTTTTATTATTTATCAACATAATACGAATATACTTTATACTGCGTCTACAACGACTATAACAATAACATTCCGTATCATTTTTATGCCCGCGAATATATTATATTGGTTCCTTATCGTATGATTTTCTATAAGTTGTACGGTACATTTGCTGTGATCAGACTGTTATTTCCATGGGTTAGACGTGCTCCCCATTTAATAATTACTTATTTCACATGAGTTCATTTAGCCGTCAAGGAAGCTCATTAAAATCAAGTGTCATTTTATCTATTAGATCAAAAATACTTTAAGTGCAAAGGTATCTTACGCACGAAGGGTTCCGTATCATTATTTACAAAAAATCTTGATTTTTTTAGGGTCCCCCCTTAAACAATCAAGATTTTTTGTACCCCTTTATTTTTTATTATTTTATTCTGCTTGTAGTATTTGTTGTTATAGCGGCCACGGAAATACATCATCGGTGAAAATTTCAACTGTCTAACTATCACGGTTCATGAGATACAGACGGACAGCGGAGTCTTAGTAAAAGGGTTCCGCTTTGGATACGGAATCCTAAAAACTTACGGAGGCATACCTACACAAAAATATTCATTGAGTATGAATCATAGTATCTAGGTACAAACGGGTTGAAGCTAGTACAGGTTGAATAATAGCCACCGATCAGACTGGACTGCATGCTCGATCGCCCACTAATCGGGAATGATCGGGTGCAATCGTATGCAGTTATTTACTACCCATAAATTACTCATGAAGCACCCTAAATAGGGAGCATAATTACAAAGCACGTTGTTCTAAATGTAGTGTCACAATCACAAACAGTTCTCGTATTTGGAACCGCTAGTAGATAAATCTATGGTGGTTCATTGACTTGTCACTTTGTTCTTTTAAGTCAGTTATCAATCGTAAAAACTTTGGAACTTAAAGTACTACTCGACCACAACAATTAGGCGCATAAAACAAAAGCGGTTCCGTACCCCGCACCTTGCTTCTGTCCCCGCGAATCCCGTAGTGACGTGCAGTCGTGTATCGTCTAGGTATTTTCGTTAGCCAGCACGTGTTTAATGTTATTTCGAATAATCTTAGTTTAGTGTATGATTGTTGAAGTTTTAAAGTAATTACTAGATTAGTTGATTATTCGTCAATAAACCTCACAATGGGTAGGAAAAAGACTATTCGTGGAGGAGAAAGGACTCTTACATTCAAGATATGCATTTTTTTAACAAGAGAAGATGCAGGAGCTCAGTATTCCTGTCTCCCAAGTCGAAAATGAGTGTGTGCTGCAACAAGCATTATTCTCTTACACAAATAGAAAAAGAAAGAAATATTCCATGTCTGCGAATATATTAAACACATGAAAGTGCTTTATTAAATACACGACTATTGAACATATACCACTATGGCGTATGTTTTAATAATGGTATACTTACATACTCTTGGTATTTAGTAATAAAATATACTTCGTATCGGGATGGGAAATCCCTAGTTCTAATGACGTTTCAACTGGCATGCGCCTAATTGTTTTGGTCGAGTAGTACCTATTTTAATAACGGAAAGCGCTAAGATGGCCCGAAGTTTATTACCTAGTTTCAAGGCGTATCAGTTAGTGTGTTTTGATTGAAGGGTGCGGTTGACAACCTACTTCATATACGACCACCATAGTCCTGTGAAATATCACCGAATCTGTTAGTGTCAACAGATAGAACTACTGTTCTATATGAATTTGGTTACAGATGTCCATGAACGGCAGTACCAAGTATCATCAGATGGACTGCATGCTCGTCTGCTACTTCAATCTTACTCTTTAAAAAGTCCTTTATTTATAGATTTTTTTACCTAAACCTGACTACACCCCTCTACTTGTATACGCCTATGGCTATCACTATCATTGTTTCTTTCGTCAATCCATTATTGTCGCACTGCTGGGCACGGGTCTTCTCTCAGAATGAGAGAGTTTAGGCCATAGTCCTCAGTGCTGCCTAAGTGCAAATTGGTGGGCTTCACACACCTCCGAGAACTTTTTTATTTTAAAGAACTCTCGGGTGTGTAGGTTTCCTCGCGATGTTTTCCTTCACCGAAAAGCAGTGATAATTTATTACTAATACGCACATAATTTTAGAAAAATCACTGGTGCGTGCCTGGGTTTGAACCTCGGACCTCCCGATCGAGAGGGCAAGATTCAACCAATCAAATTAAGCTATCACTGCTCTGCTATCCTCTCTACTCTACTCTACTAACATTGTTTACGCCGGTCATTTATTCTTGGTTCATTTCATCGAAAATTAAGTAATTAACTAAGTCAATGAGCAACCCCCGTCAGCATAAAGGAAAAATAAATCGCTCGACGTGAACACATCGGCTGATGTCGCAAGCAGGTGCACTAATTCAGTTTTTTGCACAAATTCGACCGTTATTCAACGCGTTAAGTGGGCGATAGAACAATTAACACTTGTGGCGTAATTGTGTTATGACTTTCATGTTTAATTTCCGTAATTTTGAGGGAATGTTTGATGGATTACGCAAGGTTACGCGCGTGATGGCAGATGGTCTGTTTTCGTTTTATTATAAGCGATTGAAGTTCGCTTGCAAAGTTGTAGATTTTATTTTACAGTACTAAATTTTTCCCTACATCATTTACTCAACGTAATATGAATTACTAGCTAATCCGGCGTACGTCGTAACGCCAAAAGTCAAAAATCTAAAATTATCAGTGTTCCTCTACTATAATATGTATGTATACTTATTCTACATAAAAACCTTCCTCATGAATCACTCTATATATTTAAAAAACTGAATTGAAATCCGTAGCGTATTTTTAAAGATCTAAGCATACATATGGACAGACAGCAGGAAGCGACTTTGTTTTATAATTTTATTCTATGTAATGATGATACTATGATACAAAATATCCATTATTCTTATATTGCGACCACGTTATTAAAGTTATATGTAGCGATAATTGTAAAAAATATACGTAACTTTGAGATTTCAGCGAATGAAAATATTTAAACCGAAATTAATATAAATTATTTGTGGGATATTTTCGATCCTTTCCTAAAATAGCATATGACGACCCGCGTGACAGATCTGTCATCACAACGGTCAGATACGTAATGAGTTCCAGGTTCGATTCCCGGCCAGATATCTCTTCATTGATACAATTAAAGTAGTAAACGAGCACGAAATCCACCTGATGATCAGTGGTCACTGCCGCACATGGAAATCTTTAAGCAACTTAATATAGAGTGGACGTTCCATCGAAAGCCAATCGTAGATGCGTTGGTGCTTCCGACGTTTCGGGTGCTCGCCTCATATGTTAAAGTTAACATTTCTTTACTGAACCCAGGTATTTGTGCAATTGTCTTTGTGTTTTTATGACACTTATGACAAAGGAATAAACCTAGTATAGGGTTATGACAGTAGAAAGCGTTATAGATAACGCTGATATAGAAATTCCATCCAAAGACATTTTCGAGACAACGTTACGTGAATGTTATCATAATCATGATTTCTTGTATTTTTCGGATTATTTAGTCAGAGTATTCATATAACGTATAACAACCAAAATTCTGTGCCCCTATAGAAAACAGGTATAATTCAGATTTAAACCAAATTGACTTTTTATACCAAAAATGTAACCAAAAGAAACAAATGACGACCCGCATGCCACTTACGGTCTCACGCGCAATGGGTCCGGGTTCGATTCCCGGCCAGACAGGTATCTGAATGACAAGCTTAGATACTTGTTCTGGGTCTGGGTGTTTGTGTATTCGTCTTGTGAGTGACCATGGTACCCACCACATAGGAGAAAATACTAGTGTGGGGCTATTAATGTAGAAAGCATGTTTTTTTCAAAATCGGAGATTTATAGGTAGATCTTAGTTATCTTTTTCTAAACTTTTACTAAAACCAGCTCTTTTAATAGATCTCCCAGTTTTAAAAGCAGAGATCTGTTAAAATATCCGCGTGTTTCAATTTACTGAAAGATTTTATTTTTTCAAATAATCACTACATAGTATTAAACATGTCACTTCCCGCTGTCTGTTCCTATGTATACTTAGATCTTTAAAACTACGCTACGGATTTTAATGCAGTTTTTTTAATAGATAGAGTGATTCAAAAGGAAGGTTTTTACGTATAGTACATGCTTAATATAGTGGAGGAACAATGATATTTTTTAGATTTTTTGACTTATAGGCGGAACGAAGTTCGTCGGGTCATTCAGTGTAAATATAAGTGAACTCTGCGAAAATCAGACATACGCATTTTTACGGGTACAGAATTATAGTCGTAATTATTATGTCATGATAGCACATACTGTGAACCCCTAGCGGTAAAACCAGTAAGCACTCGCCTACCATATACTAGTATCTATTTACAAACATAATGAAACCAGGTAACGTAATTAACTTTTTATAGAAAACAAGTACAACAAGAAAATAATTGTTTCAATTGATTATTTATATCTTTTTTACATAGCTTGAAGTGTTCGTTGAAATTATAATAATGCATCGGAATTTAGTGTTAAAATATACCTTAGCATATGAACGGAAATGTTCTAAATTTTTAAATCGATTCTTAAAGTTGCGTATATTTTAATATATTTGTATTTGTATGTATTTAAAAAAAAATACTCAATCATTATTTGTTAAAATTTAATTACTTACAAAATCTGTATATCCATTATTAACTATTATTAAATAACTTTTCTGTTATTATCAATATAATTTGTCGTTTAAATAATTTTAATGAGAATTGGACTTGTCTAATGTATTTTATAATAATTGTTGGCACTTTAAGTCTGTAATGTTATACTTTTGTTAAGTTAAGACCAATATTATGTGATAAATGACTGTGTCCAGAACAAAATAAATAATGTCTGATGTTCAGAATATTTTATGCAGAAAAACGTATTCATTCATTAGAAGTAACTAAAATTATGTTGAAGAATTTCATTGATTTCGTCGTAGATGTTAACAATGCGTCTTTATAACGTTGCGTCAGTTTCGTTTTGCCGTTTTGGAGAAAGTGATGAAAATGAGTTCGAATATTTGCACATTTCAGTGATACCAATATAAAACAAATATCATATAGGTATACGCAAGTTGTCACTTAATACAAATATAAAATATTTTTATACGAATTTAAAAGTATTTATCCCTAATCTACACGTACTGCACGCAAACACGTACACGTACACGTACTGTACAAAGAATGCTACGCATCAGTCTATCCTCCGTGCTAGCTGCACGCGTGTCGTGTTATCCTTTACCATGGAAAGTTCACTTATTTACCTTTTTACCTATCAAGGGCGAATATTTTGATGATAGAACCAGTGCACTTATTGCTTCCATCAGTCTTCGATATAAATAATTTCAAACACATTACGAGAAATCAGATACGTTCGTCTGAAAATCGAAACTCAATCCCTAATTGTCGCCAACCCATTATTGTCCCACTGCTGGGCACGGGTCTTCTCTCAGAATGAGAGAGTTTTAGGCAATAGTCCACTGCGCTGGCCAAGTGCGAATTGGTGGACTTCATACACCTCCGAGAACTTTTTTTCTTTTATTCAAAGAACTCTCGGGTGTGTAGGTTTGCTCACGATGTTTTCCTTCACCGAAAAGTTCAATCCTAATGCATACCTATAAGGTGTATGCCGTTCTAAACACACACACCTTATAGGTGTAAAACTGAAAGAAATTAAAAGTGCAATTATCTTCTCTCATCACACTGTATAATCGAACATTTCTCCGGAGCGTGGGAGTGTCTATTGTTATTACTTCGAAAGTGATTCTGACGTCCTTAACACGTAAAACAATAGATTAGGTTAGTTTAGGTTATGTTATGACTTTTTCGTACGCTTGTTTTACCATTATTTTTTTATTGTAATATTATAGGGGTACTCGCAATATGACTTCTCATTTCTTAAATATACCTTAGTCTGAACGTCCGTTTGAAGTCAGTCAATAAGTACACGAGTAAAATGAGACAAATTAATATTTGGTAGCATTTTATGCAATAACTTTGGTGTATAAACAACGGTAAATACTGGATAGCAACTACGACCGTAGGTACTACTTGGTGTACCTATTCCCATGAATATTATTAGACGCAACTAAGAGGTTACATCCAACTGACGGCAGCGTCTTCCTGTGCTGTTATTTATCTGTTGCATAGAGATCTCCTGCTAAGTTTAACTGATTAAACATCCTGTAAACATGCAGGAACTTATAGATGGATAGCAGCTGAGAGGATACTTAATCAAGAATGCTATCATTTAATTAAGTTACACAGCTTTATATGAGGCAGTTTTATAAGAGCAGTGATAGCCTAATGGTTGAAACTTGCCCTCTCGATCGAGAGGTCCGAGGTTCAAATCCAGGCACGCACCACTGATTCATGTGCGTATTAGAAATTAATTATCACTGCTTTTCGGTGAAAGAAAACATCGTGAGGAAACCTACACACCCGAGAGTTCTTTAAAAAAAAAGTACTCGGAGGTGTGTGAAGTCCACCAATTCGCACTTGGCCAGCGCGGTGGACTATGGTCTAAACTCTCATTCTGAGAGAAGACCCGTGCCCAGCAGTGGGACAATACTGGGTTGACGACAGAGATATGAAACGTCCATCATAGTCCTCGGGAGTAGCAACGCATCTGTGATTGACAACAGATAGACCCATGTTCTGTTTGAAGTTGTTTACAGATGTCCATGGGCGGCTGAGACCACTTTCTATCAGGTGGACTGCATGCTCGTTTGCTAGTTCAGTCAGATAAAAAAATACAAAAAGTTACAAAACAATTAATGTTGTTGTAGATAATTTGTGTAATTGTACAAATATTTACAATTTCCATAAATGTGTTGCATTACGTGATAATAAATTGCTCGTACACAAACAACGAAAGTAAAAGTAAATATCGAACGATAAATAATTAGTTGATGATATCACAGCTACAAAACATTCGTATGAAAGCAAACACGGAATTCCTGCGATGCTAAAATGATTCTAACCTTTGTTAAGGCAACATTAATGGAGGAAAATGCTTACCTTTGTTTTAAGCAAACGTTAGGGATGTATCTAGATATTACGTAAATATCGATTGGTAAAAATGGTATACATTTTTACCAATCGATATTTGCATAATATCGATTCTATTGTTCGAGTATTCAAAAATCAATAATATCGATATTGGGATATCAATAATTATAACTTTTACCCAAACATTAATAACTTGACGATAAATACTTAGTTTTTAATTTATTAAATGTATTAACACACAGTATGTAATGTATTATATAAATCACATGCATATTAGTTGTGAAATTTCGGTAAATTACATTATTAATATATTGTATGTGTAGATTAAATTCGATTTGTTTCTGAGTTCCTGATGGTTGACTGGCAAATAATGCTTATAGCCTCAAGTCCACCTTTGTACTAAAATTTATTGTAAGGTACAAAAAGAATAAATAAATATCCAACCTTTGTGTTAATCGCCTCATTAATATTTAATTATGTAGGTAAATCAGTTACAGTCGGTTAGCTATGTACCTCTTAATTACTCATTGAAAAGTTGACCCAGCTCAGCAATCATAGTCGAGTTTAATGAGTGTATTTTAGCACATACGATACAGTGGATCATTGGATCATCTTCTATCATAACATTAAAAGTGTCAATAAACTGTTGACGTTATCAAATAACGATAATTTGTTGTTGATATAATAAAAAATATCGATATAATATCGTTTATTCCTAGGCAACATTAATAGAGGAAAACACTAAACCTAACCATTGTTTCTTATAACGAGTAATGCGAGAAAGAGACCGTATTATTCCCTCAAAATGATAGAAAGTAAGGAAATATTTTAATATGAAATAATAAGGAATAATTTTTCCTATTCCAAACAGAAACAACCAGTCTTATTAGGAATATTTGGTTGTTATGTCTTTTTTACTTTATTATACTAATAAAAGTATTTGGACTAATGAGTATTCTATATAATGCAACTTGAAAGCTGATATAATGTGAACAAAGAAGAAAACATTTTAATTACAATATTTCGCCACAATTGAGACCGCAGCACAGTTTAAATAACTTTGCGTATAAACAGAAAAATAATGGAAGAAAGAAATTTTAAAAACAATGGCGTGATGTAACAGCATCCATACAAACTTATTTGGTTTACGTAAGTAGGTACAGGAGAATCATTGTGAGAGTAATAATTTGGTTGGAACTCTTACGAAATGAGCTTTTAACTCGAAAGTAGACATTGACCTTTCTTTTGCAATCTTCCTGTTGGGTAATTTGTGGCGTAGTAATCGAGATCTTATGGTTATTTCTAATAATCAATAACAATATAAAATAATAAATTTTCTCATGAAAACCCTTATTAAACTCTTACACTTGTTTTCAAAGACACGAATTTCTCGCTAAATGAAGAAGCAACCAATTAAAATTTGATAGAACGTACAAATTGGAATCCGGTGTCTGGTAAAATGTCGTTTTTTCGGTATTATTCTGAGAAGCGCACGTTTCGAGTCAGGCAGCCATCCTGTTAAAAACAAATTTTTTAATTAAATATTCTGAAATCAATTTGACCGTTCGATTAAAAGTTTGTACACTGTAAGACTCTACATAGTATAAGACACTGTAACTAGGTTAGAACTTTGGAGCATTCTTAAACTTCACTTACCTTTTTTTGTGTTCGAGGGGGAATCCTTTAAAAGGTACCCGACGCCATGAAAGCGACGCAGGGTTATGTGGGATTTTTGTCACACTAAACCCCCCCCCCCTCCCCCGGTAGCCGTCCTCGGCGCTTAAAAGAGGATGCCGGGATCTCCAATGGAACGCAACTGGAATCCTCTGAGCGCGTTACCCCATCGGGCTCCTCCCAGATGGGCCCACTCCGATTACTCTTTACGACGGTATGCGACCACACATACCGCCGTTCTTCCCGGGACCGCCTGGCTGGATGGTTCAAGCTCCCACTCTAGCCGCCCGCAATCCCGGAAGCCCCTTTAAGTCGCCTCTTACTACAGGCGACTTATCTTATTCTGATCCCAGAACTACAGGAACAAGCTTAACTTACCTACCTCATTACAACCTCATAACAAAATTTAGCGTAGTACGACATTTTCTTCGGTGTGAAAAGGAAGTAAAGCAATTTATTCGCTCCTAACTAAACTAATTTGAACTTGTACCCCAACCCCCGCGCTACTTAAGGTACCTACATACGTAAGACGTAACTTTCGCACACTAGAGATCGGAGATACAATGACGACATAAGATCCAAGATAGCACACAATAGCACAGTAGCGAGCACCCAAACCGTGAGACCAGCTCAGTTGCAATAATGATACTGCAATGGAGCGACATGGTGGATTTCTTCACGTGCGGTCAGTTTTACATCCGAATTTATTTATACGAGTGCCGTGTTTCGTGTTCATGTGTTGAATTGTGTCTCTGGTGCCGTGATTATCGACGCCTATTTTTTGGTTTATCGTGCTCCAATGACAAGGTAGCAACTTCCGATTTGTATGTCGGTTAGCATGTCCGATTTTGTCGATCTCGTGCCTCGTTCCGCCCGACGGCCTCTACGCAGTTTCCGCCTTACAGAGTTGGGTATTAGAAACGATACATCACTGTTACTTTCAAAGAGTTTTTGCTAGTCAACATGGAATTGAGTAACGATTACCCACGCAATGTCGACGCACGGTATCATAGTCACGAGCTATCGGAACAATAATGTGTTGTGTCTAGTAAGTACGTTACAATCATGGGAACTTTTCACCTTTCTGAGAACTCAGTGCTTTCGATGTGTTAATGTGGTTAAATTATTTTTATTGCCACTTAAAGTGATCGATGCGATGTGTTTTCAAGAGTATGAAGAGATCTGTGAAATCGAAGTATTCAATGTATAAAGTTCTCCTTCCATCATATATTATGTACCTACCTAAATTAAAAGCATTTATTTTTAACTTCATATTTCTGTATATTTGATGAGAAAAACAGGTAAATGTTAGTCGAAAATTTTCCGTAAATACACAACTGCGCTTGCTACTAATTATTCCGTAGGTATTTAAATCTCGTAGACTGGGAGGCTCTCATTTGCCATTAAAATCACTTCAGCATTCAGTTCTCCACCGCTATTTACTCAGCAAATATGGACAATAGATAACTTTTTATTATCCGCAGATGTGATGTCACCCGTCGCTAGTTTAAAGATACCCAATGTTGTTACATTTTTTGCTTTATTAAAATAGCTATTATAAAATATTTATAAAATAAATCATTTTATCTATTATTAATTTATAGCTACAACAATACATTTAGCTTTAATTTCGTCATCTACTCCTTATTTTTAAAATATATTATTTCGAAACCTCTTAAAAGTAATATGTGCCTTCGAATTTCTTTATGGATAGCTGACATCCGCTTTAACTCCTCTAATTTTTAAGTCCAAACTTCTTTAGCGGCGTTGTGCACTTTTTGTGATGGGTAATAGCGCAATAAATGAATATTGTATTTTACCACATAAATTATAGTACTTTAATACTGATAAAGCAATTCGTGCAAAGTTATTCCTTAACCGTTCCAAAATATCAAAAATGCACAACAGTAATATTAAAGTTTTAAATTCTTCACTCCCGGGGAGCAACCGTGTTTTTAAACTTCAAGTACCTTTCATGGATCTTTGTCAATCGATAACTTGATTAAAACTTAAGTAAATCAATTGTCAGTATATTAATGAATATGTTCACCTTGCAATGATCGGTTATTCCGAGCCTAATCGTAATGTACCGCGCGGTGCCAAATAAGGCTGTTGAACGTCGAGGTTATAAACAGAACCTTGAAGCGTTCAATCTGAAGACACGCGAAGTCATGTGAACTGTACAATCCGTCAAGCAAATTAATGAGCTTCAGTCATGTTTGTACAAGCTTTAGAACAAATTTTGCGTCAAATGATTCGTTGGCCCTGATTTTTTGTATTAGCGGAGAAGCTAGCATTGAAATGAATGTAATTCCTACACAAATTTATTCTTGCATACAGTAAGTGACAAACGTCACGAGAAAAAATATATAACTTTTGTATTTTTTAAAAACTCATTAATCAGTTATTACATAAATGTAACTTATTATTATGAACTAGCAGAACCCACAACTTTCTTCGCGCATACCATAACAGGATCCATCCTTGGGACTTTGACGATTCATTTCTAGACCCCTCCGTTTTGTCAAAGGTCACCAATGCACTATAACTCCCCCGATGGCCGTCCTTGGCGCTGCGTGGAGGACTCCGGAATCTCCAATGGAATACAACCGGAGTCCCCCAAGCGCGACGCTCCATTCGGGTTCTTCCAGGTGAGCATTGGTACTCACTGCGCCTCCTGGTTACGACGGCATGTGACCACACATGCCGTTTACCTACATGGGTGACCCCTCTTGGCTGGTCAGTTCGAGCTCCCACTCTTACCATCCACAACCCCGGAAACCCCTTTTAGTCACTTATGACAGGTAGGGGATACTGTAGCCCTATTCTGATCCCAGAACTACGGGGACAAAATCCTTAGTTACCATCATCAAAATTGGCAGTCTTTCGTACTTACTTTCCATCATATTTGTATTCCCTTAAGGAGCTAATTTCCAAAAATCCTTTCTTAGTGCTCACCTCCACTATAAAATGAAACATGATGCAAAATCTTAACTTAGAAATCACTGTACATTTGGCTGTAGGTATCATCAAAATAACATAAATAAATTAAATTTTAACGATAATAAATCAATTAAAATTATGTTCTTAGGCAAAATCCATAAAGTTGTGGTTATAAAACGAAACTTGGTTACTAAACATTCTGTTAAACGTCGTAACGATCCAACATAGCTAACATCGATCGTACGCGTCTCTGACGATGTCTGAGATCAGGTGGCCCTTCAATCCTATTTGCAATAGATTAAAAATATCTATGGATATCCTCTAGCCATGCCCCTTATCATAAAAAGGACTGTATGCTCATTTGCTATGTCCTGGTTATATTTTTTTATTATAAATATTCTCTTAATATAAATAATATTCTAACCTGCGTTTATATAATGTACTAGCTTCTTTATCCAGCTTTGCCCGCTTGGGACACGTATGTAATGGTAGTTTTTTTTTTTTATTTGACTGAAGTAGCAAACGAGCATGCAGTCCACCTGATGGTAAGTGGTCACTGCCGCCCATGAACATCTGTAATCAACTTCATACAGAACATGGGTTTAATCTGAAGTCAATCACGGATGCATTGCTACTTCCGAGGACTATGATGGTCGCCTCATGTGAAGGTGTGCCGGCAACCACACCATTCTATCGAAATGCAAGAAATGCTTTACGCTAGAAATAGGTGTGGCGGTGGTACTTCCCCGGTCGAACTACACTGGTTCTACCACCTTGAGGAAGGTGTTATTTGTATTATCCCGGCAATAAAGTATAGTTTTGCTAATCCAATCATAAAATATTTATATGCATCCTATCAATAGTGTATGTATGAAAGAGTTACAAAAATCCATCCACCGTCACAAACATTAAAGTAAGGATGTTCTTGCCTTCAAAATGTATTGAGCCTTTAACCATTGTCATTTTATTGAATTGTCACTCAAAATTCTGCACGCCACTTGCGTACATGTTATACAGAAATAATATTTACCTATATATGTACCGTCTCACACAGGCAAAGCAAAATTGTTTCGTCATGCTTATATTTTGAAGCATAAACCATAAATTGTTACAAACGGTCGCGAATAACAAAAGTAATTGAATATTTGTGTTTATTTGTGTAAATGTCTTCGTGAAAGACAACTATTGACTTATCCCTCATGCACTTAGGATATTCGGATAGCAAAATCCAAACTCTATTAGCCAAGAAAATTGAATAATAAATATATACAGTCTTGTGTGGGTGTGTCTATCATAACAACATGCTAAATACAACAACACACCTACTATGATAATAAAGCCACACCTCCAGACATTGTCCATTCTACTATAATAACCATTGCACATGTCCACCATGCCCTTGGCCAGCGCGGTGGATGGCCTATAACTCTCTCATTCCGAGAGAAGACCCGTGCCCAGCAGTGGGACAATAATGGGTTTACGACGAACCGTTTCACAGTGGACGGCGAACATATCAGTACTACCTAGTTGATAATCATACTGTGGTACACGTGGCGATACATTAAATTAAGCTGTATATAAAGACAATTCGAGTATGGAGCCCCGTTTCAAAAACGAACTTTGGAAACAATGCAGTCCAAATTAATGTTAGTAAAAAACAGTTTAAAAGAATGAGTTACTAAATGGTACTGAAATAATATTTACGTTAACTATATTTTCTGTCAAAATATTCGTCTCTCAACTTCCTCTTCAACTTTCAAGATTCAGAACGACAAATTTTAAAATGTAAAATAAAACATCATAAGAAATCATTACAGACCGCAAAGCATGCCGTTTATGGTTACTGGCATAATTTAAGAGTACTCTGAATAAATGACACAGATTGTCGTAATGGTCCTTCTGGGCCATATCTCGCTGTTTTGTGTTTAGCGAATAGCTAGCGGCAAAAATCATTGAAGTTTTTACAATTTTCACCGTCTTTTAAATTACTGGCATTCACATCCAGTGTGAAAGTTATTTTGAGCGTAAAAAGTTTTTGATTTTATAATGATTGCACAAATGCCAAAAGTAATTTTATATATTGCTACAAACAACTCAAGCAAATAGATAAAAAATATTTTAAGATAGAAGTAAACGTACCTTAGTAAACATAGTATAAATACCGTTAAAGATATTTATGCTTTCCAAAACTGCAAGCTTGCTCCATATTCATGAAATTGTTTTGATGTTCGCTCCTACTTAAAATGTATTATATTACCGTTAAAGTTAATCATAATGAAGATATATATCATTAAATTGTAGATACCTACATAACCTATATACCTATAATATATAATAACCTATAACCTATATACCTACATCGTCAGTTCTTTTCATTGTAAAGACAAATAAGATGCTTTCTTTTGATTTCCGTTTTCCTTTATTGCCTATTTCAGTTGAAGCTTTGAGCGAATGCGATGAACTTCTTAAACATTTTAATATTGTAATATTAAGTTGTGTTGGGTGTGGTTGCCGGCACACTTTATATAACTCGACCATCATAATCCTCCGGAGTAGCAACGCATCTGTGATTGACTTCAGGTAAAACGTTTGTTCTATGTGAAGTTAGTTGGTCACAAATGTCAATGGGCGGCAGTGACCACTTACCATCAGGTGGACTGCATGCTCGTTTGCTACTTCAATCTTATAAAAAAAAGTTAGTCATTTCTTTGGACTATTTACATTTAACTATTTATTGGACAATTCCTTGATAGTACATAAATACTTTTATTATTTACACACATAAATAGAGTATTTTATTACTTTATTTATTAGTATTTTTCACCATTGTTTATAAAACAGATAAATTCTAAAAAACGTACTATAAGTACAATAGTTTAAAATACAAAAACAATACATTAAAAAATATAGTTTAAAATACATAAATATTTTTACACTTGCAAGTTTATAACGGATACACAAAATCATAGACAATAGTTTTTACCATCACCAGCTTTTTATACCTAGTTTCGCGTCGGTTCAACTCGATCGGTATTATTTGCGGAACTCCCGAACACTAAAAGGATAAAAGCATCTTTATGCAATTTTCGTTCTTTTGTACGTAATTTTATCGCCTTTCCATTTTCAATCA
Source organism: Spicauda simplicius (assembly GCA_949699795.1). Taxonomy (NCBI): domain Eukaryota; kingdom Metazoa; phylum Arthropoda; class Insecta; order Lepidoptera; family Hesperiidae; genus Spicauda; species Spicauda simplicius. Next base: position 4,949,464 of record OX453061.1, on the reverse strand, counting down.
CATTTACCGTGCTAAAATGAGAACTTTACAGTTAACGACTAAGGCGACATTCATACAAAAACTTATTCACTAAATTCTGGTTTAAGATAGGTACATAATAATCTATACTTACTTTCTCATTCTTATTAACAATTCCACGACCAAACATTGAATTCTTTTAACTGTGAAAATCAAAATGAGTATTCTGTTGGCTATTATTTCGTTAATTATCAATAGCATTAGCTACATACTTAACTTTAGGTTCTTTAGATACTATACAGATGTTTCTTCTTTAATCTAAAATGATGAAGGATTATAACAGCCACTATTCACTAATGTGGATTTATCCGATAGGTTTTATTTATAGTAAAATTCTCTCTCTAAACATATCTCTATAAACTAATACGTGAAGCAAGAACTCGTGATTCGTTTTTAAAATGCTTGCCGCGACTATGAAACTACGCACGGTTATACTTGATGTACAGAAGGCTTACGGAAGCTAACCTTTTTTTCCAATAATACAACGATCATACGTAAAATCAACTAAAAAAACCCATTACAAACACTACCTTTCATTTGGCACAAACACATACATAATAAATGAAATAAAACATTTAATGTCTTACTATGAAAACACATAACGTCAAAAATGTCAGATGTCTTTGTCAAAATACCCGCTGTTGATTTTAATGCAGCTTAGTTAATAAAACCTCTTTTATACAACTTGAAAATTGAAATTTGAAATTGAAAATAACTTTAAAATTATTATAATTTATTTGAATTTGAGGAATAGGTATTCGTGCTACTTTGGACAATAGGAAGTTTAGTTTTTGATTTAAATTACGGTCGAATTTCGACCGTTGCGACGGGTACTAGTAACAATAAATTTCTTAATCACACATAAGTTAAAATTATATTGACATTTACGAGCGTGAGGTTAGGAGTGAGAGAATATTGCATTAACACATTGTGCAAAAAACGACGGTAATCCGGAACATACTCTCCAAACAGCGTAATCCTAGAGAAACGTGCATTTCCTTAATGTTATGATGTATGCTCCGTCGCTACGGGAGATTTACTTGCTAAAATGAAAATTTGTTTGGAAACTGCTCTGAGTTTATTTCCTAGCACTTCGTTTTAACTGTATTTATAATAAAATATATGGCTCGTAAATTTCATTATACTATAGATACCTCATGCTAGTAAAATTTAGTTAGAATTTTATTTAATTCGGAAATTAACACTTACACTTATTATACATTTTTTTTATCTAACTAAAGAAGCAAACGAGCATGTAGTACACCAGATGGTAAGTAGCCACAGCCGCCCATGGACATCTCCAATCAACTTCATACAGAACATGGGTTTCATCTGAAGTCAATTACAGATGCGTTCCTACTCCCGAGGACTATGATGGTCGCCTCATGTGAAAGTGTGCAGGCAACCACACCCTTCCATCGAAACGCAAGAAATGCTTCACGCTAGAAATAGGTTAGGCGGTGCTACTTCTCCGGTCGAACTACACTGGTTCTAGCACCTGCTTGATAACAATTAGGTCATATTACTTATATCATCCTTTTAAAAATATTTTGTGGCAGTCACTATTATCTTTGGATTTTAATTATATAAATTTCTCTTTGTACGATTGTATATAAAGGCGCATGTCATAATTTTCAATTTGACTATTCTGGACTCCAAAAATAAATTGCTGGATTCATCACGTACTCAGATATCCAAATGATATGAATATGTCGTCTAAACATTTGATTACATATCTGTCTGATACTTATCGTTACCAAATATAATTTGAAAGCAAAAGAACAAAATAATATGCAAATCAAAGTCCTGGAATTGAATCGAGGAGTTCAGATTTATTAAGTTAGCTCAGGTGCAATTTCAGCGCTAAATTTGCATTAAATCTATAACAGCTTTACATATTTGATATTGTTGTGATTGGGTTTGAAATATAACTTAATTAAATTATTTATGAGGCGTATTGGAGGTGAGAACTTGATCTATTACTGAATAGGTTTAATTTAATCGATGTGGAAATAGCTCTACAAATCAGTTTGTGTATTTACCGATGTTATTAGTGTTATACTAGGCAATTATGAATATGATTTTATTTTCCTGTTTTTATGTCTTTGTAAAAAGCCCAACTATATAATTTTAGCGTTACAAATCTTTGTTGCCTCATGTATTAAGCTTAGGTATTAAATACCGTTTAATCGAACAATCTGATATATTTTAAAATTATATTAATTAATCTTAAAAGCTTACTGTCGTACTTCCGCGGTAAATTGTTGCAAGTAGTGGCATGTGATAACGCGGGGGGGGGGGAGAGTCTCATGGCCCCGGACGGCATGTTTTGGGGGGCGGTAATCTTCCATCTTTGTATTATATAGTCGGTATTTTATCCAGGAAAAAAATCGAAACTCAAATGATGTCCTAAAGCGCTACATTTCTGGAGCAGCAGAATATTTAAAATAGTGACATAAAGCAGCACAATCATATTTTTTATTTCTTCTTCAATCATCTACATACCCAATTTTATGTTTATACCCTTTATTTATTAAACATTCCTTAATTTAGAGTTGCAGTACGGCGCGTTGCTGGAAGGGTGCGGGGGGGAGCTGCCGTCGCTGAGCGCGTGCGCGCCCCTCCCCCCGCACCTCGACAAAGCGACCCGCCGACAGCAGAAGGATGCGCGTGCGCACCAAGACAAAATCGCACAAGTTAACATACATTTGCAGGGTATTTTTTTTATTTTTTTTTTCTTTCTTTTATACTATTATTTATATATTTTTTATTTTTTACTTATTATTAGTTTTTTTACGGTTTCAAATTTCCTCTTTAAATTTGTTTTAACTTCATATGATTCATTCATTTTACTTCACATCTTACACATCAAACTACAATTTTATAGTAAAGTAACTCTTAGTATCCGTCAATTTTAATTCATGTCAGTAGTTTAAAATTTATGTTCCTTTGTTTCAGCACTGTTTGCAGCAGTTGAACATGGCTACCTTGATAAGGCGAGAAATATCCTGGAATCCACTGATGTCGACGTTAACAGGTACGATAATATTGTAAAAAACAGCAGCACAAGCAGTAAATCTAAAGTAACATTCAATAATATGTTCACTATAATTTACTAAAAAAAAAACATGCGTGCGTACAAAGTACACATGTCAGAAGTGAAACTTCTTTGGCGAACTCATTTATAAATCTTGTTTATATTTATACAAATCTAAAACTTTAAATTTCCAAGATTAAGAGGAAGGGAAAAAGGCGTGATACGACGTTCGCTCTGTCTCACTTTTTCTCTCAATCTTTCTCACTCGCTTGCTCCCTACTCTCACTCCACGGTGCTCATGCTACGTTCGCCCTGTCTTACTCTCTCTCAATCGGTCTCGATCACTCTCTCTCTCTTTTCCGACACTTCCGTTGCATACCGGCGTGACGTTTCATCTGTAAAATTTTTACCCTCATGCGCCTAAAGAAGTTTCACTTCAACAATTACATAAACTGAGACTAATTACTCCATACATTTCAGCCTCAACCCAGACGGCTTGTCGCCGCTGGATGTGGCAGTGTTGGCATGCAACAGGCAACTCGTCAAGATGCTCATGGAGTTTGGAGCCAAGGAGGGGACTCAGTGTAAGTATTGCATTTTAAAAACTGTAGATCGTAATACAGTGCACGCATTAAACTTATATTAGGAATGAAATGGACTAGAGAAGAGTAGTGGATTATGGATCAGAGGTTTTTGAAGAGAAACTTCTTTAGAATCTTTGTGATTTGAAACTCGATGAAACGAAATTGCGTCCCAGATAAAAAAAAAACACAACTTCATAAAATTAAACGGGCGAGATAATGAGATTACATTATACCGTATTTTGTGTTCTCAATCGATGATAGATAAATTATTATAGTCGGATACTTTTCATTTCTGCTGTGTGTGATGCGCACACTTATTTTTTTGCGTGTCTTGGGGGCAAGTGTTTTCTTTGGCCATCGTCAAATGGTTATAAACTAGTGTAAGAGTGTTTTACCTCTGACGTGGGCCACATTATATCTCTATCCATGTGATGAATAATGAGCGAAAGTAATGCAAACCGAAACCCTGAAAATCGAAAAATGAACCTATGAATAAATCTGTAGGACTATATTTTGCGACAAGAATTTATTCTGGCCCAACGCCGACTGCTAAGAAGAATTATGTGTTTTTATATTCATGTCACACACTTAGGATGTCTATCATCTAGATTGAAGTTACTTTCGGTACATATTTCTCGTAAACGAAATACCCTTTAATGTTGCACTAGGCTCATGTTAAGTATAAGCAGAAGAAAATTCCTTACATTTTTAATGAAGTATTTTTGTAGCTATGTGAATGGTTAGATTATGATCGATTTTATTTCATTAACTTATCCAGAAACTATAAGGGCACCCTTATCGTATATTGAAATGAAATGCCTTTATTTTGTATAGGCCTTTTTTTTTGTTTTCGAGGGAAACCTTCCAAAGGTACCCGACGCCGTGGGAGCGACGCAGGGTTATGTGGGATTTTTACTACACTAAAACCCCCCCGGTGGCCGTCCTCGGCGCTGAAAAGGAGGACTCCGGGATCTCGAAACGACTTCAACCGGAATCCTCCGAGCGCGCTGCCCCATCGGGCTCCTCCCAGATGGGCGGCTGGGCCCATCGCTCCGTCTAGTCTTTACGGCGGTATGCGACCACACATACCGCCGTCCTTCCCGGGATTGCCTGACCGAACGGTTCGAGCTCCCACTCTAGCCGTCTGCAACCCCGGAAGCTTCTTTTAGTCGCCTCTTACGACAGGCAGGGAATACCGTAGCCCTATTCTGACCCCGAGGCTACAGGGACATTTTGTATAGGCCTACGGGGGTACTTATAATATGTAAGTTACCTATTTTTTTCTTCACTACCACTTGATTGAAATACGACCTCAAGTGAGATGATCCTGCAAAAAAACTCACACAAGTAACATTAAAATGTTTATTATTAATATATATTACAGCATTAAAATTATACCAAAGTCTGTATCATATTATTAGTTGCAAATGTATTAGCGCGTTCAATCTTGTCCCTAATGCGGTGTCTGGTTTCCTGGACGTCGTCCAATTATGGCTAACAGAGCACAAGCTAGTTGGTTTGCTCGAATAGCGATAATAGTTATGTTAACACATCCTTGCATTATTATAATGGATACTGGATTTTCTTAGTCGTATTTTATGTGTTTTATTATTATTCCACGATAGCTTCGTGTGCCATAGTTTATTATATCTTTAGAGGGAATAATGGCGCCAAAATAATTGAAAGATGCGGCCGTTGAAACTAATTTATTGCGAAAGAAACCGAAAGAACATTTGCACAGATTATGTCACAGGAAGTTATGCCACAGACAGAAACAGAGCTGTCATAGGTAAAATTAAGCCTTTCACTGGCGAAGAGTATTAAATAAACCGATTGTGATTGTTTATTATTCGCATGTAACATAGTAGTTATAAACCTACGTATTTAAGATTTTGGTTAGGATAAATTGGAAGTATCTACCAGATATAATTATTTATTTCATTGATTATAAGTACTTCAAAGCCGATTAGTCGCAAAACCAAAGTAAGTAGAGAATGAGCATGCAATACGGTAATTGTATATAATCTGCCACCCATGACATCTGTAATCAACCCCATTTAAAATTAGAGTGTTATTTGAGGTCGGCCTCAGATGCATTGCTACTCATGTGGACTGAGTGTGAAAACCTATGAAAAATATGTTTCCCGTAGCTGCCTTTCAAACATCAATACAGTGCCAAGTAAAATAGATGTAGCAGTAGTGCCTTCTAAGTTTAATCACAAAGGACATACCACATTCATAAACTTACATATTATACTAGATTTAGAATTAATTCATTAGTCCTTTCCTACCACATACGAGTGCCAGACATTTGTATATATCTTTTTTTGTAAGATTGAAGTAGCAAATATATAGACGCCCATGGACACCTGTAAGGAACTTCACATAGAACATGGTTTCTACCTGAAATCAATCACAAATGCGTTGCACCCCAGGATTATGATGGCCTCATACAAAAGTGTGCCGGCAACCACAGCCTTCCACTGAAATGTAAGAACTCCTTCTCGCTAGAAATAGGTGTGGTAGTAACTCCCCGGTCGAACTACACTGTTTCTACCATCATATCCTTATCTACTACTTGAATTCCTTACATACAAAGCTCAAGTGGATATCAAAGTGCAATGTATATTGTCTACAGATATCATAACAAATCACAGGGTATCTCTTTAAAATGCGATTGTTATCGTAAATCTACTGTTATGATACACTATTTATCTGTCATTGTGTCATTCTTATCGGCCAATCAACGTATCAATCTGTGTTCTAGACTTTTTACTACCAGGCATGATTTCCCTTTTCAAATGTTATGTATTGTAAATTTCATCGTGTCTCTAGTATACAGATATATTTATATTTATCTTACATAAACTTAAAATTTATCATAGTACTATAGTAAATATATACACGTGACTGAAAATTGTAAGAAGATAAGCATATTAGATCAACATACATACGCTCCCTATAGTCACAGTTCAACATACCTACACACAAATATTTGTGTTTATATGTATGTGTACACATATCTATATCTTCTTCTTTATAAAAATGAATGTTTCTCTGTATGCCCTCTATAGAATCGTAAACTATTCATTTGATTATGTGATGATCTTTAGCAAAGTTGTTATTCATGAGCTCGCGAAGGTTTCTGGTGCATTTTTTTGTGATGGCGTCGCAAAGCGCGCAGGGTACAGCTAGTAGGTATATAATAAAGAAGAATTCAATTCTGTACTTTGAAAAAATAAAAAAATACGTTTAGGGGTCTTCATACAAGTAAAACAATCCAAAAACATTATTTTGTAAATATTTAACTATGCGGTTTGATATTATATAATTACTTTTATTTTACCGTTTCTTTAAAATCAATATACCTACTTCAGCGGTTCCAAGGTTCGAAACAGTTGCCGGTATTTTTTTTTATTTGGCAACCATCCTGGCCCTCTGCAGTAGCAACGCATTTGTGACTTCAGATAGAACCCTTGTTCTGTAAGTTGCTAACAGATGTCCATATGGGCAACAGTCCTCTTACCATCAGGTTGGCATAGTCATTTACTAGGTACTTTAATCTTATAAAAACATTTTATTACAGTTAAAAATCCGGAGGCACTTGGAGCCCACCTACGAAGACTGACGAGGGAAGCCGAGGCTCGATTGCACGAAGCCACTGGCTGTGTTCCTGATAGGGGTTTCAGGGAGGATGCTTGCAGGTACTTAATATACTAGTTACTTATTTCTTCACGTGATTTTCCGTGCTAATTTATCCGCGTTCTACATACCCCATGATGTGCAGATGATCAGATGTTTATTACATTCTACTTTGCAAAAATCACTTCTAGGAACAACATTTGTGGGTACAAATAAGGAACAATATCCATTTATTTATATAAGTTTTTGTACACAGAGACATTACAGAAATCATACAATTACAAAAATATTTAGTACAAAGGGCTACTTATTCCAAAAAGAAATTTCTTCCAGCAGCTCTGTGATCGGAATAGGTATATGAAAAGCGTGCACAATCTAGCAAATCTAGCGTGCACAAAATAAAATAAATATAGATAAACAAACAAAATACACAAATCTTTTCAGTACGATACCTTTTTAAAGTATTTAATTATAATATTTTTAACGTGATACCTCTTTTCAGATCATCAGCAGGTGGTCAAGCTGGTACCACGGGCTGTGCAGGTGGAACTGGCTCCGAGAAAGATAAACAAGCTCAACACTGGGAGAGAAGAGTGCGAACTTTGAAGTAAGTATTTATTTACTAATCTAGTTGACATTAAACATGCATCTCAAGTATCAAAGCACTGTGTTACAAAATCAAGCTTGTATTCAGAGCCTTTGGTCCGAAACTTTAAACAAAGCATATTTTTAGTAGGCGCCACCGCCTACACTCACTACACTCATAGCCCCACAATAGGATTTTCACCTGCGTCGTGGGTACCATGGACACACACAAGACAGACACCACCACCCGGACCCAGTACACAAACACCCAGACCCAGAACACGAATCTAAACTCATCATTCAGATACCTGTCTGGCCGGGAATCGAACTTGGGACCCATTGCGCGTCAGACCGGTATGATAACCGCTTCGCCACGCGGGTCGACATAAAAAGCTAAGCTTATATACACCGTTTCAAGTTGGTAGAACCAGGGTAGTTCGACCGGGAAAGTACCACCGCCACACCTATTTCTAGCGTGAAGCATTTCTTGCGTTTCGATAGAAGGGTGTGGTTGCCGGCACACTTTCACATGACGCGACGATCATAGTCCTCGGGAGTAGCAACGCATCTGTGATTGACTTCAGATGGAACCCATGTTCTGTATGTATTACAGATGTCCATGGGCGGCAGTGGGCACTTACCATCAGGTGGACTGCATGCTCGTATGCTACTTTAGTTAAAAAAAAAAAATCTTCCCCAGACGTCTAGTGGTGGGGTGGCAACAGGCACGCGTGCCAAGCGCGTTACCCGCGCCCGAACTGGAGGTGTGCGGCGCTCACTCTGTGTCCGTACGGTTGAAGGACGCACGCGCCGTGACCGCTAGAGACCCGCCCATCGTCACCAAGTATAAAGGTATTTTCAATGAATTATCACTCTTATCTTATTTAGGAAACCTTTCATGGGTACCTCTCAATCACAGGGGCAGCTAAAGGATGTGTCGGACAGTAGGTTAACAACAATTAGGGTTTTAGTGTGGTAAAAATCCCACATAACCTTGCGTCGCTCCCACGGCGTCGGGTACCTTTTGAAGGTTTCCCTCTCGAGAACAAAAAAAAAAGGTTAGCAACAGACGCGTGCGCCAAGCGCCTGTTGCTGAAAAACCCACGGTCACAAAGTATAAAGGTACTATCACTGCACTAGTCACTCGATGCAACCACTAGAGGCCCGCCCATCGTCACTCATTTTAAAGGTCCTCTCCTCCTTTTTTCGTGGGGAAAAACTTCATAAGTTGACATCAGGCGCGTATACGATATGTAACGTGCGCACTGTCTCCGTGCAACTGAAGAACATCATCGTTAGTACGACTTAAGGATCATCACGCCAAAGTAATAACCCTATATTTTCAATATATATTGCGAGGTTATTCATATGGCTTGACCATCTTTAGTCACATCGACCACGGTAGTGAGTACCCTATATGTTAATCTAGGAAGAAAAAGTAACAATCATTCATACATCAACATAAACCTTTACATTTATAATATTTAATTCTTAATTTTTCAGTGGAATGGGCATCCCGATCGGACTTTTCAAATGTATGCGGCTGTCGCGAGGTGCATGCGTCAGGGACAAATGGTACCAGAGTACTGGCGGCTGGACTGACCAGAGGCAGGCGGTACTTCTTCAGGGCTGCTGCAGGGAATGTGAAGGGATGGGGACCCTTCACTGTTTCTATACCGAGGAGCGTCGTGCCTAGCAGTGAGTTTTACCTTTAATTCGTGGAAAGTTGCGAAAGAGTTCCGAAAGAAATGAAATTAATTACGGCTTCTATAGGTATGAAAAAATAGTAGCAGTACTTTTCCAAGTAATCGGAAAGTTTATTAGGTACAGCTTCCAAGTTTAGTTTAGTTTTCATTGAGAAGTTGCCGAAACAGTTTGTAGTTTCGAAATGAACCTTAACAACTGTCCGTAATGGAGAAAATCTACAAGAGACACTATAATAACATTGGAAAATACATATTGAATATAACAAGTATGCAATATGTCTTTTCCAATATAACAAATATTCAATATGTCTTTTCCCATTGTTCAAATATTAGGCAATTGCTGCTTTGTAGTTTATCTGTTCGTAATACCCACCTCTCTAGTACTAATTTAGCAAAAAAAAAATACGCAATTATATACCTTTAAACCATATTATTCATATGTGTATAATCACGTTCATCGCCGATATTATAACATCGCCTAATTTACCAACACTATTATTTACAGCTTAACTAAATCTTTAGGTAGATATTATTTTTGAGTGATAGCCTAATGGATAAAAACCCAGCCTCTTATTTGAGGACCCAAGGTTCAAATCCCAGGCACGCACCACTCATTTTTAATTTTTTTGTGCGTGTTAGAAACATACACACCTGTACGTTTAAAAAAGTTCTCAAAGGTGTGTGAAAAAGGCACGTTGGCCTATGGCCCACAAAATCATTCTGCGAAACGCTTCTTGACAGAATTTAACTTAGTAAGTATTTCTTAACGGAATAATAATGGGTTGACGACTGTTTTGATCGTAACCAGCCGTGCCCAGCATTGAGACAATAATATGTTGACGACTAATAATTAGCATAACCAGACTGTATCCACCAGTGTGATAATAATGCTTTGACGACTTTCCCATAGGCTGGCGAGACGTATCCTCCCGTGCTACACGTGGAGACTCAGGCGGTGCGGCCGCGGCGTTGGAAGCGTTGGCCACTGCGGCCGCGGGAGCTCGACAGCGACCGCCAGTGCAGCCCCCACGGCTGCCCAGGAAGAAGACCGCCACTATACGCCAACTGTTCACCGCTGCTAGCAAGTTTCAGAAGAACCTTCGAAGGTAATCTCATATTTGGAATTATCTGATTATAGCTTATTCTTTGGTGTGCCCAATAAAATACAATTATTAATTAATGATATGAATAAAAACAACGCAAAAAAAGTATTTTCGGTATTCGGCAACTACTTGTATTGAATATCTTTGATCTTTGATTTGTACAGGAACACTAATTCAAAAGTTATAGTGCAGCCAGATACGATACATGTATTTCTTCCATCTATCAAACTAATAAAATAAAATTAAAAAAAAAAACATTTATTATAACACGCCTTTCTTCAATGCACTGAAGAGAAAAAACTAAATTTTGTAGTAGTTAAATCCATCATTTTGTAGCATCGTACAATTTTCTATGATAAAAAAACATTTTTTTTCTTTTCAGTGAATTGAAATGAAAGCTTGATTTAATTTTTTATTTTATTATTTTTAGTTGTCCCAGGACCCAATGCTTTTTCCTTTCATAGCCATATTGGGTGGGTTGGATGGACTATCTGATCTGATCTCATGAATCTGTAATCTTCCTTTTTTTTAAGGCGACCATCTTAAATTTGATTTTTTTCTTAGTGTATTGTATTCTATAAATTAAGCCTTTTCATTTGATACCCGTATAGGGTAGGTTGTACATGTAATCCGCCATTTTGTTCTGACGGCCATTTTGGATTAATAATAATATTGATTATATATAATTATTTAACATTAGAAAATATTTGCCGATATTTCCAGGGGTGTATATTTGGCGTGCATACTGTACCATGAAGATAAGGTGCTCGTGACCAGCGAAGAGTTTCTACCAGTAATCGAGGTGGATGAGACGTATCCTGCGTGCATCTACACTGACTTCCACTGGCTTATGAAGGTAATCTGAATTGCTTTTTGTTTTCGTATAGTAGCGGAAATATTGAGCACTCGATTATGGAAGTTTTTCATTATTATAAATATTGTACCGATCATGCAGTCCACCTGATTGTAAGCAAGACTAAAGTAGCCACTGCCTATGAACACCGTAATAATCACAGGCAAGATTTAACTGTCAAACAAACAAACAAACAAACAGATGTCTGAGCACCTCGGATGTGTATCACAAAAAAAAGTTAGTAAGATTTGTGCCGTGTGACATCAGTTTTGAAGAGTACCACTTCCTCTATTCCGGTTCATTTCCAGCGCAAGGGATAAAATTCACTATCTTCCTATGAACCATTAACACCCTCTGCGGTCACCGACACGCATGTCAAATGCAGTGACTTTTTTAATCTGACTGAAGTAGCAAACGAGCATGCAGTACACCTGATGGTAAGTGGTCACTGCCCCCCAGAGACATCTGTAATCAACTTCATACAGAACATGGGTCCCATCTGAAGTCAATTACCAATGCGTTGCTACTCTCGAGGACTATGATGGTCGCCTCATGTGAAAGTGTGCCGGCAACCTCACTCTTCTATCGAAACGCAATAAATGCTTCACGCTAGAAATAGGTGTGGCGGTGGTACTTCCCCGGTCGAACTACACTGGTTCTACCACCTTACATATAACATAAACACTATAAACATAAATCCCCATATGAGGAGTACTAAATCCATCAATGAACTTCAAAAGACCGATAGTTAAAATTCTGTATATATTTATCTTTCAGGTATCCTGCTCTTGGGACGAGGTGAAAGCGTTAAGATCAGACATGGAAAAGCACACGTCGTCATCCATCCACTTCAGACTGAAGCTTTTGACCGCCGCCGCCCAGATGCAATCCGCTCTATGTGTGCAGGACTTAGGTAATTGTTAAATGTTACCAAAATTATTGCATTTTACAGAACCTGTTCATATTCTTTCCTAAAAAAAAGGGGCGAAGTGTTCACACACTTCCTCAGTGGCTCTTTTTCGTTCTTTTTTTTTAATTCTCTACCGGATCTCTTTTTTCTCTCTTTCGTCTCTTATTTACTTCATGTATCATTATTTGTCTTTCTCTACTCCTATTTCTATATTTTTCCCTTCCCTCTTGTTTCTTGCTTATATATCTATATCTCTTTTATCCTTTATAGTTTATGGATTTGTTAAGCAATTGACAAAGAAAAGCTCCGATGCTCTCTGAAATTTGTCTCATTCTATTGAGAAGTTTAGATTATATATAGTTTAAACTTCATTTGGAAAACTTTTCTTATTAAGCTGGAGGCAGAGTCCGCCGCTCTAAAACCTTTACGCTTTCGACCAAGTCATATCTTATCAAATTTATTTTCACTTTGATAAACATTTGTAAGAGTCTGTTACTCGAGCATTGTAGTCAGGATTTCGTTAACATTTCATGATCTCTGTACTAAATCTTCAACAAGTTATCAAAAGCACTATGTAACTTCAGGTCAACTGTACCATAAGCCACTCCGGGACGCCCACGGTACAGTGGTACTGTCCTGCGTGAACAGCGTCAAGTCCATCAAGGCGGTGTCTGCTTTAAACTCCCGCTGGGCACCAGTGTCGAGGCTCCGGCGACGAGTGCTGAGTGAGGATAATACTATGGGAGAGCTGTTGATGGCCTCGGTGCATGAGCAGATTGCGTATCATCAAGTGAGTTTTATGATTTTTTATTAGAACTGACTTGGAGTGATCATGAGATTGGAGTGATTTAGGAGAAGATTACAGGATTATAAGTGAATTTTCATGATTGTTAACTGGTATCACTATCACTGGTATATCTTTGATACAATTACTATATTTTTATTTTATGTAAATCTATAGTTTTACGATGATTTCGTATTTAATTAAGTTTGAAATAAGTGTGCAACTATTGGCAAACATGACATATTCTTCTTAAGTGGTGGGCAAATACACCTCCCTGATTCGCCCTCCTCCCTCACAGTTCGCCCTCCGTTCGTGGCTATCAGCCACCCTTCAGGCTATTAAATTTTAAAAAGTTTGAAAATTTTAACGATATTTCCTTTTTGTCTCATTTATTGTAATACACATTACTTTACTTATGTGGTCGGCAAAATACACCTCCTTGATCGAAGTGTAGGTAAAACACCTTCCGACACCCACCCGTAGCCAACTCCAACACTAAACAACCTCCAACGCCCAGGTGTCCCGCGTGCGGCTCCCCCGCGGGCTGTACCTGGGCTACCTGAAGCTGCAGTCGTCGGTGGAGGTGGTCCGCATCGTGGCGCCGGCGCGCGCGCCCAACGTGCCGCCGCACACGCGTGTACGCGATAATCCACATGTCTCCGCGTATGTATCACACTCAAAATCGTTTTTCTTACCAATTTATTATTAATGGTGGTTCCTATTTACAAAAACGTTGATATCTAAATAGATTATTTATGTCATAAAATATATGAGCAGTATTTTTTAAGAGCAGTCATAGCCTAATGGTTGAAACTTGCCCTCTCAATTGCGAGGTCCGAGGTTCAAACCCAGACACGCACCACTGATTTATGTGCGTATTAAAATTATTTATCACTGCTTTTCGGTGAAGGAAAACATCGCTAGGAAACCTACACACCCGAGAGTTCTTTAAAAAAAGTTCTCGGAGGTGTGTGAAGTTCACCAATTCGCACTTGGCCAGCGCGGTGGGCTATTGCCTAAAAAAATTCTCTTATTCTGAGAGAAGACCCGTGCCCAGCAGTGGAACAATAATAGGTTGCACCCATGTTTTGTTATAATATGGAGGCTGCAGTCCACCTAATGGTAAGCGGCCACTGCTGCCCATGAACATTATGTCATTTATCCCGGATAAGATCATAATCTTACTTGTAGTTAGCCTTAGGCTGACCTCAAGACTCTTGTCACTGGTATTGCTACTCCTGAGAACTAAATCCCTCCTCCCCAACCACACACACACACACACTGCTGTATTCTTGAAACCAGAAAACAGCAGTGACCAACAAAGTTATTAAACAGAAACAAGCGTGGCGGCTGTGCTTTCGAAGTTCCACTTAGAATTCTTCTACCTTTAAAATGCCTGAAGAAATAGGGATAAAAAAGTTTACAGGACGTTATTATTCAGTGTCCACAAATTTTACATTTTAGTTTTTTTTATAGAAGGCATATCACATCAAATTTTATTTTCATTTTTTCCTTATTACAGAGAAGAATGGGAATACCTTAAACTGCAGTCAGGAAAGCTGTCAGAAGACCCACAAACGATAACGAATCTTGTAGCTATAAACGCGAACAACGAAAAGCCATCAGAATCTCAAGAAATGTTCCTAGACCAGATAGCGTCAGCGTCACGCAGACTGTTCAAAGAGATGGAAATACCAATAGAAAGTGTTATCGCCCACCGAATCTATGATCTCGAAGTTATTGAGCTCAATGACGATGTCAGTTTCGTTATGATATGTCCACCAGCTGAACAGGCGTGTTCCGTTCCCGGCCAAAAGGAAATCCTACTCCAAAAAGGAGATCTCCTCAGCCTACCAATCCAAGCGTTCGAAATGATCCACCTGCAAACTTACCACACCAACATCCTGAACAAATACTCAAAGCTGAGCTGCGTTTTAGAATTAGATGTTGCTCTAGCCGCCCACACGCATAGAGAGGCGTTCTCCTGCACTGAACTTCAGACTGCGAAAGAACGATTGACGAAGCTAGAAGACCTGCAAAACAACCTCAATCTCGTGTGGAAAACTGAACGATGGCTCATGGATCTTATTGGATTTGCGAGAGATAAAGACAAATCTGGCCCCAGTTCAGGTATATTGTTAAAGCACATTCTTGATAAAACTCCGTCAACGCAGACCTGCGTCGACGGACCTGATAGCGAAAATTGCGACAAGGATGCAAATTTAAAAATAGATTTACTGCAAATTCCTTCGCGAGATGGCAAAATTACTAAAACTTCTCCTGGTAGAGGATCTTGGCCGGGTCCTGCTGGGAATGGCAATCACGCTAGCTTACATCCTGAATTCAGCAAATCTGAACAACAACTTAGCCTGGCTCCGAGGCAAACATCGGTTTCCACTCTTAACTTAAGTAGCTCCCAGTATCTCAACACTGATTTAAGTAAATACCCCCGAAAAGGCAGTGGCGACTCCCAGTTCACGCATTCCAGTGCTATGAGCAATAATTTCTTAAGTAGCAATTCACAATTTGACATTAAGTCTTCTGGTTCTCACGTAAGTATCGGCAGTAGTCGCTTACCACCATCTCGTAGTGAAGACACACTGGTGATACAAAACGAGAATAATGAACCAAAACCTAGACCGCACAGTATTAACACTAGCATGTCAACTTCTTCTAGTCCTCTCTTAACTGTTAAAGGTTTCTACCCCGGAAGTATGATAAGTGTTCGAACAGTAAAAGCAAATGTGTCGGAATCCGCCCAGAGTCTGTCCAGCGACTCGGAGAGTCAAAGTTGTCCCATAACGACAGCAGTTCCTTTGAAAATCCGTCCCCAATTAAATCATCGGACACCCTGCAGCGTTATCGCTTCTAAGAGTATGACGAACGTAAAAACAGCGGATGTAGACTTCACGGATACGGGCCAGGAATTGTTCCAAAAACCAAATATGTGTATTAAACGACAGCCACTATTGGAAGCGCAAGAAGACACAGAATATCATAATAAAGTTCCAAAGACTGAGGAAAGAAGCGGCAGTGAGGAACGTAAGCTCAAACCGCCGCCAGAACAACGAACGCCTGATCAAGCTGGAATTTTACAGGTATTAACAGATTTTTTACAAATTGGTCTAGATGGCTAGAATTTATGAATGTGATAAAGCACCATGGACTAACTTAGATCATAGTATTATTCTAAACCTCTTAAGTTATTCATCTGTTCAGGTCAAGATATTCTTTACATATTTCTTCATTAAGGTTACAATGCTCAATCGAGTTTTAAACATTCCAGGTATTTGCAGCTTACGAAACTGGCTTAGCCGCCGGAACGTCTCTGAAATTACACGTCACGCCGCGAACTTCTGCACGGGAAGTTATTGATCTAGTTGTGAAACAATTGAATATGGCTGCCGTCCTAAAAGGCAAATCCGGCCCTGTATACGGTCCAGAGAAACTTCAAGACTTCTGCTTAGTGGCCGTCATAGGTGCAAGGGAACGGTGTTTAAGAGATGATTTCAGGCCCTTACAGTTACAGAATCCATGGAGAAAAGGGAGATTGTACGTTAGGCTCAAACATGACGTATTGGCAGCCTTACAACATTCTGCTAAGCAACCAGCCTTCATATGATAGTCCGTAACTCATTGTTTTATTTGCAAAGACTAAAAAGCGACATTTATTCTTAGATTTTTTTATGTTTACAATAATATAATTCATTGTCGATTAGATGCTACGAAATACGACTAGTTTTATTTTTTTGGTGCCAAGTCTTATTTGTTGATGCTTTAAATTGTTAGTTAAGTGAAAGTTGTGAGTAACTATAGAGAATTTAACAGAATTTATGGTGCTTTTCATGTAAAATATGTCGCTTATTTTCCTGTCTCCGTTTCTGTAGGCTTTATATAAACGTCTCTACTTTATGTGCGCGTTAATACAAAACGTATTATCAGCTTATAAATGAGGGCGGACTCACTGAGAGCCAGTGTGAGCGTAAAATCATAAGAGACGAATGTTAGACGTAGCGTAACAGACTAACCCGTGGCCTACGAAACAGTCGCTTGGTGTTACAAATATCAACGTTGAGCGAAATTTTATAAAGTTACAAGATCAGACACATTTTTAATGTCTCAACTTTGATGGTTGCTGCGCAAAAACTTTGATGCTTTAAGCTAATGTATCGTGACTCTCAGGTAACAATGACACTTTCTCAGTTTAGTGTGAAAAGTTGGGTTGAATAAATTAACAGGAAACGGCGTAATGCTCACATTTAGTGGCTGACGATATGTTTAGTGTAAACGCACTTTAAAGCTCTTTCTCTCTAGCTCTATAACATTTCGTATATAGATTAAACATACAGATTTTAAAGTGAATAAAACAATTCTATATAAACATAATATAAATCACTTATGACTTCTAGATAACTTTTACTTCATATATTGTGTTTTGAACTTATAGTGCATTACTAAAAGCATGCACTAATAAAAATACTAAGTCGAAAAGTGCCTGATTATTTTGTGAACCTTACACATAATATCATATCGCTGAGGAACACAGGGTTTACAAAGAAGATAAAAAAATTGAATGCATAAGTCTGTCAAAAGTGCATATTTTCGTAATATTTTTCCCCTTCTAATTTCTACAAAAACAAAAGATGAAGAATGGGTTATAAATCCAAATCAACTAACTTACGTGACGTCGTCATAACGTAACTGATATCTAGTTTTACAACTGAGAAGTTATGATAGGTAAATAAATAATTTATACTAAATGTCTATGTCTAACTAAATAAAAATGCTATTTGAAGACTAAGTAAATATGAAAAGAAATGCAAATGGTAACTTCTATAACTATTTAAACTATGCGTATATTTTATTTTTTCTGTAAATAATTTTAAAGTTACATGATTTGTATAAAAATATAGATAAAAAACATTTGCATTGATAATAGAGGCGTTATAACGATGTGTAGGTGGAAACTGCGCTTAACGCGCCAAATGCGTAATTAGGAGTATGAAAGTATGAATTAGCCAAATTGACATTCCATGTCAAATTTAGTGTGTAGATATCATAGAGATATTAAAGATAGTGCATGAAAATCAAGGTTCCAACTGTCCTTCGGTTAAAAAGAGAAAAGACTGCGGGTGCCTTTCATTTGTCTTTTGTTGCGCACTTGCAAGAGAGACAGATAGGGTAATGCCATTCTTATTTCTCTTTCTAATCGTCTGACATTTTGGCGTACAACTCTATGTCTCCACTACTCTATGTATAATACCTCTATGATGGATATATATTTGAAATTGGTTTATGGGTGCCATGGGTGTACTTATTATTAATGTTCAACAAGGGGAGAGTTCAACAGCGGTAGTTCAAAAAAAGTTCGGCTAATCTTTGGACGTTTCTTTCGCTAAGGAATTTGTAAAACTAATAGAATACAATTGCTCAAAAAATATCGTTTTCCCGTTTGAGGACTTGTTCCTTTTCCAAATATGTAAAGAGGAGAGGTTATAACCACTATACTCTCTTTTTAAATACGCACATGGTAGCTGCTTTTTTTCAATAAACATATTAAAAAAACCTTATGGTGATGATTAAAACCATAGCTTTTTGATTTGCTTAAACATTGTATTTTTATGTAACGGTTGATCATATCTCTTCATTGTAATGTGTTATTGAATGGTAAAGATTTTTCATTATGCTATGGTGTATTTAAATATACATAACTATATCGCATCGAATAAGCCGTAACTTTTGTTGCAAGAAAAAATACAGTAAAAATGAATGTGTATAAATTACATTAAAGTATTCTAGTTAAAAGTTTATCTGTAACTAATAAAATTATGAAGATGTTAGTTTAAGTAGACCTAAATAATACTTTTATTAAATTTCAATATGTATAGATCTAAATATCTTAGCCCAAAAGATTATTGTGAGCATAATAATATATTATTTACGATTAAAATAGGTAAACTGCTCGACGTGAAATATGTATAATTATAATACTTATAGACAAAGTTTTATTCATTTTATCATGATAACAAAAGATAAATTATCTTTAAAAGTTATTATTATACAAATACTCATATTTTTTTGTATACTTTTTTACTTTAAAGACATAAAATGTACATTAGGTAGTTAGTTGGTGTACAAAAAGTCTAAAATTATATTTAGTGTAATGAAATCTATAGAAGTTATCAATGATTCGAGCCATACTTAGACGGATTGCAATTAATATTATAAAGCCTAACTAAATGTCTTATGATCATATAAAATATTAAAATGTGTTTTATTTTAGATTATTTTAATATTTATATGTTCACCCTTGTTCGCGGTGTTGTACATTAGATTAGAATGAGTGGGAGTATGCAGTAAAGCACAAATAAATGTATTTCAAATCTTCTTTGGGTTTTATTTTACTCTATAAATTAATAATTTTTATGGTACTTAACAAGAGAGAATCCGGGGAATGTGTTTTACACGAAAACATACCTATTAATTACGCATCTATTTACATGTAAGTTTTTTTTAAGATATCAACTTACCTGCAAATACAGTCTTCAATGCTGATTTGTTGAATTGAAACTTTTAGAAAAAGAAACGTAATTACACATTAAAATGATAACTATGTACAATAAATTTTGTTTTTACGTCAGCTTTTACAAAAAAAACCCTTCAAAGATATACATATGTTTAATAATAATACGAAGATAGAGATTTACATAATAAAGTGTATTGCACTGTTAATAATACGCCGCCAAATAATAAAATAAATGGCCATATTTAATTTTCCCGCCAAAAGTTAGACATAGATTAAACATACATTGTTAAATTTATACATAGTTATATGATATTTTTATTGCCATGGCTACCTGCTCTTCTGCCTAATGTAGCCAAACTTAATTAAATAAATTATAAGTTCGTTTGGCGTACAAAATCATTCGAGTAAAAATTATGCTTAGAATGAAATAAAATTTATCTCTTGTAGCTTTTAATACAATTATTAAATTATTAGAATAATTAAACTCGATTTGGGTAACTTTGAACATTTTTTACATTATTTGTGATATTATAATCTGTTTTATATTTATTGCACCTTGTTTTTATTAAATGAATAGTGTCCTTTTTAGCTGGTTTATTAATCTAACACAATAAATTTACGGAGAAAACAATTAAACTATCCACAATTACCCCTAAAACTCAAATTCAAAGTTATCCTTAGTTTTGGGTAACTTTGAATATAATTTTTTGAGGATATAAAATCCGTCATTCATCGAATATTTTAAGGTCTGAATAAAATTAATTAACATATTTTTGTTAATTAAAACCAAATCTATAAAAAATACATTTATTTTGATATATAAATACAATAGACAACTTGGTCTTGCCATATGAATCAAGGTCGATCAATTTGGTGGTAAAATAAGATACTAGTTTTTTTTTTATTATTTATTCCATCCATCCATAGGATGGACGGAACATCGGGTACCTTTGGAAGGTTTCCCCCTCGAAAACAAAAAAAAAAAAAGGATGGACGGAACATGGACATAACATAGGCCTCCCCTAAATGGCGCCACTCCAACCGGTCCTGTGTCCTCTGAATCCAACGGTTTCCCGCTGTCTTCTTCAGGTCACCGGTCCATCTGGTAGGGGGGCGACCGGTACTCCTTTTGCCTAAACATGGTCGCCACTCGAGGACCTTTCTTCTCCATCGGTTATCGGTCCTACGAGCGATGTGGCGGCCCATTGCCACTTCAGCCTGCTAATTTTGAGAGCTATGTCGGTAAGCTTCGTTCGTCTAAGGGTTTCATCGTTGCGAATCATGTCTCGTAGCGAAATTCGGAGCATAACCCTCTCCATAGCACGCTGAGCGACCCTGAGCCTCCGAAAAAAATATGTTTTTATGATACAGGTAACTTTGAACCGTTCAAAGTTACCCGTATTACATCCAATTTCGACATCGTCAAAAGTTTAACAGTTTTACGCAAAATTCAGCATGGGATACGGATAGTACAGTTTCAAAATAATAATATACAATATACATTTTAAAGATAAACACCAAAACATACCATGTTTACGGTAAGTTTTATATTATAATTGCTATTTCAAAACGGAGCATCAAACACTTGCAACAACTTCTCTACGGAAAAGGCGGTATTTTTTTAAATTATGACATTGACAGGTACCTTTTTTCACTTTCATTGCTTTAAACAACATTTTGGCGATCAATTTTACGCAGGTACGATATTGAAACAACACGAAGTTTCCATGTAATAAATTAATATATTTTTTTCACAACTTTGTTCAAAGTTACACCGCTGTTCAATGTTACCCAAATTGATTGTATTATACTTAAAATACCTTCAATAGATCAATTTATGTATAGATTAAAAATATAATTTTAGTAATTTATGGAAAAAGTGTAAAAACATTATATCTATATTTCTTTTCATTTTAAGTTTCAAAATATAATGTTGTCAATGCAAATAACTTTACGAGTTTATTTTGTAACTTTGTATACATATCCGATTTTCTAAAAATGTCAATTTCATAAATTCAGTGTGACAAATTCATCAATCGCAAAGAGTAAAATCACAGATCAATCGTCACCGTTGACAGATGACAGCACCCCTCACCCCGCAGTAATTTAAACATGACGTTGGATTGTAATTGTATGTAATTTATTTTATCAGTCGGTCAAAGTTACTAACTTTGTTCCACGCTTTTATAAGTTCGGATCGAAGTTTAATTCGTTATTACTTTTCCACAATGAGTCTTGTAGCGAATACTGGGTAAGATTATTGACTAAAAATGAAGTTATGTGATACAAGGTGTTATGTCCTACTTTAAAAAAATACATTTTTCTTGGTTTCGAAATAGGAAATTGGCTGGCCGTACATTATTTATAACGGGTGCTTCGCGCGGTATAGGAAAAGCTATTGCTTTGAAGGCAGCGAAAGATGGTGCAAACGTTGTTGTTGCCGCCAAAACAGCGGAGCCCCATCCGAAATTACCTGGAACAATTTACACTGCCGCCGAAGAAAGTGAGTATTGTAATAAGTTTAAGCGTACTTTCCATTATCTACCTTTTCGTAAGTGACCATATAAAGCTATAGTTTACTTAAAAGACGTTGTTTTTAATGACATTTCTGTGGTGGACTTTGAACCCCTTGTTGGCAGGAACGTTGACCTGTGAAAGTTTAATCTAGCGAATAGTTGTTAAATGTATATTAATATATTTTATTATTCTACTTACAAGGATTATACCAGTTTAGTTAGAATTAATAGGATTTGTGTCTGTAATAAGTGTTATTATATTTAATAGATACATATCTAAGCTATGATAATAAAAAATTTGAATAATTTTCTAACTAAATTCATAAGGTCGTTTTAATATTACTATTGTTATTTTTTTGTACAGGCCATTTGTAGACATTTTCCTTGATTTTTAGTTGAAGCCCTCGGTGGGAAAGCACTGCCATGCATTGTAGATGTCAGGGACGAGAAACAAGTGCAAAAGGCTATAGATGAGGCTGTGAAAAAGGTAAGATAATGTTTATTAATTGCAGTACACTAATACACAGGGTTTATGATAGTAATTATTACTTTTTAACCAACTTCAAAAAGGAGGTTGTTCCCAATTTAGCTGGTATATATATTGTTCTTTTTTATGTATGTACAAGAATTACTCTGCCGTTAGTGGACCGATTTTAATTATTCTTTTAATTATAATGCCACAGTGCTATTTATAATTTCTATGGGTATTTTTTCTATTGGTACTCTAATGTATCACATCAGATAGAAATAAAAAAATATTGTTAAGACAAATGTTTGGGTGAACTTTAGTATCACTACATACCTATTATAAAACAAAGTCGCTTCCTGCTGTCTGTCTCTATGTATTCCTAGATCTTTAAAACTACGCTACAGATTTTAATGCAGTTTTAATAGACAGAGTGATTCAAGAGGAAGGTTTTTATGTATACTATATGTGTAATATACTAGAAAACACTGATAATTTTAGATTTTAACTTCTTGGTGGAATAAAGTTTACCGGGTCAACTAGTCTTGATATAATTTTACGTAGCAAGCTTATGGACGTATTGGTAAACAACTTCTTGGAGAATAGTCATTATATCTGTACTCATTCACAGATGTGTTGCTATTCCTGAGGACTCAGATACAACCTCATACAAATGTAAACCGGTATCCACATCTTTCCACAAAAATGCTAGAACAACTTCAGGCTAGAAATAAGTATGGAGTTGGTATCTCCTTGGTCAAATCAATCATTTTGTACCTTTATATAAATGAACTGTCCCGAGGCATAATCTTGTTCACCCACAAAATTTGTAGTTATTAGTTATTAGTTTAGTCATTTCTTTGATAGATGGAGCATATAGAGTTTTTAATAACTGAATTTAGGTCAATAATATTCCAAAGTTTACTAATAATTATGTTTAAATAGATGTTTAATCAATGTCGGTCATTTTGATCTAATTATGTTTAAATAGATATTAATGTTGGTCATTTTGATTTCCAAATTTGAATTATTTTATGTATTGTATCATAAGGGGCGCGTTCCAGAAGAAGGTCTCACATAAAACAGTTTGTTGTGTTCTAGATATTTGTAATTATCCTTAATCATTGTTGACATAGACATCCGTTTAAAGACATTCATGTTTAAAACAAGAAGATGTTATTTGTGGTTTTTAATATAAGGAAGTTGTAAATTTATTCAAAGAGATAAACTTTCTAACGTCATATCACATAAGTGTGACACAGCATTTGAATTATACTTTGACTTTAAATATGACTAATTCTAATCATTTAAATACAACTGAATTTAAAACTTAGCTGTAGATTATAAAAAAAATGTAATAAATCATGCACAGTAATTATTACCTATAATTTAGTTAATTTAATGTCTTGACGGTAATGAATTAGTGTTACCTAACTGCTTAAAATAAAAATAAAAAAATTATTGATGTAATCAGTATAGGAATCCTTAAAATAAAAATAAAGTGTGTGTGTGTGCTTCTGTACACGCGTTAGAAGTTATACTTCTCTGGCGTAACATGATAAAAATCTTTTTAAAAATGTTATTTTTCGCCTTATTCTCATCATATTTCACAACGCTCTTAAAGAAGTATAACTTCAAAAAAAAACGTGTGGCACTCGGGGACCGCGGCGGTAAAGCTATTGCATAACATTTTCATTTTTATTCTCATTTCAACTTCAAAATCACAGTAACACACAGTCACACAAAAGTCACAGTATGAACTGTGATTTTTGTATGACTGTGTTACTGTGATTTTGAAATTCCACTCTTATAATTTTTTCATAACGCGCCTAAAGAAGTATAACTTCAAAAAATAAAGTAAAATTGGATAAACCATGATTTGAAGATAGATTGTGATTTTTAAGGGAGGAAGCAGTTCTTACCCTTCCTTACATTTGGCGAGAAAAAAATAATACAGAAACTGTGAAGCGGCGCAAGTATGCAGTCATTTCTAAGGACTACATATTTGTGCCGTTTGTAGTAGAGACGATGGGACCGTGGGGACCAGAAGCGAAACAATTTTACAAAGAATTGTCTTCGCGCCTGATTGACGCCTCCGGTGACCCGAGAGCTGGAGCTTACCTCGGCCAACAAATAAGTTTAGCAATACAGCGAGGTAATGCTGCTAGTGTCTTGGGTACATTTCCACGGGGCAGCGATTTGGCTCATTTATTCTATTTATAATTGTAAATTTTAGTAAATAAATTGTAAATTTGGGTTATATATTATAATGTTCTCGAAATATACGTATATAATGAATAAAAAAAATACATATTGTGTTTTTAAATCCCTTAGCACACGGTCAGAAAAAATCGGATCTAGCCCTTTTTTCTTTTTTGCTGACCTCAATAATGTCTTCTTCCTTCTTCTTCTTTAAGAAAACTATATAACAGCTTAGTTATATGTGCAAAGTATTCTTGAAAAGACTTTCCTGGATACAAATATATAACGGATTTCTGTTGGTAATTTTTTTGCTTACAAGTATTTATAATATTTATTTTCGTTAAGTTATGTAACTAAGTAGGTACTTAAAGATAATTACGTACCTACATTAAAATATTAGAATTAGTATCTTCAAAGCAACTAACGTTATGTAAGTCTATGTGATTTTTGGTAAATAATGTTATTTCTGCTTAATAACCGAAATGTTTAACGCTGCGTGTTGGTTTAAAACGGATTTTCCCTATTTTTTTTGTTGAGACCCTTTGAGAGATTACTTTTTCAATAAACAAAATACGCATATTATATTCTTAAGAGTAATATATACTTCTTCTTCTCTTCTTCTTTATAAAAATGAATGTTTTTTTTTTTATAAACGCTTTCTACACTCATATCCCCACAGTAAGATTTTCTCCTGTGTCGTGGGTACCATGGACACACACAAAGACAAATACACAAACACCCAGACCCAGAACAAGAATCTAAACTCATCATTCAGACACCTGTTTGACCGGGAATCGAAACCGGGACCCACTGTGTGTCAGACCGGTACGGTAACCGCTGCGCCACGCGGGTCGTCAAATGTCAATGTTTGTCTGCATGTCCTCTATAGAATCGTAAACTATTCATTTGATCATGGTGGTCTTTAGCAAAGTTGTTATTCATAAGCTCGCGAAGGTTTCTGGTGTATTTTTTTGTGATGGCGTAGCAACGCGTGTAGGGTACAGCTAGTTCTTTGTAAAATTCAAACGCTTTCCGCCCCCTCACCCCTAGACATCTCTCTATGCCCCCCTTTGGGGGACGCGCCCCCTGGTTTGAAATTCCTGGCCTACAACCTGTGGTGAGACTTACTTACAATAGTTGTTCCAATTTAGTGCTCTGTGAGAGCAACACATCTTTTGACAAGGTCAAATATGGCTGATCTTATTTAGGGTGATTACAGATTCCAATGGGTGGCAGTGTCCGCTTTTCGTAGTGGACAGCATGCTTGTTTGTTTTTTCCATATTAGAAAAAACTGGTCGAGAGCAAATCATTAGCGTTATATTTGTCGTCAACCCATTATCGTCCCACTGCTGGGCACGAGTCTTCTCTCAGAATGAGAGAGTTTAGGCCATAGTCTACCGCACTGGCCAAGTGCGAGTAGGTGGACTTCACACACCTCCGAGAACTTTTTTTTTAAGGACTCTCGGGTGTGTAGGTTTCCTCACGATGTTTTCCTTCACCGAAAAGCAGTGATAATTAATTTCTAATACGCACATGAATACGGCATTATATTTAAAAACGGTAAAATCACGTTTGTTAATATTTAAAGACTCCCTTACAGTCTTTAAATATACATTTTATTCTGTTTTTAGTTCTTGTATATATATATTGGCAACAGATACTCATCATCTGTGAAAATTTCAACCGTCTAGGTATCATGGTTCATGAGACACAGCCTGGTGACTGACAGGCGGAAAGACGGACAGCGGAATCCTAGTAGGGTAATAGGGTTCCGTTTTTACCATTAGGGTGTGGAACCCTAAAATAAGGACATGAGCATACAGTCCTCCTGGTGTTAAGACTGTTAAGTAGCCATTACCACACATGGACATCTACAATTGAGCCCAGATAAGATCACAAATGCTTTATCCCACTATAAGAAGGACTTGGATCGATTCAATATAATTTATAAAAAACACGGTTTCTACACTCATAGCCCCACAGTAGGATTTTCTCCTGTGTCGTGGGTTCCATAGACACACACAAGACGAATACACAAACACCCAGACCCAGAACAAGAATCTAAACACATCATTCAAATACCTGTCTAGCCGGGAATCGAACCCGGGACCTATTGCTTGTCAGACCGGTATGGTAACCGCTCCGCCACGCAGGTCGTCAATAAAGGTTTTCATATAAGTATCATTTTTGTTTCTAGTTCAATGGAATCGACATCCTAGTGAACAATGCGTCGGCCATCTCACTTACTGGAACGGAGCACACTGACATGAAGAGATACGACCTCATGCACAATATCAACACCAGGGGAACTTTCTTGGCGTGAGTTCAATATCTACTCGTATAGTCACCGAAATATTTAGATAGGATATTTAGGAGGATAGCTTGGATCGCAGCAATGGGACCACAAACCGTCCAGTCAAGGGATCTCGGGAAGGGTGGCGGTATATGTGGTAGCATACCGTCTTAGAGACCAGACGGTGCGGTGAGCCCAGCCTTTTACTTAGATGGAGCCACTACAGCCTGGTGGTTGCATTTCGTTGTAGATTCTGGATTCCTTATCGCAGGACCGAGGGTGGCCAACCTTTACTGCGGCAAAAAACGCCGGGTATATTTTGAAAGTTTTCACTTTGACAACAAAAACAGTATGTCGACGTCAGACGGCTTTAGAGGAAGAAGAAAAGACAAATCGTGACAGTTAAAAATTTTAACATTATAATATATAATATTTTTTAATTTAATCATTTCATGTTCATACTAATAATTTTGAATTTTCCCCTAATCCTCTTAGAGTTTTATACTCATGGGGTCGTGTATGAAATACTCTAATTTGCACGAAATTCGACGTTCCTTTAAAACATCCCGCGAAATGATGTTGTCCCTTACTTCAAAAGAAGATTCGAAGTTCCATACCAGGCCAGAACAGTTAAGTGTGAACTATTGACAACGTTTAACAACAAGTAATCTCATGTTTACAGAATATCCAACAAGTAATTAATATAACATTACTTTTTTACTCGAATACGGGGATGTGTATATAAAGATAAAGATTATATTTTTGTTTTTACTTAATGCAAATAGGTACTTGATACAATCGCTCGAAACATACAGCGCCAGTCCTTAGTGTTGCGTTGTTGCATTACATATGTAGAATAAAACAAAGTCGCTTCCCGCTGTCTGTCCCTATGTATGCCTAGATCTTTAAAACTACGCTACGGATATTATTGCAGTTACTTTTAATAGATAGAGTGATTCAAGAGGAAAGTTTATATGTATACTACATGCATAATATAGTGGAGTAACATTGATAATTTAAAAATCTTAAATCTGATCTGATAAACGAAGTTCGCCGGGTCAACTAGTATGGAATATACCTATAATATTAATACAAATATACGCGACAAATAAAATTTTATGTCTCCAAGACTACATGATTTAACTGCTATTCAGCCAAGGTCGACAAAATAACGAGAGTTTCAGATGGCAAAAAAAATATGATCACGCATACAATTTTTAGCCGTTCCTGAGATTACTTAAATTTGTCACCGTCGTTCATTTGAATCGCGGGGCATCACGCACTTCAAATATTATTTGAAAGTAAAAAAAATGTAGAATGTTTGCATAACGAATGAAAATGAGAAAATTCTGGATTATTACATAAAAACACATAATAATTAAATATGCTAAAATCACATTTTTTATTAAATGTGTGTGTGTGTGTGTGTGTAATGTGTTTAAAAATGTGTTTTTATGCATACTTTTTTTTATATTTTTTTTATCTGACTGTAGTAGCAAACGAGCATGCAGTCCACCTGATGGTAAGTAGACACTGCCGTTCATGGATTTCTGTAATCACCTTCATACAGAACATGAGTTTTATTAACGGATGCAGTCAAAATAACTTGAAAATTATTACTATTTGAATTTGAGAAATATTGTTGCTACTTAGGACAATATTAAGTTTATTTTATTAATTCAAATTACGGTCCAATTTCGACCGTTGTGGCGGGTGAGTAGTTATCTAATTCGTACATATATTTTCAGATCTAAACTATGTGTACCACACCTGAAGAACAGCAACCACGCGCACATACTCAATCTGTCTCCACCGCTCAACATGAGTCCCCATTGGTAAGAGTTTTTTCCACCAGTTTATATTAGTAAACGAGCATGCAAGGTGGTATAACTAGTGTAGTTCGACCGGGGTAGTACCACCGCCACACCTATTTCTAGCGTGAAGCATTTCTTGCGATTCAATTGAAGAGTGCGGTTGCCGGCACACTTTCACATGAGGCGCCCATCATAGTCCTCGGGAGTAGCAACGCATCTGTGATTGACTCAGATGGAACTAATGTTCTGTATGTGTTTGATTACGGATATCCATGGGCGGCAGTGACCACTAACCAGATGGACTGCATTTTTTTTTTATCTGACTGAAGTGTTTGCTACTTCAGTCAGATAAAAAAAATTCAGTCCATCTGGTTAGTGGTGACTGCCGCCCATGGATATCTGTAACCAACTTATATGGAATTCGTTGCTACTCCTGAGCACTAAGATGCGAAGTGTGAGAACTGCTTCATGCTAGATATAAATGTGGCGGTGGTACATCCCTGCTCGAACTACACTTGTCCTACCATCCATCCATCAGCCTTTTGAGGTTCGCTGCTGAACATAGGCCTCCTCTAAAAGGCGCCAATCCAACCGGTCCTGTGCCCTCTGAATCCAACGGTTTCCCGCTGTCTTCTTCAGGTTATCGGTCCACCTGGTGGAGGGGCGACCTGTGCTCCTTTTGCCTAAACGTGGTCGCCACTCGAGAACCTTCCTTCCTCATTGGTTATCGGTCCTACGAGCGATGTGGCCGGCCCATTGCCACGTCAGCCTACTAATTTTGAGAGCTATGTCGATAAGCTCTGTTCGTCTACGGATTTCATCGTTGCCAATCATGTCTCGTAGCGAAATTCCGAGCATAGCCACTGTTGTTCTACCACCTCCGTAATACTATTGATCGGCTTCAGTCACGATGATGATCTTTGCTGATGAGCTTGAGGATTGCCGGATTTAAAGGACTGGGGACCTTGGGGAAATAAAAGCGTTGAGCGTTTTGCCGCCACCCCAAGTATTTTGGAAATAAAATACATTATGTTCAGTAGAGTTTTTAACTGGATGCTGTCCCCTGAATTGTCCTTCCGAGCTTCCTCCTAAGGTATTCCCGGGGCGTTATGATGACATGGGGCTCTTCAAAAAAGATGCGAAAAGAGCTCTCCTTCAAAGCCGGCGATGCATTGGCGACTCCTCTGGTGTTACGAATGTCCACAGGCGACGGTGACTACTTTCCATCAGGTAACCCGTCTGCCTTATCGTTAGGTTTAAGTATAAAAAAATTGTCCTGGTTCTAACCTTAATATAAGCCCTGTCAATCTCCATAGCAGTTCAACTGGGTCCTTTTAGCCGTTAATAGGTCGATGCCACACGTATTCTCAAAATTGTATAGTGTTTTCAAGTAATCGTGGTTCTTTATCTTAAAAGAAGAATAATTCTAATCCTACAGTTTTTGTTAGCTAAAATATACTTAATTTGAAGTTTTAAATTGAAAAATACGAATTATTGTGACAGGTTTAATTACTCAACTAGGGTTTTATAATTTGTGATGGAATTCAAGGTCATAAATGTAATCAAAAATGTTGCTATTTCAATATATTATATTTATAAAATTTTATATAAAAACTTAATTAAAATAAAAGAACCTAAAATTATATTATAAAGACATAAAACAGAACATTGCACTCTATCAACTTTAACGTGACGTAAAAAAAAACCATTGAACTTTAAAATTAATTATATCGATTTAAAATAAATTTCCTGTATTTTTTGATAACTTACTGTCAATAGGCTATTGTATGAAATTTCATAAATTATGAAATTTATGAAATTTCATACAATAGCCTATTAGCAGCATTTTCATAAATTATGAAATTACATGAATATTTATGCAATTTTAGTTTCAAACGTTAACTTTTCTATACGTAACACTACGTTTGTAACAAAACAATGTGTAATATTTTATTGTATGTGCTTAAAATAATAGATATAATTTTAGGTCATTATTTTAATGCTTTCCAAAATGACTAATGAAGTTATTGTTGTGAAATGCCTACATTCTTACTTACATTTTTGATCTTGAATTTCATTAAAGACGATATAAGATTGTTATAAAAACTAGGACTTACTATTTAATACAATGGGCATTATAAGACTATTAAGATATAATATTACTTAAAATGTATGTACGTAACCACGCCTAAGGTGGCTTTACACTAAAAGCTGAGCTCGTAGCTATATCTTTACATAAATGAATTTAAAAGTACTTTCACGCATTTTTTATTATAACATCGAAGTAGCGAAGGAGCATGCAGCTCATGTGATTATAAGCTGACACTACCGCCCATTAACCAACTTCGTATGAAGCAAATATATCGTCAACCCGTTATTGTCCCACTGCTGGGCACGGGTATTCTCTGTGAATAAGAGAATTTTAGGCCATCGCCCACCGCACTGGCCAAGTGCTAATTGGTGGACTTCACACACCTCCGAGAACTTTTTTTTTAAAGAACTCTCGGGTGTTTAGATTCTCTCACGATGTTTTCCTTCACCGAAAAGCAGTGATAATTAATTTATAATACGCACATAAATCAGTGATGCGTGCCTGGGTTTGAACCTCGGACCTCCCGATCGAGAGAGCAAGTTTCAACCATTAGGCTACCACTGCTCGTTACTTACAATGTATGTGTAATCAACCCTAGGGTGTCGTTACACTGAAAGCTAAGCTCTTAGCTATGTCTTACATAAATTAATTTAAAAATACTTTCACGCATTTTTTATTATAACATCGAAATGGCAAACGAGCATGCAGCTCATGTGATTGAAAGCGGACACTGCCACCCACGGACATCCATCCGTCCATCAGCCATAAGTACCAGTATGTATGTACCAGTACCTGCATGCTCGTTTGCTACTTCAATCATTTAGCTAATACGGTGCACTTTGGCCTTATCTTGAATGGAAACCGGTACTCGTGGGATAATAATTAACGGTTGATAATTAATTGCATAGTGGATAATGAATTATTATTATTATTTTAATCAAAGCCTCTCGTTCTAAGGTTCGCGATCCACGTGGCGTACACAATGGCGAAGTACGGCATGTCGATGTGTGTGCTCGGTATGAGTGAGGAGTTCAAGCCATACAATATTGGTGTCAACGCGCTCTGGCCAAGGACTGGTAAGTTAAACTTGGGTTATAGGTTTGTTGGTATAGGTACAAGTTGTAATGTAAAGTTGTGTCAAGCCACTAATAGATGGCGTTATTCAGATTTCTGAATCACGCTAACGAAGTAATGTTGGCGCTTCTATAAGTTTTTAGGAATATTCTCATCAAATGTGCGTTTTATGCAGTCCGCTTTCTTTACAACCTATGGATCCGGATTGGATTTCGGTACATTAATTTGTACAGTATGTGAAGAGGAATACCAAATCTTAAAACTGAATTATGAATCGAAGTTTTCTTACAAAAATAGATAAGAAAAATACTAAAAGCATTATGAAGTTATAAAATGCTTTTTTAGCCGTTCAAAATATTTGTTAAGAAAATAGGTACTAAAAATTCTAGTGTTTACCTTAGGTACCGCCATCACTGCTACATCTGATATATAAGGGCAGTGTTGGGCACTACTGTGTTTGATCTAAACTATCTAAAGGATGTGCTAAGGAAAACATAGTACTATGTTGTATAGAGGTAACAACGAACTCGTAGCTGACCTTGAATATAATAACTGGGGTTCGTTACAAATATCCATCAGTGGCAGTGGGTACTTACAATCAGATGGACTAAAAGCTCATTTGCGTCTATTCTACAAAGTTAATGAATATTTATTTCCAGCTATCGCGACTGCGGCGATAGAGATGCTGACGGGCGACACGTCGACGAGTCGCAAGCCAGAGATCGTATCCGACGCCGCCTACGCCATGTTATGCAAGTAAGTTATATAACATACTTAGGGCGTTTTTCCTGTCGCGCGATTACGCACCCAAGCGCGTCTCACGCACACATGAATACACCCGTTACAGTCACTTTATGCACGCATACGAGTCTCAAAGAGGCTGCAACGAGTGTATTCATGTGTGCGTGTGAGACGCGCGTGTATGCGTAAACGCGCGCGACAGGAAAAACGCCCTTTGGTAGGAAAGGTGAAGTGGCAAGGAGCAGGCCTCATGGTTCGTAGGACAAATAATTTGTACTGTAAAACGTACTAGTCCACTCTGTCGACGATGTATTTTTCTTGCTACCCACTTTATGTAAAAACTCGCAGTACTTTATGAATAAGATACTAATGTTAGAAATGTTTAATTTCTCATGTAAGTGAATTGTTAATTCTTAATGAGTATAAAGTTTTTTAACCATAAAAGTTCTCGAATTCACCACCACTTCTGTCCAA
This sequence comes from Spicauda simplicius, assembly GCA_949699795.1. Lineage (NCBI taxonomy): Eukaryota > Metazoa > Arthropoda > Insecta > Lepidoptera > Hesperiidae > Spicauda > Spicauda simplicius. The sequence goes on along the minus strand of OX453061.1, from coordinate 4,916,043 downwards.
ATGGAGTATAGGGCGCCCTCTGTTTTTTTTATCTGATCGAAGTAGCAAACGAGCTTGCAGTCCACCTGATGGTAAATGGTCACTGCCGCCCTGCGACATCTGTAAGCACCTTCAAACAGAACGTGGGTTCCATCTGAAGTCAATCATAGATGCGTTGCTACTCCCGAGGACTATGATGGTCGCCTCATGTAAAAGTGTGCCGCCGACCACACCCTTCTATCGAAACACAAGAAATGCTTCACGCTAGAAATAGGTGTGGCGATGGTACTTCCCCGGTCGAACTACACTAGTTCTGCCACCTATAACATGTGGTGGCGATAGTATCTCCCCAGCACTAAACGTTACCTTATTAAACTTGATGTATTATACACACGACTTTGAAAAGTCATTCGATTATAGTTTCGTTTTATAAATTATTTTTTTATTTATACCATTGTTTATTGTAATTAAGAGGGATTCCGTTTTTGTCTCCAAGTCTTAATATATGTATAGACAAATATTTTATTGATAATATTTAATTTAACCTCCTCCTTTTTTAAAGTCAGTTAAAAAAGCTTTCTATATGATATTACTCATTTTATGTAATTCGTTGTTTCAAGTATTTCTACAAACTAAAAATCGATGCCAATTATTTTATTTGTATTATGATTATGAAAACATTTCCACCCTAGCTGGCTGGCTAAACTTATTCGTCAAAAGTCATCTGCCAATATTTAACGGTTTCGCCAAATACGATGAAGTAGGTACTAAAATTCGGTTCAAGGTTTCGTTATAAATATTAGCTCTCAAGTGTCGCTCGCGACTTGAAAATTGTAAATTTGATAACAACAAACGAGTAGCCTATCGTCGCTTATCAAATAACACTCAAGTCGAAAATTTACGGTTTTTATGCAACATCGCTGAAGTTGAAATAAAACATGAATGCAGATAAATAAATGTAAATATTAGTATGCAATATTATATCATGTCGTCAACCCATTATTGTCCCAATGCTGGGTACGGGTCTGCTCTCAGAGTGAGAGAGTTGTAGGCCATTGTCCACCGCGCTGGCCAAGTGCGAATTGGTGGACGTATATCATGTAAAAACAGTTAATTTTTACTACAGAATGATTTCAGTACTCTTTGAAGAAATTATTTCCGCAGTTTCCTATTCACTCTCCTGTAAAGTTAATCAAATATACCGATATTATCCGACCTAAGCGATATTATTCCATACACGACGTTATCCATACTCATTCGTATCTATATAAGAAATACTATTTTTCTTTACAAAATGGTAGCAGTCTGAAACTAGGACATGGGAGATCTTAACAAATAAGAGTAGTTAAAAACTTGACCCTCCTTCCACAGTCAGGTAATAAGTATTGGTAACGCGATTGTTAAGCACCATTCACCAAAATCACATAGATTTTACGCATATAGATAGTTCTTTTGCAAAATTCTATTCTTCATTGTTTGCGTGTGGACCGAACGGGACTGTCTGAATTTTTATTCTTATATTTCCCGTGTTATATCATACATATAACGTCAAAAGTGAATTTTCCCAGGACCGAACAGGACTGTCTGAATTTTTATTCTACTCGTATATTTCCCGTGTTATGTCAAAAGCGAATTTTGCTAAACTTGTCGGAGACGTACACACATAATAACACGGATTTTAATAATAATATCCTCGCAGAGCAAGAGTAGACTAAAAACAATCCACGAGCGATTCAATTCGTATTAAATTTAAACAAAAATAAACAGAAAACTAGAAATTGCCGCAGAACTGCGAAAAGCTGACACATCGTTTATATTAACATTTTGTTTCAAATTTTCAGAGATCCAAAGAATTACACCGGTAACTTCGCGATCGACGAAGATGTTGTCAGAGAGGCAGGCGTTAAAGACCTCACACCGTACGCTTGCGATCCCAGTGAGTACATTGACGATACACACATTGTTATTATTATACATTATTACATTGAAAAGTATACCTAACTTTAGGTAATATCACGTCACGTTACGATCACGTCGGGGTCACCAGTTTAGGTAATGTAAAGGGTTACCTATAAGATCTGGGACTATGGAATAAAATACGTGTTCCGTTAACTGTGTATATTTCAGACTGTGTACTTAAACGACGGACGCAGCCGTCTCTATATACGTATTTTTTCGCTGAAATGCAACACTTACACTCTCACGATTCAGATGATCTCATTTTAATTGCTGACATGAATTAATATATTACATGTCCCTACACTAACACTTAGTGGTTCACTGCTGGGCTAGCTGAGTTCCCTACTCGACTTAAATTAGGTTTGAGCCATTTTCCATGCTGCACAAGGTACCTTCCAATTAGAAAAAACTCAATCATGCTGCGGTGCAAATTGCTAAGGAAACCTCGGGTTAGCGGCTAACCAGTGCTTCATTGTTTAGTGTTTTCAAACTTATAAGGCCCTCATAAATTATAAAGATCTACTGATGTACATAAGCCTCTCCTAAATGAGGGCTTCTGCCTATAGTCACCATCCCTGACATGCGTGTCCACACAGTGGGTCCTGATGTCACGCTGCTGCCCATTTTCTGGATGTAGTCCCTTAATCATCCTTAGTAAAAATCATTACGGACGACACAATCAGTATCACTGTATGCTTGTTTGATACTTACATTTCATAAAATGTTAAATAGATTTCAATGCAACATTTAGATACTCGCCAACTGTAGGCGAATAGGCGCGAATATATAATAACGAGCATGCAATGTGCTAATAATATACGGATGTATTCGGTACTCAACAATAATTATCGTCCTTCCTCGGCCTAGCGCAAATTATAGGATAAAGCGTCTGTATTTGTGCAGAAGTTTATATATTTGTAATTGTTTGCCAAACTATTCGGTCAATTGTTACTGACTATCTAAATGTTGCATAAGAACATAAGAATTGATATATGAGCAGAAAACGCCGACAAGCTCCTATTGGACGGGTTCTTGGACGAGCCGCATACGATCAGCCACGCGTTCAAAACGTCCGTCCGCCGCTACCACACCACCGCGGTAAACCGCTCGGAGAAGGTTCGTTCGTCGCCGTAAGCACTATTGAGTACAGCTGCACTTGATAATTAAACGTTTGATCGATGAGGAACAATTTTGTTTGTGTGTCATTTTATTTTACCCCATCCTTGCGACACATTATATATTGATAGTGATTCATTTTTTTTTATACTAATAAGCTAAAACACTCACCACAATTTTGTTTATTTTCAAAGATGTCCCACATATTCAAACTAATTTATATATGTAGAGGGTATATAGTAAAACAAAAAGTCTCGATATTATGATATACCTACATTATCACCTTATCCAGATATTTGGTAAAGATAACCATAAGAGATGTTCATATTGTCATAGTGACGTACCTGATGTACCTTATATGGCAATAGATTTCGATACGTGATTCAGCCAATCAATAGTACCTCTAGTTTAAATGATGAAATGGCTCAGTTGCTCTAAACTTATTTATTTATTTATTTGTAAATGTATTTAACAAGATTGGGGATTGGGGGGCAAGATTGGATATGGGGTTCTAAACTCTTATCATTACTCAGATTGAGTAAGGAGACAGAAGTTACACGTGAATATTTTAGAACAAAATTTGAAAATAGTTAATATTTGACTTGGTCGATGGTACCTCGATGATGGATGATGGTTGGTAGTTTGTACCTCATTAATTCAGAGATAAAGTCTTTTTCTGCGTCTATGTAATTACCATATTATCACACAATGGCAAAAACAATAATAAAATTTGAATATTATCTCATTATTTACGTCATTATATCCTACATAGTAATTATTTTTATAAAATTATTTTCAATATGTAAAATCTTTTAGGATTTTATAAGTGTGTGTTTTACGTAGCAATATAACATACGAATAGTAGTAATTACATTATTTTTATGCAGTTAGTATTAGGGTAAGCTCACTTGATACATAAGGGTTACGGATGTACGTTAATCTGTTCATATTGGGCACTGACCAGCATAAACTTTTGCGCTGATAAACGTCGCATCATTATGAGTCTCATGCAAATAAGCTGAAACTGTATCCCGTACTGTACTCCGAATTACACGCTGATTGACTCATGCTGCCTTATGTAACTGCATGCCGATCAACTCGAAATGCACGCTTAGAGACTCATGCTGAGGTATCTCAAACTGCATGCCTATTGACTTGGAACTACACGCTAATAGACTTGTGCAGAATCTCAAACTGCACACTGACTGACTCGAACTAAAGACTGTTAGACTCGTGCCGCAGTATCAAATTGCACGCTGATTGAGTCAAAGTATACGCTGATTGACTCGTGCTGCAGTGTCTCAGACTGCATACCGATTGACTCGAACTATACGCTGATAAGTCGTGCTGCAATTTCAAACTGCACGCTGAGTGTATTGAAGTACATACTGATTTTACTCGTGCTGCAGTCTCAAACTGCACGCTGAGCGACTGGAAGTACATACTGGTTACACTCGTGCTGTAGTCTCAAACTGCACGCTGAGCGACTCGAATTACATTTAATCGTTTTTTACATTTTTTTACATTTAATAGTTTTCGAAGAATTCAGCTGTAATATAAATACAATATAAAACAATTTAGACATATTGCAACATCATGACTGACAGAATGATATTAAAATTGTTCCTCATTGATTGAAATTCTATGTAAATAATTTATCGCAAGGTCATAATTTGTGTTTATTGCTTAAAATTGCTACTTCTACACAATTAGCGGTGTTATTTGCTTATTACTTGTAGTGCACAAATATTAGAAATAATACGTAATCACGGAATCAGTGGTCATAGACATATAAAAGATATTCATCAAAATTAAAGTAGGCACATACTTAATTTTTTATCTTAGTAGCTACTTAAAGTGGGCAACATATAAAAGGTGTTATAAGCGGCGACGAAAAACGTTAACGGTATGAAGTATTAATAAATATAAATGCCTAAATTTTACACTTAGTTTTACTTCACGTGTTGTCTTTTTGAAGAAGTTATTAACGCATCTACGCCAATCGTGTACTAAGTATCTCAAACTGGGGAATAATGCTCCCAAGGGCATTCCATTAGACGTTCACAAAGTGCACGCTCACGACCGCAGTTTTTACCGTTCCTTTAGCTCGTGAGCTTTACTGACGTATTCTCTACTGGAACGATCACATCGACCTACCTTGTTAGATGTCGTCGTGAGCGTCGCGTGGGCGTAAGTCATGACGTCATGAGTGACGTTTTCGCCGCGACCACAACGACCGCGGTCGTCTTGTGGAACGACGTTTTGGACGTTTGGGGCTTTGTGAGCGTCATCTGGAACGCGTCCCGTGTGAGCGCTGAAAGCTCAGAAAGGGATGCTAAATAACCCAAGAAAGTTGAGAGACGCTGAAGCGGATTCAACCTATGGCTGATTTCAACCAATTCAAAACAAAATTTACCTAATCAATTAGTATAATAAAACTCCTGCCGATTCCTGTTTGGTTTAAAATTTTAGGGATAGAAAAGTATACATTTTTCGAGCATTTGTCAAAATAAGTTTTAAAACCGGTGATAAGAATATAGACAAACCGTTAATATATATTTTTTTCAAAATTGGCCTCGTGTTTGTTCGCAGGTAATATAAGTAATCTGTTACCTGACTTCTTTTTGGATATGCCCGGGGAAGCTGCGGCCAAAAAGGTGTGAAGATAATTTAACAAACAAACAAATAATATGCTGAAATTTGTTTTATGTATTATTGAAATATATATTAAAATATATCTATGACCACTTATTCGTAATACTATAATGTCTTATAATTCTAATGTTTTTAGGTGTTTTAATTTAAATATATTTAACAAAAATATATTAGTTGAGTGATTGTTAAGTATGACTAAGGCATAAGCATGCGGATTATAATTTACATATTCAAAACATGAAATTGCACCTACTAAACTAATCTGAATTAAGTAATGCTTTACATAGTTATATTTATTAGATATATAATTTAACAGGGCACTCAAGACCGCTTTGTATAATTTACCACATTGACATTACATTAATTAGATCCCTCAGTTATGGTTCATAAAAAGTTAGCTACATGAAAACTTATTTATTAGATCTACATTGAAAGACAAAAAATCATTTTAGTTGTAATCTACCGAAAGAAGTAATTATAAGGTCAAATTATACTTATAACGCAATTACCGCTAACGAAACAATGGGCTATTTGACAGGTTTTACAATCCATTTTATATTATCTAGCAGAGGTTAAGGAACCCAGTAAAAGTTGTTTTTTTTTTTTTAATTTTGGTACATATTTGCTGAAAAATATCAAATTAAAAATTAAATATTTAAATAGCGCGCAAAAACGCTACAACATACAACTTTGACATATGGCGGGTTGGTGACGTCACTTGCCTGTATTGTCATCTGTGGCTCATGTCATCAACATACATTTGTTGTTAACAAAAAACGAAAGTTTACAAGCAAGTGACGTCATCATAAACCCGCCAAATCATGAGCATTTTGTGTCACGTGACAAACGTTTAAAAAATGCATTTTTATTTAAGGATTTTTAAATAAATTTAATTATTATTTTCAACTTATGTTAATAAATAACTATTCTTAAACTCATAATATATACTGATAACAGTAATTGACACTTAATTTTTCGCATTGTCAAATAGCCTATTACAAGACTACTGAAGCAACAAGCGCAAATCAGTATGAATAATTCATAGTACTACTAGCTCTTACCCGCGGCCTAAAACTGAATTAACATTTATAGCGAGATTCAGAACTTGCAAGTGAATTTTACTAACGCCATCTATTAACAACGTGGGAAACTACTAAATGTCTAGCAACGAACAAAACATATATATTCTCATGGAAATGAGTGCGGTAAAAAGTAGCCTAAGTCACTCTCCGTCCTCTATCTCCCAACATAAACCATATCATATGGCTATGTAGCTACGTGAAAGAGGAACAAACAAACATACTTTCACATTTAAAATATTAGTATGGATAGTATGAATTTACAAGGGACACACCGTCTAAATGTGTTGTCGATACTGACTACAACCACATTACAACTACAAGCGACTCTATCGCAAAGACATTTTTTTATTCACAACAAGATACAAAGTTCACGCTATTCACACGTACCAGCTTGTTAACAAGGTGTCGCTGCCGTTCAGTCTGGTTACAGTTCATGTGAAAAGACACTAATCATTGCTCTGGTCTATTGACTACAGTAATTAATATAAATAATATATTCGCTTGCAAATTTCACAGTGTATTATCAAAATGTGGGATTATTTGACAATATCAACAGTATATCTGTAATGCTATAAAGTTAATAAAAGCTATAAAATTAAACCAGATAAGATAACTTCGGTGAAATATTATCTGAGATATACATTTGTAGACGCAAAGTTCAAATATTGGAAGTATGTTATTTTACTCTTTGAGTGGAATATAGAGAAAAAAATCCGTATCTTTGACCATAGACAACTATGATTGACCGAAAAGACTATGGAGTATTTTATAAGGAATTAAATCTTTTGCAGGCATAGACAAGAAAATCTAATATAAAAGACCGTTCATTTTCATAGATAAAATATTTTTTGGAGTCTATTCGGTTAATTCTTTGCATTATGGACAGACTAAATATATATTTGCAACTTGTCCTATAGCTAGCCATAGAGTTAAATGTTACTTCGACTTAATTCTTAAGCATGACTAAATTTCCTATAGTGACTTATGATCGTATGTAGGAATGAGTCCATTTTTATTAATTTTTTGTTTATTTTGCAGCCATCTGGTGGTCAGATCCCCACGTTATTCGATGCTATTGGCAAATCAATTACACCTGATCTCGTCAAGAAGACTCAAGCCGTATTCCAGTTTAATGTTAAAGGTATTGTAAATTGTTACAATATTTTATAGTAGCCATAACTATATCATACTTTCCTGCTTCCAAAACTGTAACATAACAGGTCTTAGAACTTGTACTGTTCGTCCGGAGGTACCTCCCCGAATGAGCACTGGTTCTACCACCATACTTATTGGATGGAAGGGTGTGGTTGCCGGCACACTTATATGAGGCGACCATCTTAGTTTTTTTTTGTTTTTTTCTGACTGAAATAGCGAACAAGCACGCAGTCCACCTGATGGTAAGTGCTCACTGCCGCCCATGGACATCTGTAATCAACCACATACAGAACATGGGTTCCATCTGAAGTCAATCATAGATGCGTTGCTACTCCCGAGGACTATGATGGTCGCCTCATGTGAAACCACACCCTTCTATCGAAACGCAAGTAATGCTTCACGCTAGGAATAGGTGTGGCGGTGGTCCATCCATCCTTGGAATTTATACTTTTGCCGCGTTACGGAAAAATTATGAGAGTAATTTTTTATGATGCCCGCGCACACCGTCACTAAATACCGACACACTGAACTTAGCTGTAGTCAACATTTTCTTTTTTTCTATTAGTGTCGTTTTTTCTACAAACGTAAGGCGAAATACACATTTTATTTAATAAAAAAATTATCTTGTTACGCCAAAGAAGTATAACTTCTAACGCGTGTACATAACACACACATTTTGTTTTATGTTTTTATATATCTCTGTTCTCATTACCCAGGCAAGGAGGAAGGCGTATGGCACCTCGACCTGAAGAACGGTGAAGGTGCATGCGGGCAGGGGGAACCCAAGAACGCCCCTGACGCTACTCTCACCATGGACAGTAACAACTTCGCTGATATGTTTGCTGGTTTGTATTATTCCCATATTTCCTACTAGCTGAATTCCGCAGCTTCGCTCGCGGTATAAAAATTGATGTATCGATTGTACCTTGGGAATAAGATATTTTTCCACATTAAAAAGTAGCCTATATGTTAATCCAGAGTGTCAGCTAACTACCCACCAAATTCTATGAAAATTGCTCCATCTGTTTCGACGTGAAGAAGTATTTATTATTTATTTATTTATTTATTTATTTATTCAAACTTACGTCTATCATTACAGGTAGTACCCAATACGATAGCGTAGACAATTATTCATTTTTATAAAAGGTTAACATTATTTTCTATTATTATTAAATATAACTATATATTATTGTAAGATAAAATATTAAAAACAACTTTTGCGAATTCACTCAAGCTACATGAATTGATATCTAGTTTTTCATGTACCTGATTGAGTGTACAGAGAGCTTGGGTGAAAGGTGCCTGTAAAGTAACGAACATTCACAAATTTTCGCCTTTATAATATTATAGTATAATTTCCACAATAAAAAGTATGTTCATCCAGAGTGTCAGCTAACTCCCTACCAAATTTTATGAAAATTGGTCCATCCGTTTCGACGTAAAGAAGGAACAAACATACACACTCACAAACATTCGCCTTTATAATATTAGTATGAAGTATGATTAGTATGATTAACTTCCATCCATCCGTCCATCAGCCTATAAAAGTCCACTGCTGGACATAGGCCTCCACTAATCTGCGCCAACACGACCGGTCCTGAGCGTTTATCTTATTAAATTTAAATTAACTATTCATATGAAAATAATTGCAAGATATTTTATTGTTACCAATTCGCAGTGTCTTAAACAAAAACGTCGCCCTTAAACACTTGAAATATATGAAAATAATTGCAAGAAATTTTATAATAGCAATTGCCAATTTCTTAAAAGAATTTTGTTAGAAATTTCATACAAGACGTTTCATCAAAAAGTTATATTAACCGGTTTGTGTATTTTTTATTTTTTAACGTCATGTTAAGGATGAAAATAGTGTGCATTTTTTTTACGTATTATAGATTCGGATACAATTTTAAGCCATTATTTTAGTGTTCTCATTAAATCACAACCATAATGATATTACATTTTCATTTTGGACGTCATATTTATTTAGTTCAGACTATAGAAAGAAACGACACTTTTATTATATTAAAATTAATAGTAGTAATAATACGATCAGTAATGGTATTTTGTTCTTTCAGGGAAATTGAAACCCGCAACAGCTTTCATGATGGGCAAACTGAAAATCAGTGGCGACCTTCAGAAGGCAATGAAGTTGGAGAAAATGATGAAGTCGCTCAAAAACAAGGTTTAAAAGAATCACATACCGATTTGTTCATGAATCTGTCCAATACTCGTCTATCTATTGGTGAAATGATTGGACGAATTTGTATTTTGTAAATTAAATTTATGATAAAGAAAAATGTATTGTATATTTATGTAGTGGAACTATATAATGTCTGATGATTAAAAAATAATAATAAATTAAATTAAAACAAATAATAACATTGTCCATAAATTGGTGTAGAAACTTTTACCAGTGATTCTGAAATATGTTTAATGCTCAATTTAATATGATACAGTGAAATATATTATATTTTTGTAATTTAGGTCTTATGCACTATTTTTCAGTATTCATAATCGCAGCCAGTAAGTAACGTATATTTTAAATAAAATAAATTATTTTTTGACTTTTCGTTTCTTTCCTTTGTCTAGATTTGTCCAGTTATTTTTAGCTTTTAACTAAATTAACGTCTACAGAAGATACTAATTTACATAAATATCAGGGCAGTGTGTTATATTTTTGTTCACCTTTACCTACTCTTGCATCTGAATAATTTTCCTTTAACAATTATAAAGTTACCCGGAACAAATAGCTGTTTTAATGATAAAACCTCTTTTTGTGCTTTATTTTTTTTTATTATCTTTTGATTTACGATAACGATGGTTTGCATTGTATTGTAGTGTATATTATAAATATTAAACTATTACGTTACTAATTATTACGTTTTGATTATGAAGTCTAAAAACGAAATGGAAAATGTAAAAAATAAAGTATTCAAACAAAGTTTAAGTCTGAAAAACGCCTTACTAATTAAGCTCTGGTACTTTTTTGTAACTAACTGTAAACAATAATTATAATAAAAATACTATTTTATCTTGTTTTTTAAGCGTATTTTATCTCAGCAATCAACCTAAGACTATTCCCAAACGAAATATTACTGGCAGCTAATTATATTAACCGTATGGGTATTAGGTTAATTGATACTTATTTAAATAAAAAGTAAAATTATTTGTACTACTACTATCTGTACTATATTACTAGTCTGTTTAATAAGAATATAAATGAAACATCCCTATCAACCTAGCTGTGATCTTAAATACATCACTTATTATCTCGAATGAGTAATGCAACATATTATGTAAGATTTACATACAACGATTGCAATTTAGACAAATAATGTTATATTTTCGTCGACAACTATACATTTTTGTCATGGAAACCGTTTTATCTTTCCGAGGCTGATGGTACCAGCCAACTTTTTCAATCAAATTTCAGACTTTTTTTTAATGTAATTGATCATAATTAAATACTGTTTAAATCTAAAAATTATAGTATGAACCATTTATTACACAATGTAAAGCACAAAAGGTATTATTTTCATTACATTCATTAGTCTTACAGATTGTTTAAAAAAATACTTCTTCCATCGATATGACTTCTTCACACAAAGAGTAAATACAATTTTGTACAATTTTATTACAATATTACTACTATATAACAGTAAGTTATAGTGCAATATATAATGGATGCCCTGCCTATACATTTATTTTTCACTACAGTGACAATAAAAGATAAACTATTTTTATATGCAATATAGGATTTTAATACATATAATTATGCAACACTGTTGACTGAGAATACATTGTTATAAATAAAGTGTGTTTTAATATTTGATTTAGTATTTTTTATTATATACCTCAAAATATTTGAAAACAATTAAAATCTGGTCGAGATTCATACTGGGTTCCTCTGAAAAACGACAAACTTTTCTTTATAAGATTGAAAAAGCAAATACCTATGCATGCAGTCCACTTGATGGTAATTGGTCACTACCGCCCATGGATATTTGTGTAACACACTTCGTATACAACATGGGTTATATCTAAAGTCAATCCTGTTGAACCATATTCGTTTTTCAACTTCGAAAACTAGGCTACATTATGATAATTTAGTTTACAGTTAAACATTGTTATTTTATTTGTATACCACCAGTTTATATAGAACAATTTCTGAAAATTTTTATCTTAACTTATTAATCGGGCAGTGGATTCTCATACAATAATTACATATTGCGTGCTAAGTTGTATAGGAAGCTATACGATTTCAAATATTGCTTGAGTGTAAGATCAATAAGTAACAACACATAATGCAATACTTTTACAAGTTCAATTAACTTGGCGACAGAACCTAACGCAACATCAATACCCTACTTTTGCAATGTCAATAATATTTTTCAATAAGTTACATCAGGCTACAAGCGATAACCTTGTTATCTCAGTTGAATTCTCCCGCGTATTTGATTGTGGGACCTTGGAGGCCAATACATTTATTTGTACGACAGTAACTTGTCAACCAGTCAGCTGTTAAGTCTTATCGAATAAGATTTTTATTTTTATTGCATGTTTTAATAATAAATACGTAGTTTTAAGTGATTCGACATGTTTTCAATCGATGCTCCCGTAGAAATACAGAATTCTGAGTTCTGTAACTACCGATCGCCGCTTAGCACTCGCTATGCATCGAAAGAAATGCAATATAATTTTAGTGACCAGAAGAAGTTTTCGACGTGGCGCAAGCTTTGGATCTACTTGGCGAAAGCTGAAAAGGTAAGCAAATTAATATAGTATAACCAAGTGTATCACAACACATTTTGTTTGTTTTCGAATACTATTTTAGGTTATCTTCCATTCCACTCTTTCTGAATTTTTGTTCATAATGATCGGATACTCTGATTGAACACACTGAATTTATGCATTTTTCGTTTTGTAAAACTTCAGTCTTATTAAAACGTTTAAATATATTTTAGTAATAACTATATCATGCACTTAGTAAGAAATTTTTAAATTGAAAATTATTTTGTTTTGTTAAGCGGTAATTTAGACGGCATATAAAATTGAAGTTGTACAGAGGACGCTACTGATGTAATCTGAATATAGAGTGGTCAACTCAACGACAACACAGCCTAATAGACACCGCATCTAAGGCGAACACTTTCGGGCAACACATCTGTTTATTAGCACTGATATAATAAACCGAGCGCGAGCTACACTTCAGTACGGACCACTTATGTGACCTGTGAACATCGTATTACGAGACTATATATAGCGCGAAATAAATTCTTTAAAAAATAAAAAAAAGTGAAGCAAAATGACTTCCTGATCATTAAAATGGTGTAAAAATGTAGCAAAACATCTAATTTCAAAAAAGACGGCATAACATTTCACATTTAACCTATTTTCACAATTAAAATTTCAGGAATCAAATTATCTTGGAGCTCAACTAATACTGGTCTTAAACAGCGCGCGTTGATGTCTTTTTACAGTGCATCCCTTTCCTTTTCATTAAATTAAATATTTCTATCCTTTTCGTCCATTTTGGTAGTGATGTACACCTCAGCTAAAAAGATGATAACTAATGCAATTGAATATTACTTGAATTGAATTTAAATAAATAATTATAGTTTTAAACTTTTAATCATAAACTGCCAATATAGTTATTTGATGACTCTAATGTCTAAATATGTATCTACCAGATTAATTAACCGACTTCAAAAAGGAGAAGGTTCTCAATTCGGCCGGTATATATGTACAAGGATTACTCCGCCTTTAGTGGACCGATTTTAATTATTCTTTTTTTATTGTGTAAAAACGAGCTGCCAATTTGTCCCAATTAAATATGGTTAGGATCCATCTATGGGTTCTGGAGAAAATGAGGGGAACTCCTTAACCGATAGAAGTAATTGAGTTGTGTGTAAAGATATTTGATGTAGGTTCGAATGAAATTTCAAAGCCAATTTATCATTGACTATTTAAGGGTCTGAAGATGTGTCTCGGAGACAAAATATGTATCCTCAACCGATGGGAATAATTGAGTTGTGTTTGAAGACATTTGGTGTAGGTACTAATGAAATAGAATTACTTACTTACTAGCTATGATCAGAAGAACATACGTACATATAGAAATGAAAAAGAAAACTTTTGTATAAAAAGTTTAACCGACTTCCCCTGTCGGTTTTTTTTTATGTAGGATGGGTTAGGTTAGGTTGGAACTTACAAGGGAATAAGAAGGATCTCCCCCTCGAAGGGATCTCCACCTTGTCGTGGTGAGGGGGCTCAGTAACCGTGGCTTGGGGCGCTGCGGTGAAGCCAAGAGGGATTCCAGGGAGGGGACGCTCCGAGTGGGCTTAGCTGGAGGCCCGCTCCGGATGCATCCGAGGGGGCTGCGGGGGACGGTGTTTTCTGTCCTCTGCAGCCAAGAGGGGTCGCGGGAGGTCGGTGCCTTTGCGGGTGTCGGCTTCCCCATGCCCACGGCTCCTGGGTGGCGGTCTCGGGGTTGGTCCGTCGCCCTGTGGATGGGAGCCTGGGAAGTGAGGCGCGCCTTTGTGTTTTCTGGCGCGCCTTCCTGTTGGAGGGTAGCTCCATGCTCCACGTGAGGGGGGGTTGCGGAAGCGACCAGGCACCGGCGGGTTCGCGGATGAATGTGAAAGCGCGCCCGTGTTCCCGCCAAACGGTGCGGAGGTGAAAACACAGTGGGGGTTTAGCCGGTAAGAGTCCGGCATAACCCAGCTGCTGCCCCGGGCGGCTGGGTATCCATGAGGATTACCCACTTAAAAAAATAAAAGGTTGGAACTTACAAGAAAACATAAAACTTAGCGGGTGCGCTCAGTTCATATGAATTATAAAAATATTGTATGTTATGGCTTAGGTTTATGTTCAATTTGTCATGTAAGGTTGAGATTGAATTAATATTTCCATTTATGTATGCACCATGTTTGATCTTATTGCGATACTAGTAAAAGTGAGTTTATCGTCACTAAAAAGGTGTACAAAAATTTTTAAACAAAAAATACAACCGCCTTCAATGCAACAAAAAAGTAAAAAATATTCTAAATACATGTTGGTTTAGAGCATACACAGTAGGTGCTTAGTAGTAGTCCTGAACTCACCATATTTCGCTAGATCACGACGAAACCACATGTGTCCTATGTAAGCACCGACTTCGGAACTACTACTAAGTACCTACTGTGTATGCTCTAAACCAACATGTATTTAGATATTTTTTTTACTTTTTTGTTTGCATGGAAGTCGGTTGTATTTTTTGTTTAATTTTTTTTTATTTATTACAAAATCCGTAGATCCGAAACCTACAATTAGAAGAATTTATACCAAGTTAATTCATTTTAAGAATAATTAAATCATTTTTTGCTTAAATAGATTTTATACAACAATGTTAGTACTGATTTGAATTGCCTTATGTAGTGTATTATAGGTTTAGACTGATAAATGATGTTTTCATTATTTTTCTCAATAATTCAATATTAGTACTACTATACCTACTATGAGCTATTTATTATTCGTCATAATCAATTATAATTATTTTATTATTTCTAATCAATAACCAATTACAAAAACGTTCCCATCACTAATTGTAATTTATGATTTATTGCGACCTTGAATCGACCAATTGCAATGCTTTCTTTTACCGCTCCCCCGCCCCGCTTACCTCAGTGCTTTGACTGAAATGTTTCTTAGTAGAAATGAAGACATGAGGTGTCTATTAGGCTATTTTGTCGCTGGGTCAACTGGTCATACTTGAACGAAATTTAAACGGACAAAAGATTATTTTCTAAATAAATGGCTGTGTATTGATTGCGTTAATTATGTTTTATTTGCTAATATAATTTGTACGAAAACTTGTAACATATTGTATTAATATTAGAGATGCGCCGAATATTCGGTTGTTATTCGGTATTCGACATAGTCGGCATCTTTTCCACTATTCGTATTCGGCCGAATTATTCGGTTTTAGTACCGAATATATTCGGTTCGAGTTTTTCTACTTTCTTAGCTACACGTCAACGTATAGAACAAAGCTTTTTACGTAAGATTTATGTTATAAGTAAAATCAAAGAAATCCTATGAAGACTGTATTGAATAAAGTTATTAATATAATGCAAATAAACTTCAAATCAATATTTTTGGAACCTCAATCAAATTCGCATTTTTCTAAACATATTACATTCTTAAATGAACATTTATTTTTAGACCTCAAATCAACAATATTTTTTATGAACACACTTTCACAGTTGTTTCTTATTAAGAAGTGATAAACCGAATAATTCGGCCGAAAATGCGGTTCGGTAAAAGTTAAACCGAGTAGTATTCGGTATTCGGCCAAACAACTATTCGGCGCATCTATAATTAATATACATTTTTTTGCAATAATGTTTGAAAATCTATAGTTCCCTTTATGAAAATTTTACACATAAATAATATTTAAAAAATAATTATTTCGATATTCATTATTTAAACAAAAATAAGGGGTTTTTCTGGAAGTATAATTTGCATTTAACAAAAATATTTGTGTTTCGGTACCTGAGCATATCGACTTTACGCATTTTTCTTCTTTACATTTAGCTCAAATTTTAACTCAATGTACATACACAATTTTCGTTGCCGTTCATTTGAATTTTTATTCAAATGCCTGAAATCTTTTTTAGTAGAATAAGCCCACTATGTTGTATTCTCCTAATTCATAAAAATAAAGTTACATTAAAATCGGTTCACTATTTCCTAAGGTGCATTATGTTTTATTAATATACCAATATTTTGTTAGGATATTTGTAAACATCTCACAGTTACTTTAAAATTACATGGCTAAGCCGAATTGTATTAATACAAATTATGGTGGACGTTAATAACCTTTCAGTTATAGTTTATTTTTCTTGCGTACTCTGATTTCATTTAAACATATTACGTTCTATTTTTATTTGTCCACCAATTCGCACTTGGCCAGCGCGGTGGACTTTGGCCTAAACTCTCTCATTCTGAGAGAGTTTAGGCCAAAGTCCAACAAAAGACCCGTGTCCAGCAGTGGGACAATAATGGGTTGACGAGACGTTTTATTTAGGTGTAGGTTAAATAAAGACACAATGCAATTTAGAATTTTTATTTAATAAAATACAGCAGATACAATTTATACAATAATTGCGTCATATAACAAAATGACAAATTCATGAACAGTATTTTAAAAATCAGTAATTAGGTGACGCGGGTACCTTTATGTTGTGCCGAATGCAGTGCAGGTTATTTAAGGTAACATTAGCGCCAAATAACATTGTTATATTATGGAATAAAATATTATATATGTATAATTACAAATCTACTTACATCTAAAATTTAAATTACATTTTAACGAAAAACTTCACATCTCTTGTTAACTGCTAAGCCATTAAAATCAAACATTCACAACACTTGCGGTAAATATATATTCTATCTAAAACTAAATAATTAGGTATTATATACTTAAATAACGACGATGATGAAAAATATTACGTGATAATTTTGATTCTTCCAATTAACACATAAAATTAACCTATAACCTATCGAAGAATTTTAAAAGCATACAGAGAACTGAAATAAAAGCTAAAGAAACAAAGTATATAGGAAGTAGTTGGAATGAGTTAGTTGCGTGATCTCTATATAACATACTATAATCTCTTGTACATAAAATTAGAAAATGACATAAAAATCACTGAAATGTGAACAAAATGTTAGTTTACAGACTTTTGAGATAGTATTGTTAGTATTAAAATTATCAATGAAACGATTACGTACAAAAACCTAATTGGATGTGTTACTGACCAGTTAATTTATAAGTTATGAAGACTTATCTACCACTGGACGGATACTGATTACTGCTTTGGTTCTCCCTTTAATACAAAAAATAATCTTAAACATAAAGATAATGTGCTCCTTACTTAATTACTAAAATTACAAGAAAATTAAAAGAAGACCAATAGAAAATCCTATTGCAAATTTTTCATTTTTTTATGACTAAATCCAAAGTGAAGTTACGAAACATTTTCAAACAGCATTAACATACTTATCGGTTAAATTATTTTTTTGATTTAATATGAAATTTAGATAGTTAAGCTTAAAATAAGTTAGTCATAGCAACGGTGGTTTTATTTCGTTCGTAAGTCCTACAGCAAAATATATTAAACTAAAAACGTAATACAGTTAGCGCTTTGAAAATATACACTTGTGAAAAGATAAACACAATGTGATATAATACAGTATATCTTCAACTTCATGTTTTTTTAAGTTTTAGGAATGTTACAGTATTCAAGAATTGATTTGCTATTGTTTCATTAGTTCATTCATTAAAATGACAACGTAATAAGATGTAAATTATGTATTATTCTATATGATTCTTTCTATTTGCTAAACTTGCACTTATTCGGCCGAAAATTGAGTTAAATGTTAAGGTTATTATATTTGTAATTTTAGCTGCCTTAATGCTCTTATATAGCTGCGTCATAGGACAACCTTTAAGAACACTTAAATTAACTTATTTTATATTTATTATTAAAATTAAATTAAACAATCCCAATAGCTACTCTCCAGGACAACCTTTGCTTCTATACATCTATTAGAACTAACATAAAATTATTCTACACACAATATGCTAAAAATAATACTTTGGAGTAAATAAAAATGATATATGCATGTTACGTTCTTACTTAAAAATCTGTAAATTAATATAATATAATATCTTTGATTACGTATGTTTGGTTACACGGTGTCTCGGTTTTTAGAGAGCTGATCAATAATCAGCTTCGTTCATGAAAGTAATAATAGCGTGGACGAGGAATACTGCAGCGTCGATGACAGCGAACACTCCAGAGGATATCAGGAGGTCGTATGCTTCTTTGTTCGGACGAATGTTCACGTAGTACGACCTGTGCCAGTCTGGAATCAAATGACATTTTACTTATTTTAGTAATGGTAGGATTTTTTTTCGAAGAATATGGGGTACAACCCATTATTGTCCCACCGGCACGGGTCTTCTATCAGAATAAGAGTTTTAGTCCTCCGCGCTGGCCAAGTGCGAATGGGTGGAATACACTACCGAGATTTTTTGTTTAAAGAACTCTCGGGTGTGTAGGTTTCCTTGCGAAGTTTTACTTCACCGAAAATCAGTGATAATTAATTTCTAATACGCACGTAAATTAGTGGTGCATGCCTGGGTTTGAACCTCGGACCTCCCTATTAAGAGGACAAGTTTCCACCATTAGGCTATCACAGCTCTAAAAATAAACATGTTAAAAAACTGTCAGTTCAGTTCAGTAAAGCCACATATTAGCGGATTTTACGTTTTGTCCATATGCCGCGCGATTTTTCAACCCGCGAAACGCGTATACAAACTGCGTGTTTCTAATAATATGAAAATCAAAACTAAACTAACTAGAATCCAGAATCGAAACTAACAAACAATAATTGAAACACTAAGAAATATGTTGATAAAACGTGTTACTTTTGAAACACCTTTTACCTTGATGAACATTAAAGAATAACTTTACAATTAAAATTAAAATATAGCAACACTGTCTTAGAAACGGAAGTGGCACAAGACATCAAGTCCCCGACCACTCACACTATTTACAGTAAAGTAAGCAAACAGTATGTACTGTGCATAATAAATATGTATTACGGTACTGATTTTAATGGAATGTACGCAAATACGCTTACGTCTAATGTCAGCTTTGAATTATATCGGATAAAAACATAATGAATTCTAGCTCTAAGTAAATTATACAGAATGTTTTAGCTGTGGTCATTAGGAACAGGGTCAAATATCAATTACTAATTTTGATCCAAACAGGGCTAGCTTAATTAACACCTCATAGTAAAGTGGATTATTTAAATAAAAGATGACTGATTTGATCTTGTGTTGCCAACTCTCAAAAATGTATTCCCCTAAAGTCTTCATCAAAAAAAAATGAATTATTAATTGGAATTCTTCCTGGCAACCTGACTTGACGACGAAAAAAAAGAACATCTATATGTTGAAGTTATAAAAACCCTTGAAAATACCCCTAAAAATTTTACACCCCTAAAAAATCCCCATCCTACTTGAAAATCCCCTAAATTTGGGGGAAAAGACCCCTAAGTTGGCAACACTGGATCTGACTGATCATATCGCGGTTGTGGGGGATTCAGGTGTGATGGCTAAGAAGTTTAAGCCGTAAGGCATTTCCTGAAATACAAAATCAATTACCTATTACATCTGTCACCGTGAAGGGAACGGTCAAACATACATAATTATATAGGACGGGATACGCACAAAAATCTAAAAGAATTGAGTCCATCCGTGACCATGAAGTGTGAGAATGTGGCAAGATAGAAGACTTATTTCTCTCACCAAACCTTTGGCTAGGTCAAACCTTTGCCCTCTCTCCTAAAATGAAAAAGCTTGACCTGCCAGTGCATCTTTGGTATTCTAACAATGTGTTATAAATTAGACCATAAACGAATAGCTATATTTTTTACATAAATCGCATATTTATATGTAGGGTAAAGCAGGTAGGATTCGTACACGTTTTACACAAAGTCACATAAAAGTTAGACTTTTTCGAAAAAAATCAATGCTGTTGATAAATTTTATTATCTGCCTATAGCATAATGCCCGCAACCTTATGTTCGAAATTTTGTTTTATAGGGTTAGCTGTAATTTGAAACATATTTTAAATTTTCTCATTTTGCTGTGTACAAAAACTTGTATAATAAATGAATATTTGGGCTCGATAGATAGCGCTGTTATGAATATCTTTTGTTCGTCCATTTGTTATCTAAATCATATTTTGTGCTTCCTTTAAGTAGCAAAGAATAGTAGATAGACTAGTATTAGTATTACTCATATTACGTTACCGATACCAATGTAATCACCGCAGATACAAGCTAAACGTGATAATTACGCCACAATGATGTATTGAAGTACCAGTACCGACGTTTACGGCTAATTGAGCCGGTAGCTTGATGGCTAGATTGATTGGATATTTTACGCAATAGATTTATACGAACTGAATATTATGTATGCATATATGTATATGTATGTGGCCCGACAAACTTCGTTACGCCTAAAAGTCAAAAATCTAAAATTTTCAATTTTCCTCTACTATAATACACATACAAACCTCTTGAATCACTCTATCTAATAAAAAAAAACTGCATTAAAATCCGTAGCGTAGTTTTAAAGATCTAAGCAGCAGCATAGGGACAGACAGCGGAAAGCGACTTTGTTTTATACTATGTAGTAATAATAATACAATTGTATTATATCAATAATATCGAATTGGATTGAAAACAATAGAACAATTTTATATAAAAAAAAAACACATTTGTTCGAATAACAAAAATACGAATAGTTGGTGGACGTCTATTAATTGAGTGAGATATTTATTTATATTTATTTAGGTGGATTGTGGTCGAATCTCATCCGATCTCACGCAGATGGAGGGGTGATTTTGTTTTGTTGAGTTCATGGACGTATGGAACTAAATCGAAAGAACAACATCCTATGAAATCTACCTACATTGTCAGTATTTTCCACATTGTACCTATATCTTTAGCTCAGACAAAAATAAAACCACACTATTTAAACAAGGAACAGACAAAATTCTGCCGAACGTAGGCGACGTTTTCATATTTAGATATTTGTTCAGTAGTGCAAACAATTTACAATATTGTCACGGTGCAAATATAATTTGACAAAGAGTTCCCCGCAATCGAGACTACCATTAATCACTTAACATTATTAATTTTTGCACATTACACACGTTTTAACATTAAATTTTTATTGTTTTACATGTGGAATATAAATGTGTGTAGTCATTGGCGACTAAAAAATATAACACAAAAGAAGACATACCTAAATCTTAAAGCTTAAATACTATGTATGATTTATAATGTGAGAAGATATTTAATTGTGCCAGTATAACGATTGCAGATAACTCAATAAAACCCAATAAACTAATAATAAAAGGGAAACGTACCCACATATTACATACCTACTAGAAAAAAGAATATTATAAAATTAATTTAGAAGAATATTATAAAAGTAATTTAGAAGTGAAAATAGGGTCCAGAATAATAAACTTACCATAGAAAATGATACCAGCAGCGGCGGTGAACATAATGAAACCCAGCACAGAGAACATTAAAGAAGTTTTCCATCCTGCTGACTCGCCCAACAGTCTGGCGATGATGAGCACGCCTGTGATGATGATGAAGCCTGGACAAAGGATAATAATCATTTCAAATAACTACAATTAATCAGTAACATTGATTTACAATTGGTTTACTACCAGACTACGAATATTGAATGGAGTACTGTTAAAATTGATATAGGTAAACCACAGAAAAAGTAAAAAAAATGTCTAATGATTATAAATAAAATACAATGTCACAAGTGTTTTTCAAGCAACTCAGATATAAATGTCTTTCGTTTCGTGTCTTGTATTTCTTTAAATTTTCTGTGTATAATCTGTATTTAAAAAATATCATATTGAAATTAAGAACTATTTATGTCGAATTGCGACAGCAACCACTGCGATGGGCAATTTCACATCCATCCATCCATCCATCAGCCTTTTGATGTCCACTGCTGAACATAGGCCTCCCCTAAATGGCGCCACTCCAACCGGTCCTGTGCCCTCTGAATCCAACGGTTTCCCGCTGTCTTCTAATGTTACATAGCAGGTATAAATTCATGTGTAAATTTTACTCCTTGTATTTTTGTTTTGCGATTTAGTTTTCGTTACTTCAGATTACTTGCGATGCTAATAATTAATTATTATCAGCATAAAATCCATTTAAGCCTCTTTATGCCTCTTTTATTAATATTTTTCTCACGAGAACTCTAAAATAAATTAATTCATTTTAATAATAATTCATCGCATTCTCACATTAATACATTGTCATAAATTAAATACAGTTTTCACTTTCACACAAAGTTAAATGAAACCAATTTTCCAGTTAATGAAGAAGTGAAACTGATTTTAAATTGCATTGCGTAAAGTTTCGACGACATTGCACGATAGTTATCATAGCTGTGATGTTTAAAATCTAAAATAATTGTCGTTAAACTTAGGAGCCATTTAATCTCAAAATGAACCAATAAAATGATAAGTTTCATCGCCAAATTATGTTAAATACGCAGACATTTATGTAAATAATACAGTAAATATACATAAACATTTTTGTATATAAATATTGCCAAGTGATTTCATTCGAATCGATCACAAAAATAAAATAAATACTATAAATGTTAATAGCGAGGTCAATAAATTAATGACAATAGAAAGACGGAAGGTTCAAGAAACTAATGACAACAACGACAAAAGTCCTTCCAATTGTTCCAAAACATTCAAGGACAATTAGGTGACATTAAATTAGAAGCTGATTAGTGACACCTGGCATAACAAATCTCTTAAAATGTATCTGAAACGGTCTTTCAAAGAAAATACTCATTATGAAGCAAAAGTATAGCTGATTTTTGAAATATACATAAAATTTTTAATCTTTTTGTTAAGCTTTTGTTTATTTTCGCTAATTTCAACAGATTATTTATTAGTGGCGGTAGGGGTTAATCGGCTTTAAATGTTCGAAATCGATTTTTAACAATAAGATTGCCTGCAAATTGAACGATTAGAACAAATTCATTGCGACAATGAGGTCATGGTTTCTTCAATTGTGTAAATAAGAATAGTACCTTATTACACATCAGTGACCATAAATTCCACAATTTAGGCTTATAGTAGCTTGAAATGTCTGTATTATTGATCTAATAATGTGTTGTTAGTGTTTCATTAGCCATGAATGCATGAGATTTCTTGACTGCATTGAAATCTTGAAATAACTACCTGTCGGTTGTTCCCTAACAATATTTGATACCAGTTCAGTCCAAAGTCCGTAGGTCCCACGACTTCTATGTCCTTATTAAAAGTTACATATTTTGCGTACTCTATAGCATTTATTTTTTAAAGACTGACACTGACCGTTTTGACAGAAGTACCTCCAATCAATTGAATTTTAGCTTAGTTAAACTATATTATTTAATGCTTATTATTTTCCTAAATGGCATTGATAGTATTTAAATACCTTAACCCAGCCTATTATGCATATTTGAATTCTTCCCTTGAGACTATGGCTAGACTTTTGTTTGCTTAATTTACTTTTACTTTAGTTGGTACTTACTTGAGAAGGAAGAGTAGATGAGAGCAATGTGTCTCTGGCTTGATGCCACGACCTGAGGCATGTAGTACAGGGCGCCGACGACCAGGCCAATGGCTATCACGGCTAGGATCTAGAAAAAGGGATACACAACCTTCAATAACATTAAAAGAAGCTCTTAAAATACCGTTGGAATCACAAAAGAAGGCCGTTCTTGCTTCGATACATTATTCACTTGTTTTGATTTATGTGAAAATTATCTATAATTAAAAAAAATATATAAAATTCTCGTGTCACAGTTTTTGTTGCCATACTCCTCCGAAACGGCTTGACCGATTCTTACCAAATTTTATATGCTTATTCAGTAGGTCTGAGAATCGGCTAACATCTATTTTTCATACCCCTTAAGGGTTGTCCACCCTTAACATTTTTTTTTATTTTTTATATTGCAAAACAACGTTTGTCGGGACTGCTAGTATTCTATAAATATGTATATAAATAGGAGTCGGTTATAAAAATATCATTTTGAGAATGAAATTAGCCGCATATATCATCTTTAGGGTTTTCGTACTATCCAAATTAATTGTTGATTATTGCAATTCGATAGGGCAAAAACGTGAGCATTTAGCAAACGTGTTTGGAATAGATTAGTCTGATATAATCGGCTCAGTGATCTTTGACGGCACACAGTAATGAGGCGATGGTTTTAAAACAATCGTGTGGAATGTACGGTACAGTTATAATCATCTTTTCGGCCTACTTGCAAAGTATTTTAATTTGGTATAATGATGATGGTTATTGTCATTCGTGTTTATTATGTTTCTTTCTTATCGTATTACATTCCACCTGTAGGAGAAATGAAATTGTCACATTGCCCATTTTATAAATTACTATTTCTTTTGAAATAGTGGTCAAAAAACCACCTCATTGTACAGCGATAGGCGATTTTTTGCTCCGAAGAATTGTAAAACACCAAATTAATTCCAGTTTTAAGATTGGCGAATTGAACAATGAAGCACGTAACAGAAAATAATAAAATGTGATCTAGTAAAAGGATGTTACCGCAGATTATACTCGAGTGAAAGTGTCAATCTTGTAAATACTCGTTTTCTCCTTTTGAATATTCGTAAACACCGCAAGTAAATGGTTTCCCAATGCCGCAGGCGTTTTCCTAACGACTACTGGTTTTCACTTTCACGTTCTCTTGTCTTTGATCGGGTTTAATTTTTACGAGTTCTGCCGCTACTAAATTTTATACTAACGCTTTTAACCAACGGACGGCGTAGTATTTTCAGCACTTTTTATGGCATCAAAATATCTTTTAGTTTCAAGTTTAAACGGTTTTATAACGGGTTGGGCATTTCATGCAATTAATGTTTTTCCTTTCGCTTTTTCGTTCTATTCTTAAAATAAGTTATTATTGAGGTACTTTGCGCTTGCATATTTATTTCCAATGTTCTTCTGAACATTTCGAATTGAAACAAAAAGTCTTGAACGAATCGGCTCACAATGAGGTCTTTGTGAAGTTTAAACGAAGACACAAGGTAGCTTTGTATACCAAGGACGTTATGTACCGCTGAATTATCAGCGTTGCTGTCACTTGCCCATTCTCACGTTTCAACGCTTGGTCGAATGTCACCTGCGTTTGTGATTGTGGAGTAATCAATATGTTACGTGCTATATTTACCTTTTTGCATATGCTTATATACAACTCTGATAGGTAAACTTAATATTCTCATTTGACTCTAGTACCAGATACCAATATCTTATGAACCGGTTTACGAGAGTTATTTATGACCTTGCTTTGTATTCCAATTTATTAGTTTTTTGGTGTTTAGTAAATTGTTTTCCATCACTATGTTAACTTATTCTCTTAGTTATATGTTTTCTGGTTGGTGATTCGTCTTAAATATCACCAGAAAACTATATACATGTACTTGGTGATATAGTATGATGGTGAATAATTATTTTGTATTAGCACTAAATTCATTTCTATGATTTACAATTGCAAGCCTATGTTATTTTACCAATAAACAATATGAGTAATTCTTGAAAAGCTATTATTAGGGGTCATGCAATAAACCAATTCTGTAAATTTTTATTGCGTAGCATTATATCAACTACTTTGGTGTTACATACATTGCGTTTTCGATAATTGCATATTATTTAATATTCGTATAACTCAAATCAGGCGATTTATGATTAAATAAAGTAGTTAACTACGAATTTGCTTAGTAACACTCTGTTTGCAAATGAATTAATGATAGCGTGTGTACCGTATTATCGATTAGTAAATAATTGTAAGCAATCAATACGACGGACGAACCATTTTGGAATCATTCCTCATTATCGGGATGCTTGTCATTTATGTATGAATCAGCAAAATTAACTTCGAGAAATCGTGCAATTCAGTTGTTCCATTTAATTTATCCGCTACACTTTTGCTGTAATTGTAGGAAACAGAGTCATTACTTTGCATATGCAAAGCCATTACAAGTCAGTAACATATACTTACAGAAAACTGTACTATTTTGTATTACACATAGATGTTATGAAAATGTTCGTTATTATTAGACTTTACAACTTATCAAAAATTTCGAGTAATTAGCCAACACTATTTTATTTGAGAGGTAAAGAATACTGTACTTCGTTTATATTAGAAAATGTAACACAAATATTTAATGAGAAACTTGTTGATGCCAATAATATTAATAATATTAATATAGACAACATTTTCAGAACTATGGCTAAGCTATATCCAAAAAAATAAATTCATCACTCATTATTATAACGTTATTACGTTATGTTTTCTCATAAATTGCCTGTCGCTATTTTCAAATTATTAACTCATACCGGAACACGCGTCATTTATTATTCAATCGTGTTTAATTATTCAATTGTCGGCTTCAGGGGACAATTTCGAGGGTGGTATAATCCCTACGACTTCAGCTAAAAATGTTTTATTTAAACGCCTGTTTTCTGGTTTGAAGAGTATATTCCAACGGGCGTATTGCAAATGATTAATGCGTATGTTTTTGCACTCAGTGCAGTCATTTTTCCGTGCAATTTTTTGCTAGCTCGATATTCACTTGTGCATGATCTCCTTTTGTTATTTGATTGTCGTTTCCAAGGTATCTTAATAGGTAGTAATACCGTCTCATTCTAACCGCAAAGAAAAAACCGTCTAGTATCGAGATCTTATAAATGTTCTTCAAGGGAAATAACTATCTGGTGGTGTAGTCGAAATTATACCTCACATCTACTAACTGTAAGAGCTCATATCTTTTATCTTGCTTAAGATATTTCTAGTTCTATCATCCTAAGCCCGATGCACCAATTCTACTAAATCACCACCAATGTAGAGAGCTTATAATAAATAGCAGTATGTTTACTCTATTCTATAATTACCAGCCCAATCCAATTTAAGCATTCTTAAAAATTTATCAATTTCACCAATTGTCTTTCAGTTCCTCTATCTGTTCCTCAAATCTAAGTACCTTCTTCCTAACTCTCCTTCAGCTGTAGGCACTATTAAAAACTAGTCAAAATTTCAGTAATGTTTAGAGAACTTACCTGTTCCATAATCCGGAGTTCATCGAACTCTTCGTCTTCATATACATTCTCTCATCATCATCAGTCGTTTCAGAAGTTCCACAGTCCCAAGTTCATTAAACCCATTCTTCATACACACTCTCGAGATCTATAAATCAGTTGTTCCAGAGTACTCACCAATTCCACAATCCTAAGTCCAACACACCAGTTCTTCTTGAGAACCGCCGCGGCCCGGTGGTCCCGGTCGCTGGAGGCCCCATCCTCGCCCTTCTTCGGCGCCTCCGCCTCTCTATCACCCGCCGACATGGCCCACACTACTCGCGCTCCGCCCCCGTACTCTGACACCTGATGGAAAAAGCAGATATTAACGAATTGACACAATAATTAAGGTACTTTCGGTGAAGTGTTTAGTACTTGCGGAACAATGCAATACAGATAATGGTTTTTCTGATGTTAAAAAAAAATCAGGTATTTATTACTTTTCATTTTAAATACTTTTTTATTTATGTTTTTGAGATATTTTTACATCAAATCGGCAGTCACTTTGATAAAAGTAATGTTTAAAAAAATCTGCAAATTATCTTTTATGCTTTGTCGATTAATAATTATAATTATCCACGGCTTAATCAATCTCGCGTCACCATTTCATTATGAACTTTATTTGTTTGTAATTCAAGTTTAGTTTAGCTCTCATTTCATCCTGCTGCCATTTTTATGCTGTCTTAATCTTTGTACTTACCCCTTTAATAACCGCCCGAGCAAAGGGAGTATTTTCAAGCCCCAAATTCCCTCTGCCATACAACTCTAATATCCGTAACATAAGAAGTTCCTACGTAATATCATACGCTGATATTATATTTCTTCCCAGTAGAATACATAGACGGTTTATTCTAAACAAATATCAACGAAAACCAATACAATACTGATGATGGAGTTAATTAGAAATAAAGCGTGACATTCACAGCGCGACGGCTACGGCATACATAAGTCAGCTAACAAATGCCAATCGCTCGATCGGAACGCACGCATCCACTTTCCAATAGTGGACGCGTAAAATATTTGCGTGATTAACGACTTATTAGTGGCCATTTAGTGGCTGACTTTCCAAATCCTTATTCATTTAGACTGCATTATGTAATTTTTTGTATTCAATTACATAGATTTGTTAGTAAATATATCTTCCTTTTTTATCACTTTGAAAAAACAAACGAGCATGCAGTCCACCTAATGGTAAGCGGTTGCCTTCGCTTGTGGAAATTTGTAAGCAACTTTATAAAGACAAGGGTTTCTATCTGAATACGATCATAGATGCCTTGCTACTCCTGAAAGCTATGATGGTCGACTCACATATAAGTGAATCGGCAACCACATCTTTCTACCGAAACACATGAAGTGTTTCACGCTAGAAATAGGTGTGGCGGTGGTATCTTTCCGGTTGAATTACACTCGTTCTGCCTTAGAAATATCTATCATTAGAGCTGTACATTTTGAAATACTTATGAATGTAAAAGAAATTAACATCTAATAAATAAAATTCTCGTGTCGCAATGTTCGTTCCCGTACTCCTCCGAAACGGCTCGACCGATCCTCATGAAATTTTGTGAGCATATTGAGTAGGTCTGAGAATCGGCCAACATCTATTTTTCATACTCCTTAGTGATAAGTGTTGTCTACCATTTTTTTATTGTTATATGGCAAAACAACGTTCGCGGGGTC
The DNA here is from genome assembly GCA_949699795.1 of Spicauda simplicius. NCBI lineage: Eukaryota > Metazoa > Arthropoda > Insecta > Lepidoptera > Hesperiidae > Spicauda > Spicauda simplicius. The sequence goes on along the minus strand of OX453061.1, from coordinate 4,886,653 downwards.
AGCTAGTTTTACTATAATTTGGTTCAATCATTTCCTTGCAAATATCCGTAGAATGTTGCGGCGAACCTGCGTGGCGCAGCGATTACCATAACGGTCAGACGCGCAATGGGTCCCGGGTTCGATTCCCGGCCAGGCAGTTATCTGAATGATGAGTTTAGATTCCTGTTCTGGGTCTGGGTGTTTGTGTATTCGTCTTGTGTGTCCATGGCACCCACGACACAGGAGAAAATCCTAGTGTGGGGCTATGAGTATAGAAAGCGTGTTGTTCCTCTTAACTCCTATTTCTTTTGTCATCCACTCTGGTGGGGTTGCTCGTTTTATACTTACAAAGTGACTCCCTCAGGTTGGTACAATGATAACCGCACTGTTACAACGGTTATAACTCATTTGGTATTGTCCCACTGCTGGGCAAAGTGCTTCTGTTTTTTAACAATGTGCGTAGCAGATTATTACTTATTGCTCGGGATTGCCTGACCGAACGGTTTGAGCTTCCATTCTAGCCGTCTGCAACCCCGGGAGCCCCTTTTAGTCGCCTCTTACGACAGGCAGGGGATGCCGTAGCCCTATTCTGATCCCGGAACTACAGGGACGAAGGAAACCGTCATAAGGAAATCTACACGCATGAGAGTTCTTAACAAATCTTCTCAATTGTTCAAGAGTTAATAAAGTTCTTAATCGAAAAATAATCCAATATTTGTGTGAAGTTTATCAATCTGTTTCGCAACTTTGGCTTAGACAAGAGAACTTGCCCAGCATTGGGATAGTTGATTAAGGACGGTAAATAATGTAGAATTTTAACAAATTTTAACGCATTTCAATACATAACGGGTACTCACGATATGCGGTTTTTGAATCCTTTTCAAATTCTTTTTGCCGATATTTCGACCCAGTTGCATATAGTAAGTATTAAAATGTGTCAATTCCGCGATAATATTAGTCTAAAATCATAAACTTTAACACAAGAGAAGGTTGTATCGACTGTATATATTCATTATCTAATCAAATATAATACTTTATACTTTGTTAAGACTATTTTGCAAATACAAATACACTAATGGCCACGTTCAAATAACACTGGAATTCGAAGATCGTCAAAGTTGAATGTGTGATGAATAATTAATTAACTCATAGACTTGCTTGAGTCGTCATAACGTGTTTTAGAAAAAAACTGATGAGCTATATTTCTTTATTTCTCAGTTATTATCACACATTCACATCGAAATGGAAACATGGTATTGAAAACATTTCTTTTAAGTTCAAAAGGAAGTTATTTGCATTTTGAAGACGGTGGATTCCGTGGTTCGGGCTACGGAGGCAGCATTGTCAGACCTATTTCTGCCTTATAACACCAGTGGCACTCTGTTGTTCTGGTTTAAAGGATTTGTTAAGGGAGAGACATTTATATAAGTCTTTCCAACTTAGCCATTAAATGTAACAACGCAATTGTGGCCGATCTCAGCTTAGAATGATGTATGATGCTTAGAAATGTCCACTTACCTTCAGTTAAACTACATGTTCGTTTGCTACCCCTAGTATATATTAAAATACTTAACATATAGGAGTTGTAGATTTTTTTTGAAATAAGAATTGCAATAATAACAGAATGTTATTAATCTTTATGTCGCCTTTTGTTCTCTTTTACAATCAATGAAAAAAAAACATAGATAAAAAAACGCTGTAATTTTAAAAAGTATTAATATAGGTATTTAAAAAGCTATTCAAGTTACCTGTGTGATATGGCTAGCTAATTACGCAGGCAACGGGCTATACATTACTTATGCATAATGCATACATGGAAAAAATTAAAATTAATGCCACTTTTCCGTACTCCACTTTTTATTACTTGACGACCAATGTTTATCCATTAAAAAATAACGTTGCATTTAAATGAAATGAACTGTAGGTAAAAATATTTTTTATTTGAATGCATATTTGTCTTAGATTATTGCATAATAATCAAATAGCTGCGCATTTGGTTATTTTAATAAAAATATTGAATTGTTTTATGTACAAAATATTATTTTAAATTAGGTTAATACTAAACAATTTAATAAATTCTTACCTAGAGCTTATTTAAATTCCAGTAGACGTTCGGAAAAGGCACTTGTTCACTTCGCAGTTGATTGTTTACGAAAAAAGAAAAACACCGATTCGAATTTCGAAGCGCGTTTGGCGCTGCGTTCAATTTACCGTGGGTACGGGTGCGTTCAGTGTGCGTCGCGGACCGACTAGCAGTGGATTCTCGATCACTGCAACTCAACGCCTCATCACGCCAGCATCGCGACCTTTGGCTAGCCATATAAATCCCCCTTTATCGCCCTTACGTCACACTTTGCAGGGCACACGGCGGGTCTGCCAATACTGGACGCCAAAGCGTAGAACCGGTGGCGTAGGTAATACTACACATTTGTGTAAACAGCTTTCATTCATTTAAAGCGGTTATGTACACGTACACATAACATTGCCGGTAATCGGTAAGGTGTGGTTAAGTTCCAAATGGCGATGGTGTTCTATGAGTAACGATATTCTAGCAACATACAGCATCTAGTTACTCCTAATGCTTATTACGTACTGTCTAGCTACACATTAACCATATTCTGAATATGGTAAAAAGGAAAACAAAATTACAATGAAAAGTTACTGAAATACATTTTCACACAAAGTTAAACAAATTTGTTTGTTGTCTTTTTTATATTTTTGTTTATATATTGTTTTTGTCCGTTATATGTAGATGTAAAGAAAATCTATATTTTTCAGCATAAGAATTACTTTTCCTTTAAAAAATAATATAAGAAATAATAATAAATTAACATAATGGAATAATGCGATATACCGGCAGTATTTACTAATTAAAAAAACAAAACCTTCATCAAACGTCAAAGTTTTTTTTAATTAAGAAATAAGACAAATAAGATTTAAATATATGCCTTTTATATTTTCATTACATTGATTTATGTTGATACAAATGCCCTATCAAAGAACCTACTAGAACTTATGAAGCGTACATTAGACGTTGCGAAAGATCCGGATGGAATGGAATGAAATAGATTTTACGATTTCTGTAGTAAGCATTTCGTAGGCATCTGTTTTCGTTTTAAACATGAACGATAAGTGAGACTGTCAAAACTAAAAAAAACCTTTGGTACGTTTGATAGAATTCTTCATCACTACATAGTATAAAACAAGGTCGCTTCTCGATGTCTGTCCATATATATGCTTAGATCTTTAAAACTACGCCATGGATTTAATACAGTTTTTTAATAGACAGAGTGATTCATGAGACAGGTTTGTATGTATAATACATTTATAATATAGTAGAGAAACACTGATAATTTTAGATTTTTGACTTTTAGGCTATATATATTTAGTTTCATGGCAGTATGGGGGATTGTCCACAATAAATTTTGCTTAGGTCCAGGTCTGTGGTTTCCTGAACTATTCTTGCGACAAGCTTGTATATGTTAGAAAATTTTACGATGCCATAAAATGTTGAGTTTAACTACTACAAAACTTATTCTTTCTTTCTTTTCAGTGCTCTGAAATAAAAGCTTGTTTTAAAAATATTTTTCAAATATTATATATATATTATTTAATACTATGAGTGGCGACGATTGGCCAAAAAGTTCAAGCAACTTCATTTCACAAAACCATAATAAAACAATATTACCGTGGTTCATCACATAGTAATCAAAATTGACTTAATTTATTTAGACTGCGGAAGTTAAAAGTATTTAAGTTAATCTTGATTGCATAATAACAATGCACATTTTATTAATTTATAGAAAATGTCTTCATATTCTAAAGTATCTATTTAGACGGAACTAAATCATTTTATTGTCATAGATTAATTCATCCATAAAGGTTACATTCAGTAGTTTTATTAAGTACAACCGTAAGAAGGTTATGCTCAGCTGGAGGACAACATGACAAAAAATATGAAAAACTAAGGAATATTCAGAATTGTTGCTTTACTCGTTATGATTAACCGAAGGGATAGAAAATACTTGATGACTTAATAGCCGCTTTTCTGTAGGAAATCGGTGAAAATAGGTATTTTTAACATGTTTTGGCGGTCATTCTACTTTCTTAATAAAAGAAGGGCTTTGATTATTTTTGACTTTAGAAGCTGCCATATTTTTAATGTCTACAACTTTAACCTACTTACTTATCGCCTTTGGGAGTCGGTCATTTTTTTTATCTCACTGAAGTAGCAAACGAGCATGCAAGTGGTCACTGCCGCCCATGGACATTGGTGAGCAACTTGAAATAGAACATGGGTTTTATCTAAGGTCAATCACAGATGCGAGGCGACCATCATAGTCCTCGGGAGTAGCAATACTCCCGAGGACTATGATGGTCGCCTGATGGAAGAAATGCTTCACGTTGGAAATAGGTTTGGCGATAGTAGGTACTTCCCCGGTCGAACTACGCTGGTTCTACCACCTTCAAATCAGGTCATGTGGTAAATACAATGTTAAAATGCAATGTACCTAATCAAATTAAGAGTAGGTATGTATTTGTTTTCCGTCGGTTTCCACTATTCATATGAAATTATTAAATATCTTATAGTCATTGTTGTTATTTAAATATTTCCATTATATCTGAACATTCCATAATTTGTATATCGTCGCTTAAGTTCTAACACCACGGATCTCAAAATTAGCAACTTTTCAGGAGAGCAAATAAACTGTTTCAATTATGTATAATTCTACAACTACCAAATAATATGTTGCGTTTAAAATATTAATATACTCATATTAAAATAATATTTTTTATGAAAATGTAACATGTTCCTATATTATTTTAAGATACCATTATTTCATTAACTCAAAACGGGACATTTTTTGAGTTACGCGGTGTTAGAACTTAAGCGACGATATGTATGTACGTATAATCCAACCAAAATATTTCATCAAACTGTAGTTATATTAAGTAGGAACAAAGATATTCTTAGTGAAATCTTAACTATGAATTCAATTACATTTGATTCATTGAGCATCACGGCCAAACAAATAGGATATTATACAAAATATGAACATTTTTACCGCGCCATTATCAAGCAAAGCGACCGATCGTTTATTATGTAGCTATTCGAAAATTGAAAAGCCACTTTCTAGCGTTTTCCGGTCTAGAAGTCAGCGTGCGCGCATAACTGCATACATGTATGCGCACGCGCACGCACTACTATCGACGGGTTCGTTCCTTTACGTCTTTTGAGTATTTGTCTTATAAAACTTTTAACCGAATGTAACCGGTTATGTACAAACCGAATGTCCAAGTTGAAAGTTCTGCCTGTTGGAAAATTGTCCCTGATATATGGACGTTGCCAACAGTTATGCGAGGACCAGTTACTATATGATGCATTGGTATTACATTCCTTGTAGCGGAAAAATAGCCGCCCTAGTAGTATGACTACTCTTGAACTACGTAGGTCCTATTTAAAAATATTTAAGACTGTGTATAAAAAAAAATTACTATACTTTTTATAATCGTTTATTTTTTTATTTGCATGTAGTTTACGCGTAGTCCTACTTAGATTGTCAGCAATTACTCTCCCTACTAGAAATGCTAAAAGCAACATGAATGGAAAAAGTGTAATTACATAATATGTGCATATTCAGAAAATAAAAAATATATACACATATATACATTTTGTGACTAAGCATTTTAAGAATTGCTTTAAATCGAAAGTATACGTCAACTTTAGCAAACGCAGTGCAGAGAACGGAAACAGCCCGCCGGCGTGGCCAGTGCCGCGCGAAATAATCACGATTACTGTCACAAAGTAGCATAATGATAGACTCGATCAATTTATACTCTGTTTTAGCAACTAGTACTGGCATGCAAGCTGGATGAGATGGCTAGCCACTAGGTTGGACTTACTTGTTAGCTTGTAAAGTTTGCAAAAATAAGCTTTTTAGTTATGTTAGTTTGTTTTTCGTATTTCCCTAAAAACGCTTTCATATTAAGTCCATAATCCATGGGTATAAATAATAAATATTATTATATTATAAATATTATGGCATGAATAATATAATTGGTGACGATTTCGAATGACGTCACTAATCTAATTCACCAAATAAAACAGGTACGCAATTTTTTGAAGATTTGACGCTCTCATTTTGCCGATATAGTCTGAAATTGATTACAGATGGTCATGGGCGGCAGTGGGCACCAGAGGTGGATTGCATCCTGGTTTACTGCTTCCAAATATGCAAAGAAAAAAGTATCTGGAATATTCAGATAAATTTATCTACAGTTCTGTCCATCAGCCTTCGAATAGGCCTCGCTTAACTGGAAACACTACACTGCTAATATTAATATTTTCCGGTAAATATTATCATCAGGACCCAATAGTTTACCTCAAATTGTCCTGTAGCATTTGTATCGTTAAATTGCTTGCTATAATTTGTTCTCCGAATCACTGTTTCAGTTGTTTTCCTGAGAATACACGAGCACTGATTTAAAAATCTTATGACCCACTGAAACTGAAAAGATGTGTCATTTGCCATGAGTAATGGGATAAACAATGGTTCTGGGACCATTGTGACATTAGTCATTAGTTAATTGATAATTGGGAATCATGGTGCCCTGTAGGTCATAAGTCATGGAAGTATACCTATGCCATTGTACAAACGCTGACTAAGGATACGTTTCAAATCGTTTAAACCTATATTTATAATAATAATTATTTTTAACCGACTTCCAAAAAGGAGGTTATCAATTCGTCTGAATTTTTTTTATGTTTGTTAGCTGATATCTCCGGATTGGGTGAACCGATTTCGATGATTTTTTTTTATTTGAAAGGCAGTGCGTGTCATGGGGTCCCATTTTTTTTTAGTTCATACAGGACAAAGTTTCATCACCGTCATCCAGGGAAATATGTTGAGCGCCGAGTTCGGAACTATGTACTAAGTACTGAGTATGTTCTAAACCAAAATTAATTGAAATTATTTTTTCCTTTTTGTGACGTGGAAGTTGGTAGATATTTTTTGTTAAAAAGTTTTTTATAAGATGCAAACGGGCCTGTGTACTACCGGATGATAAGTGGGCTATGCCACTCATGGGCATCTATAAGCAACGTTACATAAAACAGGGGTTCTATCTGAAGTCAATTACAGATGGGTTGCGTCTTCCGAGGACGAGGATGGTCGCTTCATATGAAAGGAAGCCAGCCAGATACCAAACATAAACAAGAACATCTTTGCACTAACATAACGGCAAACCATACTCGCTTGTTCTCCTTGAAAATATTATATATTGCATTTTTTATTTCATTAAAAAGGTATACATTTCATACACTATCTCATCCATATCCTCCATTGACCAGCTCACCTTTTTACTTCAGAAGGTTTTACCTCTCGTATTAAGTAGTCTTCCTTACCATTGGCATAATGTTAGTATAGAAAATTAACGTGTTGATATCACAATATGGCGAAACCATGGGTCTAAAGACCCATAGTCAAATTGCCAAAATACTAACACCAATTCCTTTCCATTATACAAATTGAAAGCTAAAGTAGTCACCCAATTACCTACTTTGAATTTTTTCTTACTCTGTTCTTTAAAGTTTTTTGCCACCAGACCTTGCGAGCAATACAGACGCAAGGTTTCCATAATAGTTTTTATGGTGGCAATAAAATATGTTCTACTTAAACCACACATTAAATATTATAACTACTGAGTCACTACATGTTGTTTACTAACCAAAAATATAGGTACGTGTGTAAAACGAATGTATCATGTGATATAGCTCAAAATTCATTTTAAAATGACTTAGGTAGGTATAAGGCTCATTTCTGGGGGCACGCTGTGTCCCCAAATTATTTTTTTAAAATATCGAAAAATTTACATTAAAACAAAACCCAGAGGTATAACATGATTTTTAAACAATAAAAATATTATTATTATTATATATATTTGTTCCTATAAAGACTATGGCAATCGGTATAAAAAAGAGATATAAAAAATATTAACTTTGGAAAATTAGCGTGCGTCTTAACATAATATGAAACGTGGATATGTAATGTTTTGTATGTCATTTCATATTTGTTTTTTTTTATCTGACTGAAGTAGCAAACGATCATGCAGGCCACATGATGGTAAGTGATCACTGCCGCTCATAGACATATGTAATTAACTTCATACAGAACATGGGTTCTATCTGAAGTCAATCACAGATGCGTTGCTACTCCCGAGGACTATGATGGTCGCCTAATAAAATAATGTTCTGGCAACCACACCCTTCCATCGAAACGCAAGAAATGCTTCACGCTAGAAATAGGTGTGGTGGTGGTACTTCCCCGGTCGAACTACACTGATTCTACCACCTTCAAACCTTTACGTTTGTTTTAAGTATTTTTTTGTCAATCCATCACAGAGTACTTTAAAAAAATGATCTTGCTATTTATTTTCACAGTAGAAATAGACAATATAAAACAGAGTAAAGATATTCCAGTTGTATGTTCTGCATAATTTTAATACACAACAATATTAATTTTAAAACGAAAATATTATTAAATAATCAATGTTCCAACCTTATTAAAATAAATTGTTGTACGGTGTTGGAAGACATGTCTCGGGAATAATAGGTACATACCCGATTTGTGGCAACAATAATTACGTGGATATATTAGGTATTATTATTAATAATAATTATTGCTGTATTTAAATGATGATGTTTTTTATTTTTGTCGTAACTAAAGGAAAATAAAACGGATGTATGTCCGTGCATAAAAAAGGATGGAAAATGTATATAGAAAATAACTAAATTCTCAGAATTATCAATGGTATCTGCAGTCGATTTCAAGCAGAACGAATTCAAACTGGGACTGATTGCAGACGTCCAGGGGATGTAGTCATCCTTAACGATTAGGTGGACAGCATATTTGTTTGCAAGTCTTGCAACGTCTAAAATAAAAATATAGATTCCTTAGAAGCACAGTTGCTTGACACGGGACTTTTAAAATATTATAAACCTGTGACATCTGTAATCAATTTCAAATATTAGAGTTATATCTAACGGCCACCAAAGCTACTTTTTACATACATAAAGATTGATATAGGTACTCCAAAGAAATAGATAGAAGACAAAACCTTTAGGAAGGAAACATGACTTTAGAATTGCCTATCAACAGACTTTGCGATCGCCTATCATCCATAGCTTCGGTGCTTTTGAACGTATCGGCAGTCTTTAGGCTGTATTTTGTAAGGAATTTACTTCGACGTCAATACTTGCTGTAATTTTTGTTTAATTTTAAACCACGAACAAAATGCAAATGAAACACAAGCCGATCGTGCTACACCAAGCAACAATGAGCGATTGTGGTCGTCTATCACGTTATTGGGCCATTGTTCCCGCGTTGCTTTCCCGAATGCGTTCGTTGACATTGTACGTTTTATGCTGTGTGCACAACTGCAACGCACTTTTTTTTGGTGTAAAATTTTAAGTAGTTCTGTTTGTACATACTCGATCTTTTAGGACATGTTATTAAAAGATCGAAAACATTAAGAAACGTGCAAGTTAAAGCAGGAGTTATTGAGTGTACTTACAATGTTTTGTGGATTTTGATTTTATTCATATGGAATTTGAAGGAAATAATTTTTTGCTTGAAAATATGTGCCCAATTACTATTCTTCTAAAGAGAAGTATGCCTAACGTTTACAAACGTCATGAAAAGATTTTAATTTTAATATCGTTTATACAGAAGTACCTATTTGTATTACATACTACATAAACGAATTTGTTTAGTAATAACTTTACATTTAATTTTAACAGATAACATTTTTTTAATTAAAAGGAATAGGTAAATAAAGTATGTTAGTAAATACGATTGTTTATCCCAGTTTAATATAATCTGTGCGGATTGATCGTATTCCCGCCACGCGCCATGTTGTCGCCGCTTTTGGCGCCAACGTTCCTGAGCCAAGGGGTGCGTTCGAAGGTTGCTGGCTGACCCGTTTTCCACCAATGTCATTGCTCCAGTTCCATTTTACGAGGATATAAAATATAATGCACACTAAGAAAGCAATACTTCTATACCAATGAATGCATTGTAGTACAAATATTCTTGGAGATATAAAAATGCTTAATTTAACTTGAGCAAAATTTTGCATATTAACGAAAATGATATACCTAGCTAACTTTGGGTATATTTGTTGTTTTTTAAAGATTTGATTTCTGTTGGCAGTAGGTAGGTACTCATGAATGTCCGAGTTTTTTTTTTAAGTTGTACCTACCTACATGTAGTTTTTCTTATTAATAAATCGGCGAATTTCTGATTCAATCATTGATTCTTGATTGATGCATTACGTGGCATACTTGTTATTATTACTTACGTACTTACTACGTATGTAACATGCTTGCTTGTTATAATTGTTGTAAGGTGGAACATAATACAATGTAATTTACGTATTCGTTCTTAATTTCTAATTGAAAATAATTGATAACAGCATTAAAATACCCTGTTGTTGACTTTCTATTTTATTTGGTTTTCTATATAGCATTATTAAGATACACCACTTAATTTATTATAATACCTATGATTATTTTTATAGTAATTGTCCCTGCAAAAACTGTGACATACGTGCCTACATTTACTTTCTCTTCTATTGTTTTCCGGCCTTGACATCTTGCCTTTTAGCCCAACTCATCAACTTTCATCAGTAACTGTACATCACAAAATAGGTACAGATAGATAAAGGGCGCTCACTTTCGAAGCATACAGCGAGACAAATGAACCGTCACCCGTGGAGCCTACTTTTTATGCTAATCGGACCCTTTGCCGACCTACAGTTAGCTCGTGTGGACAAATTAGAAACGGTATGCCGTTGTGTAAGGAACGTCGGAATTACAATAAATTACTTGTATATTTTTAGTGATAAGAGTTAAAAACTTACCTATAAAGTTTTATTTAAAACTTAATACTTACAAACTCATATGTAACCCTTTTGAAATAAACATTTATAGAATAATACAATATTCATTTCCAGATTTCATGAAATACATGCATTTAATAATGATGAAAGATATCACAAGTCTACAATTGAGTTCCTCTATTATTTTGTTTATGGCTTTCGGACTACGACTAATCAAGTCATGTTCAATTTTGTTATCTTGAAGGAAGAGTAAACTGTTCCCATAAAGGGAACCTGAAAAGTATAGAAAGCTACGAAAATTGCACTATAATTAACTCTATCAACTAAATTCTTTAAATTAAATAAAATAGCACAATCAGTCTATAGTTTAACAGTATGGTGATTTAGTACCGTTCTCAGTTTCTATTTCTTCAGCTTAAGTATTGCCGTATTTTACTTTCGATAGTAAATAATAAGAAAATAATCTTACTTCTACTAAATAAATGCTTCTCTATAGTACCGATCAATTTTAGGAATTTAGTTACGTATATCAATTTGTTTCCATGATGAGAACAAGCAACACAGATTAAGAGTATAATCAACGCAGACCGATGTAACAAAAAACAAACTGGTTAATTTCAATACAAACACGCATAGAGTTGGCCCGTCCACGCATGTAATGCACCACGCCTTGTGGCCTCTATTTGAAAGTACTTGTAAAGCCTGACGCATATATACAACTTTTAGTCGTACAACTGTTTAGTTGTTTGTTAAAATTAAATGAAAGTATATGTACATAGGCATATGATTAAGAAGATAGTCGGTCAATAAACACATCGATAGCGTGTTGATTGTTGCACAAAATTTGAACAACTGCTACCCGAAAGTTCAATTTGTATGGCCATAACTTAAACAGATATGTATCAGGTGGTCAAATCCTTCCACCAATTCGCACTTGGCCAGCGCGGTGGACTATGGCCTAAACTCTCTCATTCCGAGAGAAGACCCGTGCCCAGCAGTGGGACAGTAATGGGTTGACGACGTATCAGGTGGTAGAACCAGTGTAGTTCGACCGGGGAAGTACCACCGCCAGACTTATTTCTAGCGTGAAGCATTTCTTGCGTTTCGATGGAAGGGTGTGGATGCCGGCATACTTTTATAGGAGGCGACCATCATAGTAATCGGGAGTTGCAACGCATCTGTGATTGACTTCAAATAGAACCCACATTCTATTTGAAGTTCCTTACAAATGTCAATGAGCGGCAGTGATCACTTACCATCAGGTAGGCTGCATGCTCGTTTGCCACGTCAATCAGATAAAAAAAGACAATTTGCGACTATATAAAGACGGCAGTTCAAAAGGTCAATTATTCCATCCGAGTGTACTACCGCCACACCTATTTCTAGCGTGAAGCAAATCTTGCGTTTCTATGGAAAGCTGTGGTTGCTGGCACAATTTTATATGTGGCGACCAGCTTAGTCCTCGGAAGTAGCTATAGACACAGCTGTATTATGGAACCTATGTACCTAATAAAAATACTTCATATGGATATGGTTAATTTTAAAAATAATCTTTCACTCACGGTTTCTGTTAAAGGAGCAATTTTGACGTCGTACGCGTCTAACTCGCACATCAAATCCTTCCACGAAGTCTCCGTTTCCGGGGTTTCAGAATTTAAAACCTCCAGTTTCGAACAAATTGGACTATTACTATTTTAGCACTACGCCATCAATTCTTTTTTTAAATTGGCAGTATAAGCCGGATTTAAAAAACAAATTCAAAGACAACTTTTTTCTTTTTAATCTGAAACACTTAACTGGCCAGATACAGAATTACAACTAATGCGAAAAGACGCATGACTCAAGAAGTCAGTGTCGCATGGGATACGGTATTTAACCCATGATCCCTAATTTGACTCCTACATTGACCTCAAATTCAGTCATTAGCATATTCCCCGGTAGCTTTAGTCATCAGATCGAATAAAAAGTACCAGTTTCCAGACTTGGTCGAAATTCTAATTTCGCGTCGAAATTGTATTAAATTTAACTCAAATTAAGACTTCAATCTCAATAGACTTTATTTATGATTCCTATTTAAAAACTGATTTTATTTAATTTGGTATTTTTGCGTCACAGCACGAATATTTCTAGTATAACAGCATAGACAACAATGTTGTATTATTTTTTGGAAAATGCGTTAGAATTTATACGAGGTATTGTATCTTTGTCCTCCTACACAGCTAATGTATTAGTAGTAGTAACCAGGATTTCTATAATCATAGATTAGACTATTAAATGGTATGTTACCATTTGTTATGTAATTTTGTTACGTAGTAACTATGTCAATTTACAAAATTAAGAATCATAAGTTAGATTTCGTAAGTAAGTGCGCTTTCAGAAATACAACGTTAAGTTATTTATTCATATGTATACTAAAAATGTATTTTTACCAGTACTTCAGCAATTAATACGACGTTTTTTGCATTAATTTATATTTCCTTCCTTTCTTTTAAGAAACACAGAACTGTAAAGAACATAACGTTCATTCAACATCATAATTAAACAAACATTATTTTAAATAAATTTTATTTTTATTTTAAGACATGTTATATAAATATAAAATAATATGTAAACGTTTACACATAAGAACTACATATTACTTATATTCTTAACTAAATAGAAGGTGGGAAAATCTTAACTTTGATACAATTTGGAGAGCTATTAATTTCGTAACTATTTCATTAGGTTTATTATAAAAACTATTCATCGATGGATTTCACACAAAAACTGTAAATTTCACAAAAAATGGTAAATTTAATGTAGCTACGAATTTTTAGAATAATTTCGTTTTCGTTATCTTAAAATTCTTAAAACTTAAGTATTACAGATACTTTCTATATTTATCTCTGCTAAATAATAGAATAGCGTGGTCAGTTAACCACGCTATTCTGTCAACTCTTCTCGAAATGAGTCTTAATAGTAAGGTGTATTTATGTGGGAGAGACAATATTTATTTTATTTACTTAAGTCTTAAGTTACATCTCCTTAGTGAAGTGTATGACGGAGAGCGCGGTATCCAGTAGGTACACGGCTCCCTGAATCACACAAAGAGCGCCCACTGCTAATCCCACCTGAAAATATCAAAATAAATTTATAAATAAAAGACATTTCTTTTATCTAACCCCGTTGGATCATGAGGAATACATCATGACGGTAAGATTTTGAAAATTTCCATAAAGTTTTTATAGAGAAATTTATCAGTCGTATTTGTACAGCTTGTTGAAGTAGGTATAGCTAACTATTTACGTTTGAAAGAAGATAACTGTATATTCCTGTGATACTAATGATTACATAATGTTTTTTTTTTAAATCTATATTAATTGTTCGCCACGTGATGTTCAATAACTCCACCTCCACATTTTTCGTGTAGGGTGGGTAGGGAGTAAGGTGACTTAGGGACAAAATTCTGAAGATCGGCTGCTCTATTAGCATACTTTCAAAAAAAAAATCGTAGATTTATTAAAAAATACCTCTCCAAGCGGAGGCACAGACAGGGAAAATAAAGTACAACACTGCAAGTTACACTAAATATTTGTAAATCAAATTATGGAAAAAATTATAATACGTTTACGCAGTCTTAGATTAATCAGTTTTGTTTGTTTAAATTGTGAAGTAATTTCTCAGATTCCCCAGTTAATCGATTCACCACCCTATAAAGATTCCTAGATTAACGGGTAACTAACTGATAAGTCCACCAATCGCACTTGGCCAGCGCGTCGGACTATGCCCTAAAACTCTCTCTTTCTGAGAGATTATGGGTTGTACCCAACGGATAAGTAGGTGTCATACCTGTTTCTCGGCAAAGACAAACTGGAACTGGTGTTCTCCCTGGTACCCGCCCCAGTAGTGCAGGGCCACTGCGCCCACAGCGATCCACATGAATACTCCCACGAAGTTCATCACTATTTCTGACATGGCCCTGGAAAATGGAAAGTCAAAATTGAGTAGAGTTTTTATCTTTCGTATTATTGCACATCTTTTATCTCAATCTTACAGTTAAAAAAATGTTGCTGTAACTGCATCATGGTTAACGTCCTGTTAATTTATCCTTATTTTTTTAATTCGATTATTAAGAAGATTAATACGTTGAGTTATTTAGTTGTGTTATTATTCAATCCGAGTAAAGTTTACTACGGTAATGAGTATCGTATGTGTATTACAGGTCAAACAATCTGTAGCCAAATTTCAGCGTAATGCAACCGTTCTTTTTTGCATAAATCATGCCGTCCCTGTAGTTCCGGGCAGATAGAATAGATCAGAATAGGGCTACGCTATCCCCTGCCTGTCGTAACAGGCGACTAAAAGGGGGCTTCCGGTGTTACGGTCGGTTAGAGTGGGAGCTCGAACCGTCCAGACAAGCGATTCCAGGAAGGACAGTGTTATACGTGGTCGCATACCATCGTAAAGACCAGACGGAGCGGTGGGCCCAGCCGCTCACCTGGGAGGAGCCCGATGGGATAACGCGCTTGCATTATCCCAGGACTCCGGTTGCAGTTCTTTGGAGATCCCGGAATCCTCTTTGTAAAGCCGTGGACGGCCACCGGGGGGTTTTAGTGCGGTAACAATCCCACATAACCCTGCATCGCTCCTACGGCATAGGATACCTTTTGAAGGTTCCCCCTCGACAAAAAAAAGGTATAAATGCAAATATTTGTGCGGATGTATGCGTGTTTGTTACTCTTTCATCCAAGAACTAAGGGTCGAATATGGCTGAAACTTAGTTCATAGGTAAATAGTTAATGACCTACATTTACACATAGGATTCATTAACGTGGTAGTCATGGCCGAAGCAGGCGAAGCTGCAGGAATATGGTATAAGTCTAGTATTCAATTAATTTTCAAGGTGGTAGAACCAGTGTAGTTCGACCGGGGAAATACCACCGCCACACCTATTTCTAGCGTGAAATATTTCTTGCGTTTCGATAAAAGTGTGTGGTTGCCGGCACACTTTCACATGAGGCGACCATCATAGTCTTCGGGAGTAGCAACGCATCTTGACTTCAGATGGACCATTTGCCATCAGGTGGACTGCATGCTCGTTTGCTACTTCAGTCAGATAAAAAAAATTCTCACCTCTTATGCTCAGTGGTACCAAAGAGATAAGTGACGACTTGCACGAGGGTGTATATCAGGTAGCCGACGATGACACCAGAGGCGACGATTTCCGCGTCAGGGTTCTTCTCCTCGTTGAGGTTCCACGTACCGCCGACACCCAGGAACTCGCCGTTGTAACCCGTTCGGTAGAGCACGAGGATGACGATGTTTAAAACCTGGAAAATTGTTTGAAGTTGGTAAAACACTTCGTGGTTGACTTCAAAGGCACTGTCTTTCGACTTCAAAGTGTTAAGCGCTGTTTGCTTTGGTTGGAAGAGTATGGTAAGGACATAAGGCGTTCTAGCTGGAGCTGGAGCTAATCTGGAGTATTAAACTTCAGATTAGTAACAGAACAAGTAATATCCTAAATTTATTTTATATGACAGTTATATACGCACACACTGGCACACACACATTCTCACACACCCACACACATACTCATATACAATTATAAAATTACAAAGATACTATTAACATTACACTTTATGTTTCTTTGTTATGTAATTGTTGTTCTTGTTTATTCTTTGCTACAACTCGTCTCGATGCATGAGCAGGGTACCCAGTAACACAGGTTATCACCTAGTACAGGGGCCCTTGCAACTAGTGTCTAAGAAAATTGTAAAGCAATAAAAACATTTTGATTTTTTGATTACGTGTACCGTCAAATGCCTTTACTTTTCACGGATTTTGATATTTGATATTTTTCGGTTTTAAAGTTTGTTAAAAAATGATTTAGTACGATTTTCATCTCGTTCGTTCTCGTTTGTAAATCATTTTTAATTAACAAAATATAGTAACATGTCAAAATATTGGACCGTATTATCTTGGACTGATAGATGTCGATTAGTGACAATGGCCTTTTACCAACAAATCTGCATGCTCATTTGCTACTTCTATAATACAAAATTGTTTAAAACTTCGAAAAAATTACTCGGTTATTCATTTTATCTTGTACACATTGAATTAGCTTTCCATTTACCAATTCCAATCGCAGGCTTCTAAAAGATATTTCATTTTGAAATTAGTAGACCTTTGCTCTATATATCTAGGCATTTAAAATGACTGAAAAATTGTTAAAGTACGTATTAGTTGACCCATACAATAATAGTTTCGATATCTCATAACTAAGAAGCTTATCCTGTGATGAAAAATAACTTTATCTTTGATTAACAGTTCCTATGAAAACATGACGAATCGGAAACCGGAACTAGATAAGTAAGGAATGCTCCGGTTGATATTCTTTGAATACCCAATTTGACTTATACTTATTTAATTTTATAAATTTTGTACACACCTACTGTGTATTAGATACTTTGAATTTGACAAGTAGCAACTGAACATTTAATATGGGTTTGTTATTAGAGATGCGCTGAATATTCGGTTGTTATTCGGTATTCAGCGTATTTGGGTTTTTTGGCACTATTTGTATTCGGCCGAATTATTCGGTTTTGGTGCCGAATATATTCAGTTCGAGATTTTCATATTTTCTGGGTTATACGTCACGGTATAGCACAAAAAGACAAACCTTTTTACATAAGATTTATTATTAGTTAAGGAAATCCTATAAAAAGAATGTTGAATAAAGAAAATAATTTAAAGCAATTAAACTTCAAATTAACATTTTGAAACCTCTATCAAATTGTCATTTTTCTTAACTCTTACATAAACATTAATTTTTAACCTCAATTTTTTTTTAAATAACACATTTTCGGAGTTGCTTCTTAATAAGAAATGATAAACCGAATAATTCGGCCGAATATCCAGTTCGGTAAAAGTTATCCGAATAGTATTCTATCTCTATTTATTGTTTTCTCAAAACAAGTATTGTTCTTGTTTTCGCTCATACGTCGTCGTCAACCAATTATTGTCCCATTGCTGGGCAAGGGTCTTCTCTCGGAGTAAGAGAGTTTTAGGCCATAGTAAACCGCGTTGGCCAAGTGCGGATTGGTGGACATCATTCGCTCATACATTGCAATGTAAATTGCACGCTTACGTTTTGGTTTTCAGCCATAACTTGCAATGTAGGTACTTTATAAATAGCAGTTTGCGTATATGAACTTTGACGAAAGAAAGAACAAAGGTTATCTCGAGATATAGATAAAATACTATTTATTTTCAATCCTCTAAATATAATTTAGTTTTTTTTTTTGGTGTGACGCAATTTCAAACACACATACAAACCGACAGACAATTTGTTTAAGTTGAAAATTCCATTGTTACTTACTTTTACTTGCCCAAACGACTTTTTTGCAAACACGTGAGCGATTTTTTGTATTTTATTATACTTAATCCAGTAAATATTTACCTAACTTCAGAAATAAATAATAGGGAATAGATTAATATTTAATTTCTTCTTTCCCGATACATTCTGTATGTGATCTCATTTTGTTAGCGTCATATACGCTTAAAAAAGATAAGATAAGATAAACATAACTAAATGTACTGTGTACCTCGCGTACACGTATGTTACCTTTTAATCTTTTTTTAATTGCCTATTGTCCGGACAGCGCCTACGTTCGATAACCATATGTGACGTAAAAAAAAGAAAAAATATACGTGATGCGACATGCGACGACAAATTATCGCATAAATTAAACTATTTGTGTACTTCCGTGGGTTCTCTTAGATTTGGAAGCGTTCATCAAGAATTTGAAGGTTTTTTTTTAATAAATTGAGGTAGCAAACGCTTGCAGTTGATCTGATTGTAGATCACTGCCACCTAATGACACCTGCAAGGAACTTCACATAGAACAGAGGTAATATCTAAAGTCAATCAGATGCATTGCTAGACCTGAGGACTATGATAGTCCTGTCATGAAAGTAAGCCGACAACCAAAACCTTCCGAAACGCAATTGCTTCTTAATAAAAACAAGAGTTGGGGTGGTACCTACACCGAACATTATACAACATATCACAAATAAACAAAATATATTAACATAAATGTTATAATTCTACAAATTTGATTTATATTTAACATTTTATCAACTTGTAAAGGAATTTTGTGAAGTACTAATGATTAAGACCACACACGCTTATCGTGGTCGTTACAATCATAGTTCGCATAGCGAAGATATGTGGAAATCTACTTTCGCTATAACCATTCATCAACTATTGGGTGGTCGAGTTATTAGCTTGAAAGCTGTAACTTTTAACTGAGTGATGTTGTTTATATTGAAGCGCAAAATATGATGATTAACGTAATCTTTTTTTTTATCCTACTGAAGTAGCAAACGAGCATGCAGTACACCTGGTGGTAAGTGATCACTGCCGCTCATCTGTAATCAACTTCATACAGAACATGGGTTCTATCTGAAGTCAATCACAGATGCGTTGCTACTTCCGAGGAATATAATGGTCGCCTCATATAAAAGTGTGCCGGCAACCATACCCTTCCATCGAAACGCAAGAAATGCTTCACGCTAGAAATAGGTGTGGCGGTGGTACTTCCCCTGTCGAACTACACTGGTTCTACCGCCTAATTTACTAAATCAATAAATTACAATACAATACAAAATATCTTTATTGTACACCATAAAAAACAATAGAACAATAGAACAAATTCCAAGGTAGAACGAAAAGTTTTCACGGAGAAGCACCGAAGTCCTAGTAAAACAGTCATTGCGTTTCCTTAGTGGACTATGGATACATGCTTAAACAGTCATATAAGGATTTCATCTTCCAACCTCGGGAGCAGTACCGAATCTATGATTGACGTGTACTTGACTGTTTTGCGAAAGGTCTAATATATGAAATTCTCGTGACATAATGTTCGTTTCCGTACTGCTCCGAAACGGCTTGACCGATTCTCATGAAATTTTGTTATTTTTTTTTTAAATTATTAGCTAGTATACATATAGTATTTCCGTAAAGTTCTTAATTTGTACTTAAATACAAGAATAAATGCAACTAAAATCAGTATCGTCAACTAGACAAAACTTAATTAAAAGTGTAATTATCGTTTCATGAAGTGAACATAACATAATTTTTAGTCATTGTAAGATCAGCAAAATATTTTTAACAAAATGTTCAGAATCTATTGTGTGTCTATTTATCGATAAGATATATCAGTCAACTCAAATACATAAATAATGTGAGTCAAAGGATCTGTAACTTAACAGCATATTTTAAGTGAAGATTTCATAAATTATGATATTATTTAATAAACGTTCATGATATTATTTAATAAACGTTCATACGTTTATTAAATAATATCAGGGCTGCCTTGCAGGATGGGATCAACTAATTGATGTAATACTTAGTCACACGCGCAGGTCAGAAGTCAATACACCCAGCATATGTGACCAGTGTAGAGTAGTGTGAATATAGAGTAGTATGTTTAAATATTTTAGGTGATTAATTCCGAAAGTTTGAACAACCTTATTTAAGTATAAAAAATATAAGTCAAAATTAAATAATACAGCATAAATAAAATTAAAATGACAATAAATTAAATTCGAACAAATGTCTATTCGAGTTCTTTAGTTGTCCTATGTCAAAAACACCTTAAATATTCGCTATGCATAAGGTTGCCGTCTATTCGGCTTATTGGGATATGTTAATATTTTCATGGTAGTCTCTGGTTAAATATTAATTTGTACGGTAAATTTGCAATCTAACTATTATTAATAACAAATTAAAATATGTAAAAATGTTTTACGTATGTGATGTTATGTCTAATTTTAAAACTTTCCTGATATTTTATAAAAAGCATGTTTAACGTTACAAACGATGTCATTGGATTTTTTCGGGTCAAATGTCTTAATTTCGTATATGGCAACCCTAACTATAACTAAGCAATCTGTGATTTCACTGCTCTATCCCGACAGCTGACAGTTAACAATCGCAATAACAGGTTTAATTGTCCCGTGCCTGCAGGAAGCATACACGGACGCTAGACTTCCTATCGACGATATTGGTGTGGATCGATTGACATTCTTGCGGTTGGTATGCATTGCGAAGTTGCGAATAGGCATGGGTACATAGAACACCAAACTTAATTATTTGCACAGGCACACAGGTTTTAGGGGACATCTATAAATACGTGAGAAATTTAGGAGATTATATGAAAACTAAACCTAAGCTATAGGTATCTAATGAACATGATAACAGATTTGCTTCAGTCGTTGTTTGGACGGTTTGGTTTTATTTTGTTTCAAAATTGTCTCTTAAAATTATGTTCTGTTTATACCCCTGTGGTCGTCGTCAACCCATTATTGTCCCACTGCTGGGCACGGGTCTTCTCTCAGAATGAGAGAGTTTTAGGCCATAGTCCACCGCGTTGGCCAAGTGCGAATTGGTGGACTTCACACACCTCCGAGAACTTTTTTTTTTTTAAAGAACTCTCGGGTGTGTAGGTTTCCTCACGATGTTTTCCTTCACCGAAAAGCAGTGATAATTAATGTTTAATACGCACATAAATCAGTGGTGCGTGCCTGTGTTTGAACCTCGGACCTCTCGATTGAGAGGCCAAGTTTCAACCATTAGGCTATCACTGCTCTGTTACCCCTGTGGTAACCTCCGCAATACACCGCATATATACAAGTTCCAAACAACGACTGTCGGAGCACGGCCGCTCCCCAGGCATGATCACCTAGCCTGCCGGGAGATCTCCCTTTGCCAAACCCTGGACAAGTAAAATCTAAATGATGACGGTTAACGTTAAAAATGCACAAATTCTCAAACAATACTTTAGAATAATATTGTAAGTGAGGCGGAATACCAAAACCAAAAATCTGACGCAAAACATTTTCAACTGTAAGTAACTTTTTGATTAGCTTCGTTTTTGTTGAAAAACCATCTGTCGAAAAAACATAATCGAACTTATTATCAACTTAACTTTCTTGCTGTTGTAATTTAGTGTAATTTGCGCATTTGCACGAAATCTGTAATTAGGCGCAAAGTTTTGAGTACTCCTAGGTAGGAACGGAGTCAACGAAGTTTTTTTTTTTATCTGACTGAAGTAGCAAAAGAGCTTGCAGTCCACCTGATGGTCACTGCCGTTCATGGACATCTGTAATTAACATACAGAACATGGGTTCCATCTGAAGTCAATCACAGATGCGGTTCTACGCCCGAGACTATGATGGTCGCCTCATGTGAAAGTGTGTCGGTAACCACACCCTTCTATCGAAACGCATGAAATACTTCGCGTTAGAAATAGGTGTGGCGGTGGTACTTCCCCGGTCGAACTACATTGGTTCTACCACCTTGAGTTGTGTTTTAGTACAATTACGGATACCATTATTTCCCGAACTTAAAATAAACATTATTAAAAACAAACAACAAATATCTGAGAGCTAAACTCTGTCTTTACGACTTTAAGGCGGGTCACAATTCTTTCTTATGGTGGTAGAATCTTATATGGCCCAACTCAAGCGGCACCATCGCTACACCTTTTAAATTTTAAATCAATAATAAACCTTTTAAATCAATAATAGCATTAGTATGTGCTGCTATATTCAGAATTTAAATGTGTGATGAGAAACATTGTTATCCGAGGCTTTCCGAACTTAGACCTCAGGAGTACCAAAACGTCTGTATTACCTTGAGTATAATTCTAATCTTATCTGGGGTTGACAGAATTAGACAAAATGTATTTTATTTTGCTGTTTCTATTTTTTTTTTATCGAATATTGATGTCCGATTATGCGGTGTCTTCATCACTTTCACAATAACGGAAAATGTCTGGATGGAATCAAAAATGAATAGACAATTAACGACCCGCGTGGCCGAGCGGTTACCAACCAGGCCGACGCGCAGTGGGATCCAGGTTTGATTCCCGGCCAGTCAGGTATCTGAATGATGAGTTTAGATTCTTGTTCTGGGTCTGGGTGTTTTTTTATTCGTCTTTGTGTGTGTCCATGGCACCCACGACACTGGTGAAAATCCTACTGTGGGGCTATGAGTGTAGAAAGCGCTTTAAGCTTTTCTTTTAAGTTTTTAAATTGTCTATTTACTCAGTGATCTATTTGTTGTCAAAATACATAACGAAGATAAAACAAAATATAAACATCAGTTGACCTTAGAGTACGAAGCGGAAACTAAGCATAGTTGTAATGTGCGGTCGTTGCAATAACTCAACTATGAACCACTGTACATAAAGCGATTATGTACCTACCTATTGAAGCGATCACGTACATAATGGCGCATAATGGACGCGTCAAGGTACCACGGTCTGATTGTCCAGCGCCCAGAGGATCGCATTGTATACGCATAGTGCTTATGCGCAGTTGATTATAGAACAATTCTAGAATCAATGCAGACCTTTTGGTGTCTAAGAATTTAAGAATCTCTATTGAACATCCTTATCATTTCATCATACTAATATTATAAAGGCGAAAGTTTGTGAGTGTGTGTTTGTTACTTCTTCAAATCTAAACGGCTAGTGCGATTGTCATAAAATTTTGTAGGGAGTTAGCTGATATTCTGGATTAACATATAGGCTACTTTTTACTGGGGGAAAATATCTTATTCCCACGGGACAATCTGCGAAGCTGCGAGGTTCAGCTAGTATTCTTTAAAAGAACGATGTTCATGTTCTGGTTCTTTGTGACTGGGTTTCAATGGTTGTTTTGTAGTATAGAAGTAACAAACGAGCTTGCTTTCTACCAGATGGTGAGTGATCACTTGTCTACACTGTCCAGCATTCAGAGGATCGTATTGTATACGCATAGCTTTTGTGCAGTTGATTATAGGACAATTCTATTATCAACTTTGTGGATTTTTTGGCAACTAAGGATATTTGAGATTTATTGAACTTGGAAGGAAATTCTAAAATGATGCGCCTATCAAACATACATACATCTTGAGGAAATCTGCACACCTGAAAGTTCCTTATGAAAAGGTTCTCAGAAATGTGTGAAGTTAGAAGAAGACGATGATCATTGCAGATTGAACGGAATATGTTCTACGTTCTGGGTTTCGATGGTAAAATGTTATTTAAAAAAAATACACCAAAAACCTCAGTGAGCTCATGAATAACAATTTTGCTAAGATCATCACATAATCAAATGAACAGTTTACGATTTTATAGAGGACATACAAACAAACATTCATTTTTATAAATTTTAAAATATACATGGACCAAACGAGCATGCAGTCCACCTAATGGTAAGTAAAGCAAAGCGTACGCTATCACCCATAGACATGTTAGACATTATCTAAGGTTAGGAGATGTATATATATTATAGTTGCTACTCCTAAGGATTCGTTTGAAATGCCTCGCATAATTATGTCTACCTTATCACATTATTCAGACCAAAGCATAAGAGCGCTTAATCTTTATTAAGCACTCTTATGCGCTATCTGCTTCATTAGGCAGAAGTAGATGTGACAGTGGTGCCATCAAAGTTGAACCACTGAGGGTTATAAAATATTATAGTAGAATAAGTCTAACATTCAATGCATAGCGATGTTATGATCTGGGGGATAGATTTGCATAATGGCGTCCGATAGCCAATAGGCGGAAAAATCGACCGCATCTTCCAATGAATTCATATTAGATACGTCTTCAATATTTATTGTGTTTCGTCCTACAATAATATGTGTATCGGTACCACATAGTCAAATTAATTGTGGATATAATTTACTAACATGATTTGCAAAATTAGTAACTACTCGTAATTATGGCGTTGCCACTCTTTTTTGTCGGTTTGTATGTTTCTGTTACACATCAGTGCTTCATCCAATTTTTTTTAAAGTCTCTAATAGTTAGTTCGTTGTAACAAAAATACTAATTGTTTTTAAGAACAACGTTACTTTTGTTTCAAATGTACAAAATAAGATATTCAGCGATATTTACCAAATAAAGTTACAAGAGGATAGGGAAACGATGGAAAAACGTAATATAGAGTAGAAGGTCCCTAATAATTGTTGCTGATTTGCTTTTAATATGGTAATAGCAAGAGGAATAAAAACTTCTATATGTTTAGGATTCCTCACGATGTTTCCTTCGCCGTAAAGCAGTGATAATAATTATTTTCTAATATGCACATCATTTGAGAAATACTCCTTCAAGCTAAAAATGCCAGTCCGGTCGAACCATGGACATTTTGATGGTGATGGTGCCAACCCATTATTATCACATAGCTGGGCACGGGTCTTCTCTCAGAACGACAGAGTTTTAGGCCTTAGTCCACCGCGCTGGCCAAGTGCGAATTGCTGGACTTCACACACCTCCGACGTTTTATGGACGTTTTACCTTGTTTGAATTGAAGAAGAGTTGCAAACTACATATAATAGTTAGAACAGTAGTCGCCTTTATCAAAAGGCACAATTAACAGACACATTCGACAAACATGAATACAAGTATAATTCCGGAAACTATAGTAAGCTACTCAAAACTTACTCACAGCATTAGTCACGTACAACAAACATAGTACCTGTTGGCACGCTATGAGTAATATGCAATCCTCCTATCTGATAACGGTGTTTACCATTTTGCAATGGGCACAGAACACTGAACTAATGAATCTTTAGGCATTTGATGATTTCATTGAGGTTTGCGGTGAATATGTTTTATGCATGGACTTAATAAATCCCAAGAGGGCCGTCCTCGGGGTTACGAAGAGGACTACGGAATCTAAAAGGAATGTGACGGGAATCCTCTGAGTGCGATTTCTGAAGTCCGCCCAGGTGAGTGTTGAGCCATCACAACACTGATCGATCTTACCTAGGACTTCTACGCTATCAAAGATACCCATGGGCAGGACTAGCCAACTAACATCGGTTAACAACTTGTTTTACAATATATCAAAAATACATACGATATTTATGAACGTGGAATGTACTAATGATGTTTTCGTTATAAACTATTCAATCCATTCATTTGAAGTTACTGGCAAATATTCTTAACTTATTGGTGATGTTTTTTTAATAAATATAGTTGTATTACAATCTTAATAGAATCATCAAGTTAGGTCTCACTCCTTGGAAATTTATGTTTGAATTCAAGGCAATCAATTATTGTTTTTCTTGAAATTAAACGTTTAAATTTATATAGGCCCATTGAGGAATTTACAAATTGTTCGGAAGTTATGACAGTTGTAAGCAATAAGAGTTAATTAAGTCATTGTTGTAGTAATCAAATTTTTGTGACGCGATACAACAAGCAAAAAGTAGTATAAAAACCTAGGTAATATTACACTAAGTTGTTAATCGATTAAATAAGCGGGTAAATAGCGATTGCAGCGATTCAGTGAAAAAACTGTTTCCTAACAATAAAAAAGTGAAATTTTAAGACTAATTGCAGGTTGAATCTAGACTTTTTATTCTACTGCAATCATAGAAAAGGAAACTTAGGAAATGAAGGTCAAAGATCTAAAATTATGTAAAAAAACATTTAAAACCGAAAATATCCTTGACTACACGTAGAATTTGATTTTAGCTCATGTAGTACATACTTTTATGAATAAGTATTAAATCAGAAGAAACGTGTATTCCTTGCAATTACAAGATTGCAAAGTATTGCACAATAACAAAACATTGCAGCAAAATAGGATCTCGGGCAATATTGCCGAATAAGTCATAGCAAGCATATTTCTAGCGTGAAGCACTTCTTGCGTTTCGATAGAATGGTGTGGTTGCCGGCACACTTTCACATGAGGCGACCATCATGGTCCTCGGGAGTAGCAACGCATATGTAATTTACTTCAGATGGAACCCATGTTTTGTATGAAGTTGATTACAGATGTCCATGGGCGGCAGTGGCCACTTACCATCAGGTGGACTGCATGTTCGTTTGCTACTTCACTCAGATAAAAAAAGCAAGTTTGGCAAAATGTTTTAAGGTACCGTATCCAAGGTAAAAACGTAATGGTAAAACAATTTTGACCTCTTTCCAAGCGTCTGGATATCTAAGAAAATATTGCTAACGTGTCTGATTCTCAGCAAGATGATGGCAAAGATGATGCAAATTTTATAACCTGTTTCCGAGCGTTAGATATTTCAGTAGAGTAGTACGCTTGATATAAAAAGTGAGTAATGTTAATTCATTAAGGCGCGGCGTTATCAGTGCGATAGAAAATGAGGCCACCGAGGCCTATCAGATATTAAAAGTAATATTTTACTCCTAGAGACACATTAAGGGCTAGTCTTTATGTAAAATTGGATATGCATAGTAAAATGTAATCATTAAAAATATATGTGAAGGTACGAAGATTTCTTCCTGTACAGGTAAGGATTTTGTAAGTAGTGAAAATAATATAACTGACTACAGTTAATGTAGTGTGTGTGACAATTTTAACCATTTTAGATCTTTAATTCAACTACAAGATGTAGTTGAATAGAAAAATGAATATTGCTGATTTGAAAGATATTTCATGGAATCAATTTCAGCTACATTGATTTTTCAAGTCACTCTAGATGGACATCTACATAGGTAATCGTTCAGTTTTGTGTTAATACTTTTGATTATTGGAAATATAGGGCACATAATAGGTGCCTAAGATAACAATTCTAAGGATGAAAAATCACAGCTTTGTCGGTGATAAGTCAACATTAGTCTTACGGAACTGAGTACCTTGACCTGGTTAGAAGTAGGATGCTCGGGTTCTTAGGAAGTAACATGTATCGTTTTTCCATGTTACCTTGCTACGTAGGTACTTATAGGTGTCTACTTTATTGTCTCATCTTGATGATATAAAAAATGATTCTTAATATTATCTTTGTCCAGCATAAGTATGTTGATGTTATACATCCCATTTTTTTTTCGAATTTGTATTGAATGAAAGTTTGCAATATTTAGTGTTTAAAAATTAAATTTCAGTATATTGTTAATATAAGATGTATGTGGAGTAAATTTTCCGTGTAGGTGCCGATAGATGTTTAATTAAAATGAAATACGAGTAGGTCATTCAAATAACAAAACATTAATGACTAGAACAGGGATCACAAATAACTAGAATAACTTTGTTATTCGCAACAATGTTATCACATTGTTACACAGAATAACAAGAAAAAAGACTTAATTCTATAGAAATTATACCATGGTGTTCATATCTCAATACTCGGCATGTTTTCGTATGATTCATCTCGTGTATTATTCATTCCATTCAGTATTCTATTAGCATACAATGTTAGTTCAATTACGTGATATTTTTAAAGACCCCTCCCATGTATCAGCTTTTACAATTATTTGCTTGATATAGGTGTTTCCTAGAAGGGGAGTGGTGCCATTGCTGCCAGATTCTAGATTATAATCTAGATCTGCTTGATTATAGATTATGCTGCGCGTTTCATGTATTTATTTATTGCACCTTTATAACTCAAACTTAATGGCTGGTGGCATTCTCTACAAGTCAACCCTGGGTGACTGGAAAATTTGCGACAGGTGTTAATTGTAAACGCGAGCACTAGAAATATTTAATATACCTACTTAGTGTATTCCCTTAGTCACTTCCTATGGCATCTATGGGAAGAGAAGTGGTACTATTCACTTCTTTACCACATGACATTTAAATTGGCCATCCGTTGACTGCTATGCTTAACTTTGCTTCCAGAACTCCTGTCAAACCGCTCAGCGACTATTTGGTTCTTATGTAATACTATACAGACACATGGTTAGTTTAATTTTTAAAATCTCTCAACAGTCAATTTTTAACAATTGAATGTTGACAGATTTTTAAAATAAAACCTATCATGTGCTACTCGTCGATAGTTAGCGCAAGCTGGCAGGGGCTTGTGCAACTATTCAGTAGCTTAAGTCACAAGATTAGCTTCAGCTACTTTCTCGCAAGCCATAGGCTCCAATAGGCGGTCACCCTTAATATACAATGAAGGAGTTGATCCATTGTAAAACTACACTACTTGAAAAATTTGAATATTTAATTTTCATTTTAGTAATATTTTACAAAGATATCTGACAACATATTACAATTTGAACACAATCCTAACAGGACATCAAAACTGTTGTTCTTTCTTTATCTACACGTTATCATTTCGCTAATATTACTTCAATCGATGGATAAACTGTTATCGAGAAATCTTTTGTCTCTTTCATATCCTTTCTCGTGGAATGCAACGGGGATATGCTAGTACAATGAGTCACTTCATATTAATTTAGTATTAAGTACTACCACGCGAAGTAGGGCAGATTATATGATCCTTTTTGTTTTTCTTAAATGAGATGTTTCAAATTAGCCCTGAGCAGTAGAAACCCCTATATGGAAATCTTTTAGATTGTCTATTTCAAAAATAAAATTATTCAACCCAAATGGATTCTGCTTGATCAGTTACAAATACGCTACTACCCCTAAAGTGTAAGTTCTAACGCCTCTTGTCGCCAGTGTATTTGCCTTTACCACACCCTATATCAACGGTAAAAGTATCTTGGCTTGTTGTACTTACAATTTTGAACACTTTGACCACAATCGTGGCGATAGTTTGCACGGACACCATTTTCACTGATTTCACTTTATCCTTTCAGATCACTATCTCTTCTCTCTTTTATATTATTTTCTTATATGTCCTTCAATTCTTTTGTTTTATGTCCGTTTTTGTGAACTGGTAAGTCGTCACTGGGTGACTTATCAGCGCCGTTGGTTTTATCATCAGTTGAAGCGAGGTGTAATCTTATCTGTTTCAGCGAATTAGTAGGACAGGTTGAAAAGTACATTATTTTGGCCGTACATTGTTCAAGATTGAATTGTAAAGCTTAACTTATAAGAATTACTTTTGCTGACCAAAAAGGTTGCATTCCAAAAAAATATTTAGGTTCCGGAAAACATTACATATTTTTACGTAGACATTGTTTCATGGAACTATCATGTTCGTCGTAAAATACATATTGTGTATTATAAATAATAAAATACTCAGTTAGCAAATATTATAATAATTATTATAGCTAGTATCGGATTTAAAGTGTAGACAAGAATTTCCAATAATTATGTAAATATAACTTAAATTGTTATCAGTAAGAATAAGGGTACACCACTTGTGGTAATTTTGGACTAGTACCTAGTTGTTGTATTAGTTCTTTCCCAGTTCAACATTTTTGGTTTACAATAACTTTTCCGTTTAAATTTACTATAAGTATTTATACTATCGTTTTTTTATTTATTTGATGTCTTTCACCTTATTATCATATTAGTTTAATTACCTTGAACCGTCAAATATTGAGTAATCATTTTAAGCCAATATTAGTATTTATCTATGTTTTAAGCCTTCGCAAGCTAAAATAGACTTATCTATACTAATATATAAAGCTGAAGAGTTTGTTTGTTTGTTTGAACGCGCTAATCTCAGGAACTACTGGTTCGAATTTAAAAAATCTTTTTGTATTGAATAGACCATGTATCGAGGAAGGCTTTAGGCTATATAACATCACGCTGCACCTATTAGGAGCGAAGAAATAATGAAAAATGTGAAAAAAACGGGGAAAATTATTCATCCTTGAGGGCTTCCGTTGCGTGCGCTGCGAAAACGGTACAAGCTACCAAAAATATATGTATGAAATAATTATTTCTCTTGAAATGATCTAAAAAAATGTCTGCGACAGTATATGTCTATCTTTTAAGATTAACTCACTAGAACCGTTTTCATGGTAATCGAATTCGGTCGAAATTAGTTAAGAGTTGTATCAACGTAATAATATTAATCTTTGTCTAAATAAATGTGTTGTTGCTTATGAGTATTTAATTGTGAACAAAATTGTCTTTGGCATCACTTAATTTCAATGAACATCTCAGAAGATATGACAATTTTAATATAGTCGGCTCCCTTCTGAGTGGTTGTATGCAGCGTTATTTGTTTTTGCGTCGTTTTATCGTCGTGTAATAATACTTTTTAAATACGCGGACGAAGTCGCGGGCACAGCTAGTTCTTTATATGTCTCATTTTTGAAATAGTCTCATTCTTTAACAACACTTAAACAGTTAAGTGGTATGGTAAACGTTAAGGCAGACTTCATACATTACATGCTAGGAAGAACTTCAATATGGATGAATTTCCCACATAATATAACAAACATATTTGCGACATAACAAACGAAAAAAACTTCAATAGAGTTTTTTTGTTTTCAATTTCAGGAGCTCGGATTAGACATTAAGGACGAGCAGATTGCAGAGTTAGAAGCGGCTATTCACGACATTGACTTCGCTTCTGCTGCGGACCATGAAAAGAAGGTACTTATCTATAATACATACTCAAATCCCCTGAACTTTCTCTGTACTGTAACTTTAGTAAGAGTTGATTAGGTCTCCTCAAAAAAAATCGTTGTTAACGTAATTACGCTTTTTTGCATAGTACATTACAAGGTATAGCCAAAAACGAAAACGTTGATGTGCAGTGTACAATGCAATTTATAGACGAAAGCTATAAATTGCATTGTACACTAAATATTGTGGCAAGGAAAGGAAATAAACAAAATACTAAGGATTTGGTTTTTACTAGCAATATTGTGTAGCGTTGTGTTATTGTTTCAAGGATGCTTCAGGCGTAGTTAAGTTAGTCTTCATTGCTATCGCTTTCGTGACTAATTTCTACATTTTTGCTCCTTCAAGCATGAAGAATAGCTTAGTTAAATACAATTTTATTGAAGGAAATTAATATTAACATAGTTTTTATTTCCATTGGTCTGTCTACTGTACGTTTTATTTTCTATAGTTACATATATTTTCTTTAGTAATTATTTGTATTTTACTATTCGTTGTAAATGTCCATTATTTTACGACGTATTTTAATAATTTTCTTACAAAAAATATCCTTGAAAAATATGTTATTGGTTTTCTATTTTTTTTATATTATCTCATAACAATGTTCTTTCCTTATTAAATTTGTAGATCGTAGATTTACAACAGGCTCATTTTATCATTAAAGGTTCGTCATGACGTCATGGCGCATGTGCATACACTGGCTGAGAGGTGCCCAACGGCAGCTCCCATCATCCACCTCGGGGCGACCTCTTGCTACGTCGGTGACAACACCGATCTGATAGTGTTGCGACATGGACTGGACCTGCTCTTGCCGAGACTGGCTGCTATCATCAATAGATTGGGCAAATTTGCTGATGATTACAAGTAAGCATGTGTACTTTTTGTATTATTCAGATATAAATGTATTGCCTCTACCCATATAGTACAGACATTCTATCTGAACTCTGTCACAGATGCGTTGGTACCCCCGAAGACTAAGATGTTTGTGTCATATAAAAGTGAAGTGGTTTGTTGATTATGTTCAGAATTAATGCTGCGGTTAATCAGATAAGTGTTGAATATTGTATGATTTTTTTTGAATGTGTTTTCAAATATTTTAAGCAGCGAATACCTGTACTTAAATAAAAAGAAACATTTTGAACATTGCTTATGTTTAAATAAAATAATCTGAATTAATAAACATCTGTCACCATACATTGCAGGTCGCTGCCCATCCTCGGATTTACCCATCTCCAACCAGCCCAGTTAACAACCGTAGGAAAACGCGCATCTTTGTGGCTGAGTGATCTACTTATGGACGAACGAGCACTATCTCGTGCTAGAGACGATCTGCGATTCCGAGGAGTAAAAGGCACTACGGGAACGCAAGCCTCGTTCCTACAACTGTTCAAAGGAGACGGTGCCAAAGTTCGAGCTCTGGACAAAAGAGTAGCGGAGTTGGCTGGTTTTGACAAACGTTACATCGTCACTGGACAGACATATTCGAGGAAGGTTGACCTTGAAGTTATCTCGGCATTATCTGGATTAGGAGCAACGGTCCATAAAATGTGCTCGGATATACGAATCCTAGCTTCTAGGAAGGAGATTGAGGAACCGTTTGAAGCGTCGCAAATTGGAT
The DNA here is from genome assembly GCA_949699795.1 of Spicauda simplicius. Classification (NCBI taxonomy): domain Eukaryota; kingdom Metazoa; phylum Arthropoda; class Insecta; order Lepidoptera; family Hesperiidae; genus Spicauda; species Spicauda simplicius. The sequence goes on along the minus strand of OX453061.1, from coordinate 4,853,874 downwards.
CTAGTGCGATGCCGTACAAGAGGAACCCTATGCGTTCCGAACGCTGCTGCGCTTTAGCTCGTCATCTGATTACTTTGCATGCCAACGCTGCCAACACCCACGCCGTGCAATGGCTTGAGCGTACTCTGGATGATTCGGCCAATCGTCGCATTACGTTGGCCGAAGCCTTTTTGACAGCCGATGCAACTCTAATCACTCTCCTCAATATTTGCCAAGGTTTAGTTGTGTATCCTAAAGTTATTGCTCGTCATATTGCACAGGAGCTGCCTTTTATGGCTACGGAAAATATCATAATGGCTATGGTGCAAGCTGGAGGTGACCGTCAAGTATGCCATGAAAAAATTCGTGTCTTATCACATGAAGCTGGCGCAGTAGTCAAACAGGAAGGAAAGGATAATGATTTAATTGAACGCGTGAAGAAGGACAGCTATTTTGCGCCGGTAATAAATCAGTTGGATAAAATTTTGGATGCCTCCACTTTTATTGGGAGGGCACCTGAGCAGGTCACCGAATTCCTCGAAGAAGAAGTCGAGCCATTAGTAACTAAATATAAGGATGTTTTGGATGCAGTTGAAAAGCCAGTTACTTTGAACATTTAAATCAATTTAATATTTTTTTATTGTAATCTTGACATGAAATGAAATACAATATATGAATAAAATGATATATTTACATTACAGCGCAATGATTTATAAACGTACAAAAATATGACTTCACTATTTTACAAAACATTACATGCTATATGAACTAGACACTGGTAACTAATGTTCAATCAGTAATGCCGAAATTTCAAAATACTTAGCGATCATAAGCTTTACGAGAGCATGAATAATAAATAACTATAAAATAACATTAAAACAATCAAACAAATAAATAAGCCTATAGAATTAAAAGAGAGACTCAAATCATCAACTTAATTATTCCTGATAAACAGAAAATAAAGATCGTAGGATATTTCGTGATCACATCTTATCACAATTTCGATGGCACGTCGAGATTCATTGAACGGTCTTTTAAATAACTAACTCAAAGTGTGTTTGTTAGAAGCGTATCCCCTTGACATGCGGGACCCTGACTTGGCCAGTTACAAGCACCTAGATTAGGATCGAAACTTAATTGTACCGGGCAGTTGAAAACGTGAAGCGTGAACCTCTGTTTCGTACAGTCCCATCTGCAAGCATAGAATTTGTTACATTGTTTCGGGTGACGGAACAATCCTGCTCTCTTACAATCCACAGAACCTTGAAGTGTCTCGTCTCTGCTTCTCCATCCGCCCGGACCGTAGCGGTCAAACGATTGAGAATCGACTGATACTGAAGCCTCTGATGACTTAATAACCGAGGAAGGCGTAACCTCTTGGTTCAGTAACACCGTTTTATAAGTTGGTGCCGGCGTTACGGCCTTAACTCTTGGTCTAATCCGAACTAATTTCTCTGTGGTGGAAATTACTGGAGTATTTGATACGTACGCTACTGGCTGCGCCTCACCATTGGATATAATATCTACGTTATTGTTACTAGCCTCCTGATAATCTTGGTAGAACGAATCATCTGGTACTATGATAGGATTGTACGTAGATGTAACGATCGGTGTTGGGGTCACTACTGTGCTCGTTACGGGGAATTTATCAGATTGTGTCCAAGAATCTTCGCCTAGATCCCCACGGCCGGAATCGTAGTTAGTACTATAGTCATCTGATTCAGCCTGAACATTGGGTCTCTTTCCTTTAAGCACTAAAACAGGTGATTGACAACTGCAAACAGCTCCCAACTTTCTGACAAGGAGAGGGTTGAAGTCGTTTATTTTTGTAACGACAGCTACCTTAGGTTTTGTTCTGCGGAAAGATGAGGTAGTAGGAGTAACTTCTACCAATTCTTGTTTGATTGGCGCATATGTCGAACTGTATGATTCAACCGGTGTTGAGATTGAAACTAAGCCGGCATCAGATCCTACCGCACCGAAACCATATTGAGATTTAGCTGTTTCTACGACAATGTTTTGCTTTCTTTGATACGGCGCTGCTGTGGTAGAAACAAAACTGTCATCAGAATTAAATACTTGATACTTCTTATATATTGGTTGGTCAGCCTCCTCGGACGGGGGCAGGTACTCAGGAGCCGTATACTTTGTAGTGGACTCGTAATAAATCGGTTCTTGGGTTGTCGATTTAGCGAATGGTCTGTATTTAGGTCTTGTCTTTCGTGGTACAGGGGACGAAATTTCAATTTCTGGTGCGTAAGTAGACGTAACAATTCTTGGGGGTAAGTAAGAGTTGTCGGTACTGGACACAACATACGGCGCCGCTGTAGTGTAAGTTACGGGTGATACTAATCCAGCGTCTGGTCCAACTGTTCCAAAACCGAGCAACTGAGATTTAGCGGTTTGTACAACAATGTTTTGTTTCCTTTGAACAGGCGCAGCTGTAGAAGAAGACTCATAATACGTTTGACCCTTATCTTCGTACGGGTTGTATCCAAGTTTAGAATCATATGATTCACCATTGTTATCATAACCAAAGGATTCGAAGTTTACAACACTCGAGCCAATTGTCTTGCGTGCAGGAGGTAGGTATTCCAAGGATTCGGATGTAGGAGATGGAGGCAAGTAGGTATTATCTGCAGGTGGTAAATAGGTATTTTCTACAGGTGGTAGGTAAGTATTTTCTGCCGGTGGCAGGTAAGTATTCTTAACTGGAGGCAGGTATTCAGGGGCATTAAATTTGGGCTGAGGTGGAGGAGGTAGGTATTCCCGTGTTGTACTCGATGAATACTTTGGTCTGTACGTAGTTGTCACTGGTCTAGCAGTGGAGGAAACTGGTGGTAAATACTCTTCAGCTTTGTAGCCCACTTGAATCTCCGGTGATTCGTAATGATTGTATTTAGTAGTGACAGTTGCAGGGAAAGATGAGAAATGAGTAGACTCAACTTTCTTGGAAATATCAAACGTCTGAGTATAAGAAGGCTTGTACTCTTCTTGAGTGTCATGGGTTACTGAACTCTGATAAATAACTGGCGCGGCGGTAGATACTGAGTACGTTTGTTGATATTCGGTCTTTGGCGGAATATATTCAGGAGCTTTGTAAGTTTCGACTGTTTTCGGTGACTCGTAATCAGTGTAGTGACTTTCGTAAACAAGTGTAGATGGTGATGTCGAAACAAATACGACTTTCTTGCCAGCATCAGATTGGCTTATATCGTGAGACTGATGGAATACTTGATGAGATACAACACTGGCATCAGAGTAGGCAGGCTTGTTTGATTCTTCAAGGCTTACTTGTATTTCAGGCTGGCTGTACGTGTAACCTTGATTAATTTCCGAATAGGATTCCTGAGTTGGCCGAGTCAGTTTAGTGCCCACTGGTTTATAAGTTTGTGTAAATATTTCAGCCGTAGGTCTCACAGACAGCGCTGGGGTAATATTTTGCGTGTATTTCAAAATAGGGTTCTGATAAACAGTAACTTCAGGCTGTTGGTACGAAACATCGATAATCGGGGCAGCGGTGGTCGATACAGGAACATACTTTTGCCTATCTACCTTATGGATTGTTTGTTGGCTATAGGAAAGGGGAGCATATGTCGAGACAACAGGCTTTGGCGAAGATGTTTCGATTCCTGAAGCTAGTTCAAATTTAACTGCCGGCCGTGTATATTCATATCCAGATTCACCACCTTGAGAGTAAGTGTTTACTTGACTTGCGTCGACCTTGTGAATTGTCTGTTGACTGTACGTTTGTGGTTCGTATGTAGATATAGTAGGACTTTCGTACGTTACTCTCGATTTTGTGTATTCGTAACCGGTAGATTCGGCATCCGCTGCTTGACTGGAATCGTACTGGTGAATTGTTTGTTGACTATAAGATATGGGTGTAGCCTTCTGAGTGTATTTCAAGAAAGGATTTTCGTAAGTACTTGCAGGAGTCGTTTGGTAAGCGTATTCGTCATGTGTGATAGCCAATGGAGTCGACGAAAGAACTATTTTTGGAGTTTCTACCTTGTGTATCGTTTGATGGCTGTAGCTCGGAGTTCTATACGTTGACGTAACAGCAGGAGCGGGTGTTGAATATTGGTAACCAGAGTTCGACCCTTCTTGGAATTGAACATTCGGTTTGTTGTACTCATACCCAGTCGCCGAGTCATCTTGGGAATATGTGGTAATTTTACTTGTGTCTACTTTGTGCAAAGTTTGTTGGCTGTAGACCACAGGTTGAGGAGTGCTGCTACCGAACGTAACGACTGGTTGAACAGCGACAGTCGGTCTTGCTGTAGTATAGTGAACAACTGTTTGCGGTTCTTCGTAAGTAGTACCAGAAACTTCAACAGATGGTGTATAAACGTTGCTCGATTCCACTTTGTGTATGGTTTGATGGCTGTAAGAGTGCGGCGTGTATGTAGCTTCTGTGGGTTGCACGTATGTTGAAATGGGTTCTGACGTGGTGTACGCTACGGCTTTTCTGAACGGTACTTCTGTAACTGGTGTAGGATTGGAATATTCGTAACCGCCTGATTCCACTCTATGTTGTGTTTGTTGACTATGACTGAAACCGCGTGGTTTAAACGTAGCTATCGATATAGCTGGTGTAGGAGTCGAGTACGTATAACCTTCTTCGAATTTCGTGCTAGGTTGCGAGTAAACATAACCGGTCGACTGAGATTCCTTAGTAGAGCCAGTGTTGTAAGTGTTGGTATAATCCTTAGATTCATATTGGTATCCCTGGCTATGATCAATTTCAATACTAGGTGTAACATATTGCTTAACGGCAACTACAGATGGTTGCACATATGTAACTTCTGGTTGAGTGTAGCCGAAAACTTGCTTCACACTCGTTTTAGGTTCGACAGGAACATACGTTGTCTTGTACGTAGTGACTACAGGTAAAGAGGTGGTGACAGCGAATGGTGTAGCAGTTGTTGGTACTCCAGACGACGTTGGCGTAGTACCATAGCCATATCCATCGGTATTGTGGCTATCGGTCCCAACGTGGCTGATAGAAACTGCAGGTTCGGCTACATAGTTCACTTGACCACCTTGTACATTGTCGTGCACAATTTGGTGTCCACTTTGATAATTACCTTGGTCAATATAATTGACATCGACCAATGATGTTTTTCCTACCAAACCTACATTAATAGCTCCAGCTGTCAAAGTATGTGCAGCGCCAGTATATGCCTTAGAGTCAGTTACGTAAGTGCCCACATCTGCATTGCTGTAACTGTTGTATTGTTGTACATTTATTCCGGAATTGTCAGCAACGCCACCTTCACCGAAACTACCTACATAGCCTTCAAGTTTGTAAAGACTTCCTCCTGAGCTCGCATGCGAGATTGAGCTGGAGTAGCCTGTTTTATAGCCATCATCACCAGTAACATCGAAGTAAACGCCTGAGGAACCACTGTCTGTATATCCTTGAGATTCATATTGTGAACCATCTGATCCGAATGCAATGCCATCTTCGAATGGTTTGCTAGGCTTAGGATAATAATATCCAGATGATTTAGTGCTGCTGGTACCCTGCTTATATTTTCCGACATCATAATTATTGACATATTTATACCTATCGGCATCATGCAGGTAAGGTTTGATTGGTGAATCGATGTGTTTGTATGGCAAAGCGCGATCTCCAGCCGGGTTGTGAACGTAGCGGCCAGAGTTGTCCTTCACGTATTTACCGGTTTGGTATTTTCGTCCTGACGTAGTTCTTGAGTACGCTGCGCTAGTGGCAGTATTGCCTTGTTCATACTGTCCTGAACTTACAGAAACACGATTGGCATTAGCAGAAGAAGCTGCCGGTAGTCTATAATCGTCTAAAATGAGAGAACCGCTAGAGTACTCATTATCATCGTATCTAGTAGCTTGTACAAAGCCTGCGTCACCGTTAGAGTTAGCTTCTATATTGTAAGAGACATCGGGGGTCGAGAAATCTGCAGCAGTTGTTTCAGTTCTGAAGATTTGTCCGGAGGCTTCGGGACTGTATTCCTGGGAGGCAATGAAGTTTGCGTCTAACGCGTCAGCGTTAGTGAGGAAGCTGCCTTGGATTCCAACTAAGTTGTCTAAAGCGGCTCCGGATACTAAACTCTGATGAGCAGCAATATTGACGGAGTCAGCTGTTTGACCTCTGAAACCAGCCGCACCTGCAATAAGGAAAATGATAAGAATACCCGTAAGTCTCTAATTTCATTTAAAGTGGTTCTTTAAATTCCAGTGTGATGAATGTTATTCTGCCGTTTAGAATATGCTACTTTCGTTCTAGACTAGGTTTAGGACTGGAAATTTGGAAATAAAAAGTAATTATTCTAGGCCTGGTCAGTTACGTATTTGTAATATTTCCATAGCATCCATAATTCAGAGATGAATGATACTTAAATGTTGTTAATGTGAGGCCTAAAAATCATAAGTTACCTGTAAGAGTAGCAGCAGAGAAGCCATACGCCTCAGCTTCGTATCTGGCGATGTTGCCACAGGCGGGCACCTGCCAGGGCCAGTCGCACTTGAGGCGCGCGGCGTCGAACCCGAGACCGAAGGGGCAGCGGAACTCATAAGCTGTCAACGGCGCTGTGCCGTGGTCCAGACAGGCGAAAAACCAACGGCAGTTCTCTGGGTCTGCGTAGTAGCCTGGAAACAGATTTATAGAACCTTCGTTACTTTTTTGATACTTTGTTTCTTTTTCCTTCATTTATTATTATTAAATTATTAGTAAGTAGGTACAGCTATCTTAACTCCTGACCGAAAAAGTGAGTGGAGAGTTGATAGTGATGTCGTGAAGTTGTCAGTGCAAAAAATTAATGTGTTTGTGTGACTGTCAGTTTTCAGACTTGAAGGAAGTGTTGTTGAAGTTTTTAGATTTAAGTTCTAAATCAACTTTACGATTTGGTTGTACCATAATATAAACCAATTACACTTATTTCTTGTGTTAAGCAGTTCTTGCCTTTTGGTGAAAGAGTTAGACTAAGTCTTTTATATGAGGCAACCATCTTAGATCTCAGGTGTAGCAACGAATATGCTGATTAACTTCAGAAAGAACTCCTGTTCTAAAGAAGTTGCTTACAAATGTCCATGTGCAGTGGTCCCCCACTTCCTATTAGGTGAACAAGATGTTTAAATCTTTGCCTACTTCCCTTATAAAAAGTATCGAAGAGTTTGAAGAATGTACCAGGCTACATATGTAGATAACTTTTCTTGGAAATATCGGTAGACGTGAACTTTATCACTATACCATGTATAGTATAGGTATATATAGCATGATTATAATATATATAACATACATGCGTGTGCCATTTTTTTATCTAACTGAAGTAGCAAACGAGCATGCAGTCCACCTGATGGTAAGAGGTCACTGCCGCCCATGAACGTCTGTGATTGACTTCATACAGAACATGGGTTTTGATCTGAAGTCTATCACTGATGCATTGCTATTCCCGAGAAGTATGATGGTCGCCTCATGTGAAAGTGTGACGATATATACGTACCCTCATGTTCGGGACACAGGAACCGCGTGCGTGGTACGGGTGCGATCTCGGAGGACCCGGGACAGGCCTGCGAGTGCGGCAGGCTGCCCGGCCACACGCACACCTCGTACCGAGAATCGAACGCCAGACCCGCGGGGCAGTCGAATTCGAATACCTGCAATAAATTACCTAGTATTATACGTGTGATATGATCGTGGAATTGACACGTTTTAATATGTAACAGGCACACGGATCGATTTAGAAAAACCCAAGATACACATTCAGCGTTTCAAAACTCCGGTGAAAAAGAGCACTCAATGTCAAAATTGAGCACTCTTTTTATAGAGATTCATGATATCCGATTTTAGAATTATTTTTGCCGATGTTTTGATTCAGTTACAAGGATCTTGGTTAGTGAAACCACCACATATCATGGGTACCCCTTACAAATTAAAAAGTATTTATCCACCCTTTTCATAGCGTGAAAGTCCAATTTCAAAGTCATTTCTTAACATTTGAACAATTCCAGTCAATGACCTACATCTAAGCTAAGTGAATATTAAAAGACTAAACTCATCCGTGACAACTTTTCTCCCAGTTTCTAATTAATCATTAAGTCATCATTACTTCAAAGTACAGTAATACCCCGTTTTACTCGAGGGATACGTTCCGAAAAACATAACGTTATCTGAAATGCGCGTATATCGAGGTTTATTGTGTTTGGGTTTTTGGGTGTTGGGTTCTTGTAAAATACGGTCATAACACCCAACACTGTTTGTAATTGGTCAAGACACGGTCATCATTATTGTCTTTACTCTAAAACTGAATAAATTTTTGAAAGAGCATTTTGTATTCCCCCTGAAGTTAAAACTTACTCTTCTACATGTTCTTCTTCATCGTAGCTAGGATTATTCTGTAACTCGATCAGGTCTTCATTGCTACAAGTTCTTCGAGGTCTTCTACCGCAACATCTTCAGACCCCTCAATCGTGAAATTTGAATTTCGCGTTATAGTGAAATCGCGCATAACGGGGTCGCGTATAGCGGGGTATTACTGTACTTAACTATTCGTTTAATGAAATTGCCAAAAGAGCTGATATTAATTAGCTTTTAATATCTTCAAGAAACCCTAAGAAAACTTGAAATTCGAATTATCTCTCCAACAAAACTGAAACTCTAAATTAATTAATTAAACGAATTAACTCTAAATTATCTATTAAAAGGGATATCAAAGAGATACGGACAGTGTTATTGAATAAAATCAACATTAAAATACTCACAGTATAGTCGGGCGAAAGCTGGTCGAACTTCACACAGCGGTAGAACCTCGCGCAGGATCGCGGGTGGACGAAGTAGCCTTGACGCGAGCAGGAGAACTCGGTTCTCGTATCCTGAGAAAATGAGGAAAGTTATTAACGAATAGGTACTCATCCAACAACTCTGGATCTGCGATCAACTTATTGAAAAGAACATTACAACGCCTTACAATCCTATCACACTAGTTAAGACTTGATTAGAAGTTTCGAGGTAGAACAAAAATAAGTAAAATACTGACAATGAAAATAATGCGTTTTCATTTCTTATTCCCATAGCCAAGAAGTTGAACTTAAAGCAAACACATGAATTGTTTTTATTTAGCGCTGAGTGTTTCTTTTTACCCGGAACATATCATTGATTCCTCGCGAAGTAGTAGCAGCGGAAGACGTCAAACGCGTCTTACAAATAAAAACATCAAATAGACCAATTGGTCTCTTTGTTAAAGATGATGATAAGATTGGTTGAGTCGCATAAGAAATAAGTTTAGGTATCTACTTCTTACATAACCGAAGTGTTCAATGAAGTCACTTCTCGAAATATCCAAAGAACTCACCTCTCGAATGGAGTGTATGACACCGTCGGAGTCCACGACCTGCGTGATCCTGTACGGTGATACTTGCAGCGCTTCGAGTGCATTGGAGGGCGCAGACAGAATCTCGTGTTCTAGCGATCTAGAAAAGATGGGAACAGTTTCTAGTGTTTTTATTTTATTTTAATTGTTTCTGATTTAAGAATAAGTTTTACGAAATTACGTACGTAGTATACGCCTTCTTTAAGATATTTCAATTGGATTCAGAAAGGACAGGACCGGTTGGAGTGGCGCCATTTAGGAGAGGCCTATGTTCAGCAGTGGACATCAAAAGGATGATGGATAGATGGATGGATAAGATATTTTATACATACATAATATGAAGATGCATGCAATAAGCGCTCAATTTGCACCATTTATAATCACAATAACCAACATAACCATAGTTACCTACGCAGCTTTGTGAATTCCAACAAGAAGTTAAAATAATGTCATCCATGATTTTGTTTCAGTTAAGTAGTTACTAATGTACAAATTTATATCAGCTAAATCTTATCCTTTTCTTTTATTGTCTAGTACTACTAAAACCTCTTCTTTCATTTTACTTTCTAGGTTTGCTTAAAAGTAAAAAGACATTTTGTTACTTTCAAGTTTTCCCTAATCTTTTCATTTTACTGTATTTTGTAGTTCTGCTAAATCCTTTTATTTTTCTTTACTTACTAATTATCCTAAAGCTTCTTCTAGTACTTTACTTTCTACTTCTACTAAAACTTCGTTTACTTTATTATTGACTACTGTTAATAACTCTCTATTAACTTTGCTTCCTCTTTCTACTTCTTTTCACTATTATAATCCTATCTGGATTCGTCAACTCACCTCAAAACAGCAGCTCTCGGCGCTCGGCTCTGCTGGTTGAGCACCTTGTTGAGACTCTGTTTGAGCGTGGGTCCGCACGGCGTCTCCGCGTCCCGGTCCGCGCCGTGCAGCGCCAGGCCAGCGAGACCACGCACGCGCGCGTACTTCCCCTTCACGTCCACTGAGGACGCGTCTTCGAACGATATCCAGGTTTTGTCCCTGGGGATTTCATTTAGGTATTAATGGTTTTGAACACGCAACATGTTGGATTAAGTATTAATGATCGGCTATCTATAACTATGTACAAATAATATGTAGGTATGTAGATATTTAAAAAAAAAACACTACTTCTACACTCATAGCCTCACAGTAGGATTTCTCCTGTGTCGTGGGTACCACACACAAGACGAATACACAAACACCCAGACCCAGAACATGAATCTAAACTCATCGTTCAGATACCTGCCTGACCGGGAATCGAACTCGGGACCCATTGCGGGTCAGACCGGTATGGCAACCGCTCTGCCACTCGGGTCGTCAAAAATGCTAATAGTATTAACAAGAAAAATAAATAATATTCGTCAAAAATATTGGCATGAAATCGATATTTTGGAATATTAATATATTTGTATTACTGGTTAAAAAGAAACAAGTGCAATTTACTTAATTTTAATAAAAAGAATTATCACAGCTGCATACAGTAAAATCTCATCAAAATATTTAGGTACTATACTTAAGTATTGAAAATAACGATGATGTTGAATAGTTTTATGGCATAAATCATGGGCTGTTTTCTCATGATCAAATAGATAAAGATGTAGTGTAAACTATAAATATATCAGCAATTACAATAATGGTCCTTGTTTTTCAACAATAGGGTTAATAATCATTAACTTACTTAAAAGCGTAAGGCGCTGACAGATCCTGATCTCTCTCCAGGGTCCACCTGCCCTTCCTGAGCTGTCGGCACAGCTCCGCCTGGTCGATCTCCTTAGGGTCGTCCTCCTCTGTGGGACTGCCGGGAGTACTGAGCGTTTCATTCTGCAGCTGGAACTGGCGGGCTGTCGCGGGGAGACTGATTACTAGCTTCGAGGCTGGGACGCCAAGCCCGATGGCCAGGTCTACTACAGAGTCCTGGAAAAATGGAAAAGAAATATAATGGATTTCTGCTGTTAGACTGTACGAAACAGGCACTGGTTCTCCACACTAATACAAAGACAAAGTTCAAAATCTTCTACGTAAATTCTATATCATGAACGATGTTGATTTCACAACTTGTTTCTCATGGATGAGAACATTCATTCTAGCAAACAACGAAATTTATTGTTCAAGATTAGCATCCATCCAACATACTTAAAGTCCACAGCTGGACGATGGCTTACTGTAGTGACAGGTTTTGTTAGTGTGGATGGCATGTAGGAAGCTGCTGGTAATGTCTTGGATTTTGTCCCTTAGTCACCTAGTATAACATCTACGGGAAAATGAGTGATGCTATTCAAAACCAGTACGGTTATTAACGTATTTTTTAAGATTTGTTGTGAATCAAATGTCATGGCATTCGTCGTTCGTCGTTCGTCGGTCAATCGTTATTTGCTTGCTGTGAGAGTTGTCTTAAAAGTAGAAAGCAATTGTCGTAATAGTAAGCTTTTTTTATTTGACTGAAGTAGCAAACGAGCATGCAGTCCACCTGATGGTAAGTGGTCACTGCCGCCCATGGACATCTGTATACAACTACATACAGAACATGTGTTCCATGCCTCATGTGAAAGTGTGTCGGTAACCACACCCTTCTATCGAAACGCAAGAAAAGCTTCACGCTAGAAATAGGTGTGACGGTGGTACTTTCCCTGTCGAACTACACTGGTTCTACCACCTTTAAACATACAATAGCCTAACATACAATAGACAATGTTAGTGGGGGTGGGTATCGTCTATTACCATGTTAGATACCTATTCTCCGCTAGCATCCAGTTGCAATTTATTAAAATGAATGCAAAATAAACTGTACATTTCATACAATGTACTTTAGTGGCCTTTTTGCATATATTAGCAATTCTTGGAAGCTTTCGAAATAGTTACTAAGATTCATATCATTCTTAACATGGCACTACATAGCTCAGGACCCTTCTCTATGTGCATCAAAATATATAATAGAATCCCTAAAGACATCCAAAAAATAGAGTCGGAGTCACAATTTGAAAAGAAACTAAAAAACTTACTGACTACTAAATGTTATTATAATTTGAAAGATTTCTTTGATGATTGCAAATATTCCATCTTAACATAAATACCTACCAATTAAAATTATTATTATTTAATTCGACATTAATTTATTATATTGTTATTTGACATCTTATATCTACTTTATGTTCTTTTTATATGTGTTTTTTTATATTGTTTTTTATTTTGTATTTAATTTACTTTAATTATTTTAATTCAATGTTTTATGTTGTACTGACGCGATCTGAAATTTTATTATTACTGACATAATTAATTAACTAATGTATTTTTGACAATTTGACACTGCAAAAAATTATTTAAATTGTATGAAATTTAGTTTTAATCATAATTTTATTTAATATTCTGTAAATCGATTGCAACACCCTAGCAGGGTTCATGCCCAGACTCTACTAATTGTAAGACCTTATGAATGTAGCATGATGCAATAAATAAATGTCTAATGTCTAATGTTTAGTAGGTAACAGAAAATATACTGATAAATACAAGTATTCCTTACACTTAACAAGTATCATAGTAATTTAAACTTAACATTATAATACTTGTACATACATAAATTATATCTAAACTTGAATCATTTAGTATCATTATTTTGTTCACTGTATAAACGCCTACTCATTTACATTTTGTTAAATTGTGTTCATTTAATCATTCTGTTTTCTATATAAATGCTAGGTCTGCGTTATGTCTGATAATATTACTTAACTTCTTGCTGTTCTCTATATTTACATCAATGTGGCTTATTTACAACGATATTTAAAATAATTACATTGCCATATACTTACTTCAAAGCTTATACCAGAATGCAGTAAAATAGGTTGAAAATCTCCGTGATTACCTCTGTGGTCTTAAGACCAATATACCTACAGTATATTGAGGTGATACAGCCATAAGAGGGGACAAAATCTAAGTTGTGGTCGGCAAGCATAGAGGAGCTCGAATGGTCTAGCTAGTGACCAGGTAAAGACGATGGTATGTGTTGCCGCATACATTCATAAACAATATAAGGCGCGTAATTGTTATCCCGGACAGCGCCCGACAAGCGCACTGCTCAGAGGAGTGCGATTGCTTTAAGATTATGGTCATCTGCTCTACGTAGCACTGAGGTCAGTCAAACCTTTGAAATCATGCTCTAACTGTCAAAACTCTAACAAACCTGTTGAGATATATATATGTGTAACAAGTTTCAATAGAGTTATGAAGGTAAATAATATTTTAATAATCCCCAAACCAGATATGGAAAGATAGCGCTATTTGCTAAATTACTAAGGATTCTAAACTTCAAAGATGCACCTGTCGTATGGCCTAGATGTACTAAATGAGAGTCGCATTCATTACAATGGATAGCAGGAAAATGGGCTTTATGTTATAGAAAATAAGAGCGAAAGGAGCATATCACTGGAATTTTTCTCGTACCAGTTCGCCTTCACTCTTCAAAAGGGTCTAGACAAATATGTAAGCGCGGTGAGACAAATAGAAATTGTATGCGTGTTGTTCAAAACAAATTTAAACACGCTATATGAAATAACATAATATGCCTTTTATTTATGCACGTGAGATTGCCCAAAATTAGAAGAGAAATATGTTTTAGTTAATCCTTCTCGCGTTACATGGACCGTGACCTCTTCCCCCTCCTCCTCTATATGCCCAAGGACTCAGAATTTCTTAAGACGATCCTTTGTTTACGAGGGGGAAACCTTCAATAGATACCCGACGCCGTGGGAGCGACTCGGGTTATGTGTGATTCTTACCGCACTAAGCCCCCCTCTTCCCCGGTGGCCGTCCTCAGCATTGCGTGGAGAACTCCGGGATCACCAACGGAACACAACCGGAGTCCTCCGAGCGCGATGCCCCTTTTCGGCTCTTCCCTGGTGGGCGTGAAACGCTCAACGCCCCTTTTGATGTTTACGGCGGTATGCGACCACACATGTCGCCGTCCTTCCCGGGTCGCTTGGCCGGACGGTTCAAGCTCCACTCTAAAAGCCCACAACCCCAGAAGCCCCTTTTAGTACCCTCTTACGACAGGCAGAGGGTACCGTAGCACTATTCTGGTCCTGAAATTACAGGGACATCCTTAAGACGACCCTGACTGTACTAAGAATACGACAGCTATTTTTCCTTTTCCTTAGAATTACATAATTTTCTTCATAAAATAAGTACGTATTCATGTCATTATTTTTATAAAATTACGATTATATACTATCAGTTACAACACAAATAGTTGACACGTAGCCATAATGCCACAAATGACATCATTTAATATAATTTAAACCAACTTTGTATCCGTGATATTAATATAATTCGAAATAAATGTTAATTTTTACCGGATCTGCAACAAACACAGACCGCATCTAAGAATAACTCGCATATTCTATGACATAAAGATAGGCTTTAATTTAACTAAAGTAATGTAATAGACTGAGCAAATGTGAAAAGGGAAAAACATTAAGCATCATTATTTTCCTTAAAGTAGTTAGAAATTCAGTATCTAAGAAATATTAATATGAATTAAGTCAAACAAATATTTGTCGTATCTACAATCAGTTTACCTATATTAGCTAATTTGAATTTGTATTACCTATTAAATAATTTGCTGCCTCTACCTTTCTGAGATTGGAAATGGGTGCAACCCTTTAAGCAAACCACTGCCACAGTACAAATATGGAACAGTATGGAAACTAAGCCTAGTTGATAAAATAATTACCTACATTTTATTGATGCGAAAGGTTGTCTCTATATTATTTTTTAATAATACTGATATTAATTTTTATTTTATATTTGATATTGTATCTATTATCCTATAGTCAATCAATCAATCGTGTTGTAATATATACGCAGTTTCCAAATAATACAAGAAGGTAATCTCACGGCGTCGGTTGATTACCTTCTTATATTATTTGTAAACTGCATCCCCGCATGACGATAATTATTATTATAGTTTAAATACGGAATACAGTTTAATATTGATACAATTTGTAGATCATTGATTTTTTGTAGATCTTTAACATGTTATTACAGCGTATTTTTTTACAAATTTTGGCGAGAGCGTACAGGAGCCATGGCATTACGTGGCATTTTTAAAAAGATCGCGGTAATAAATAGCAACGTGACCACTCGTCTGGACGCGACACTCTACTGAAGCACTGCGAGAACTCCTTAGCGGCCTCGTCTATGCGTATGTTTGTGTGAGTGTGCCCTTTTCGAATGTTTGTAGGCTGTTTCCGTACTGTTCCTCATATTTCTACTGTGCCCCTGCTCCTCTTAACACAGCGATCTTAGACAAAATATGTGGTGCCTTTGAAATCGAATCACTGGTCTTATCACCTTCATCTAAGGCTTTTAGTATTTTTTGTACATGGGTGCTCTTATATTTATGCTATTTTTATTGTATTTTTATCAAACACAATTTTAAACGAATTTAATTTAATAAAAATAGTGTCACGAGTGAAAATCTTAATGTTTCATTAAATCTGTTAAATTATTTGTAGTGTTATTCTTTTTTAATAATATTATTTCTTTTATTTTAATGTTTAATATTATGAATTCTTTAACACCCTGATTAATATATCGGTTTTACAAAACAAAATCAAATATTTCTCTTATTAAAATATTTTACTTAATATTTTTGTTATTTTGCACGAAATTTATCCGTTCAATAGTTGAATATATACCTTTTTTAACGCTACATTATTTAAATCATTCGCGCACCCAAAATATATATTATACAATATCATAACAGCAAGCTGATTGGTGCATTTATAATGCCAAAATAACTTTGCATCCAAAATATGTTTTATCGTATAGATCATAATAGTAAGACAGTTATGATTGACCTAGTGGTTGAATTATTGAGGACGTCAGTCTGAGGACTTCTGTAATCGAAGTCGGAAACTCGATAAGTAGGAAGACAATTAATAAAACACTGGAAGCAATATGACAGAATGATTTTTTATGGTTGATTTGATGCTGTGTGTGAACGGACATAATTATACTGCTATTTTGTTTATGATAGTGCACCAGTAGGTATCTATTTATTCCAAACTTATCATTATTAGAAGACTTCGAGGTAAAATGCAATGCAATGCAAAATTAAAACAAAAACGGGTATAGTAAATATAATATAGATATTTAGACTCTTGTCTCGTATACCCATTATTGTCCCACTGCTAAGCACGGGTCTTCTCTCAGAATGAGAGAGTTTTAGGCATAGTTCACCGCGCTGCCCAAGTGCGAATTGATGGACTTATACTACTATATATTTAGACTAATAATAATATTGCTATAATAATATTGCTATCCAATATAAAACGAACAAGTCAAATCAGATTAAATCAAATCAACTAAAATGATGTTGTGAAGAAATGTTATTACTTTAATCTAATTACGGTTTTTCAGATCTCAGATCAACTGATATGATCTTATGAAGAAATGTAATTTAAAGCAGCGCATAAATAGTAACGACATTTCTAAAAGTCTAATTATGAAGACAACTTCTAAAGATTAATGTCTCTTGACCGCTAAGTTTAGCTGACGCTATAATCGTCAGTGTTAAGCGTTAAAAAATAAAGGCCTCTAATCTTACAAGTTCACAAAATTTCGTTGTAATTTCTAGTAAAACTTGCTAAATTCTCTTAAAATTGGAACCGAAGCTGAAAAAAATGTTACGTAACTTGTTTCATTTTTAAAATGTGGTGAACTGTAGTGGTCTGTAGCTTTTCTGCTATAAAATAACATTGCATAACACTGTATTTTGATTTGCAAAAGATGGTAAGCTATACTCAATCGAGGCGTTCTATCTTTTTTCTCACTAGTAGTATGATACTAGTACTGTGCTAGTAGTAACCACTTAAAAACTCTTACACTAGGTACGTATATGAGATTACTCATACCGTCACTGCCCTATATGTCTATATATGGTTGTGACCACAGTATCTGCTGTTCTAAACACTCGCTACTTCTAGTAGATTATAATAGAGTGTGTGTGTCGGCTCTGACGCACGACTGGAGTTTACTCGCATTTAATATAGATGGCGCCGTACTCCCACACTAAAGATAAATAATACCAATACATGGTTCATTTTAAAAAATACATCTAATATATAAGTACGTATTAAAATATTAATATTGTACGTATTTACAGAGTATTCACATTACTTATCTAAACGATTTACTATTTTAATTACCATTGAGTTTTTGGTGAAACGTAATCACGAAACCTATGCATACCATCCACGTACTGATAAAATAGTTCTAAAGTTTTAACTAAATGGCGTTATACTCAATAAAAAAACGTAACGAGGTCATTCATCAGTCGATTTTACTCCTCACATTTCTCTCATACCGGGCCCTTATATATGCAAATCGATTCTTAAGGAATAAACTCCAATAAAAAGCTACACAACTTACGGTATTCATCATATCCCAAAGCCCACTCAGCCTGCTCGGGTGGTAGGTCATCTTCTTAACGAGTCCGAGAGCGTGTGTTTGCACCATCATGAGATCAGTTTTCTTGACTAGGTTCCTTAGGTCGTAGTACTTAGCGAGGAGTTCTGGATGAGCGGGGAGAGCCAGGAACAATGGCCCGCCTCCTGAGGAGCTGATCGCGGCCCTGGCGGACTCCACGATGTCCACAACCTTCGTCTTGTTGAGGGTGCGGTGAGCATCGTAGATCTCCAGACCTTGGACATGCTTCGACTTGACCAGCGAGCGCAGGTCCTGTAAAGATATAAGACACGGATTAGAATTATGATAATGAAATTAATATTACAGAGGGGAGATGACAATTAAGTGTGTCTTCAATAAAACGCTTTACTAAAACGTTTGACTAAACTTTTTAAAGTCTTTAATAGAAATATTAAAGACTTTAAAAAGTTTAGTCAAACGCTGGCCTATTGCGGCCTCCATAGGTAGGTACGATTTTAAATTTATGTTTCATATACTTTACCCTGTATAGATTTAGTTACATGTAAACATTTTTATTAACCGACTTCCAAAAAGGAGGAGGTTATCAATTCGTCTGTATTTTTTTTTTTTTTTTTTTTTTTTTTTTTTTTTTTTTTTTTTTTTTTTATATTTGTTACCTCATTTCTCCGGACTGGGTGAACCGATTTAGATGATTTTTTTTTATTTGAAAGGTAGTGCGTGTCATAGGGTCCCATTTTTTTTTAGTATTTTTTTGACTAGGGCATCCATAAGAAAAACGCATAAGTCTTAAATTTTCATTTTCAATGTACGCGATAAATGTATGAATAACTCAATATCCCGCCAACCGATTTTGATGATTCTTTTTTTATTAGAAAGGATGTACTCCAGGGGTAGTCTGATAAGAGTTTGATAAGGTTCTAATCATAGGATCTTCAACTTTTTGGAGCAAAATAATAAAATTAGTGATAGTCGGCCGAACCTTAGCTGGAGAAGTCCAATTGAGTAAAATATAGAATAAAATTACTATGTAGGTATTTACTATGAAAAATTTGACCGAGAAATTGAAGAGTTTGAAGAGAGAATTTGAAGAGTTGAACTCTTCAATCCTGATGATGCAGGGGTACTGCTAGCCTGAACTATAAAAGTTGGTCGTTTGATGTTTGCGAATATATAATGAAATTGTTAAGCAAATTCATGGGACAAAAATTTGACCTTCAACTCCTCAACCCTGATGATGCAGGGGTACTTAAAGCCAAAACCATAGGAATAAGCCATTTGGTGCTTAACGTATATGTTATAAGATTACTGAGCAAAAACATAAGATGAAAAATTTGACCTTCAACTCCTCAACCCTGATGATGGAGGGGTACTTCAATCCTAAACCATAGAAGTTGGCAATTTAGTGCTTACGGTTATGTAAAGAAAATACTAAGCAAAAATATAAAATCAAAAATTTGACCTTCAACTCCTCAACCCTGATGATGAAGGGGTACTTCAATCCTAAACCATAGGAGTTGGCAATTTGGTGCTTACGGTTATGTAAAAATAATACTAAGCAGAGGCACAAAATTAAAATTTTGACCTTCAACTCCTCGACCCTGATGATGAAGGGGTACTTCAATTCTAAACCATAGGAGTTGGCAATTTGGTGCTTACGGGTATGTAAAAATAATACCAAACAGAGGCACAAAATTAAAATTTTGACCTTCAACTCCTAAACCCTGATGATGCAGGGTACTGCAAGCCTGAGCCATAGAAGTTAGCCACCTGGTACTAACGTATATGTTATAAGATTACTAAGCAACAATATAAGATGAAAAATTTGACCTTCAACTCCTCAACCCTGATGATGGAGGGGTACTTCCAGAGGGGGCGCCCTGTTTGTATGAATTGTAAAAGTGTTTTATGTTTAATTTTTGTGAATATGTAGATGCACAAAGCAAACTTAGAGGCTTTATTTAAATACAAACATAAAAATATAGTCACTAAAAAGTGTAAAATAAAAACTTTTTAACAAAAAATATCTACCGACTTCCATGTCACAAAAAAGTAAAAAATAATTTAAATATATTTTGGTCTAGAACATACTCAGTACTTAGTACATAGTTCTGAAGTCGGTGCTCATATAGGACGTAGTTACCGTCGTCCAGCGAAATATGTCGAGCACCGACTTCAGGACTATGTACTAAGTACTGAGTATGTTCTAGACCAAAATATATTTAAATTATTTTTTACTTTTTTGTGACATGGAAGTCGGTAGATATTTTTTGTTAAAAAGTTTTTATAGAACTTCCAAGACATGGTTATACTTCTTTATACCACTGTTTGGTGACTTGGTGTTGCCGCATAGGTATCTAAGTATGATTTTTGCAACCTATACTCTGAGAACTGTTATATCGACATGTTTATTATACATAACTTCTACAATATGCAGTTTTATCTTTCCAGAATTGAAAAATGTTTAGAAAATAGAAAAGAAAATATACTTGACGAATAGAAAGCTTAGCCTATTTCGGAAGTCGGTTGATAAAGTTGGAGCTTTAACTAAGCCTAAGGTCGCAGCAATTACAACACAATAAAACCCGTCTAAAACAATCCAGTTATCCATTATCAAATCAGCAGAACATTCTAACAAGTAAAGCATTTCGCAAGTGTTTATACAAGGTGACAAGGCCATGGATTATCGGTCCATGTCACCCAGGCTTACGGTCTTGCAATCTGTCAGATTGGCTACTGCACGGGGCGACCGCGTTTCATAGTATCACCTTTACCCGATATCTACAATTTAAAATTATTCAAGACGAGGGTGAATAGGCTTTACCTAGGCAAGCGTGTAACTTCCTGGGCTGCATCTTACTTAACATCGAATGTACCACCGGAACATCTATGTCAGGCGTGAAGCGTAAACCAGGCTCTTGCCAGGCTCGCGGTTGTGTATTTTGTCGGTCAAATCAGTCGGTTGACGCTAGTTGTATTGAGATGTGTGACATTAATATTAATTCGATTTTTTTAGTATTATTCACCATGTAAAAAGAGTTGTTTATTTATTACTAACCGATTTGTGACATGGACTTATAAATCATGGACTTATTAGCTAAGTTGCAATAGTCTTATTATAAAAAGTATATCCAGACTTTATAGCTTACTTGGCTTCATAACATTCCCTTCTTCTTACGATCTATATCCCTACTATTATTATCAATAGGAACGTTACTTTATTTGTCACGCTTTCACAGCAAAACTACTTAACCGATTATTATAAAACTTTGTACTCATATTTATAATGTTATTAGAAAAGACATAGACTACATATCATTAAAATAAAATATTTTATTCGTCGTTAACCCATTATTGTCCCACTGCTGGGCACGGGTCTTCTCTCGGAGTGAGAGAGTTATAGGCCATAAGTTCACCGCGCTGGCAAAATGCGAATGCCCTTGGCCAGCGAGGAGGACTTCACACACCTCCGAGAACTTTTTTTAAGAACTGTAGGGTGTGTAGGTTTCCTCACGATATTTCCTTCACCGAAAAGTGATAATTAATTTCTAATACGCACATAATTTTAGAAAAATCAGTGGTGCGTGCCTGGATTCGAATCTCGGACCTCGCGATCGAGAGGGCAAGTTTCAACCTGTTACTAAAGTAAATATTTTTGCAAACAAGATTATTGCCAAAACAATTGAGAATCTAGGTTTCAACGCGAAAGTAGCTGCGTGTAAAAGCTAGTAGATAATATTTCATTTTGAATAGTATTAAATACTTTTGTTAGTATTAAATTTGCAATGTGCAAGTAATAAAAAAACTAAACTATTTAAATATTGCGTCGCCTACTGTTTACCGTAGTGATGGACTAATTTTGTGGCTATAAAGTTTATGTTTATTTTTACATTAATAGACAATAAATTAAACGCAATCATTAATATCAATCAAGAGGTGTGACAGAACCGGATAAATAAACATATATTGCGACATGACATTTTAGTAAATCGTAAAAAGATGATTCCAAATTCGCTATATTTCACAATATCCTAGATACACCAATTTGTTGGCTAATTACGTCACGCTGCCTTTAAAACTGCCCACTGCGCTACGCAACATCTGCTTAGCGGTAACTCTACATTCTAAAAGAATGGCATTGCCCATTTTAATCAAACAAAACGCTTATAGAACTTTGAAATTTAATAAGATGTCTTTATTTTGTATAGGCCTCCGCTTTCGACTACGGATAGAAACACGACCTAAAATGGATCCTAAATCCATTGAATTTGTAAGACTGCGAGAAATGTTTACGGCAGTGTGGATTTAATCAGTGAAATGGAATGAAATGTCTTTATTTTGTATAGGCCTACGGCGGCACTTACGAATTGTCAGTTACATTTTTTTCTTACACTACCACCGGATCGGAATACGACCTCAACTGAGAAAATCCGGCAAGAAACTCAGCGGGTTTGTCTTTTTTATTTTTTTGTGACCATGGACGTCAGTGGCAATTTATCAAGTAGAATTTCAATAATTGAAATAAACCCTGTTCCATTTACAAGAAAAGGACTAAAGAGACTTCTAATAAATAAAACTTTTGATCCCACTGCGTCAGAATAAAAGTAATGAATTGCACGACTCATAATGCGAAGCATTAGAGAGATCTTTATTACCGAAAAATCTATTTAGATTCCGCAACTATTTTATTATTTACATCATTAGTGATCCACGCCATTTCCTTTATTTGCGCACCATGTTGTAGATAATTAGTGGAGATTAATTCTGTCACTGGTAAAAAATGATATAAGATAACAAACCTGGAAAAACCTATTGAAATAGAAAAAAAGTAATTCCCGTCAATCAACACATAGGTACTTATTTTCGTTTAAAACATGATAGCTTGCGAAAAATTAATAAATTGATTCAGTTCTTTTTATCAGCTTGAGATTTACTCAAAAATCAAAATCAAAAATTAAAAACATTTTATTCGTCTACAAATTAGGTACAAACAAACAGTGGTTGATGCCCCTCTTTGAGCGTTTAATTGCTCGTGTTGGACGACCTCGATCTTCCTTAATATTTAGGTACATTTTTTGCAGACATGTTCAACTAAATATTAATTATTACAATTTTATAACTTACTTACTTTTATATCTTACTTATTTTATATCTACTATGCGGTGAGTTATTAACGAAAAACTAAAATTCAAAAACAAAAAAAAAGACGTGCACTTTTGGACTGGATTATGTGTTACAAGTTCTTTTACAGGCACTATAACCCAAACGGCTTGACGGGGTTTTAAATCTTTACATATTTTTTTTAAATGGTGCTAGTAAATATAGAAGAAGAGGGATCATGACATTATGGGTACCTATCAAACGAATAGTAGTAAATAGACCATTCTAAAAATATACCTTTAAATATTGTGTGTATATGATATTATTTTAACGAAAAGTCATAAAAAGCTTTAAATTAAATATATTCAAAAATAAAAATAAAACTCTACTACAAATTCAGTTTTTTCAATCGGGTTTTTTGTTTTCATAATAATTTCTTGTTTACAAGACGAATCATTACACAGGAGAAGCAGATTGACTCAAAACGGTTGGTATATCATGTTGTGAGACATTAATATTCGCGGATTTATCGGACATTCGATCTAAATTTGTGTTGCATTAGAAGACGATTTGATTACTTTGTTTTGGGTTGGGTCTGACCAAGGCCGAATTATTCAAATATATCTAAAAATTTAACACAAGGTAGCAATTCTTATCAATGTAGCTCGTATACCTAATAATACCTACCTATATATGGTATCACATGCGAAAATTATTTGTATTTCCTGAGACGTCATAAACAAGCTCATCCATTGTTTTTTTTATTTATAATTTAGTTTTTAGTCAATGCTTAAAGGCTACAGGAAGTGCCTTATGTGTCAAAATTGGGTATGTTGTCTATGACAATTAGTCTAAATATTCATAATTTAGTACTAATTGACAACCAGTTGTCGGAAGCTAGACAAATTAATTTAAATAGAAGCGAATCAATGAAAATATTTTATAATAATTAATACAGAAGTCAACTTAGACACATCCTCCTACTAGATTAGTAGTATACTTGCATGTAATGAATGAATTGAATTGATATTTAAGTAGTATGAATTATGTATTAATATTATTTGATGCAATTAAATAAAATTTTTTAGAGCACAGATAAAGTAAATTCATTTGAGAGGTAAGATTTTTTTAATACTTTTTACTGCCTTGTCTTCATGCCTTTCTGTAAAATATATTTTTAAGATTTTGTACAAAGGAACTAAATCATTATGCCTAGCCTATGCTACCATTATTATATTTATATTATATTTAATGTAATAATGGTAGCATAACTATATTATCTGTGCGAGCTTTTACAGATAATATAATAAATAACTTAGCTCAGTCACACAGGAAACAACGACATTTAAGTTTTTGCCCGATTCTGTTGATTGACAGGTAACGTATGTACCTACCTATTACCTATACCAAAGATTTATTATTTGAATTATTTTAATAAATAACAACTTGTACGTTTTGCGAACTTAAATTAAAATGTCCAGATAATTAAAATTGGGACATTTTGTATTCGACCTACTTTTAGTTATTTATACTTAATAAAAATTCTTAAGTCAGAACTTACATGTTACAACATACTGACAAGACACATTGATTATTTTAATGATCGAATATTATTAGCGTATAAAATTTAAAGACCCACTTATCAAACTCGCGTAGGTCACCTACGAAATATTTTAAAAGTTCGGATGTAAAAGCAATTTTGACAAATTAATTCAGTTCATGGACTATCTAGTAAGATTATAAAACTAAAACACAATTTTAAAAGTACAAAATTGAACGCTACATATACATATCTAATTTAACGTAGGTAATAACTTAATATATCATAACATGAATTATATTCATTAAAATTATAAAATTCATTAACGACCTGCATAGCGGAGCGATAATAGCTCTTTGACACTCAATTGATTCCGAATTTTGTCCTCATTCAGACAGATTTCCGAAGGATTCATTTATATTTCTGTTCTGTGTTTTGAAATTGAGAATTTTTTAATGTACACATACGGGACAGATGAAGATCCTATGAATGTAGAAGGCGTTATTATAATTAAACTACTGACGTCTGCATTATAACAATAGTATAAATATTAAAATTATAATTATTCCAATTTGGAAAAAGATTAAGAATAAATGATTTGTAAAATATTTATAAATACTTAGAATTCTTAAACAAATTATCTATAATTAGGTACCCACCTATTAATTGTTGTGTACCGAATTAGATAACTATGTATGTATATACATACAAAACCACCAGTGGGGTGTACCACTGACATTAGAAGCAGCTGTGAAATGAATTTTTGGTACAGCTTTCGTAGCATTACAATGTTCTGCGCTACTTTTGTTATAGGTAGGTATAAACCGCACTCTACACACCTTATTGTACCATTGCATCATGTTTTTGAAAAGTATACCTAACAACGACAGAGATTGCTTAGTGAGTAGGAAAGATACAGAACTTAAAATTACGGTGTTTTGAGTAAAATTAAAGTCAACCGTCTAACAGTAATTCTGAAAACTAAAGGATGCATGCCAGGAAAGGACATACGTAAACATTTCCCTTTAAGAACGTCTGTTTATAATAAACTTCCCAAATTGAACGCAATTTTGCTATTATCATACAAGCAAATTATGCATGAATTCCTTTTTATACACCGAACGATGTGTTAAACTCATTACGGTAAGCTACCATTATCCGAAGGTTTACATTCAATACAATTGTGTGAAATACAACCAAAACGCCCACAGTTTTCCCGCTCATTATTCAACCATGTCAGCACTGAATGAACGATGTGAAAGGTCGTTCAGACAAACTTCCGCTATTTTGTTTTAGTGATCAAATTTGGTTCACAAGGCACGTTCCATTTTTACTAATGAATGTTTTTGTATTTGTTATTTGTTTTAGAAGTTCGAGGTACCTATTATATTAAGTATTTTTTTGAAAAATTGTAAATAGTCAATATTAATTATCGGCAATTTGTAGGTACATTGTTAAAATAATGTGACTAAAAATATAAATACAGATAACATGAATGTAACTATGTACAATTCATGTCACAACAGATACTTTAAGAAATATGTAAAATTAGGCTTGATTTTATATCGACGGCAAAAGACTCAAGAACCCGTCTATCGTCCAATCACTACTTGGTATATCCATCTGTCAATATTTTACAAAGTTAATAAATTTTAAGTAAGGATAGCTCTTTCCATTCCTCCAAATCGAGTATAGAACACTCGCCGTATCGGATGACCTTATTTCCGCCATCCTAATTGTTTGAAAACCATCTTGGACTGGTCAAAAACCCCTCCACAAAGAAAAATGATCACGCGATAATTATCACTTACATACACAACAGCTACATATATACAGATTAAGTTCACGCGATGTTTGTCACGAAACTGCCAAAAACGTTGCTTAATTTGTGAAATCGCGTGGCCAGTTCGCGATTTTGCGCCATTGCTTAATCCTCTGCCCTTATTGATAAGCCTCTCCTGCCCCGATAACCAATATTTCTCAACGATACGTAGCTAACATGTTAGCCTTGTAAGTTACAAATTAATGTATATAGTCTAAAATCAACAATTTAAAATCACCGCATGGTTTTATCGATTCGTTACGGTTAATGCGACATTGAAACGTGTTTATGGATCGTCAATATCTTAACTATATGTATATAAAATAAATTTCAGTGTATGTTTGTATGGTAAAAATACTATAGGTACATATTTTACCCATACCAAGTTATAATTGCCTCTACTTTTTTATTGTTTTGTTTCTTATCTGACTGAAGTAGCAAACGAGCATGCAGTCCACCTGATGGTAAGTGGTCACTGCCGCCCATGGACATTTGTAATCAATTACATACGGAACATGGGTTCCATATGATGTCAATCACAGATGCGTCGCTAATTCCGAGGACTAGGATGGTCGCCTCAAGTGAAAGTGTGCCGGCAACCACACCCTTCCATCGAAACGCAAGAACTGCTTCACGTTAGAAATAAGTGTGGCGGTGGTACTTCCCCGGTCGAACTACACTGGTTCTAGCACCTTAAAAATTGTTTGTTTTATTGTCTAACGATGTTCCTACTTACCTAATTTTGAAATCAGTTATTCGATTATAGCCTTACCTTTCTAAAAAAAATTCGTCTTGAGTAGAGTAATCAAGAAAATATTTAAAATTCGTGAGGAAAATAAATAAACAGCGCGAAATAGTGCGTAAGCGTTACTGCGCTGAGAATGTTGAATTTGTATCAATGAAAATTGTAATCAAAAATATAGTCTCTCGCTCTTTCTCTATAAAATGTGAGCGAGACACATACCTAAGTCTAACAGAAAAGGCCAAGTTGTCATTGAAGGTCGTCGGAGATAAGTTATGAGAATCGTGACTCGAATTGATAGTTAGATGAGCTTTTAATTTGATTCGCTCATGGACCGACTGTTTCACGTGTTGATTGGCTTCGATTGCCAATATTCTAGTTAAGCGCCGCTGCTAAGTACCATAAGTAATTGATGAGTCAAACCGATAATGTAACTATAAATTGTATTGACAGAAGTATATTAAAAGCTTTTTATATTATAGATATCACAAATCTAGTGATGCTAAGTGACTACTGCCGCCTATGGACAACTGTGGTCAACCCCAGAAGATTAGACTTCTGTCAAAAGTAGACAACGAATGTGTTTCTCTCCTTTTTTTTGATTTTTTTTTTTTGATAGCATTATAGCACCGATTAATCATTAGATAAAAATAGGTGTGGTGGTGGTGCTTATAAAGTTAAACCCCGAAGCAAAATCACCTGGAGTACTTAGTCTAAGAATATCTTTAACTAGCTTTATTTGACATGTATTTACATTGTAAAAGGCTTCGATCACTAATAGACTTATCGAAGGTAAAAGGTTCACTAAAATTAATTATTTTTAAATAATATTGTTTATTTTTGTAGCGTTTGCACTTGAAATAATTTTTAAATCTTGATTTTTTTTATTTTTTAGTATTAATTCTTAATTTAATCAGAATCGATAAAATATTAGTAAAATACCCATGTTATGAGTGATTATGAGCGTGGCTAAAAAACATAAAAAATCTATTCTTCTCTCATTAGTCGCCTCGCCAATTGTAGCTTTTGATTTTATCGTATTGACTTAACTTAGTCAAAACATATTTATTCGAATATCAACAACCCATATATTCAACCCAGGGCCACGAAAAAATTGTTTAACGCCGCAAGCGTCCGCGTTGAGAGTCAAAAACAAATATGTGTCCGTTTTTTTAACGAAATTTATTGAAATTAACTCAACCCTGCAGTGCCAATATCGCGCAATACCAAGTAAATATTGTCCTCGAAAGTAGCATCTGCATAGTCTTTACATAGAGAACCTCTGTTCTGTACGATGTTTATTACAAATGTTCATGGGTAGCAGTTATCACTTACCATCAGCTGGATTGCATGCTCATTTGCTTTAATGTTATAAAAGTAAATAAAACCGTGGGCTTGGTGACCAAGCAATAACTATGTATAAGTGTGTATATGAGGGCGGAGTCGCGGGCGGCAATCCAGTCTTTACACAGTTCTAAATAGACAAGCTTAATACATGACATTTTGCCTAAAAAGGAACGTGCTTCCTGTTGCACGAATGTTTTATTCATTGCAAGAAAAAATGTAAACCAAACAACATGATAATTTAGTAGCTCGAGGCCAAAACAATCCTTAATAGAAATTAAAATGATCTCAGACCAAGATAAAACAGCCTTGGCTAAGCCTATAATAGACATTGAATACTGACGTTTCTTTCTACGCACTTTGGGCACTTTTTGATGTCTTATAAGTAAATTGGAATGCAATGAACCTCAAATAAATAATGAAATTTATACTACCGTTTAGGTTTAAATTGTTTATAAAGTTAATTCTGTTTTTTTTATTTGCTACGTATTAGGATACCCAAATAATAAAGTATTGCGGTTTAAAGATCTTTATTTCTCAGAAAGATATTACATCACTTATTTGAGAACATGATAATTTCTAAATATCTCAAAAATTGTCCCGATGTGGGTAATTAATAATATTAGTCAAGACGCGTTCAATTTACCGCCGGTACTTGCAAGTTAGGCGGTGGCCCAAGTAAGTTATCGGTTTTATTATAAATCCATCCATCCATCCATCAGCCCTTTGATGTCCACTGCTGGACATAGGCCTCCCCTAAATGGCGCCACTCCAACCGGTCCTGTGCCCTCTGAATCCAACGGTTTCCCGCTGTCTTCTTCAGGTCATCGGTCCACCTGGTAGGGGGGCGAACTGTACTCCTTTTGCCAAAACGTGGTCGCCACTCGAGGACCTTTCTTCCCCATCGGTTATCGGTCCTTCGAGCGATATGACCGGCCCACTGCCACTTCAGCTTGCTGATTTTGAGAGCTATGTCGGTAACCTTCGTTCGTCTACGGATTTCATCGTTGCGAATCATGTCTCGTAGCGAAATTCCAAGCATAGCCCTCTTCATAGCACGCTGAGCGACTCTGAGCCTTCGAATGAGGCCTTTAGTGAAGGACCACGTTTCGGCGCCATAGGTCATCACTGGCAACACACATTATAAATATATTCTGCAATATTTGACATGTGATTAATAAAGTAGCAAACTTATTTGGCTAATAGCTAGTATGTAAATACAGTAAACATTCCTTCCGCGTCGCTACAATAAGATAAAAAAAAAGTAATAAACCCAACGCTGTTATTGTTTGTGATATAAGCTCTTTGATTATTAAGTAACAATTAACATTACACTAGGTTGTAAGCCTATAAAATCTAAATGTAGATACATAAGGCGACCATCACAGTCCTCGGGAGTAGCAACGCATCTGTGATTGACTTCAGATGGAACCCATGTTCTGTATGTAGTTGATTACGGATGTCCATGGGCGGCAGTGACCACTTACCATCAGGTGGACTGCATGCTCGTTTGCTACTTCAGTCAGAAAAAAAAACTTAAGGTCGTCCATCATGCAGCAAAATTCGAAAATAGGATAATATAAGCCCTCCAAATTATTAAAACACGCATCCTCCTTATCGCAAGACTCTACCAGCCAAATTCTTTAATACTCTACCTAGGGCTAACCTAAAAATAAAATTCTGGATCTACCAGTTGACACTATAATATTCACATGAAATAAAATTAAATGTCTTTATTTTGTCTAGGCCTACGGGGGCTACAGGGCTACTTAAAAATTGTCAGTTACCATAGTGTAACTGATAATTACACTATGGTATTTTTTTAGCGACCCATATATGTTACTCTATACAAAATTTAGATTACCGTACGACGGATAGTACTGATGTATAGGACTCAATCTGCCACGAATGGCAATTAGATTAGCGTAATTAAGCTCCGACACACGCAGCAACTTTTTAAGCGATACAAATTAACCCAATTTGTTTTCCGTCGTGAAAACGCACAGAAACAATACCGGTTTTGTTCACACTATTTTTTGTAATGATGTAACACGTTGAGCAATGGACTGGACACAAAGAATAAAGTTTGGCCTACTATTGTTTTATTATACAGGTTATTTGTCACTTTTTTGTGATTGCCGTCGGCTTGTTTGGTGATTAAAACAAGAGATAAAGCAGTATGTGTAAACTTACACAAAATCAGTATGTTAAATCATTATTCTTTTTTTTATCTGACTGAAGTAGCAAACAAGCATGAAGTCCACCTGATGGTAAGTGGTCACTGCCGCTCATGGACATCTGTAATCAACTTCATACAGAACATGGATTCTATCTGAAGTCAATCGCAGATGCGTTGCTACTTCTAAGGACTATGATGTTCGCCTCGTATGAAAGTGTGCCGGCAACCACACCCTTCAATCGAAACGCAAGAACTGCTTCACGCTAGAAATAGGAGTGGCGGTGGTACTTCCCCGGTCGAACTACACTGATTCTACCACCTTCAATTTTAGTAGGTATCTACATATAAATGACGTGTCTGTGTTCATAGATACACACACTGTGTCGGCTTCAGTTTGAAACTTTTAGATCCGATGAGTAACGCTGAATTACATTAAATTGTGTTTTACTTTTTATAGTAGGTACAACATCGCCTGCCTGGACCTTTAATGAGTCCGAGGAAACACTTATGTTATAAAAATAGGTATTTTACTAAAATGCATAAAAACTCAAAATATAATGTACAGTTTGTGAACCGTAGCTTACTGTTTACATAAAAATATTTGCATACATAATAAATACATAAAAACATAATACATGCACCGATGTGTCATCTAATATCCAGGTTCCTAATACGTATAGGTCATGTTGTTCGTTTTGGTTAACTTGTTTTAAATATTATATGCTGTTATTTTAAAGTTAATTTCGTATTTTTCGTAATACATACGTATTTGGTACATTTTTTTGCATAATTATTTTATGGCCTGCTAAGACTTATGGGATTATTATGTGACCTAAAAACGTAACGTAATTTTATTTTTAAACCCTTGACTGTTCGGCTACCGGCTACTATCGCTTGAGCGATAGTTGCTGAAAGTACCGATTAAGCTACTGCACAGTTGCATAAGTCGCTATGGCTCGGACTTCCAATTATTTGCTTGAACGACTGCCGAGCTTTTATATAGCCGACTTTATTATAAAAATCTGTTAACAGTGTTACTGGAGCTAACTTTAATTACCATGTAAAAAAATCATAAATGTAATTATATTTAAAAAAATAGATATAATTAACAAAAAAGACAAATCCTCTGAGTCTCTTGCCGGATCTTCTCAGCTGAGGTCGTATTCCGATCCAGTGGTAGTGTAAAAAAAATATGTAACTGACAATTTGTAAGTGCCTCGTAGGCCTATACAAAATAAAGACATTTCATTTCATTTCAGTCGATTAATTATGCGTCTGCATTAATGCAAAAGCAGCAGCTATATAAAGCCAATGGGTGGTTAGCCTTCCGTATTTTGTTCAGTTCTGTTCAGTTATTTGGAATTCTCTGTAAAACTTAGAGCTAAGACTAAGACACGAAGTGGGAGAATCAGTCTGATATTTTAAAAGAAGTTGTCATATTTGCTTAAATCATAAACTGTCGAGCTTCCTCCTCACGTATTTCCGGAGCGTAATGACATGGGGCTCTTCAAAAAAGATGCGAAAAGAGCTCTCCTTCAAAGCCGGAGATGCATTGGCAACTCCTCTGGTGACGCAAATGTCCATAGGCGACGGTGACTACTTTCCATGAGGTAGCCCGACTGCCTTATCGCCAGGTTCAATTATAGAAAAAAATGTAGGAAATGTATAAGTGCTATGGAATGGATATCACAATGTAATTTTTTTACGCAGAGGATTTTGTATGTAATAATACCAGTTTATAATATACAGTCTTTGATACTTACCGATTCCGATGTAAATGCAAATCAATCATAGTATGGAAATATATTTCAGCTAAATTATAATAATTGTTGGTTAATTCCGTGTCTTAATTCCTTAACATTTCATAATTTCGTCATTTTCATTCAACATATGCCAATAACTTGTTTGCTCTAAATAATTTAGCTTGACAGTGTGACACATGTGTGACTTGCCTAACTATCGGCTAAGTAATTTCGCAAGTCTATGAACGTGCAATCAAGGCGGTACGGGCAATCGGAGTGTCTTTAGTTATAGCATAATAAATAAAGTTGTCTATTTGTAATGCCAATAAATTTTAATTAGTAGGTACCATTTTCGTAGCTGGCTATGTAGGGTGTATGACTTGTATGTAAATCTTATTCGCGGGGGTTATGTTTCCTTCATGTGCCGCGAATACGGAAACTCTGAATACAATACAAAACATTTTTATTGCCCACTAAAAAAAATAACAAAAATAAAACCACATGAACGTGTTAAGTACAATAGTTGGCCTTATCGCTAAAATAGCGATCTCTTCCAGACAACCTTATATTTGTAGAAGAAACAAATGGCTAACATACTGACATTGTATTTATTTATTTATATAATTATATCAGCATCTAATAAAGACATGTAAAGCAGTTAGAGGAGAAGGAATAGGAGAATAGAAGTAACAAGAGAAATACAGAGAGTAGGGATGAAAACAATTAAAAACAGAAAATAAATAAATAAAAAGGAAAATCAACCAGCAAATTACAGTGTTGGGTAAAATTCCTTCACTTGCTTTTTAAAAGAATCTATAATGTGCACGATTGATGGTAACACAAAGAATTACGACTGTGAATAACGGATGATACACAAAGAAAGCTGACGCACAAACAGACGGTGCCGAATCTTTCTACTTGTACCAACTACATTCGCAAATAAATATTTTTTAAACGGAAGTACAAGAAAATTATCTATATAATAAGCTTCTACTGTATATAACTGTTAGCGTACCTACAAGAAAAAACAAGTCATTAAAGAAAGAACCAAACAACGGTGTTGGCAAAAATAGGCGGCTCTACCACTTTATGCTAAGGAAAGGGCGGTGAGGAAGTCCAGATTAAACTAACTTCTTAAAAAGTCGAAAAAAACCCGCCCATCTTAGCAAGTGCTAGAAAAAAATCTGGAAATAGTCCGGTCTTATTTATGCCCATGTTTTTTTTTTATATGACTGAAGTAACAAACGAGCATGCAGTCGACCTGATGGTAAATGGTGACTGCTGCCTCTGGACATCTGTAAGCCACTGCATATAGAACATTGGTTCTATCTGAAGTCCATCACAGACGCGTCGCTACTCCCGAGGACTTTGATGGTCGCCTCACATAAAAGTGGGTATGTCTAATGTGAACAGGGCCGACGATAACACTCCCTTCAAACTCACATAGTTACGTGGAGAACCTTGGACAGAATAAATTACAGTTAAACGGTTGGCCATAGGCCTATCCATCAAGTGTATCCTGTTGACATACGCTTAATTTTCTTATCAAATTACAAATTAATAGTTTTGCCTATCTCAAGGCAATTTAGCAAAATGTAAATAAACTGCGACCGTAGGCACGTCGAGTGATACTTTGCAATAAATAATTTATATATTCGAAAATAACTTAGAAGCAACTGATAATCTTTGAAAAATTGTTTGGTGAATTTTCGTAACAAATTATCTTTCATCTTTTCAAAATTGTCGGACATCCGAAGTAAAATTGCAAAAGCGGTGCGCGTAAGTTACAGAAAAGATCTTGCAGATAAAAACATTTTTAACGATCTTTTAAAAGGTACCGTACTTACCGTAAATTAAAGTTATGTCACCTTTTTAAAACGCTGTTGAATTCACCTAATTTGTATCTATCACGACTTGTATCTCATATATTTAACTATTAGTTTTTATTCGATCTAATTCTTCATTTATATTTCATGGTTATCCTCTGAATTACTCTATCTCACAAAAATAAAAACTTCCGAGAGTTAATTTATTCCTTTAATCGTTAGTTCATGAAAAGGTTCAAGGAGTGAAAAGTATGGTGAAATGGTTGGTGACAAGCATCAACAAAGACTTTTAAGGCTTTTATTAGACCGCCTGATCCATATTAACCCAAATAGCTTTCTTAAAATCACAGTCGTGTAGTTGTGGACTTTCATCATACATCATACCTATATATTGGAAGAAATAGTTTGGACTGGAAGTAAGTAACAATATAAGTTTAAATATTTCTTTAGAATTTTCTCCGTCTGATTATGACGGTGTGAATACGCAACCAACCAAAACTACTGAATTTAATTTAAAGGATTAAGGTTCCACGACAGAGAATTTAGACTTAATTTCTATAAAATCCTTTTCCTATACCAAAAATTAATATATAACGTTTAACAATTCATTCAATTTTAAAATACGAATATAGCGGTGGGGCATAACTAGTAATCAGCTGTACCCACAGCTTCACAAATAAACTAAAGAGTAACCTGAACGTAATGCGAAATACGAAACTTGTCAAGAGAAAATCATTAAAAACCTCACAAAAGAGCTTAATCTTTAAGCGTTAATGTACCTACTCGTATCATCTTACACAGTTATGCAATTTCGGAAGTGCATCTGACCACCTGGTTAAAAAACATATCGACGGGACTCTAGAACAAAACCGTACATGAATAATTACCATTTTACAGTATGAAGCTTCGTTGATTGTAATAGTTGATTGTAATAGCTATTTAGGAACTTATTCAATAAGTTTTTAAATAGCTATTACAATGATTTTCCATAAATCTTTAAAGGTGGTAGAACCAACCAGTTTAGTTCGACCGGGGAGGTACCACCGCCACACCTATTTCCAACGTGAAGCATTCATTGCGTTTCGATGGAAGGGTGAGGTTGCCGGCACACTTTTACATGAGGCGACCATCCTAGTCCTCGGGAGTAGCAACGCATCTGTGATTAACTTCAGATAGAACACATGTTCTATATGAAGTTGATTACAGATGTCTATGGACGGCGATGACCACTTACCATTGTGGACTGCATGCTCGTTTGCTACTCCATTGTTATTAAAAAAAAGATCGTCTTTCTTGGCGTAAGTAATCAATCTTTGTATGTCCACAAAACTTCTAAGCTTCATACTGTAAATTGGTAATTTTTCACATACGATTTTGTTCTAGGGGCCGTCGATATGCATACAATTGTGACCTTTGGGCAAGTTTAATAAAAATGTGATGAATTCGTTGAGTTCTTTAAAACTAATTTTGATGGCGCTCATTCATTGGTAAACGGGGCCAATGGCACTATTACGACCGGATTATGTGTAAAATAAAAGTAAGAGTACAACCTGTTAGCAAATGGTACATCTCATTCAAAATGCGTAACAAAATGTACATTTCCGTTTATCGTAATAATGTAACGGGTTATTTTTTATGCAATTTAAGTAGGAAACTGGAAGTAGGTACCTATACGTGTTTTAGGCGGTCACTGTCAATCAAGGATTTTTGGAGTTCTATCGGCACGTAGAAGTATTTTATTGAATAGTTTGACCCTATTAGTCCACTGACATTTTTTACAAAAGGAAGTTTTTCTACAATAAGATTTTTTCTGCTATCCGATAGAATGTCCAAAAATCCCCATAGAAACTAATTGTAAGTCAGAGAGAGAGAGTCAGTCAGTGTTCAGCCGATGGAATCAGACCCAGATAAAATTAAAGTCAACCTCAGTTAAAGAAAGGTTGGCGATAGATGCTACCATGAAGACTTAAATAAACACTTTAAACACTTTCTACACTTTTCTACTGTGTCGTGTACCATGGACACCCACAAGATGAATACACAAACACCCAGACCCAAAACATGAATCTAAACTCATCATTCAGATACCTGTCTGGCCGGGAATCGAACCCGAGACCCACTGCGTGTCATACCGGTAAGGGAATTACCTTATTGAAATGGATTGGTTATGCATTCCTTACCACAGCTCTCCAACCAGAACAACGGCGCTTAACACTTCTGCTATTAGACAAAAATTGGTGTGACAATGATACCACAGGAAGACCCACGAAGAGTTCTACGTGACGTCACAGGTATGACGTGTTTACCGTCACGCTCATTAGAATCCAACAAATTATTTCACCTTTTATCATGAACTCATAACTGTACCAATACCGGAAACCGGTTTCACTCAGAGGGTTAATAGGTCATAGTTTAATGGGCTGATCGAAAACCAGTTGGTAAACATCGCAGCTTTGAAAACTCTCGCTTAAACAGATTTTGTTTCGTCTTTATCAAGACAAGTGATAATTAATATTTGATATCTAAATCTAAGCATCGAAGAACACGTCTAAAAATCATATGGATGTTTATAAAATTCGTAGTTTCGTCCGAAGTTTTAAAAATTTTCCACTCGTGTGCTGTTTTTCGATATTCAATTGTTCGTCTATCTGTTTGTATAAGTATTTCAAAATAACAAAACTTATTTTATATTTTTTCTCACTAGCTGAACCCCGCAGCTTTGCCGGCGTTAAAAAAATCGATGTATCGATTGGCTCGAGGCAATAAGATATTATCCCACACTGAAAACTAGCCTATATGTTAATACAGAGTGTCAGCTAACTCCTTACCGAATATTATGAAAATTGCTCCAGCCGTTTGCACGTGAAGTAACAAACATACACACTCACAAACTTTCGCCTTTATAATATAAGTATGATATGAAGTATGATTGAGAGCAGTGATAGCCTAATGGTTGAAACTTGCCCTCTCAATCGGGAGAAAAAAAATGTTCTCGGAGGTGTGTGAAGTCCACCAATTCGCACTTGGCTAGCGCGGTAACTTGACGAATTTTGACATAATTATGACGTATCATTAGAATCATGTTAGTTAGCGGAGTGACATAGGCGTTATAAATAACTTTAGAAGCTGGTTTAAAAAACGGAACGAGAGGTACGTATTTATTTAATAACCATATACTTTAAGATAACAAACGAGCATGCAGTCTACCCGATGGTAACTGGGAACCCCCACTCATAAGAAAGACGCTTTCTACACCCATAGCCCCACACTAGATTTTCTCCTGTGTCGTGGGTGCCATTGACACATACAAAGACGAATACACAAACACCCAGACCCAGAACAAGAATCTAAACTCATTATTCAGATGCCTGTCTGGCCGGGGATCGAACCTGGGACCATTGCGTGTCAGATAGGTACGGTAACCGCAACGCCACATATACAGATGCGTAGCTACTCTCGAGGACTGATATAGTCGCCTCATATAAAAGTGAACCGACATATACATATTTTTTGTCGTTGTCCTTTGCCAAACCATCATTCTATTGCTGTTCCTACCACTCTAATATTAAAACACTTAGTCGTCCTTGCTAACGAGATGTTATGGTAACAAATGTAATATATGTACATATTAATAACACGCTAGCGGATCTTAATACATTATAAGTCTATTACCATAGTTGCATGACGTCTGCATTATTATAAACTAGATCAGAGGACTTCGGTTACGATACTCGGAAACATACATATTAAAATGTTACGCATATTAAGGTTTATTAAGTATTTGACTATTTCGTAACATTTTTTGTTATATTGATCTTGCAAACAAGCATGCTCTTTGTCTGATGGTAAGTGACCAATGATCGTTAATCAAGCCGAGATGAGAGTTATTACCTGAGGTTAGCCATAGGTGCGTAGTCCTAAGGACTAAGTTTGAACTTCTCGGACAAGTAGGTACGTCAAAACACAACACTGTTGTTAATAGCTAGAAATAGGTGCGGTGGTGGTTCTTCCGGAGTAGAAATACAAAGAGTTCTACCACGCTAAATCATAATAATATATATCTGCGACATGCTTAGTTAAGTTTAGTTTCTGGTTACCATCTAGAAAAAAATCATACTTAAAATAAAATAGGATGTTTGTACAGAGCATATATCTGCAAATAAATTACAAAAAAAAAACAAATTTGTATAATGGTATTGACTATTATTGTCTACTTTAATGATTTATCTAAATCAAGTATTAAACCGAAATGAACACAGTTTTAAGCATTTTAAGCATTAAACTGTTTGTTAAAGGAATTTGATTGTTGACAGAGATATTAAAGATATGCTGTATTGTTTTTAAATGTGTCTTTATTAGTCAGTATGTTACTACTTGTGTTGCGGCGTGACGATAGTCACATTCGTTCGTTATAAACAGTTAATCGTGTATAACAGTGTATTTTTTTTTTTTTTATTATAACACAAAAACTCCACAGACTGATCGTCCGTGCCTTTTATCATAATAGTTCTTCTTTTTTTTTTAACAATAAGTCTTTATTTCTTAGCTCCACGTTAGGCCATCGCTGCCACCATCACACTGTCGTGTGCGGTGGTGACAACGTTGGCAATTAAAGAAATCTTACAATTACGCTTAATATATATATAGGACCATTCATCATTTTTATTTACATGGTGTGTATAATTCAGTGCATTGTACATAGATGTATATGTGTTGTAATTTTGTTTTTTTTTTTTTTTTACGTATAATGCTAAGCTATTGTATATAATTCTAAGGACACTACACTCTAATTACATTGTTGTTACTGTAAGTTGCGATTTAATTCTTTCCGGAGGCCACTTCGAACGTGCAATTTTCCTTATCTATGATTTTTGAGTCCCTGCTACGGATTGCCATGGAGATGTTATAATCTTCCAGCCTTTCATCGGTGGCAGTCATAGCTCTTAGGATGAACTGAGCTACAGCGTCATCGCTGTAGTCGGTGTAGTAAGTGCAGCTGGTGGTATGACGCGATACTGCCACTACTGCGTGGGGGACGCTGTTGTGCAAGTGGAGGTGCTTTGTGGAGGCACGCACAATTACCGTCGTCTCGCTCGTTATAACAGTGTATTTGGAATCTGTGCAAGCATAGACTTAATGTTAGGTTATCTGTGAAAATTATGCTTTGTTTATCTGTTACTTGACTTCCGCTTAGGTTATCTGTACATTCTATTCGTATTTCCTTTTCCTTTGTGAGAAATCAAATTGTTACTTCACAACCGACCGTCTCGTCTCATTATATCCTCAAAAGATATAACAACTTGGAATATTTTGGTTTCGCGGTTCATTGCTTGTTTA
Source organism: Spicauda simplicius (assembly GCA_949699795.1). NCBI lineage: Eukaryota > Metazoa > Arthropoda > Insecta > Lepidoptera > Hesperiidae > Spicauda > Spicauda simplicius. The sequence continues at coordinate 4,814,441 of OX453061.1, read as the reverse complement.
TCGCTTAGAGCAAACCAACGTTTTATAACTGTACAGTCCTTGCTCACACTAGTAATTTAAATATTTGCATTTTTGTCATAAATTTAATATCGTCGACCACTGTTTTTCAATCTTTTTCTTGGCAGGACCCCTTAGTATTTCAAAAATATTCAAAACCCCTTACCCTCTTTTATGTCCAAACCATGTTTCATTTTGTTAAAGATGTACACCTGTGTTATATTTTTTTTACTTATCGTTCAACGTATACATTTTTATCATGTATGTTATCATCAAAAAGCTAATTATTCAGCATTTCGTACGAAGCATTATTTAAAGTTTTTTATTTATAAAACAGAAATAGCAAACGAGCAGTTCGTCTGGTAATAGTAGTATGTATTCTGTACTTCCTATGATAATCAGTTTCCAACCCAAGATAAAATTCGTCTTGTCAAAGTTAATTTCCATTCCTAGTCCTAAGTACTAAGTCAAAACGACTCGGAAAAATTACTTAGAACATACATTTTATAAAATATATTTTTTAATTTTGCTGAGACGTTGTTTCCGCACTTTGAAAAACACTGATTTAGTCAATCCGAATGCTAATAGTGAACCTAGATCTTATTCTGACATTTGACGAAACGTTAAGGCACTCCTTGCTACAGAAGTGTATTTCGTAAATAAATCCTCATTTAAATGTATTTCATATCTTTTCATGTTTCTTGTATAAATCATGCTTCATGGGCGAAGTTAATCTGGCATTCGGAATGTGCTCGTGTAGTGTTGAAATACAAATTTATGTAGAAATTATAATGTAACTGTCGGTTCTCATCTGGTTTTCATTATTGATTTTTTTACTACCACTATTTTAGTCTTATAAGACAATAAAAATCAAAACATATAATGATTTCTATGTTTCGTTTAGTAGTGTGCTTGATGTTACCACGCGTGTCTGAATACGATCACACGATTGTAATATGTAGTACTTTTTTATGTTCTTAAGGAGGAAACCTTCTAAAGGTCACCGTGCCGTGGGAGCGACGCAAGGTTATGTGGGACTTTTACCGTATTACATCTCCTCGATAGCCGTCCTGAGCGCAGCGTTGAGGGCTCCGTGATTTCCAACGGAAAACCGCTTGCCGGATGCCGGATGCCGCTTTCGGGCTCATCCCCGGTGAGAAAATAGGCCTATTGTAAATTTTGTTCTCTACAACTGCATGCGACCACAAATACTGCCGTCCTTCCCGGGGTCGCCTAGCTGGACCCCTAGTCAAACTCCCGCTCTAACCGTCCGCTACCCAGGAAGCCCATTTTAGTCGCCTCTTACGACAGGCAGGGGATACCGTAGCTCTTTTCTACATCCCGGAACTACAAGAACGATATACTACCTTTATTACGCTATAATGTAATAATAGGTACCTATAGTATGCACACGTATACATTACACATTACAAGAACAAGGATTTTCTAAGAAAAGTGTGATATTTTCGGGTTTGGTTCTCATCATTATGTACCAAAACAATTAGCCAAGAATGTAGGTTCATTAGCATGTGTTACACATAACATAAAGAGCAGTTGAACAGTTTAGGCGTGGCCGTCCTTAAACTGTAGCATATGAGAGATTTATGTTTTTCTAATAACCTTTTGGTATTTTTATGGTAAACGGATATAATTATTCGATTATTAAAACATACGCGGAATATTATGTTTATATGTACCTATTGTATTTGGAATTAATAGTTTCATTTTCGTTTGAATATAATTAAAAATCAAAATAAAATAATCTAGATAATTTGGGTTGGATAGGTTAGAACAATCGCTACGTAATAACCTAAGCTCGCTTCAAACACTAATTACGATTATCTAAGAACCTTTACGTGTAACTCTTTATAAATTGCTAATCAAAACAATAACAATGAAACAGATAAAAAAATAAATAGAGTCACAAATAAAGCTCCGTATCAAGATCGGGAAAGTAATATGAACTTATATTTTTACTCTGTGCTTACGTATGTAATACGTAGGTATCTACGTAATAATATCATAATGTGCCTTCGGTTAACAATTCAGGGCTACCAGATAGGATAAAACATTATGAATTTTTGTATCCTCCCTGCACTTAAACCACCAAATTATTTTGTATATTATAACATATAACTTTAAAACCTTATATCTACTTTGAAAAAAGTGAAACGTTCAAAAAATAGAATAATTTAAACTGCCTTTTAATCTCGCTTATTTTTAACCACTCCTTGGTAGATTGCTATCTAATAAGACATACTTTAAAATACAATACCAATACAATACAATGTATCTTAATCAGTAACCTTATATTTATTATAAATTACTCGTAAGCTTGTAGGCTGTCAAATTATAAAATAATATATTTAAATCCATTATAAACTACCGTATTCATTTATCTTCTTTATAAATAGTACCAGCGGTTTCTTTGTTCAACCGCTTCATATAACTCGCAGCCCTGATAAATAGTCATATTACTCGAATGTCAAGGGGATTTATCGACAAATTTTACAAATCAAAGCTAGTGCGTCAAATATGTCCAACGTGTATTGATAATATCAGTTTACGAAATGCATTTCGCGCACGTGCACGGAAACACATGTGTCCCATTTAGTTCGTTATCACGCCGCAAAATGGCCGTTGATTTATATTTCAATAATGTCACTTTTGAAATTGACAAATTATTTGCATTTAATATAGAAAGCCTAGGACAAAGGATAAAATATCTAAAGTTAACATATTTTTACACACATTTTAGTTATTGATTTTAAGTGTGATTTTTCAGATCAATATTATAAAGAAATTTGTCGCAGAATGAAAGCAATGAAAGCACATTTATAAAATCTTACCGAAATAGCCGAAGAACATATCGTTATTTAAAATAATAGTTAGTAAAAGTATCGCCAAACTACATCAAAGTTTTTAGAAGTTTATGATCTTTGTTTTGATCTCAAATCTATTACAGATTATAAAACTGGAGAATTTTTAGTTGACAATATTCTTAGGAATTTAAACTCGATGTATCTTAGGAATTTAAACTATATGTCCACCAATTCGCACTTGGCCAGCGCGGTGGACTATGGCCTAAACTCTCTCATACTGAGAGAAGACCCGTGCCCAGCAGTGGGCCAATAATGGGTTGACGACGACGTATCAGAGTTAATTTGTATCTTCACACATGGAGCGTTCTGTCTTATACGTTCCATATCTGCAGATACAAAGCCGAGGTAGGAGAAAATTATTTTTCCCTACAATGTTATTGACGTGCACAACGATCAATACGTAAATACATTACTTACATTGTATGTGAAATAGTAATTTTGTCTCCTAATGTTCGTGTCTAACACGCTCCATGCTGATATAAACGAAGCTTTAGTCTCGATCTTCAAAACATAAGCAATTATCGTTTTGATTAAACGCAATAAACTCATACTAAAGACAGAGTATTTTGACCAATTCTTTTGTAAATCACGTGCCGACCTAACCTAGAGCTAAATATGTTAAAGATCACCTTTTATGGCCAATCGGTATGTGTTAAAGTCGTTTAATTTACATTATATATGTCAATATACGCCGCCTACGTTACAGTTAAGGATTAATCAAAATGTCAAACACAATCTAATGGTAACAGGATACTAAATATCGTTTTTGGTTTTGATTTATATAGGATGCGTCATCGCTGATTCAGTTCTTGATTACCAGTTGTCAGAACTTTGTTATATGACCATATTTAAATTAATACAATATTATAGAAATATACTCAATTGAATTGAGTCCCAAGGCGTTATAAATTTTGTTCTTTAAATATGTAAATTGAAATGTTTTGTCGGTTTATATTTATCGGATTAAAAAGCTCAAGCATGGTTGGAAGTTGGATAAGTTACCGTGCTTGAGATGTTCTAAGCTTGCCTTATGTTGGCCTCAGTAGTTATCATTAGATAGTCGTTATATAATAAGAAGCCTTATAAGCAATTAAAAAAATGTTACCGCTGTGTTACCAAAGATTAAGCCGTAGATACCTATTCAGGTAACACAGCGGTAACTAAATCGGTGATTGTTAACCTGAATCGTAGCGGGTGTGTTAAATGACGTAGGGACCCGATATTATATACCCGATATTATATATTTAAACCCCTTATTACCTTTTTTTATCTGACTGAAATAGAAAACGAACATGCAGTCCACGTGATGGTAAGTGGCCACTGCCGCCTCCCTCCTTAGACAGTCGGGTAAAAAGCGGTTTAAAGTTTAGATTAAAATCCGCCAATCGAAGCAAAATCTATGAACTTAGTATTTGGCATTTTGGATAGAAATAATTTAACATATAGAATCTATAACGAAGTCTAAAAAACCGCAAACTTAGTCAATAAAGCGGTTCTTTGACGCAAATATTACATGGATTGAGTCACTCGTGTACATTAAAAGTATACCAATGTCGTTTTAATCCGTCAGCAAGTCGTTTCGATCGCGGCCTGGTGGCCTCAGTCGATCCTTGTTAAAACCGCTTCGACTATTCTTTTTAATATTAACAGCTCGACCGATTCTTTGAATATTAGTTGTATAAGCTATAAAGATTGAGACGCGTTTAAAACATTTCATTGCAAAATGTTGCCAGCCTATTAATAAGGTCGTAGGAATAAGCTTAAGTGCATCGATATAAAAAAACCCAAGATTCAGCATCTCAAAACTGTCAGGTGAAAAAGAGCGCTCAATGTCAAAGTTGAGCGCTCATTTCAAGTAGTAAAATTTTATTGCTTTTTGCTTATAGCGTTGTAAGTACAATTTTAAATCATGGACGTAACGTTGCATTGCTAAAATATACGGTCGTTATGACCATCTATAAATAACTACGTAAATTTGACGACAGTTTTAGGTGTCATTTGTGTTCGAGACTGTGTATCTAGTGTATTTCTATATCGATGCTTATGTGACAAAGTTCTATATTATTTCAATAATTGGAAGTAGGTTAATATAGGCTAGACAGACTAATAGACAACACTAAAATAAACATTACTATGTATCCAGTGGTATAATAATTTACGCTTTTGCTTCAGTTTCGCGATTCTATTAGTGAGTTTAAAGCTCGTGTAAAAAATAATAGTTATTAAAAAAATGCATCCCTAAAAGTTTTGCATAATATTTTGAAAGTGCTTCAGACTTCTGGTATTTTCAAGATAATATGCAAATCCATACTCAGGAAGGGAATTAACCAAACTGTTTTCATTGATAAGAGTCATATACCACTGCGAAACGCAGTATGTTGATGCCACAACAAAGTACAGCATGCGTTACTAGTGTATATGACACGTGCGAGGGTACACGTGGATAACATTGAAACAACAGACTTAACGGACTGCATTCCAAGTGGAAATTTAAAAAGATAGCTGTCAAAATTGACAATGGCCAACAACAATCAACAAACGTCGTGGCCTTGACACCATCTGTCAAAGCGAAGGTCAAAAACTATAACTATTGTATCGGATCGCCGATCAGTGACTCACTTTGTCTTTGTTGACAGATGAATGACTTGTTTATTGTATACTTATCTTATTAATATTATATATGCGAAAGTTTGTGTGTATGTATGTTTGTTACTCTTTCATACGAAAAGTAGTGATCGGATTTCGCTGAAATTGGCAACATAGACAGTTTATGACCCAGAATAACACATAAAATCCTCACTACCGTGGCAGACGTAAAACGGACAAAACGCCCAGTGGCCTAATGATTTATATCTACTACTCTTTGCGTGCAAAAACAAATGAACATAAAGACTGTGTTTTCCTTTTAACTAATATTCAATAAAACTCCCTATTTTATTCTATGTAAGACCACTTTCAAGACATTGATTTGTAAGTGAACGCGCAACTAAGTTGATCTGGGAAACTATTTTCTAACGTTTCCTACAGTTTTATTTTATATATTTTACCCACGTGTTATTTTACTTTCTCTAATTGTTAAATTCTACTAAATCAATACTCTAAACATGTAACAGGAAGTTAATTGGCAATTAACCGTACGTCTCAGTATACTAGTTTAGTTAAACCTGAGTGTATTATTAATTTGAAAAGTAGTTAGTACCACAGTCTTTTGGTAAATACAATCGTCTCAAGCCATACGAACCAAAACGCTTTTGTGATCAATTTTGTTTTCTTGATATAATTATGACATCTATCATAATGAGCTATTAACAGATAAACTTAATAAATGGATTGCTAGAATAGTTTTGTTACATTTTTTTAAGCTATTGCATAGTTTCTATCGAGGGCCTTGAGCGCGGGTACCGAATCCAGAAATTCCGTAACGAAAAAAAAAGAGTTGTGTCACAATGATTTTTGTATAGAAAAATTAACTAAAATATTTTAGGTATTTTAGCCAATTTCCTGAAAAAATCCCTTTGGAGTTAATTTTCTTAAATTAATAAGTATCTAACTTTACTTCCATTTTAAATGTGACAGATATATTCGCCATTATGTTTGGATCAGGGATGTGATCTGAGGTCGACTAATCAAAGAATCGATTAATTAAGGTTATAAAATCGATTTACTGATTTATTTTTTATTTATATAATAAAAGAAAAAAAAAATGTTTTCTTATCGGTCGCCACGCTCAAAAAGTGTAACTTGAATTAATATCAAAGAAAAAGAAATACTGCATAAATAAAATAAATAAATAATAAATAATTATAATTGCATAAGTTGATACAAAATGCTATGCAATAGCTTTACCGCGGCAGTCCCCGAGTGCCACACGTCTTTTTATTTGTTGTTTTAGGTTTATACAAAATAATTTTAACTCAGTTTATGTCTTCATTCGCTACAATATCTTCAAATAGCCTTATCTTCTAAAGATCTAGATTTAAATAGGATTAGCAACTTAAAGTTGTTACTAAGACCACGTACAATAGCAATCTATTGCATTTGAAAGTCATCGTTAAAAGTCGGCAATGTAATGTCTATTTTTTTTGTTCTGTCGATACTACACGTGATAATTGATAAAATAATATTAGCAATTATCATGCACGTGTCGTAGGAGTTTCAAATATTTATGTAGAATTTGTGCCGCTAAAAGCATTATCGAAAGTCTTAATCAAATGCAACCGGAAATTATAACAAATTATCGCATGAAAATTTTCTTACATACAACTATTATATAACTCGTGTCAGTTGTATCTTTATTAAAAAGATTGGGGATTTAATATTGAGATCATGCATGTAGATCTATTATCATTTAAAACAGCGGTCGGCAACTTATTTGCCAACTCTGCCCATAGTAAGTAGGCTACATGAGGTAACAGCTGCGGTCCGCATTAGACGATAAATTATCGAAAACGAACTTAGTTAAAAATGTTATGAGATGGATAAACAAGGTCCGCAATAATAAACTGACAGATATAATTATAATCCGAAAAATGACAGGAGATATAAAAAACAATACAAGATCAAAAGAAATAAACGCGAGCAATTGCATATTTTAAAATATTGACGCCCTACGAGGAGTAAATTGCGAGCTGCGAATTATCGACTTCTGATTTAAAGATATGACTTAATGAAGACCATTAGACGTACAATCATTTTAAACAAATAGTCACATTTATAATGGCTATAAAACATAAATCTCAAAAGCATAAAATATTACTTATCTTGGGAACCCAACACTTATATGAGTTAAGAGTCTAATATTCAAAGTACTCATAATCTTTTATAGAACAAAGTTCGAAAACATTATTATTCAATTTGCTATTTCGCAAAGGCCTTAAAGGAAACTCCGCCTAGAAAATACGTAGTAAAATGCGAACACCGGTACCGCGGGTCACTTGTCGTAGTACTAATTTCTATGACCACGGAAAATAACGTTTTGAATCGTTTTCTAGGTGCACTATAAAAGGGAAAGGTATGTGTAACGCAAATGGTTATGCTGGAGCGTTATGTTACAATTACATAGATACACACAAAGATAGGTATATATATATACAAAGATAGGTAGATATATATACAAACACCCAGACCCAGAAATCTAACCTCCGCAACGCATTATCATTATGGAATTTTACTTTGCGAATATAAGTGATTCACAAATCAGTGACGGAGTAGCGTGGAATGTTGTGTATCTACTTAAGAAAACTTAGACATTTTCTGCATACGTTCATAAAATTAGCAACAATGTTGCTTGTAGAAAATATTATAAATTTTGTTGAATAAAATAAGTAAAATCAAATAAGCACTTATTTGTTAAATTATTATTTAAGCAATGTGATATTAGATATATTGTCCGAATATCTGATTTTAATCTGAACATTTTTTCTACTTTCCTGTTAATATTCGATTTTTACTAGAAATCACTTTAAGCAGAAGCGTCTACTTTATTGTTAATTATTCTTAAATGATTATTAAAAAGACCTTTTAGTTATTCATACTTTAAGAACTGTTTCCAAAACATTTCGATACCGCTATGATTTTGTGAGGTAAATGTATAAGTTATGTAAGTTAAAATTCCAACAGATTAGCGATAATTACAAAGAATTTGTAATTACAGCTTATCTAGATCTGTAAACCAACAATACAGTGTGAAGTAAACTGTGAAAGTTTCGACAGAATTCGAACCAAAATATGACAAAAGGAAACTACTGCTTTCGAAAAAATCGTTGATAGAATCTAGTTTAAACAAACTGCGTGTCTAAAACATTAATAGTAAATGCAATACGTAATAGATATAAATATTAATGCCTTAGAGTGGAACATAATACCAACACTATTATTTATTTTACGCCGATATTGAATAGAAGAATTATCTCAGGCGAAAGGCACACGTAATAAGATTAGATGAAAGGAGATATAATAAGTGACAAATAGGGTTGTCCTAAATAATATCGTTACGCATTTTTGAAGTGAAACTTCTTTATCGGGGTTGGAAAAAAATTTAGTTTAACATTTTTTCGTTACGCGCCATCTTTTTTTTTCCGTTACGCGCCATCTTTTTCTTATCCCTACCACGCGTGATATTAGATAGATTATTATAGATTAGATTATTAGATAAAGTTTAATAAAAGCCTTTTATAAAACTTTATCTAATTTAACCTTATTTAACCAATTTCTGTAAAGTTGCATATAGTAAATTATTTTTTGAAAAATAACGTCATAAAGAAGTTTCACTTCTTACGAGTGTACGCTAGTACACGCACACATTTTTATTACTATAAAATAAGGGTGTGGTTGCCGGCACTTTTTTATATGAGGCGACCATCATAGCACAGTACAAATATGTAATCATAGTCCTCGGGAGTAGCAACGCATTTGTGATTGACTTCAGATAGAACCCATGTTCTATATGAAGTTGCTCAAGTCGTTATTCTATGTAACGAACACATAATTAAATATGAAATGTTCCTTTATTCTTAGCGATAACGTAGAAAAAATATTGAAGAACAGGCATACATATTAACCTTGTAATAAAAAAGCTTTAAATACGCTTTTCTTACGTTTTATATTTTTTATAATAATAATAATAATAAAACTTTATTTCAAGCTACAATGGCTCATAAGTGTTAGTATTAGATTAAACATGCTTAACCTATGTTAGTACTTAACCTAAACTTATTGTCTAACGCACTGAATCACTGCTATGCCATTCCATTAGAAATAGCACAGCAGTGACTCACGTATCGGCAGTCTAATCTGCTCTCGATCATGTTGAGGATGCTGTTGGTACCGCCCCGCAGTCTGTGCACTAGGGATCCACATCTTTTTCGCATAGTCGCATAAAAGCAGTCGACTCGCGCCGCCGCGAACATCCCTGATGCGCTACAAAATCGGGGCAGCCCCATCAGCACCCTGAACGCATTATTATATTGAACCCGGAGGGCGCCGTACGACTTTAGAGTATATGCCGACCACAGGCTGCAGGTGTAGAAATTGATTTGATTCTTAAAAAATATATTTTGTATAAGTGAACACCCTACTAATATGTAACACGCCTGAGATGATGCCTGATGTTTTGTGCTGCGAACCTATTTATCAAGTTTAAGCAACTTTGGGTTGGGTCTATTACACAACTTTCGATAAATCAAGCTTATAATCTGTATTGAGGGAAAGATTGCTTCAAATTGGGCCCCTGATGAAAAAGAGTATAAGGCTGATTATTGTCAAATCGACTTTTTATAACAAAATTGTTAAAAAACGAATCTATCGATTAGATTTTTGTTTTTATATTATATTATTATTATTTTTTTTTGTTTTTTTTGTGTTTATTGCAATACGGTGTTTTCACTTTTGTTTACTATCGGTGTGGTTTTTCTGTTTTTCTGTTTTCTGAAATGAAATGCGTGCTATTTTCGTATAAATTGTAATTTTACAAATTTAAAACTCACACTGAATATACATTTGTACAACACGCAACAACGAACAAACTACGCACTTAAATGTGAAAAAAAAAAACAAAAGAGCATCAGTCGACTTCATTTGTTTAGAA